>OU015501.1:82325938-83525938 GCA_907164885.2 Dolomedes plantarius | reverse complement strand
ACTTTTCTACTGTTATCGCCCTTTCCGCTAAATCCGCTCCCTTCCTTCACCGAAGGTAGGCTACGGCGCTTGGCATGTTTGCACGTAACTATATTGCAACCCTCGCTCCCTCTAGTTCTGACTTGGAAGAAATTGAAACTATACTTCACTATATTGACTTGGAAGAAATTGACTATAAAATAGATTACGATATTTTTTTCTGAATATATAGGTCGGCTCCTCGAAACCCATCCATAAGGCGGCTTTTTGCCTAATTCTGGAGGAGGCTATACCATTTTCTTTATATGTATTTTTATAGACCATGACGGTCATTCTTCTTCTAACTGATTTTACACTTTTTTTTGTGAGAACTTCACTGAAGAAGTAACATTATGTATTGCAGTAATCTTGTACTGCGTAAGTCCTAGTATTAAGTACAATAAATTTTGTGTCGACCTGGAAAAGCTGAGTTAGTTTTATTTAAATGTTTACTTGATATCTTGCCGGGATAGTAGTCAACGTTGGAACTGCCTGTGGTTATCTGTATTCCTTCGCAGCCACTACTTCATGATCACTTATCGGCAAACACAAACAGTAGTGCCGTTCCTTATTTTCTTACTACAAACTATGGTGCCTGTTCCAGTCCTTCGTCAACTGCTTCCTGGTAGGCCTTTTTATTTGTAATTCTTATTATTTTGTTGCATAATGTGTTTTTTCTTTCTTTATTTATTATTTAGTGGGATTATATGCCTTGTTTTAATTTTAAGTATTTATTTATGAGGGTATATGTCTATATATATGTGAGATGTCATCCATACAGCCCCATGCATGCCACTCTCACATTGAGTGCACCCTTGTAAGCTCCCGTGAGCGCCACCTAGCGGGCGCCGCGAAGAACAGAAGAGATAGACGATGTTTTGCTTCCGACGAGCGTGCACGTGTCTGTGCCGCGCTGCTTGTTTTTCCCCCTTTTAGACGTTAGTTCCCCCTGTAAATAATGTCCCTCTTTAAATAAATGTTACATATGTTAACACTGTTTGTGATTATTCCCCTCAAAACTCCACAGATGGGGGCTCTGGCCTCCTTTTACCCTTCATTTCCCTAGACCACCCCTGCCTGCTGTAACAACTCTCCATTTGACGTGATAGTTTGAACGACGTTTACAGCTGATATTTACCGACTTTTCCTCAGACGCATAATTCGACGAACTTTTACATTTTTCATCTTTCTGACGTGAAGAGGACTGATTTTTCGACTTCACGACTTACGTTTTGACGTGACGTATTCGGATTTACGAATTGTTGGATTTTTCTGTTTAGAAGTCTTCATTCAGTGAGTACCATTTTTTTTGTGAGTGTCGATATGTGTTCAGTTTCACTAAACGATTTTGTGCCAATATCGCAAGCACTTAACTGTGCTCCGACTAAAAGTTTTTAATTATTGTTTTCGATTTGTTTTGATGAAACATTTGATCGTTCTTCCCAATCTAAATTACACAATTTTCATAATTTCCCTGCTACTTTCGATTTGAATTCCCTAAAGAAATCCATCCTTAAAGCATATTCATTAAATGATTTTATTGGTGTTGCTAATATCTTGCATATTGATTCAGACGGTTCTAAAGACAAACTATGTGATTCCGTTTTTGACGCACTTTCTAATTTATCCTCCTTTAAACCGATTTCTGATTTTGATGAAAATGATGAATTAGCGCCAAGTTCTTTCGCGCAGACGCGAGTATCACAGACGCCAGCTGCTCTCTCCACAGTTGAAAATGCTTATTCGAATTATTTTTCGCCGAAACCACAACAATCCAAAATTCACATTTCCGTTCCTTATTCTAATTTGTGGCTTGTTTTGAGAGATGTTTCCTGTTCTATGCGAAAGTTTACGGGTAACAATGCATATACTATTCAAAGATTTTTACGCGACGTAGAGGATAATTTATCTCTGTTACAACATTTAACAGATCAGCATAAAGGGATTTTTGTCAAAACGAATCTTTCTGGATCCACTAAATTATTTATTCAAAGCCAACGTAATCTGGCCACTTGGAGTTCTTTAAAAGAAGTATTATTTGAGGAGTTTCGCTCGAAAATTACGAGCGCGGACTTACATCGACAGTTGCGAAATCGAAAGTTAAAACCAAATGAATCTCTTACAGAATATTTAATTGCACTTCGCGAGTTAGCTTCGCATGCCCTCGACTTTGCCGTGGACGACGCTAGTATAATTGAGTATTGCATAAATAATATTCCAGACGCTCCGTGTAATAAATTAATTTTGTATGGTTGTACTAACTTTACGGAATTCAAACAGAAACTCAAAATTTATGAAAAGATTTTTGACAGAAATAGATGTAAATCCTTAACTGACCATTTCGGTTCTAACTACATACCTTGTAAACGTGATGACGTGTATCATAAAATTTTAAACCCAAGACTTGACATGAAACCACAAGAACAAACGTAAACAAATTATGTGCTATAATTGTTTTAATTTTAACCATTTATCTAAATTTTGTCCAGACAAACATCGCGGTCCAAAATGTATTTCTTGTGGAAATTTCGGGCATATCGCCGCAAATTGTTCAAAATCAACTGATTTACACACACAGAGAGAAACTAATGTTAATCCGCTGAATTCAACTGCTTCAAATTTAATGTACAAAGATGTTACACTTAATCATGTCTCTTTGAACGCGTTAATCGACACACGTTCGATGACTACGATTATGTTAAAGCGAGCGTATACTAAAATTGGATCCCCTGTTCTTAATAACTCTAGTACATTGCTTACGGCTTTTGGCAATGGAAAAAATTAAACCGCTTGGTTCTTTCAAATCCCAAATTGTTATTGATGGTCAATTGTTTACCGCTGATATTTGTGTTGTTGATGATAATACTATTCCAGTAGATTTGATAATTGGTATGAATGTACTTGCACAGGCTGAATTCACTATCACAAAAGACGAACTTTCGATTCATAACCCTTTAGATTTTGACGCTATAGACGAAGACGTTACTCTTATTAGTAATATATTGGTAATCGATGATTCTAGCCCTGATATAGGCCCTAGTGCCACTAAACAACAGAGAAATACCATTCAACACCTCGTGACGAATTATAAATCCCATAAAATCAAAACTACTAATATTGAAATGCATACACAAGTTGATACTTCGACTCCCATCTGCTACAGACCCCGACGTTTACCATTTACTGAGAGAGATATTGTAGATAAACAAATTAATACTTGGATTCAGGACGGCATTATAGAACCCTGTTCATCAGACTACTCGAGTCAGGTTGTTCTTGTTAAAAAGAAAGACGGAACCCCACGACTTTGCATCGATTATAGACAATTAAATAAACATATAGTTAAAGATCGATACCCTTTACCTCTCATTGACGACTTACTCGAGAAACTTCAGAATGCTCGTGTTTTCAGTACTCTAGACCTTAAAAATGGATTTTTTCATGTTAATGTTCATAAAGACAGTCGACGTTATACTTCCTTCATGACACATTCAGGTCAATTTCAGTTTCTTAAAGTTCCCTTTGGTCTTTGTACATCACCTTCCGTATTTCAGCGATTTGTTAACACAGTCTTTAAAGATATTATTTTATCAGGTCAGATATTGTTGTATATGGATGACTTAATCATTCCTGCTAAAGATGAAGAGGAAAATATCGAAAAAATAAAATCAGTCTTTTCTGTCACTTCTGACTACGGTCTTGAGATAAACTTTAGAAAATGTAAATTCCTTCATACAGAAATTGAGTTCCTTGGCCATATTATTCAAAATGGACAGTTATTTCCATCCCCTCTTAAAACAGCCGCCGTACTAAATTATCCGGAACCAAAAAATCAAAAAGACGTCCAATGTTTCCTTGGTTTGGCTGGTTATTTCCGTAAATTTATCCAAAAACTTTTCAGTTATCGCTCATCCTCTATCTAACCTTCTAAAAAATCTACTATTTTCCATTTTGGTGTAAACGAGAAAAATGCTTTCCATCAATTGAAGCAATGTTTGGCTAATAAACCCGTTCTTAATATTTATAATCAGAAAAGCTAAACTGAATTGCATACTGACGCTTCTATCCATAGTTTTGGATGCATTCTTCTTCAGAACTCCACTGATGATAACTGTTTTTACCCTGTATATTTTGCAAGCAAATGTACATCCGACGCTGAGAAAAATTACTCAAGTTATGAACTTGAGATGTTAGCCGTAATTTATGCATTAAAAAAAATTAGAGTGCATTTACTTGGTCAAAAATGTACTATAGTAACAGACCATAACGCCTTCAAACTTACTATTAGCAAGCGCGATCTCAGTGATAAAATTGCTCGATGGGCACTATTATTAGAAGACTATAATTATACAATTCAACATCGAACTGGAGCGAAAGTGGCTCCAGTTGATGCGCTAAGCCGCTATCCAACGAGGCTCATTACCGCCGATTCTATGACTTTTGAAATACAAAATGCTCAGTCACACGACCCTAACATTCAAGCAGTTAAAGAAATTCTTAAGACTTAACAGTATAACGATTATTTTATAAAAGCAAATGTTCTCTACAAGTTAGTTGACGGTTACGAAGTTCTAGTCGTTCCAGACTCAATGCAAGACGGCATTATCAGAGGCGCACACGAGAATGGACATTTTGCTACTAAGAAAATTGAGGAGCAACTCAAACAACAGTTTTACATACCTAATTTAAAAGAGAAAATTGCCAGGTGTATTGCCAACTGTGTTCCATGCATCTTGACGAACCTCAAGTATGGTAAACAAGAAGGACTCCTACACCCTTTACCAAAAGAGGACACCCCACTCCATACATATCATGTCGATCACTTAGGTCCTCTCGCTACTCCTTCTAAACGATATAAACATATATTCACCGTTATCGGTAGTTTCACCAAATTTGTGTGGCTTTACCCAATGAAATCAACTGACGCTGCAGAAGTACTCTCTAAACTAGAAATTCATAAACAAGTGTTTGGAAACCCCGTTCGTATTATTTCGGATCGAGGATCTGCTTTTTTGTCTAATGCCTTTAAAGATTTTTGCGACCAAGGGAACATCCAGCATTTGACTATAACCACTGGTCTTCCTCGCGCAAATGGACAGGTTGAACGTCTCAATTCTATAATCATTTCTGTTTTATCCAAATTGTCCATCCAAGATCCTACGAAGTGGTATACACATGTGGCTGACGTCCAGCAAATTATTAACTCAACTTTCCAACGCAGGATTAAGACGACTCATTTTGAACTACTTTTCGGTACAAAAATGCGTGTTCACAACAATCTCCAAATCACAGACTTGTTGAAAGCCGAAATACAAACTGAGTTTATAAATTGACGCGACGTACTCCGCAAAGACGCCAAGCAAGAGATTTTGAGAGTGCAAGACGAAAATCGCAAAACCTAGAATCTACGACGAAAGTTACCTCCGAAGTTCAAGTTGCACGATCTTGTCGCCATAAAACGCACCCAATTCAGACCTCGTTTAAAACTCCATCCAAAGTTCCTCGGAGACTACAAGATCATCAGACTTAAGCCCAACGACACCTACGATGATAAAAAATGTGGACATTTCGACGGACCCATGCATACCAGTACATGCGTCGAGTTTATGAAACGATTGACTCATAACTTTACATAACCCGTTTGGACTAAACATACTTTAATTTTTGAATTATTGTTTCATACATATTTTTTCTTTTTTCAGGATATCTTCATTAACCAGGATTGTTTTGCTGTTTAGATGTTACTGCAATTAGTGTTCTATTTTTCATTTTCTTTTCCAGCTCATTTTGCTAGTATTATAACCTATGTGTTTTTCTCATAACTTTTATACTTTTTTTTCATTTCGTCATAATAAATTGTCACCTGTATTTGTTTGTGCCCCTACCAGCATCTGGGGGCAGATACTTTTTGTCGGATGGCCGATGTGGGATGCCATCCATACAGCCCCATGCATGCCACTCTCACATGGAGTGCGTCCTTGTAAGCTCCCGTGAGCGCCACCTAGCGGGCACTTCGAAGAACAGAAGAGATAGACGATGTTTTGCTTCCGACGAGAGTGCACGTGTCTGTGCCGCGCTGCTTGTTTTCCCCCCTTTTAGACGTTAGTTCCCCCTGTAAATAATGTCCCTCTTTAAATAAATGTTACATATGTTAACACTGTTTGTGATTATTCCCCCCAAAACCCCACAGATATAATATAATTTCTTGTATATCATTTATGCAAAGTTATTAACTGTTCTGATACTAGTGAATTTTATATTTTTACTTGGTAATCTTGGTCAATGCTTTTAAAATAACCTACAACCTCCTTGTGACAATTTTTTGTTGAGATAAATATAGTTTGACTTTTAATTTAAAAGGTAATGTAATTCAGTCATCATGTCTACTAAAAATACATTTTCATGCAGTCTAACACCATTTGATGGTGATCCTGATTTACTAGACTTCTTTTTTGAGCAATTGTCTGATATAAAAGAGCTTAATAAATGGTCAGAACATCAGGCTCTCATATTCTTAAAATCAAAATTAACTGGCAATGCACTTAAATTCTTTGTGAGTTCTGAAGAGGCCAGAGCTTGTAAATCGACAGATCAGTTACAACCAATATTTTTTAAAGTTTTTTCAACCGACTAATACACATGCTTTACTTGTGGCCCTAAATAACATTAAATTACTACCGGGTGAAACCATTAAAAATTTGGCTCACCGCCTTGATAATTTTATTCGAAAAATACACCCTAATATTACTGAGAAATCCCAGTTGGATTCCACCAAGTTTAGTCACCTCCTGAATGTGCTACCTACCACCATGAAAACGAAAATTTTGGAGTATGGTCTAGACAATTTTGATGATGCTGTACCAAAAGCTCATCTATTGCAAGATATTCAGACACAATCTGAAATATCAATGCTTTCTACATCATCGCAACCTTCCTATGTTGCACTTGTCGCAGAAGTTAATGTTCTAAAAACTCAGTTAATTGAGCATAAAAATCCTGTAAATGTTGTGGCTGAACCACCTTCTAAAAATAATTCTTCTAGGCAAAGCTTTAGGAATAAGTATAGACCACACTCTAAAAATTCCAGAGGTAATTTTATTAGAAAACCTCAGGTGCAATGTAATTTCTGTGGAAAAGCAAACCATGCTGTCAGAAACTGTTATCAATTTAAGAAAATGATATCTGGTAATGCAGTTCATTCACAGAGTAACTTTAATAATGGCAGAAATCATACCAGGACTAATAGAGTTTATATCAGCCGAGGAAATCACAGCAGAATGAATCCTCGAGCTAATGAATTTGTGCCTTCAAATAACTCTCATAACCAGAATTTAAACTAAATATGGAGTCTCATACCACTGAGATTATGAAATCCAATCAGAATACTACTAAATGTTATTCTCAGTACTTAGACGAGGATTATTTATCTGAAATTATGTGTCCTACTGACAATATTTCAATTTTTTCTTTACCTTTGGTGCACACACAGGTAAATAGTAAAGTTTTTATTTCTCTATTGGATTCTGAATCCAGTTTATCACTATTTGATGCCAACGTATTCAGTATAATCTAATATCAAATTAAATATAAACTACTATCTAGGGCAGCAATAATTAAAACTCTAAATTCTAATTTGCAATATTCTGCTTGTGTTGAGTTATCTATCAGGTTCTCTAGAAAGTCATTTAAACATACATTCTACTTAACTGATATTTCCTCTTCCAAATTTGATATTTTACTAGGTTATGACATTCTCAATAAATTTAATGTAATACTCGACCATAACATTAATGCTGTAAGAATCAATTCTGAAACTATTCCTTTTATTGAAAATACCTTTGATAGTAATGTGCAGTTTAACTCAACAATCTCTGTATCACCTAACCTTAATTCTAATCTGAATAATAATGTTACTGACTTTAATGAAAATATTGATAGTAATTTTGCTAATGGTAATTTTGATGAATATGATATGCATAATTCTTATCAACCTGTACCAAAGAATGTAATATTTCAACCTAATGATTATTTTCTGAATGTTAATGTGTATTCTCAAGTGCATACTACTAATACATGTATTGATGACAATTTTAATATGAATGCTACTGCAAAGCGTTTTAATTTACAAAATGAGTTATGTGTTGAAAGTACTAATTCTAAAAATGTTCCATCTAATGTGGTTACCCTGTGTGAAAAACTTGTATTAGATTGTAAGAGCAGTCAGTATTTTAAAGTTAAAACCCATACCAATCTTAAAGAGTGTTTATTTCAACCTATTGATACAAACCAGTTTGTGTGCCACCCATCATTACACAAATTTGAAAATGAACCAACTAGTGGAGTTCATAATACTCAAGAACATACCTTAAATAACTTTTATATTTATATTGAAAATAAAGGTGACAATCAACTTCATATGAACAAAGGTTCTATTATTGGCAATGTTAGTGATTTTGAACTACTTGATAAACCTGATAATGATAATGAATGTAATTTTGAAACTAATTTTGACTATGGTTCGAATGAAAATGTTCAACATTTTGTTAATTTTATTTCTGCAACTCCTGAAATGTTGAGTAAAAGGAAGGAAATGCTGTCTGCTTCTGATTTTAAGTTAGAACATTTGTCGATTGAGCAAAAACAAAAATTTCTTAGTATTTTATTAGAAAATTATGCTGCCTTTTCTAAGGACTTGTCAACCTTAGCGCATACAGATAGAGTAAAACCTCATATATCATTAAATCAAAATTTTCCTATTAGAACTCTGCCTTTTCCTATTCCTCAAACGCTTCAGCAAACTGCTTTGGACCAGCTTAATGAAATGCAGAGTGCTGGTATTATTCAACGAGGGAATTGTGAGTCGAGTTGTCCGATGCTTATGGTTCGGAAGAAATCACTTGATCCTTCTGCCCCTCACACTTTTAGGCTTGAGTTAGATCTTCGTTTGCTAAATTCTGTCATAAAATCAACCTCCTATCCCCTTCCTAAAATTTCAACTATTATTTCTAACTTATCTAAATTTAAATATTTTCCACCCTTGAATTTGGCAATGCCTATTGGCAATTAGATCTCCCCGCAGATCTTCAAAAAGTCGTCGCTTTCACAACTCCCTTTGCTACTTATTTTTCAAAACGAGTGCCTTTTGGCCTTAAGACAGCGGCTAGTACTTTTCAAAATTTAATTGACAATGTTTTAGAGTAGGTAAACCTGCCAGGTCTGTTTGCATACCAAGATGGTTTGGTCATTGGTGCAAACACATTTGAGGAATCTCTTGATAAAATTTCCAAATTGCTTGAGGTTATTTCTGAATTTAATTTAACTCTATCACCTCACAAATGCTCATTTCATAACACGACAATTGACTTTCTTGGATTTCACATTGAAGATAATGCTATATTTCCCATTAATAATAACATCACAAAGATAACTGCTTTTCCTGTGCCAAATTCTAAACGACAGGTTAAAAGATTTTTAGGAGTATGTGGATTCTACGCACACTTATACCAAATTTTGCTGCTCTTACACAACCACTAATTGATATCACCTCACCTAAAGTGAAATTTATTTCGTCGCCTTATCTGCATGAATGCTTTACCAAATTACAATCTATTTTCTTTACTAAACCATTTGTTAAACTACCTATGTGGGACCAAGGTTTTTATTTGAATACAGATGCATCTAATCTTGCAGTCTCTGGTATTTTGATGCAGAAATTCAATGATCAATTATTACCTGAGTCCTATTTTAGTAAATCTCTTAATGCTGCTCAGAAAATTATCCTACTATTAAGAAGGAACTATTTGCATTGTACAAATCCATTATTGCTTTTAAATATTACTTGTATAACAGAACTTTCACAGTATTAACTGATAGTAAACCTCTAATGAATTATAAACATACTACTTCTCCCACTGATATTGTCACCAGATGGTTACTTGAAATGAGTGAGTATTCCATCATTTATATATATATTCCAGGTAAAGTTAATGTTAGCGAGTTACACTAAAGACTACTTGTGAAACTAATCATGTACTTGCCTTTCCGGGTATTGCGTCATTTGTTTTAGACCGGTTTGATCATAAAACCTGATAACCGGATCAAATCTTTAATCGAATTTCCACAGCTGTGAAGAAGCTACCGTAAATAATTTATTATTCAGTTTCCAGTAGTTGGTGCGTTTTAAACAAACCGGATCGTTGAATATCATTAGATGAGGCGTATATAAGGCTCACATACGATTCAGTAACAGAAAGAGGAGCTTTTCTCGACTATAGTTGAATAGATAGATAGATAATGAAGCTGAGGACAATCTGAAGAAAGGTAATGTTGATTTATAGTTTAAGTTTAAGACGCAGTAAAGAAAATAGAATAAGGGGCTAACAGTCTTTGCCTATGCCTAACTTGAGGTAATTCCATCACAGTGTATAGACACTGTTGTTTGTATATATGAGACTTGTTTTTTTTTAATGAATTTAGAGAACGCTATTGATTGATATGGATATTTTATTGTTGAAGATTTTTAAACTAACTTTTAATATTTTAAACAAATAAATTTGAATTGTTATTGTTGAAAAAGTCTTGTCGTCTATGCTTTCATCAATGGTTTTAACGTATACCTATTGTAACAAACAACGTTTCTTCTGCGATTTTACTCTGCAATTTAATTATTAGGTTTTTTGTTGACGTGCTCGTTTCACGTGCACGCTGACAATAAAAGAGGTTATGGGCCAGATGTTACTGAAGGTATATGACCATAAAAGCTAAATAGGCAATGACCAGATGTTATTGACGGTATACGCTCATAACAATTGAAAGAATTATTAGCAACAATGTTATTACAATATTTCGCCCATGAAAATAATATGTTTTTACGTTTTGATACTATATCAGTGGCCCTGAAGATGGGGGGGGCGTTGAATGGAATTGAAGTAAGTTTAATGTTGATGCATATTAACATAGACGACAAGTGAAGTTTATTTTGTATTTTGAAAGAATTTGAAGTTTTGAAAAGTGTGAATTTCGGGGATACAATTAAAATGCAGACCCAAATAGAGAAGTTGAACGCAACAAATTACGGGAATTGGGCTGAAGATATGAGGTACATTCTTATGGAGCGTGGATGCTGGGGCATAGTAGCAGGCACAGAGCTAGTACCAAAACTTAAAACTAAGAATGAAAAAACGGAAGTTGAAAGCACAGCGAGTAAAGATACCGATACTACAAAGAGTGTAACTACTCAGGTAGAGTATCCGGGTCCTGAAGTTACATATCGTGACATTAGGGATTATAATCTCCGTGCAGGAACCGCAATTTCATTGATTTATTTAAATATTTCCCCTGAATTTCGGAAAATAGTGGAGGGAATAGAGAATGCCCGAGAAGCATGGCTCAAATTAAAATTATTTTTTGAACCCGACAATAGGTCGAGGCATATGCAACTGATTAATGAACTATTTTCTAGCAGAATTCAACCACATGAAAAAATTAGCCTGTTTGCAGCACGTTTAACGAGAATTGTTGAAAAATTACGAGGTATAAACCAACCAATTAATGAAATTTGCGTTAGTTTTCAGTTATTACGCTACTTACCAGAAACTTATGATAGCATTTCACAATCCATATTACGATGGCCAGAAGAAAAATTTAAATTTAAGGACATACTCGTAGAACTGGTAGCTGAGGAAGATAGACTGACGGTACGAGAACAAGACCGTAACAAAATGCATGAAGTCAAAGCTTATTCTGCAGTCACACGCAAGAAAAATATGACATGTTTTAGGTGTAATCAGGTGGGACATATTAAAAGAAATTGTTTCAATGGAAATCCCGTTAACGAGTACCAACAGAGACAGCGTGTTCCATCAAGAAATACATCACCTTATCGGAAGAGTACGGCAGTTGGAAGTCATTCCCCTGCACGTGGAATAAGTCCTGTGCGTTATAAATCAAAACCAAATTCAGCAAATAAGAAGGTGAGATTTCCTTCGATTAATCTTGTGCAAACTTATGTGAGTAATTTTGAAGAATCTTCGAATTTATGGACTTTCGACACTGCTGCTAGTCATCACTTTTGTAAAGTAAAGGAGTGGTTCCAGGATTTTGAGGAAATAAAGGACGATAAATTATCCGTAGCTATCGAAGGAGTGACATTCCCGATTACAGGTAGAGGGACAATTCAGCTACAGTTTGGCTCCAGAACATTCCATTTGTACAATGTCATGTATTCACCTAATCTTAAGTTGAATTTAATTTCAGGTTCTGTTTTAGACAGACAAGGTCTCAGGTTCGAAGGCGGTCAAGGTATGGTAAGAATTAAAAACCGGTATGATAAAACTGTTTTTTTTGCAAAATTAAAGAATGGTTTATATCAGGTTTGTCCTAAAAATCCCCGATTTGCCAGAATAAGAGAGGATTGCAGTGCTTGTATGGCCAGGAAAGTTGATGATGAACTGGTACATCGAAGGTTAGCACATATAAGTCCATATGTAGTCCGGGATACAATTAGGAAACATGCCATAAAGGGGTTGGAAAAATTTGAAGATCATAATTTTGACTGTGAAACCTGTACACTTAACAAGTTCAGACGGGTTAGTTTTAAATCTGTAAATTTTAGACGCTCTAAATATCCCAATGATTTGATCTATATGGATACTTGGGGTCCTTGCAGTACTATTGGTCGCAACGGTGAAAAATATTTTTTATCGATTATAGACGACCATTCACGTAAGTGCTCTGTTTACCCTATGTGTGAAAAATCTGAGGTTTTCCGGATTTTTAGAAATCATGTCGCTCGTGCAGAGAGGTTCCTAGGGCGGAAAATAAAAAGTATCCGTACCGATAACGGGACTGAGTTTGTAAACAATAATTTTACACAATTTTGCAATGATCATGGGGTAAAACATGAACTCACAAACACATATACACCAGAGCAGAACGGTACTGCAGAAAGGTTCAACCAGACAGTATCAAATGGGGCGAAGTGCTTGTTAGCAGACAGTGGGTTAGAGACAAAATTTTGGCCTGATGCAGTTTTAAGTTTCACCTATGTCTGGAACAGGGTTGTACATAAAGGTCTAAGTAAGACACCATTTGAGCTTTTTGGAGGGTATAAGCCATCGGTAAACCACTTGAAGCCGTTTGGGTCCATCGCGTATGTTGGTGTACCACGACAACACAGAGCGAAGTTAGACGCCAAGGCGAAGAAAGGGGTGATGATTGGATATGCCTTTAACACCAAGGGTTATCGGATATGGTTCCCAGACACCAATAATGTGGTGGAGACCATAAATGTCAGATTCTGTGAGGATTCACAAGGGATGGAAGGCGACAGTGGAGCAATGATGGGTCCCAGTGATAATCCTAACACCGAATCATACTCCAAACATGAGGGAGATGAAGACGTTTCTATTATCAATTTAGGTCAGAATCTACCCCGTGAGAGTGACGAAGATTTGGTGGAAAAAGATAGTCCTGAAGAAACCCAAATTGATAAGAGTCCCTTGCCAGCCCAAGATCTTAGAAGTAGCGATTGGAAAAGAAATCCATTTGGTCGATTGGAAAGAATCCATTCCGATTCCTCAGATAAAAATGGATATAAAGGGAAAATATCAGATAAACCAGCTACCGCATCCACAAGTTATGCTAGTTCTTGACTAGACGATATACAGATGCCTAATACTTACAAGCAAGCATTGAAATCACCACAGCATAAACAGTGGGTAGAGGCCATGGAAGAAGAGATGAAAGTCATGACAGAAAGACAGGTATGGCACCTAGTTGAGTTACCATCAGATACAGATATCATAGGATGCCGGTGGGTTTTTGCGTTGAAAAGAGACGAAAAGGGCGAGGTGGCCAGGTATAAGGCCAGACTGGTGGCACAGGGTTTTAAACAAATTAAAGGAGTTTCTTACGAAGAGACTTTTAGCCCAGTCATTAATTTCAGTCTAATTCGTTTTTTCTTCTCACTTTTAGTAGTTTTACAGGGTTGGACCCACAGACAGTGTGATGTCAAAGGAGCTTATCTGTATGCACCATTAAAAGATGATATTTACATGTCTCAGCCTCCCGGTTTTGTTGTAGAAGGTAAGGAAGATTTTGTATGCAAATTGGATAAAGCTATCTATGGATTGCATCAAAGTGGTAGAGAATGGTTCTTCGAGATTCATAAAGTATTGATAGAACTAGGTTTTAGCAAACTAAATTGGTGTAACTGTGCATATGATTTTAATTGTGTGTTGATTTTACTTTTATATGTTGATGACATGGTTTTGTTCGGTAAGGACGAGGAGATAATAGACAAAGCCATAGGATTGTTGAAGACACATTTTGATTTAAAGATTTTGGGAAAAACTAGAAAGCTGTTGGGAGTTGAGTTTGAAGAAAAGGGGGGAGAAGTTTTGTTGAGTCAGTCAATTTATATTGACGATATTCGTAAAAGGTTTACAAAATTCTTCGTACCGGTTTCCTCACTTCCAATCAGCAAGGGTACAGTATTCTCAAAGAAACAGTGTCCACAATCAGATGTTGAAATAGAAGAAATGAAACAATATCCCTATAGAAATTTACTAGGCTGTCTATCGTTCCTCGCTAGTAGAACCAGGCCCGACATAAATTATGCCGTTAACATTTTTAGCCAATACCAAAGTAATCCTGGTAGAATTCACTGGGATGGTTTGATAAAACTTTTGGGCTATGTTATACACACACACACTTTTAAACTTAAACTTGCGTGCAATGAACCTAGTATAACGGTTTACACCGATGCAGATTTCGCAGCCAATAAGGATGACAGGACTTCTATGGGGGGACAGATAGTGTTTCTTGGAAAAGCTCCAGTCATGTGGAGGACTTTCAAGGAGAAGTGCGTGTCGTTGTCAACTATGGAAAGTGAATTCTACGCTATGACAGAGGCCACAAAGGAACTTATGTGGTTTGATAGAATTCTAGAAGAATGTTATGCCAGAAAGTTAGTACTTGGAGGAAAGCTTAGGTCAATTCTATATGTTGATAACATGGCGTGTATAGATTTTGTTAAATCCCCAGTAGAGAACCATAGAAGTAAGCATATTGATGTCAAATTATTTTTTATTCGTGACCTAGTTTATCAGAACATATTTGACATAAATTATATAAAAAGTAAAGAGAATCTAGCAGATCCTTTTACCAAACCCCTGACCAAATTCGAACTGAGGCACCTATGTGATGAGATTTTTGCATGAACTTTTCTTGAATTTTTGCACGAATTTATTTTGAAGTGGTGTGTGCACTTAGTGTTTGAAATTGTGAATTTTTGCAATGTTTTTGTTTACTTGTTTTGGGTCGCGGGTATGTTTTTTTATTTTGGTGAATCCCTGTTTTGTTGAGGGGACTGCCACGTTAATTATTCCATCCACCTGATCAAGGAAAGTTTGTCTAATGAAAAATTTGTTTAAGGCTCAGTGTTTGTATGTGAATTGTTTTTCTGATATTTATGCAGTGCGATATTATGGGATGTATTCTGTGTTTTTAGATATTTAAATATTTTACGATAACTTCTCAATGGAAAACCAATTTGTTTTATGTGTTTGAATGAATTTGTATGAGTGGGCGCCCACGTACATATGTATTGATATTTGAATATGATTTAATGTAGTCGTGTCCTAGTCATTGTATGTTTTAACTCTTTATTGTGGTTTGTTAGTTGTTATATTGGTTTTCAGCCAACAATAGTGTACAGAAGCAGAAATAACTTTTGTTTAAGAACTTGCAGATTTGAACCTTCTCAGCAATTTGTTTTGTACCTGTGTATTCCTAAGTTAAGACTGTATTATTGTTGTTATATGTTGCTATCGCATTTTTGTTAACAAGACTAATGTTGGTTTGAATTAATTGTTTTATATGTATTCTAGTTCTGACAGAAAAAAATCGAAATGTAAACTGATGGTTTTGAATTCTCATATTACTAGTTTATGTCGAAAAGACAAGTGGGGGGGCATTTGTTAGCGAGTTACACTAAAGACTACTTGTGAAACTAATCATGTACTTGCCTTTCCGGGTATTGCGTCATTTGTTTTAGACCGGTTTGATCATAAAACCTGATAACCGGATCAAATCTTTAATCGAATTTCCACAGCTGTGAAGAAGCTACCGTAAATAATTTATTATTCAGTTTCCAGTAGTTGGTGCGTTTTAAACAAACCGGATCGTTGAATATCATTAGATGAGGCGTATATAAGGCTCACATACGATTCAGTAACAGAAAGAGGAGAAAGAGGAGCTTTTCTCGACTATAGTTGAATAGATAGATAATGAAGCTGAGGACAATCTGAAGAAAGGTAATGTTGATTTATAGTTTAAGTTTAAGACGCAGTAAAGAAAATAGAATAAGGGGCTAACAGTCTTTGCCTATGCCTAACTTGAGGTAATTCCATCACAGTGTATAGACACTGTTGTTTGTATATATGAGACTTGTTTTTTTTAATGAATTTAGAGAACGCTATTGATTGATATGGATATTTTATTGTTGAAGATTTTTAAACTAACTTTTAATATTTTAAACAAATAAATTTGAATTGTTATTGTTGAAAAAGTCTTGTCGTCTATGCTTTCATCAATAGTTTTAACGTATACCTATTGTAACAAACAACGTTTCTTCTGCGATTTTACTCTGCAATTTAATTATTAGGTTTTTTGTTGACGTGCTCGTTTCACGTGCACGCTGACAGTTAATGTATTGGCAGATTATTTTTCTCGCCTCACCTATGACCCTCCTGCTCAAAATTTGTATACTAATCCTGAAATTATTAATAGTAAGCAAGTCCTACCCATAACTTCTGTAAATGCTATTACTACTGACCCTTTTCCAAATTCACCAGCTATTCCCATCAATAATGACCCTCCTCTGGAAATCTCCACTTCCATATTTTTGGCAGAACAGAGTAAGGATTCAAAATTACTTAAAATTATTAACTGTCTAAATCAACATCACTCAATTAAACATTCTAAATTCACCGACTATTATATTCAGAACTCTTCCAAATTATTATGCTGGGACAAATCTAAAATCAATAATAATGCTCACATCATTGTTGTTCCCCATTCATTAAAGAATAAGGTTCTCAAAATTTGTCATGTGTCTCATTTTGGCATAGAAAAGACATACAACTTTATAAAAGCTCGTTATTTTTAGCAAGGCATGTATGTTTGTTCAGCAAATTTTGTAAAATCATGCCACCTTTGTTCGGTTCATAAGCCTCATACTATTATATCAGCACCTTTTCAGGCAAACCCTATCCCTTCTTTACCTAACGAGGCAATTTCTATGGACATTGTTGGCCCCTTTAAAAATAGCGCTTATGTTTTGACCTTTATCGACCAATTTTCGAGGCATTTAGAGCTTTTTCCTCTTGTTAAAATTACCATGGAGGCTGTCACTGTGTGTTTGCTAACCTATATTTGTAAATTTGGGAGGCCTTTAATCTTAACATATCTGGGTACCCAATTAACTTCTGAAGTTTTTACTCACTTTAATCAATCTATTGGTATAAAGTTAAATCATACCACAGTGGGTAATCCAAAATCCAATTCTATTTGCGAAAGGACTAACCTTTCTGCTAAATCCACTATTAATTGTTTGCTACAACAAAATGTACCATTTAAGCATGCTGTGTTAATACATCAACATTTGTATAACGGATCTCATCACTCTTCGACTAATTTTTCTCCATACCTTTTGCATTTTGGAAGAGATCTAGCACTAATTTTTGATAATTTTAACTATACTAAGTCTTCTGAACAATTAGAAAAAACACAGTATCTGAATAAGCTGCTTAAAAATTTGCATCACATCCAGCAAACAGCTTATCAGAATTTAAATGATAAACGCATCTTGCAAAACACCAAGCAACATGAACAAGCTAAATTAAGAGAACTATCTCCTGGTACTATTGGTTATGTTAAATCTAAAGACAGATTTAATAAAAGGTTCAATGGCCCTTTTGAGATTATCAAGTGTAACTCAGTTGTTACCTATTCAATAAGGTTACTGTCTAACCTTTATGCTACTGTAACCAAACTTCACATAGATAGATTACACGTTGCTCCAGCTCGAAAAAATCATCTCAAGGGATTAACTAATAATCCTTTAACATTAAATGTTTCTCCGCCTCAACAAAACAAGTACTTCTTGAGGTCAACCGTTATGCAGTGAGTTTCCTTTAAATTTTTGTAGTATGTTAGAAGCGCGCACCTGATATTCTATTCTATTTCTTCCAATGCTGGCGTTGTTAAGAATATTTAAAATTTATTGGCCACTGTTTTTCGTGTTTCTTTAAGTTGTATTTGTTTGCTTCTGAAATTCAAACTTCTAAATGATGCTAATGTCTAAACTAATTACCAAATCACCTTAATGATATTCCTATGATAACTAAGTCATAGACTTAGATCAATTATACGGAAATTAATAAAATCCTATGTGGTTAACAACTACTGTATTTGCAATTTTATACCTCAGTCATGGTTAAGACAATGATACCTTTTTATTTTGTTACCAGTTTGTAGTTACTTTGCAACATCCCTTACAATTGAGAATAGTACTTGCAATTAACAAGATGTGGGTTATTAAAATTTGTTAACAGCAAATATAATTATCAAATGTTTTAAATTTATCTTGTTTGTATCATGTTTATTTTATCACTTATTAGTGTGATGCACGTTTTTCCTTCAATCATTGATTTATCTTTGTCATTTTTGTCTATATTTTTGTTTATATGTATATGTGTGTACAATTTGGTAGTTAAGTTTGTTACATGGCAGACAGGTATTCATTTACAGATAGGCTGTGACACTGTACATTGATAGGCAGACATTAACATGTTAACTTTGACATATTGCATAAGCATTGATATTGGTATTCATAGGCTTTAATGTTGAATTTTAAGGCATTGGAAAATGTGTTATTGACAAATAATTCATTGTTATATTGCATTAGTGTATATTGTGTTAGCCAGATAATGATGGCATATTTTTTCTTTTGTGACAGAACAGTAACAACTAATTACTCGAATGAAAATTTTGTGTATTGAGAATTTTATGTTGTGATTTTTATTAGAAATTGTGAATTTATTGTGTATTTTTTGCTTATACTTTGCAATTTGATAGCATGTAAATATAAACAACTAATGGACTACAAACTACTTTGCTATATTCACTCAGTTTGAATTTATTTTATGGTACCCAACTGTTCATGAAACTTTGAGAGATTGAGGTTACATTTTATGCATCTAATTATAATTTTTTTGGCTCACACTTTTAAAGCATGCATGCGCATAAGCAACATTAGGTTTATGTTTATTTACATATTTTTAGCTATGAGCATATTAGTCATATAGCAATTATTAGTTGAGTGACATTTTTTCTTGTTTCTCTATGTGGAATTTTCATTTTTGATTAATCAAGTACCTTACAAGATTTGAGTTCCCATATCTCTGGTAGATTGAGTTGAAAAAATACTTATTAGAATCATTAGTTTGTTTCGTGGAAACTCTTTTTAGTTAAGTTTCGAGTAATAACTTTGTGTTAGTCACTCTGTGTGTAGCAATGTTTTCCTTTTTATTAATCAAGTAACTAGCAAGATTTGAGTTTCCATATATCTGGTAGATTAAGTTGGAAAAGTTACTTCTTAGAATCATTAGTTTGTTTCGTGGAAACTCTTTTCAGTCTAGTTACAAGAATTAATTTTGTGTTAGTAACTCTGTGTCTAACAATATGATGCATATAATTTAATAATCACTTATTATGACTGAATAAGCTATCAACAACTTTAGTTTTCAGCAAAATGTCTGGAAACATTTTTATAATGGGATACAAATTACATGAGTGTATCACTGTTTGTTGATATTGACTATGAAATTTAGATATTAATACAACCATTAAATGTACAAGTCCTACTCTACAATGGATATGTATATAGACATCTTGTAACCTAAAGCATATATCTTACTTTTACTTTTGTGTACTACTGTACGTGATCACAGGTATGTGACTTTATACGATATTTTGTGCATAATGATAATTTGTAACCAAATGTATGTTAAACTATGAATACTTGATATTTTTCCTTGCCACATTAAGAAGTGGTCCATGTCAAATTCTTTTTCTTCCCTGGACAGGAGGGAGAATCGGTAGCGTGAAATTTGTCGCTACAGTTAGGTTGTGTCTATTTTGCCCCAATTTAAATGTAAAATTTATTTAATGCCATGAAATATTGTAATTCAGCTACTTTTCGAGCAATAGTTTACGTTAACAGGTGCATTTCGTATCCTAGCCTTAAATTCTGGGTGGTCTTCCCTTAACGTCGTTTTAGCCTAATCATTCGCATCTGTCCGTGAATTGAAACGGCTCGATATTATTAAAGAAACCATTACGGTTCTCTTTCCCAGGCTCCTTTTAAATTACGGTTTCCTGTTTACTGGCTAACAAGCAGCGTACCATCTATCAAGATCCCATTCAAAAGATGTATTTCTTTACGCGGCGCTTCAGGGAACGTTTGTGAATAATTGCTACAAACTGGCTTAGGCACATAAGCTCGGAAAGGTACTTACGTTAATTGGTTCAAGGCAGTTTCTGAGAAAACCGCTTTGGCGTAAAATTGCCACATTTTGGTGAATTTTGAAAGTCGCCAGGTCTCACCTGCTTAGCCAATTATCGCTTTTTAAACCTACCGCGCCTTTACGTCATAAACACATGGATGCAACCTTTCTACTGTTATCGCCCTTTCCGCTAAATCCGCTCCCTTCCTTCACCGAAGGTACGCTACGGCGCTTGGCATGTTTGCACGTAACTGTATTGCAACCCTCGCTCCCCCTCGTTCTGACTTGGAAGAAATTGAAAAAATAGATTACGATATTTTTTTTCTGAATATATAGGTCGTTTCCTCGAGCCCCTCCATAAGGCGGCTTTTTGCCGAATTCTGGAGGAGGCTATACCATTTTCTTTATATGTATTTTTATAGACCATGACGGTCATTCTTCTTCTAACTGATTTTACAGTTTTTTTTTGTGAGAACTTCACTGAAGAAGTAACATTATGTATTGCAGTAATCTTGTACTACGTAAGTCCTAGTATTAAGTACAATAAATTTTTTGTCGACCTGGAAAAGCTGAGTTAGTTTTATTTATATGTTTACTTGATATCTTGCCGGGATAGTAGTCGACGTTGGAACTGTCTGTGGTTATCTGTATTCCTTTGCAGCCACTACTTCACGATCACTTATCGGCAAACACAAACTGTAGTGCCGTTCCTTATTTTCTTACTACACTCATTGACCTAGGGAATGCAATGAAAAGAAAATCTGACTAGTTCATATGAATTTTCCACAATAGAGAGTCTTTGAAAATGAAAAATAATCGAACTCCGAAGTAAAAATTTCACCTGTAGAATTATCACACACATCTTCAAGAATAATATGCAAATCACAGGAAGCCACCATTTGACGCCGGTAGTACGTCACAATGACGAGAGTGTAAGAGAGGGGTATATAAGGAATGGTGGCAAAGAAGCAAAATTGTTCACAAGCGTTCTGTAAGCCGCTCCGTGCCATAACCGAATAGTTATGACACAGAGGACGCATGTAGATGATTTTTTACGTGGTAGAATAATAGGCCGCCTGGAATGTGGGCGTACTCAAATGGAAGTATTCGAAGAACTTGGAATTGCCCAAAGAGTCATCTCTAGGTTTTGGCAACGATTCCAAGATGATGGAAATGTCAGTAGACGTTACTGTACAGGTCGCCCCCGTGTTACAACGCCGAATGAAGACCGGTATTTGGCAGTAACTGCCAAAAGAAGCAGACAGAGCACACAATCTGACCTATCTCGTCAGCTATCTGCAGTCACGGGTACCACAGTTTCAAGGCAAACCATGTACAGACGTTTGGGAAATATTGGTCTATATGCTCGCAGGCCTGTCAGACGTGTTCCGCTCACGGCAACTCATTGTCGGCAGCGATTAGCCTGGAGTAGAGAACATGCAATGTGGACATCGTCACAGTGGGCTTGTGTGATGTTTTCCGACGAGTCCAGGTATAGCTTGCAGTCTGATTCCCGTCAGACTTTCATATGGAGAACGCCAGGTACCCGTTACCACCAAGGCTACATCATTGAACGAGACCGCTACGATGGTGCAGGATTGCTCGTTTGGGGTGGAATTTTACTGGGCTCCAGAACAGATCTGCCTGTTCAAATCAGAACCATGAACTGCCACATTTATCGGGACATCATTCTGGAACAACATGTACGTTTGTTGAGGGGTGCCATGGACGTAGAATTTGTGTTTATGTATGGCAACGCTTGTCCTCACCGAGCAAACATCGTAAACGAATGCCTTCTATCTGAGGATACCATCCGTATGGAATGGCCAGCATTCTTACCTGAATTGAATCCGATAGAGCTTGTGTGGGACATGCTTGGCCGCCGAGCTGCAACCCGTCAACCACGTTCTACATGTGTACCTGAACTTGGGAGAGCATTGCTTGCTGATTGGAGAATTTTTCCCCAAGATCAGCTATATAATTTGATACTCAGCATGCCTAGGTGTTGTACGGACTATATTTCATCGCATGGGAGACATATAATGTATCTACCGTCATACCAACCATGCAATATTAAGCTTTTGCAAAGGAGACATTTTTACAATTGCTCCACGGAGCAAAAATCGTAGATTTTATGAATGGTATCATACATACACCATCTTTTTTGTTCTTTATCTTTTGTTTAATAAATGAGCTTTATGAATAAGTCCCGTTTGTTTTGTTTCTGAACCTTTTTTTGCCGGTGCTGGCATTATTCTTAATTTATGGACATGAGTCTAGTAGTTTAGCATTATAAAAGGATAAAAATTGATGAAATGGGACCTTTTTACTCATTTTATTGTTTTTATTAACTATTTCGTAGAAAAATATGGAGTATAAAATGTTATGTTTAGCAACAGTTATCCATTATAAAAGTCTCTCTAGATTTCGATCTATTTAAAATTTGTGAAAAAAAGCTTCATAATACTTTTAATTATTCATTTTGGCTTTAGTAATACATCTTACAAATCCTGACTGTCATTTTAGAGTTAAATCTATGAACATTTTTACAGAAAAATGCTAGGAAGTCAAACTACAAATAAAAGTGTTTTCATAAATTCCGCTTTTATGCTGAAATTTTTTTTACAGCATTTTGAACATGTCTTCGGAGAACCCATTAATCCTGAAATGCGGCAATATATATGCTCAATCATTTTATTTCCAGCTGGATAATAAAATTTAACAAAAGGAGTTTCGCCTGAAATGTGTCTCTAATAACAATCTTGAGAGAATGTTCAGTAAGAATAATGCAGGATTCAGAGAACGTAATACGATTTTGTTCCTGATTACGCGACCCTCTAGCTGAAGAAAACTAATGATATATGAGAAATATAAAACGTTTCAACAAGAAAATGCATCGGAAACACTTTCTTTTTCGGTTCAAATGAGATTTGCAGCGAGCAAAAGGAGATTGTCTTTAGAATTCGCAAGTATCATTCAGCAGCAGTACTATGCAAAACTCATGTAATTTGAGTTTTTTTTCTGTTAAACCACATATTCTCATATAAGCTAACAATAAAGTTTATAAGAAAATTGTGAAAGCTGTAGAGATAAAAATGAACGGAACAGGAATGAAACTAAATCAAATTCGTCCATAAATACATCTTACGATGTCTTGATTTAATTTAGGCATTATAATAAAAAAACACTAAACCGATATAAAATTTCTTTATTTTTATTTTTATTATACAGCAGTTAACAAAAGCAACGTCGGTTATCTTTTTATATAGAAAATAGTATTTTTTGCAGTATTTTCTGAAAGTTGCGAAAATATTTATAGGTTATATAGTGTAATTTTGAATTTGATTCCAAATAAATATTAGTTTTTCTAAGGCTGTGACGTTTATAAGATGTTCTTTAGATTATACTCTCTGTTATTGCGATACCTTAGTATAACGAAGTAAGGGAATATTAGACAAAATGCAAAATTTTCTTTTGTTTTGAAAATTGTAACAACATACATCATTTTACATCATGTCGACCAAAAACTTTTGGAAGCTAAACGTTAGATGTAATTTAAAATTACTGCTCACACGCCGATTATTAATATCCACGATAAAATACAACAGGGTGGAAACTTATTTTAAAAATAGTTCTTTATCAGGCGAAGGAACATTAGGTGTGATTCCCTTCTCCTTTTCTCGACCAGTCATCTCTAAGACAATCTCATTTAATACTCTTCAGCCTGATGAAGAAATGCTATTTAATACGACACTAGTTGCCACCCTTTTATTTTTATAACGGATATTTAGAACATATGTGTTCATTTCGCTTTTGTCATAAGTGTCTTGTTAGTTGGAATTCAATATAGACCAGTTATCTCTAAGACAATCTTATCTAATACTCTTCAGCCTGATGAAGAAATGCTATTTAATACGACACTAGTTGCCACCCTTTTATTTTTATAACGGATATTTAGAACATATGTGTTCATTTCGCTTTTGTCATAAGTGTCTTGTTAGTTGGAATTCAATATAGACCAGTTATCTCTAAGACAATCTCATCTAATACTCTTCAGCCTGATGAAGAAATGCTATTTAATACGACACTAGTTGCCACCCTTTTATTTTTATAACGGATATTTAGAACATATGTGTTCATTTCGCTTTTGTCATAAGTGTCTTGTTAGTTGGAATTCAATATTTTTTTTTCTAATGGCAGATTATGAACAATTGCAGCAGGAAATAGGGGAAACAAAAATACGGGGATACAAAACACATACAGGGGGGGGGGATACAAAACAAATACAGAGCAAACAAGAACAAGAAAATAGAGCTGTAACAAATAGTTCATCAATCTAATTTGTCTCTAGCCTCCCAGTAACGCTCGGGGAGAGAAGACTTGCTTAGTGCAGAGCAGTGCAAAAGATGGGCGGAGTCCATGTCCTCGCCGGAGCCGCCCAGGGTGCAGGCCGGGGAAGGAACAATGCAGAGTCTGAAGAGATGTTTCCGTAGGCAATCATGTCCGGTGGCTAGGCGGAACTCAGCAACTGCTCTACGCCTTGGGCCATTACATAATTTCGGGATGGTAGTCGCCCATGTCTTGTGGGCTACCCGATTGGATAGGTCTTCTTGAGCACGGGCTTTGAAAGACTTCTGGACAAGATGTTTGATTGTACAGAGGGGCAGGGGGCGGGTAATACTCTGCTTAATCAGAGCGCCCCTCTTAGCCAGAAAATCCGCTTTCTCATTGCCTGGGACACCACAGTGGGCAGGTACCCACTGGAGGACAATGGTTTTCTCATGAGAAGCTAGTGTCTGAAGGTGACGGCGACAGTCCAAAATGTCCTTCGTTAAGGGGGAATTGTCGGAAATGATAGCCTGCAGGGCAGCTCTGGAGTCGCAGAGGACAACGGTTCTTCTGAATTTATCCAGGTGACAGAGAAGTTGGGAAAGGGCTGTGCGGATCGCAGCAATATCCTTCTCACACAGAGTCACCAAGAGCTCCGCACGTTTGGACTGGTACAATCCGCCAGCGTTCCACTGCAATACCCTAATAGTCCCGTTCTGAGTATCAGCCTGACGAGGGGGAGACATAATGCCGGTTGTAGATCTTTTAGCCACTAAAAAGTGTTACCAGGTGCACCGCGAGGAGGTAGATCTACTGCACACCCTGGAATTCAATATAGACTTATGTATTAATTACTGTACATAACTCCTTAAATAAATCAAATTACAAAAAGATGACACTGGCAGTTGAAAAAGTTAAATCAGCAGTTAGCACTCTACGCAACATAAACGCGGGATTCTGTAGCAATAATAGAAATCAAAGTATAAAATTCCAAATCTAAAGAAACCAAAAGATGCATCGTTAATTTTTTGGTTCCTTTAGTTTTTGAATTTTATACTTTGATTTTTATTATTGCTGTATATGAATAATATTGCACATGAATAAGTGGAAATTATGGTCAAAGGTATAAAACAAGTTTTATGATATTTTCCACGTTTTCTTTCTTTCTATCGAACACATAGAGGCGGGTTTCTGTAATAAATGTTTGTGGTTGTATTTCCAACATTGCAGTCACTTTGTCTATTACAGCGTTTGCCCATCTGACCCTCGATTTTGTTGGCTTCCTGGAGCACCATATAGGCGAGCCAACATAACACCCTATCAACTTTGCCTTCGGACAAGTGGGAATCGAACTCACAACCTGGTGGTGGAACCTTTCAGAGAATGCCCGTGGACTAAAACGTTGCTACAAAAAGGAGAAGAGATTAAGTATTAAAAGGCTAAAGTGGAGACTATTAACATTTGTGTGAATCGAACATGGTCTTACTTCATTGGACTCCACTAAATGTACTATATTTCTTTGGGATGTTGTAATTTTATGGGATCTACTTTAGGAGCATCTATAAGTAATTATTAGCAGCTTATTAATTAAAATAGAGTAGATTAAAATAAATTAATTTCTAGAATTTTTTCATGTTAAATTATATAATTATTGATTTATAAATTCTTTCAAAAAACCTGCAATTTTGCTGAGAAAGTATAAGTTTCAAATTAAACAAATATATTTTCGTTCATTCAATAATTGCGTAAGTTCCCGGGTTCGATAAAATATTATTATAGAAATAAACTTTAAATGCGTTAACATTTTCGATTATCGAATCATTAGAAAAACGTATTGAAAAAGACGTTCGAATATTACAAAAAAATTGCGTTTGGATTTTATCTAGGCACTCAATAAAAATCATCATTCATAAATGTGAAAGTGGAAGAAATAGTATCAAAACCTGAGAGAAAGTATTTTAAGCTCAAGCATTTCCAAAAAATTCTGCTCGAAAAGCAAGGAAACAAAAATTTTACTATTTTTCGTGTACTAAGAGAAAGAACTTAAGGGTTAAAGTTTCGAAACAAAATAAAGATTTGAAAATAAATTCTCGGAACACAATAAATGGATGTGCTTATAAGAAGTTTTATTTTTTTCAGACGCAATGGCTTAAAACACTTCATTGCAGATTCTTTATTTTAGGATTTATTTTTCTCTGCAGTTCTGTTCCCCACCATTGCGTTTATTACTTGCAGTAAACATATGAAAACAGGGATACCATATTTACAACAAAAAAAAACTTGGAAAGAAAAATTTGCTGAATTTAATTCCTTGAGATTTCATGTAGAGTATTGAGCTTAATTTATGTGTAGTTTTTTTTTTAAATATGTAACAGACACAAAATTAAATGCCTTATGTATCTTGCTTTTTGATTTCAGATTATTTAAATAAATCAGAATTCACTTTAAAAGGAGTAATTTCACTCTCTCAAGCTCAAAAACAATAGCTTAACTAATCACGTTACTTAGTCTTTTGGGTTTGGCGAAACATAACATTAACAACTGAATTAACAGAAAACGTTACGAGTTAAAAAGATTGGATTGTGAAGGGTTGTTTAGAAGGTGTATAAAACGCATGCTTCTTTCCTCTTAAATAAGATCCTTGTAAAATGGAAACATTATTGTTTGAAGAGAATTCTGTCTACGAGATTCTCCTCTAAATATCGCATTAATTCGAAGAAAATTAAGCAAAACGTTATTATGATCTATCCGATGAGCACATTCAGAGAGTTCTAGTAATAAATTGTGATTCTGAAAAAAATATAAATAAAGAACCCTGTGTCGTTGGTAGTAAATACATTTAAGTTTCTCATCATGTTATTTTGACTTAAATATTGAAAGATTATTATCTTTGATTAAAAAAAAACAACAACTTGATAATCATTTTATGCAAAATGAGAAAAAATCAGTATAAGAAAAGCAAAAAAAAATGTATAAACTAGAAGCAACCAAAAACTTAATTAGATATTTTGAGTTGTCACAAGTGATGTCATTTGGCTAGAAGCCATCTGAGTGTCGTATGATGCTAAAAGACATAAGAGCAACATCAATTTCTAAAAGATGTGACCTTCAGTGACACACGACCATATTTCATACATAAAAGAAATGTTGATCGATGAGAGAATGCTATGTGATTCCGTTCCACAGAAGTGACAAATTATGTTCAACATGCATTTTTACCAATCTTGCAATTATCTCGGCCCTAATAATTTAAGAATTGATTAATTATCATGACCTAATAATTTTCTAATATCTTTAAATACTATTCAATACCTTTAAAATTCTTTAAATTAATATACATATTCATTCACAACCAAATTTTAAGTCAACGTGTAACATACAAACGTAATTTGAAAACAAAAAATAGGGGGAACTGGTAGCTTGACATGTCTTGTAACAAACATTTCGAACGAGGCTCAAGCAAATGCCTTTTTGCGGCTAAACTTAACAGAAAAAATTTGAAAGAAAAAACATGCTAGAAATCAACTATTTAATGCTACTCTACATTACAGCTCTTGCCATATTTTAGTCATATTTTATCCATTACCATATTGAAGTCATATCCATCGATGGTACGCACAAATATACTGCACGGCCTTATTTCTTTCAGTTATTTCCATTTTTTTCTATATATTTTGCCAGACGCCATGCAAGTTTGAAGATGTTTCTTCTACACTATACCGCAATTCCTGATTTGAGCTATCAATAACGGACATTAGGGCGTATCATTGAAGGGTATAATCTTGTTCCATGGCAATGTACATCTCCATGCCACTAAAAAGACCGTGAAAATGGTGCATTATCTCAAATAAGAACGTCCTACCCCTCCTTGTATAGCGACCTGGACTTCCTAGTAGTTAGAGACCGTCGATATTCGGTAATGAGGATTGAATCCCTACTAGAGCCACTGAATGCTGTCTTACCTATATCGAGAATAGGCATGTTAAATGTGTAGGCAAGAATGTCCCTTCACGTCGTTTCTATTAGTTGGGGGAGAGTACAAGTCTCCAGATGCCACCCTTTGGAGGGGGTCTCGGTTTAAATTAAGGTGGCTTCAGAAGGCGATGCTGGTTCTCTTATACGCTGTACCGATTATTCGAAACCTACGAGGGCCATTCTGAAAGGAAAGAACGTTTTGATCTGACGAGCCGCGTAATTTTCCCACCACCCCCGCTGCCGTGAAATTTACTTACCCAATCATTCCCGCTAGTTTGACGCTAACAGCGAGCAGCTGCGGTCATTTACTGTTTATTTTTGCGATTTTAAAATGTGTGAGAAAATTAAGGATCGCGCCAAGTGTGAGTTTCATAGCGTAATGCGCTTCCTGAATCCAAAACACGTGCGCCCTATTGAATTTTTCAGACAGATAACTGAAGTTTATGGAAATGTCAGGAATGAAGCTTCAGTTCGAAAATGGTGCATGATGCACCATTATGCCGCAGCCTACTGCCAGACCCTTCACTGACTACGCCGTGCCATTCAAAACAAATGGCGTGGATTGTTGTCCAGTGGCATTGTGCTTCTTTACGATAACGCTCATCCGCATGTTGCTGCGTTGACTAATGAAATTGCATAAGCAATTTAACTGGGAAGTTTTTGAGCATCCGCCTTATAGCCGGACTTGGCCCCAAATGATTACTTTCTTTTACCAAACTGAAGGAATTATTGGGCGGAAACCACTATGGAAATGATGACGAGCTGAAAGAGGTAGTTAGTGATTGGTTCAAAAACTTGGCGGCAAGTGAGTATGCAGAAGGCAGAGGAAAGCTGGTACAGAGCTGTGACAAATGTTTCAATTTGAACGGCGACTACGTAGAAAAATAGGTAAGAAATCAAAATGAGTTGTAAAATAAGTTTTCTTTCATTATCTTGAGTAAAAATGACTAGAGAAACAAACGTTCTTTACTTTTAGAATGGCCCTCGTAGAACTGTCGCGGTGTTCAGTGGGTAAATGTCGAAAAACAAAGTGCATGCCAAGTTAGAGATAAAACCTCCTTGTGTATATTCTAGACCTTTCATGCTATGACTTTCGCAATTTCAGTGAATTGAATATCTACAAAAGCACCTGTAGACACCATCGGATGCAGCGGGTAGAAAAAAAGGGATTTTGATTCAGCAGCAAATTACATTATTTATGATCGTGTGATTGCCTGGCCCATTCATAAGACTAATACTTCAGAAATTGGCATCCCACTCTTGGCATGGACGATGTAGCCGTTCGGAATCGGCTTTAAGCAGTAGGTCCCGGTCTAATTAGCTCACGTATAGCAAAAATTTACCGCAGCGGTCGAAACCAAACAATTCAGAAATTGGCATGACTCTTTTTAACTTAAACCCTCCAATTTTCTAATTTCAGATTTTAACAAGCACTGAACAGACCTAGACCGTTTAAACTGCGTTTTTAAAGGGAGGGCTGCATGTATTTCTACAGATCCTAGTAATGAAATTTGTTAAGGTTTAAATAATGGAGATCATAGAAATACATTCAACTTTCCAAATTAAGAAATAATCGGGAAATACTTTGAATTACATTTTAAAGAATAATGGGAGGTGAAAATTGCAATAAACACATTCGCAAGATATCTCTGTTGAAATTATCAATTATACTCTTCTATGTTCTTACATCCTTCTGTTTATTATTTACGTAAAACGTTCCAGGCATTGTATTGAAGGTAATGTATGCTTAAACTGCTATATAACATATATAATATTTGTGTGTTAAGGGATCTGAGACGCATTTAAAAAGAATTATTTATTGACTTAAAATTTTGAACTTTGTGTGATGGTTAAGAATATAATTTGTTAACAAAATCACATCATAATACAGTGATTTCCGCTTATAAGAATCACGTTTGTTATTACTGCTTTTGATTCTTATAAGCGGTTGATTCTTATAACCGAAATTTAGGTTTTTGGACAGGAACACACACACCTATATATACATATATTAGATAATTTACTATAAAATACTCGTTAATTTACGTTAATTATCTTTTATTAAAGTTATTTTTATAATTTTAAAAATACATCTTAATTTCTAGACCTATAAGTAGATACACATGATTATAGTAAGAGAAGAAAAAAAAATCCAATATTTATTACAACATACCTGCTTAACAGTTTAACATTTCAACTACAGATAGGGTGCAAGAAAAAGTTTTCTATGGTAGTTTGACGTAATGAAGTTTTCAGGAGGCTGTTTATACCTCTTTCAATACCAATAGTCTCAGACCAAGATTCACCTTGTAGCTTACGTTTCACGGTTTGATAACGTGCTGAATCTAATAATGTCACGTTTTTCTAAGTGATAGTGGACACTTCCCCGAAGATTTATGTGTTTCAGGGTTCAGGAAGCCGTAACTAGGATGTGGGAGGGGGGAAAAGTGTCCCTGTCTTTGTTTGTCAGTGGAGAAAAATGAAATCGGATCCACAATGTTAGGATGCTCCCGGGTCAAACTAATAGGACAGGGTTTAGCTAAAGCGTTTAAAGGGAAACTATTATGTTATGTCTAACAAGGAGAGGGATGCATTTTACGACTGTATTCCATCCCATATTATCACTCTTACTTTTAAAAAGAATAAAGAAAGAACTTCGTACCTTTTGAGAGTTTAAGTGACTTTTTTGGAAAAATGAAAGGAAAGCGAAGAGTGTAAACTGATTCTTAAAACCGGTGGATTGATTCTTTAAAGCGAAAATTTTAACATGGAAATAATACATTTGTTTTTGTTTTTGCGATATTGATTCTTATAAACGGTTGATTCTTATAACCACTGATCACTATAAGCTGTGGTTACAGTACTTCTTATAAAGTTTTTAAAAAAATTTAAAATTAATTTTTTTTAAAGTGGGGTAATTTAAAATCATTTTAACTCGAAATATTATTTGTCGAGTTTCAACATTTTTTCAGTTAATTAGGCGGATATAATTTTTAATTTTCATTCAGCATTTTTTTAAAAATAATTTTAAAAAATTTAAAAATATTTAGAGTCAAAATGTAAAAAAATATGTAACTTATTTTCAAAAAATCATATTTTTAAAAGTAAATATTATTTTCAAATTTTCTGAATCAAAATTAAATAAAAATAACTAAAATACATGCTCCAAGTTTGAACCATTTATCTTTAACAGTTCTTGACTTATCACAATTTAAAAACGAGAAATGGTGAATAAACCCATCATGCAGAAATACTCATTTAAAGGTTTTAAACAAATATTGGCTGCTATTGAAATGTTGCAAAAAAAATAGTAATATCTCCTGTCTTAATTAAGATAGAAACATGATTTAAACATCATTTTAAGTGGAAAAGAATAGAAAACTTATTAATGCAATATTTGTTTTCGAAAATTTGAAGAATTTTGTGTCCCGTACCCCCTAAATAATTTGTTAAAAAATATACAAATTCCGAAAATTTGCAGCTAATAGAAAATATTCATTATTTAATATTAACTGCAAATTTTCATTCATTATACCTTTTTTAGACATTAATTTTCCATACTTTAGCCAATAATTTAAAATTTCTGATGATTCATTTCAGATTCTGAAGCATGTATTCGTCAGAAACCTATGTATAAACAGTTCTCAAATAGCCATGTGAGATCCGACAAAGTGAAGAGTTTTTCATAAAGGCCGCCAGGCTAAGTAGCTTAGAGTCAAGTTTGAAGTCATCTACAGTCCTTTTAAGCCCTATAATACCTGAAGGGTTCAATTTAAAACAGAGTTTTATAATCGTATTAAATAATAAAGACTGTGACTATTGAATACATGTGATATATATCTAATTTTATTAACATCTAATTATTTAAGTGTTGTTCATTATTGGAAACCTTTTATTAATTCGTATTAAACAGTGGATTCAGGGTTTAGATTAAATATTTTATTTAATTATATCTCATAAATACTTCTTTCCTGTATCTCGATCATAAGCGCTTAGAGTGTTCCATAATAGATTATGGAACATTCCATAATAAATTATGGTTCCATAATAGATTATGGAACATATCTAGAGTAAAATACGAGGAGGCAATCGCTGACACGACTACTATTGACAGAGAATTTCGCTTATGAAATTTTTGCTCTCTTCTCAAGAATTCTACCATATCATGCTAAACTGTCCCTAACAACGGCGAAACTGACTTATTAGTGTAATTAGAGTTACTAATTTTATGCAGAGTGAGCAAAGCATAAAGTTTTTCAGTCTAATAATTTGGATTTTTTACATTATTCTGTACCTTGTTGCCTGGCAAAGATTTGAAATTTCACTCAGGGAATAAATAATAGTATATTTGATAGAAAGTGTATTTCTGGTTTATGGACAATTTGTGAAATTATAAAAATAGGAAAAACATTTTTAGTTATGGCGTTTTTTCCGAGTTGAAAATATTGATTTTAATTTCATTAATCTTTCTTATATATTTCTGAAAAATTAAAATAATATTTTTAAATGCATATTTTCTTCATATTTTGGCTAAATGATCGTTTAAAAAAAATAAAAAATAAAGCCAGAAATTTAAACAAAAGGCCCGAAGATGGTCAGCTCCCATAATGTATATTAGATTTGTACGATGGAAATGTATTCACCAAAATCAAAATATCCCAAACCAAGTTTTTAAAATACTGTAATAGTAATTTCCGTTATATCATTTTAAAATCAAATATAACAAATGAAAGGTATAAAATGTAGCTTTTTACTCAGTTGTGGGGTAAAATATTGTGCATTTCTAGAACTGGAATATGCCCGCCAAATAACTGCTAAAATTGGCTCATGGTCATTCTTAGACTTGAAATTGAGGTTTTTAATCAGTATGCACTTAAAATGTTTTTAAAACCAACTAATATTTGTTTATTAAATTAAAATGCTCTCCTTTACGTACTTAATAAAGTTGTATTTATACGCTCTTCAAATTTTATCGTTGTTTACATTATGAAGGATGACTTTCGAAGTAACACTGTAAACAAAGTAACACAAGAAAAACTTTCCGTTAGTATGGCTAATGGTTATTCTAACTTTCCATTGCATATGCATTTCCTTTATTTTTATTGCGAAAAAATAAAGGCATAAGGAAACAATAAACTGCTCTTAATTTGTACAGATAAAATAAAAATAATTTTGTAAAAAATAATTTTGTTAAAAGCATTATTAGTTTTTCAACAAAAGAAAAAAGTTAATGATTTGTTTTTCTGTTAGCCATTCCACTTTCTAGCTACATAAGTATGAGTTTCACTTTAAAATGAATACAATATTCAAACAAAGACATAAACAAAATGAACTGGGATATGTTTTACAGATCTTTCGGAATAAATACATACCTTACAGATTTATTGTCATTTACTAAGGATTGCTCCACTATTTAAAAGAAAATAATTCGCTTTGAAGTTTATTTCACATTTGATCCCTTTAAAATATTGTATTTTTTATATCAGAAACACAGGTTTCTTGATTATGAGCGAGATAATGCTGTTATACATCAACAAAGCTACTATTGTTATTATTTCTTGAAGTCTTGTAATGACATAGAAGAAAACGCTTTAAGACAATTTATACTGATATATTAAATTTTGATGAATTATACTTTAATCTATTATATTATTTAAACCCAACAGCACATATAACATTTCAACATGAAGAAGTACCTGATTTTCAACTCTAGATGTTTTAACATTTCGGGTCGAAATATAAAAAATAAATAAATAAATAAATAAATAAATAAATAAAGCAGAGCGACAGATACGCAGTAACCCAAGATTTGTCGGAAAATATATTTTTTCCTTTGATGTTTCGATTTTTACATTATGTGAATAGCTTTAAAATAATTTAGATGCTTTGAATATGTAACCACGCTAAAATAAATTCTTTTTTTCCAAATGACAAAGACTTTTTAAACAAGAAAAACAAGAAAAATAGAGATAAACATCGGTCTGTAAAAGAAATCAGTGTATTTTATCTTTTCATTTGAATAAAAACTGTTTTATATAGTCATTTTAGTGTGTCTTTTAAAAAACCTGCTCATCTGTCTGTTAGGGCAAAGAATGGCCGTGAATTTTAATTACTCTTTTCAGTCGTTTACCAAGCAACCAAATATTATTTTGTTCCTTAAATTTTAATCTTTTTTGATTTATGTGTTTCCGGTATTTTCATTTTTTCTCCTTTCTTTCCGTTAGAAAAACCTTTTCTCTTTTCGATTTCCTTTTAGTTATATTTTTTCCCGTTTTTGTATATTTTTTGTGATAAAGTCATTACATATCCTTTACTTGAAAAGTATAAAGGGTTAATGTAATAAACGATGAATGAACAAAGCAAATTTCAAGAATTATTCCTTCTTAATGCTATTATATTTAGCTTTAAAGAGGACACATTTTATAAAAATTATGTATTAATAGTAAACTTTAACATAATTTAAACTTATACGAGTTTTTCAGAAGCTTTATAATTAAATTATATAATTTTCTGAAAGAATTAAATGTGCAGGAGAGCTTCGATATTTTTCCTGATTATTTATGTACATAAATTTAAGAACCATTTTGCTGTCTGTCTCATCAGACATAATGTAAAAATATTTTAGGGTTATTCGCAGCTATAAAATACGTACCGTAAAAGAGATAATAATTTTATTTTCTACAAAATTCATTTTATGACATATTGTTTTAGATTAAAAAAAACCTATTGTCAAAAGGAATACATAAAATATATTTGAAAATTGTTCCTTGTGTTTCTTTTGGGAAAAAATGGGATAATAGGAATTAAATTATAGAGTAATAGGTTTTGATCTATGTAAAATAACGAGACTGCATTGTGTCTACAGTAAATTCGGTGGAAGTAGAATTATTGTCTGGGGGTATTTCTCCTGGTATGGATTGGGACCCTTGGTCCCAATTCATGGTAAGCTCAACGCCGACGCCTACTGCACAGTTTTGGATGACAATGTGCTGCCTACGTTGGGGCAATTTTAAGGGTGGGATCCATATTACTTCCAGGACGACAACGCCAGCTGTCATGTTGCAAGGTCCACAATGGATTGGTATGCTGACAATGGTTTTAACCGAATGGACTGCCCTGTCCAGATCCCAGACCTGAACCCTATCGAGAACCTCTGAGACGAGTTGGATCGCCAAATTAAGGGGTGCAACAACAGTCCAAAATCGGTGAAGGAACTTTCCTATCTTCTCCAAGCCGAGTGGAAGAAAATACCTCTAGCCGTTGTACAAGGACTTGTGGAAAGCATTCCCCAGAGGGTTGAGGCTGTAGGTGCCTCTTGTGGAGGCTCTACCAATTATCCCAGGTGTCCAAATGCTTATTGATAGATAGTGTATATATACTATATACAGATATATTACATTGAAGAAACGATCTTTTCCTTAAAATAATTTAGGGAAACAAGACAAACCATATTAAATTATTTGCCCTCTCTTTTAGGTTTCTAAAATGTTTTGGATCTATGTTTCTTTGCAGTTACAATTTTTTAAGAAAGACAACTTGAGGGAAATTTCTTTCCGTGTTCGTCAAACTTGCTAATAGGACGTGCTGAAGAAGAAGAAAAAGATTCTCAACGGCGGGTGAATTCTGTGCCCTGCATCAAAAGGTGCTAAGGAAAACGCCTCAGAAAGAAATATATAGTTCATGTAATTAGCAAGCATATGCTAGAGATTACTGTTAGGTTGCAATGTATTAATAAGCAGCTGATTGATTGCATATCAGCTGTACATCGAAATTTTGTTTCTAAATCCAATTTTATTGTACTCTCAAGGCGAGAATCTAATAATTGTTTTATTCAGTTTTAGTTTAGTGTTTTGCTCATTTTACTTATATCTTGGAGCGGAGGTCTTTGAAGGCAATGTGTAAACCAGATTTACTCTACACATTTTGAAATTCTAACAAAGTACTAATGGAGATCAAATAATAGTTTTGTAGATATATATGATTGCTGCAAAATCTAGAAATTATAAAGAAAATAATAGTAAAGGGGAGGTATGGAATCTTGCAGTGAGAAATTACATCTTTAGATATCAATAAATTTTAAAAATTAAAATGCTGAGTACTTTTTCCCCTTCAAGAACCAAACGAGCAAGTATTGAAATCACAATATTTGATTTACAAGTCAACAATATTCAATTCCAGAAAAGTGAATAAATAGATATAAATCTTCGAAGTAATTTTTAAAAATACATTAAAGCAACACAATAGGTCGCTGATTAAGAGGCTAAGAAACTCAATAAATTTATCAAATAATGATACACAAATGCTCTTAGGGTAAAACTAGGAAAGGAAAGATTAAATCTTCGCATCAGCTTTCGAAAAAATATCCCAAAAGTTTCTCAGTCACATTAGTTTTGCAACGAAACGTGACTGTAATTTGGAAAACATAGTTCTTTTGTTTCGAAACCATTTTCGAATACCAAACATCAAGAATTCCAAAAAATATTTTTTCTTATATAAGTCAACTTACTAAGTGTGTTTTGTTTTAAGACACGGTCATCACATTTGGATATTTGGCTCCAAATTAAATACTCTAGTGTATTAGAGAAAAATACTTATTATTAGTTTTTAAGATAATAATATGTATTTTAGGTAGAAAAAACAAAGGTTGTTTTGAAAGTTTTTTTCTTCCGCTATCCACAACATTATTTAATCAGTAACAAAGAAAATTAGTTTGAATGAGATGAACTTTTGGCAAAGAATGTAGTTCCATTGAGTATAATGATAGGCAAATCTTGATTAACTATCTTATGCAGTTTATTTAATTAATGATTGTTAATAATTAGTCTCTAAAGTAATATTGTATGTTGATAACTCTTCCAAGGAAGTAAGAAAATCCGTGCATTGGATATTCCTACATATAAATCCCTGGTGGACAGGTCTAAAAATATTCGACCATGGTAATTTATTTTTGTATATTACATCAACCACAATGTAATTAATCTAAACTCTAATGAGTGAAAACAATTAACATTTTAAAAAACAATAGACCATGGAACATCATACCCTCCCGACGTGAAAAGTTTTATGGTAAAACAATACTTATTTTAGCTTTTTTTAAAAATAATTCTGTTCAAAGTTGTTAGTATGAGATGGTTGATAAAATTACACAGGATAACAAAAGGCTGTTTTTCCTTGTACACAAATATACCTTTTTTATATATAGAGACTAAACACTCCAGTCTAAAAAAGATTACTTGAGAAGACCTTTGCAATCTTTACATCGAAAAATGTTCTATAAAACTGTTATTAGGTAATCTCCCTATATTGAATTTAGAGAGTATTCACAAGCAATACTTTTCAGTTTGCTTGGAAAATAATATGGAAAATATCACTGAATAGTCACCACATTGTTAACACTAGAAGCGCCAAACTTTCTCCCTACCTAGAAGCGCCAACGGCAGTCAAATTGACTGCTCAATAAATTTAATGCATAGCTTAAATTGTAAATGTTTTATACAACTTTAAAATACTTTTTATTATTTTTAATTATATCTTTCAAGAACTTCTTTAATAAACAACGGTTTATTTAAAAAAAATAATTTTTTATATAAATTTTCACTTACCTTTAAACTTTTGCAAAAAGCAATAAAACACATTTTATTGCTTTTCGCAATTTTTACACAACAAAACTTTGTCAAAGCTTAAAGTGAATTTTCCACATACATAATATGAACATTTTTTACACACATCACTTGTTTTATTGTTGTTACAATGTCCAATCTTGCACTGACGTCTTTTCTTTGAGAGTCTAATGCTAGTGTTGGAAATTTTCAGGGACAATCTTGAGCTTGTTTTCCTCTTCCAATGAAGCTCTCTTAAATCCTCCGCGAATTGAAATAAGAAGCTATGCCTTGAAATATTTTTACCAATTAATGCTCTGTAAATAACATAGGCATGTGATCCTGCCAAATTCAGCACGTTATAAAAAAAAACATGTACTGGCCATCTACGTGAAGCAGCCCGTACGAAATATTTACGCGTCCACTGGTAAACGATATCAACTCCACATTTGGTTTTGTTGTAGAACCCGACTGTCTCTGGATGTTTCTTCTTATTATGTGATTCTACATTTACATTTGGATGCAAGGTGCTTAGTAACAAGACATTTTTATTCTTTTTACCTTGATGAACCATCATTGTAGTTTCTCTTCTTTAGTAAAACAGTTTCATACAGCTGGGTTTTTGATTTCCTTACTTCATGCGGAATTTCTTTTCGATGTCTTCTTACTGTGCCCACAAAGCTTGTATTTTTCCTTTCAAGTCTTTTAGCCAAAGATAGTGAGGAAAAATAGTTGTCCACTATCACATTTCTACCTGTATTCAGATAAGTTCTTATAAGACACATTACTACATTTTCAGGAAGGCTTTCAGTTTCATCCCTTGATTTATCTTTTTCAAGATATGGAAAAACATTGCACATAAACTTCGAGTTTACATCAACTAGCGTCCAAAATTTTATACCAAATTTGTCGGGTTCATTCGGCATATACTGTATAAATTTACACCTGGCTTTGGATGGAAATGACTGTTCATCCACAACAAGATTTTCTTCTGGCTTATATGAACTAGCACAGCCAATTTTCTTCTGGCTTATATGAACTGGCTTATATGAACTAGCACTACTCTATAAATTTATTCCAAACGTCAGAACACAGAGCAAACTTATCAGTTTCTAAATGCTGAGGCCTTGTTGATTTCAAATCAAACCCTAGGTTTTCCATTATATCTCGAAAATGATTGTGAGACACCAGTGACGCACCCAAGATTTTTTCTTGGGGGGGGTGTCAAGATGAACGGATAAAAATAATTATAATGCATGGGGGGGGGCGAGATGAACGGGTAAAAATATTTATAAAATCCAAAATCAATATTCATAATGCACTTTCTATTTCTTTGGGGGGGGGCCTTGACCCCCCCCCCCGGGTGCGTCACTGCGAGACACTGTTTCTCGAAGAAAATGAGTACTCCATGTATTATTCCATACTCGAGGGATGCTCGTCCATGCTTTCTTCAGAATCACTAGAAATACTTTTTGCTTCAAAGTTCTGTGGAGGCTCGTAATCCATATCATCATCAATACTATGTTCTTCAACATCAGATTCATTTTCAGGTATATCCTGTAAAAGTTGTACAATTTCCTCTGGACTGAGATAACGTGGTCTTCGAGTAACCATTATACTGCGCTTGAAACATTGAAATGCCTCATAAGCTGACTCAACTACTGCAAACTATGGACTGTTACATTTCTCCAAAAAGGGATGGACGGTAGAGGGGGGGGGAGTATTTCCTGTTGTAAAGAATCAGTGAATAAAAGGAATGTGTAGGGGAAATATTTTTCCAAGAAAAGTTGTTTACCTCGAGAGAAAACAAGAAGAATCTATCCAATTTTACTAGCAGTCAATTTGACTGCTCTTGACGCTTCTAGGTATAACTACAAATAACTTTGTTAATTTTAATTTTATTCGATTAATATTTGATACCAAGAATTTTTGAGGTTTTTAAGGAAAACTCAAAAAATTGTGAGTTCTTAAGATAGCGGGTTTTATTAGGAATCAAAGTTGAAAAACGAAAACAGACAAAATGACTGCTCTGGCGCTTCTAGTGTTACTCAAGAACATATCTTATGACTTATGATAATAATATATGTTCACCCAAGTAAATCACCCAAGTAAAGGATTTGACATCCTATCTATAAACATGCGATCTTATCTCTTGGCCACCAACTCATCAAATATGATTCAAATTATATACCTTCAAATCAGAGACTGGGGGAATAAACTGCTTAACTTTCTCAAGTTTAATCAAATATGAAATCTGATAGGGAGTAATGCATGAGGTTTAAAAAATCAATGGACATCATGCATTCATTATGAGTAACTGCAGCACAAATGATGAAACCTGACCAAAAATATGGAACGCAATTCACGCTTTCAAATACTATAAGAGTTGCCCAAGTGAAAGTGAGACTTTTGGGTTTTTCTTTAAGAGTTCAATGTTTGGAATACGTGTGATTACAGGAAATAATAACCATACATGAGCTATATATCCGCTACAAATAATTGCTTTGTCATTTCCATAAGTACCCGAGGGCTTCACTAGATTTTCGTTACCCTAAGCGAAGAAAGTCCGTGGTCGTTTGCAGAACTAATCTTGAACGGAGTACCGGATCTTATTATCGTTAGCATACCAGCAGCCCTAGAGAGCTTCTTTCAGTGGTCCAATGGTTTGGTGGTCGCAGGGCGAGAGGTCGGATCTGTAGATGGGATTGTTGAGGACCTCCCAGTGGAAGCACACCAGCAAATTTTGTCCACGCAGCAATCGATTCCATAGCGATGGCCAAGTGTGTTTCAGCATGTCTCATGGCCACACATCCTTTACAAATTTAACTGAACCATCTGAACACAGTACACTGTGACAGATACTAATGCCCATTCACATCCTTCATACGGCGATAAATTTTGGCTTCACTAGCACCTACTTCTCTCAAAAATTTAATAACCACTCGCCGGGTCTATTTAGACGAATCCATGTCATAACTGCACGTAGTCCCCTTCCTTAAACACCTTCAAACAGCACACTGACACTTTCCATTGATAGCAGCTTTTTTTGTAACGCACTACGTCATCTACTAGCACAAATGCAAAACTCTTGGTATTTAACCACTAGTGCTATAACAAAAATCTCACTTTCATTTGGACCACAGTTATAGTCTTTAAAAAAAGTTTCTGATAATTTTAATATTTCCTTTAATCATAAAACAAAATAGATTCTTTCCTGATCAAGGAATCACAAAAAAACATGGAAAATTTAGATTTTTTTAAACATAGGAATATACACTCAAGAGCCAAAACATTATGACCACCTGTCAATAACGAGTTGGCTCACCTTTGGCGCGCAACACAGCTTCAATCCGCCTTGGCATGGATGCCACAAGTCCTTGATAGATGGCCGGAGACAGATTGTACCAGATGTTTAAGCAACGGTCACGCAAATCCGAGATATTGCGAATTGGTGGTCTTTGAACTCTGAGCTGCCGTCCCATGACATCCCAAATATGTTCTATCGGATTGAGATCCGGTGAGTTAGGCGGCCAGGACATTAACTGGAATTCAGCATCATGTTCCTGGAACCACTCCAACATAATTTTAACCTTGTGACACGGGGCGTTTTCCTGTTGGAACATTCCATTTCCAGCTGGAAAAACAGAGGCCATGTAAGGGTGCAACTGGTCCACAATGATGTTCAGATACCCTGTAGCATTCATGGTCTGCTCTACCACAACCACGGGTCCCAGAGACGCCCAAGAGAACGTCCCCCAAAGCATAATACCGCCACCACTGACCTGTGTATGACCTACTGTACATTGAGGGAGCAACAGTTCGCCTGGAAGACGGCGTATCCTGACACGGCCATCGGCGTGATGAATGACAAACCGTGATTCATCTGACCAGGCAACTCTCTCCCACTAATCCATGGATCAGTCGCGATGTTCCCGGGCCCAGCACACTCGCAGTTGGCGATGACGCTTGGTCAGCAAAGGCACACGAGTGGGACGTTTGCTGCGTAGCCCCATATCCAACAGTTTCCGCTGAACAGTGTGCTCCGATACTATTCTACTTGGCCCTGCATTGTATTGGGCTGTCAGCTGAGCCACTGTCTGGCTCCGGTTTTGCTTCACCATGCGAGACAGTCTCCGACGACCTTTTTCTTTGATAGCGTGTGGACGTCCAACACCATGTCGTCTACTGCTGGTTTCACCCTCATTCATCCACTTTGTATAAGTACTAACAACTGTAGGTCGCGAACAACCCACGAGTCGCGCAGTTTCGGAAATACTTGTTCCGAGCCTTCGAGCCATTACAATCTGCCCTCTATCAAAGTCGCTTAGATCCGCAGCCTTTCCCATCACACACAGAAGTAAGTGAAAGAATGATTCTTCAGACTCTCCAGCAGCAGTTAAATACCACTTCCACCTGATCACGTACCTTCCACGTCATCCAGGCGAATTCATTGCAAAATGTAGGGGTGGTTATAATGTTTTGGCTCTTGAGTGTATAATTAAAATTTAGATTTTAGTTTAATATATAAAAAATAAATATTTAAATTGTAATTCTTAAAATTTTGATTATCTACGCATGCCAACAAAATAAATAATGAAGTCAAATAATTTTAAATATTTTAGTCCTATGGGAATTTCCTTCAAAACATCAAATTATGATGTTTTTTGAACCATAGAAATAACAATCTATATACAAATGACAGAATTCCTCTGAGTTAAATACGTATTAATACATACTCAAAAGGACAGCGTAGCATCAGTAGATTTTTGGAGGACCATTTTATGTGCTGGAAGTGTAAAAAAGAAATAATTCTCATGCAAAAGTCAATCAAATAAATAACAGGTAAAGAAGGACTAAAAATTATTTTCAGTGTTTACAAATTTGTTATTCACATAAAATCTTTCTATTTATCGAAACAAATTATTCTGCTCCCAAATTCAAGTTTCTTAAAAAAATACGATAGTTACTGTTTAAATAATACTGAGGGAGGGATAAAATTCGCATATTATGAATATTTATGCAAGCGTAAAGATGCGTAAAAAGTGTATACATTATGAAATCAGTAACTAATAAATAAATATTAAATTCTTTTCAGAACGGTGTTATTTAACTGAATGGGAATGTTTGCCAAACTGTGAAATAATTTAAAGCATATTGTGTATAAAACTTAATTTTCTGAAGTAAATATTGAAATTAATGGGAACATATGGTTTTCCTCGTGAATAGAAAATTAAACCAATCAATCGCAAATATAGAATTTCAAATGGAGGACATTTACAAATTTCATATTTTTAACTTATATAAATAAAATATAATGACTATGAAACTAAATGTAAATATACTTAAGAAATCTGTACATGCAATATTTGTATTTTAGAAAATAACTATTTTTTCCTTGTAAAATAAAATAAGCCCATTGTATTTGATAAAAAAAGTACATTGGAAACGTAGATACCATAGTAACAGAATTCGGATACGAAATTCTCAAAAATGTTAAACGAAACTTTTCGAAGCTTAAAAAGGTATAAAAACTTGCATCTTCTGTACCTTTGTGATGGATAATTCACTTTAGACTTGAATATAAACCAGCTTTTAAAATGGACATATCTCTCTGTTACCCGCTCTCAGAATAAATTTCGCCGCCGCAATGACGGGCAATTTAGCGATATCATGAATATATAAAATAACATTTTTTTCCCTCTCTTACAAGTTTCTGAAATTCCTTTCCTGAGCGGGTCTTTCCATTTCCCAGGAAATATGAACTCGCGAGCAAAATGGTAGGATAGGGTTCAAAGATCTGCGAAATTTATGAATAAAATGCAGCATTTATCTCTTTTTCCTTTATTTTTACGTGTAACGGTATCATAAAGATAACGTGTTGAATATCATTACAAAAATATTGTGGAAAAGTTTTGTTTCGTAATTTCACCCATATGCTTGTCGGAAACGGTTGTTCTAGTGGATGTATTACACGAACCTAGAACACTGAATATTTTTAAATAATGTATAGTTTCTTTCGTTTCATCAGGATCGCTCAAATTTTATAAAGCTCTCGTTCACAGTATAAAACAAAACTAAAGTAAAAATGCCAAGGAAACACAAGCTTATTTTGATGATATGAAAACCACTTTCAATTCTATAAAAAGAATATGCAATGATAATTTAATATTATGAAAAGAATTGTTAACTTGCTTTTTAAGACAATATTCTCGTTATTCAAAATATTCTGGACAGTTATTTTTATAAAAAGGAGAACCATACAGACATGTTTGTTTCTAATGTGGGATTTGCATGTCAATAAAAATAGAATTACACTGCTAGCTGACACTGACAAGACTTGATAAAAGTTTCTTGTTTGATGCAATCGTTCTATTTGTTATTCAAGTTGAAATGTATATCGAAACGCCTCGTGCAATGTAGCTGAATATAAATGTGTCCCGATGATAGAAAACAAAACAATTATTATTAATTTGGTTTTGTTTGCTAAAGAGGAACCATCCCCAATACTTATGGTCTTATATTTTAAATAAAAAGATACTTTTTAAGCTATAAAATCTACCCCTGTGTAAATTTGTCAGGTAAAGGGTTTTCTAGTCTGATAGGTTAATTTTTTCAAAGACTTTTTTGGGATGGTTGCCATCTTTACTTTAAATAGGTCTCAAAGTAATTTAAGATATTCCTTTTATGATATTTCTGGAGTACGCAAAACAGGGACACAGAACATTTAAAAATTCTTTAATGTGAATTTTGAGAAACTTTGTGTTCAATGCTTTTTTGAAATTCAACTAATTTCAAAAGTAGCCAACAACAAGACTGTTTAGGAAGCAGTGGTATCCGTGATCGAAGAGCAGTCTCCCAGGAATAATGCTTGATCAAACTTTCACGTCGATATTTTGAGAGTAAAATCATTCATTCTATCCTTTCATCTCACTTTTGAATCAGCAGTCGGGCAGTAATATGCCTTCTCGGTTTTTTGAGATTTTGAAACACACTTACGCTGCGTTCATTCATGCCTGAATTAAGCAAGAATCATATCCTGTTATTACACAGTCTGTGGATTACTTTGGATTTACCTAGGGTGTTACATAATATATGTACTATGGAAGATCACCAAAAGACATGTCTACTAAATATCACGTCTACTATGAAAAAAGTAAATAGCATTTTTAAAATTTAAAACCTGTTTCAAAATACTTCATTTCGACTTATGTTTTTAATGGGAACATTCAGATTTATCAGAGTACATTTAAAGTCCCGAATAAAATGATCTTCGATGGCTTTTAGTCAGAGGGAGGTGATCTGGGGCTCATCATGAATATTGGGACGTTCGTTAGGGGTGTAGTGATCAGAATTTCCTTCACGTGAGTAGAATGATGAGGAAATTGTTCTACGAACCAGTTGTCTTTACAGTAGAAAAAGAAAACGTATAAATATAACAAAATTTGGGCAGTAGTTTTATTATAGGTTATATGAAGCGATGGTGGAACTCGGAATCCCAATAAAACTTGTAAACTTGACAAAGGCAATACTCAGAAGAGTCAAGTGCAGAGTCAAGTATGAACTTTCTGAACATTTCTACACCGATAAAGGCCTAAGGCAGGGAGATTCATTTTCCTGCATATTATTTAACATCGCTCTCGAAAAAGTCATCAGAGCGTCTGGAACCAATGTAAGAAGCACTATCTTCCAAAGATCCCTCCAAATTCTAGCATATGCAGACGATATAGGAAGATCCAGACAATCAGTGGCAGAGGCCTTCGCCGCCATTGAAGCCCCAGCTAAGGAAATGGGCCTTTCTATTAACGCAGATAAAACCAAATACATGGAGATAGGTAAAAGGTATTACACGACAGCTCCACTACAAGTTAATGACCATACATTTGAAGCTGTCGATGAATTTAAATATCTTGGAAGTATAATTACCAGGAAAAAGGACATTAGCTCTGAAATTAATAACCGACTTGTAATGGCAAACAAGTGCTATTTTGGATTAAAAAGCCAACTTAAAAGCAGACTAATCCGACATAAACAAAAATCAATATTTATAAAACACTCCTACGACCTGTGATCTTGTATGGTAGTGAGTGCTGGCCCCTCAATAAATCAGATGAAAATAGGCTAATGATTTTCGAGAGAAAAATACTTAGAAGAATCTTTGGAGCAGTTTATGAGGACAATAAGTGGCGTACCCTTTTCAACCATGAGATCTACAGAAAATATAAACAACCGGACATTGTTCATGTTATTAAATCCAACCGCATCCGGTGGCTGGGACATATTTATCGATCTGAAGATGATAATCCGACAAAAAAGATAACGTTCGCTAAACCAGACGGAATTAGGAAAAGAGGTCGCCCTACTACTCGATGGCTGGACAGCGTCGAGAAAGACCTAAAAGCTGTTGGCACCACAAACTGGAGAGCCATGGTGTCTAATAGACCAAGATGGCGGAAACTTCTTGGAACGGTCTTGCCCTGCCCTAGGCTGTAGAATCGAAGAAGAAGAAGAAAAAGTGTTATTATTGAAATATATATTTATATTGGTTGTAGGATTGAGAAATCGTGGTACAGTATTGGGGTCCTCACTGCTCAGAGCGACAGTGTAGTTATCAGATAATTCTGGATCAGTTCCATAGGGTGTTTTATTCTTGTAACGGAATGTAAAAAAATAAAGCATTTATTTCTTTCTAAATATTTATTAAGTTAAAATTTTAGAACATTATTAAAGGACAACAATACGTTATCTTTCTGCTTCTCAGAATTTTATATTATACACATGCAAATCTTCAATGTATCCAAATTTCCGCATTTGATTGATATAGTATGATTATAAGTATTACTGTCACAAATTCCACAAATATGAATTTTATATATATCTATATCTATATATATATATATATATATCTATCTATCTATCTATCTATATATATATATATATATATATATATATATATATATATATATATATACAGTAGAAGCTCCTTGGTCCGGCATTCTACAGTTCGGCACATACTGTAATCCGGCATCGATTGAGCAGGATTTATAAGAGCTGCATTTATAAAATTTTCCGTATCCAACAAAAATTACAACTCTGCAACACTTAAAAATTAGTTTATAATTCGTAAGGAATTTTTGAAGAAGAGATCAGAATCGTGGATGCAACATGATATCAGAGACATTTTTAAACAATGAAGTTCATGTGTCTTTTTGTACTCTATGTTTTTCTTTAAACCCTGCAGTTGCTAGAATGCTGAAATTTATACTGTATGTACGTATGTACTTTGTCGGATATTTATATTGTCTGCACAGGTTCAGAATGAACGAAAAATACATGTTTTAATCGTCTGCATTTTTATCTAGATTTATTTTTGGTGTTCCTGTTAAAATTATTGACGTCCGATAATCTGGCACAATCTCTAATTAGCCACGACTGAGGTCTCAGACGTGCCGAATTAAAGAGCTTCTAAATGTAATATTCATTACATTCTTCCTTGAAATGCAACCTGAAAAAGAAAACTAGCTCATATTTACATGGCTGGAGCTAGACTCAACCTGAAAGGAATAAAATTTAGATGCAGTCTGGCCGAATCGTTTTATTTGAGCGACAAAAAAAAGACATCCGTCCATTTGCTCGGAAGCGAATAATATCACCTTTCAACCTTACGCGCGAGAGGCGATGTACAAGTAACTGTTATTTTGAAGGGTCAGCAAAATATCGGGGCTCGCGATGTGAACCCAGGCCTTTATCCAGAAGTATACACGTGTAGGAATGCAACGCATGTGATTTTATGGAAAGTCTTGCTGCTAAGGGCTTTAAAGAGATAAAGTAATGTTACTGGGTATTGGATTTAGAAAAGGGAATTTAAATGATAGAATGGAGGGCATAATATTTAATTTATTACACACACACACAAACACACACACACACACACACATATATATATATATATATATATATATATATATATATATATATATATATATATATATATATATATATATATATATATATATATATATATATATATATATATATATATCACGTATTCACGTATGTTGCTGGAAATAAAGAAGAAACTTTATTCCTACCGAAGGCACTGAAATCACTAAGGATATATATTATGTAACTTATAATGGAATAATAAAGTTTCAGGATAGAAATCTTACGCAGAAGATTGGTAACAAATATAGAAGAAAACAAAGCAATAACATAACCAGTAAAAATAAAGATAATGTGAAATTGGAAAAAACAAAAAACGTTAGGTATATTGTAAGTTAGTGTTTGAAATCAACCAAGTAGAAGCACATTTAAATGCTTTACTACCCAATATTTCAGGTAAATGACAGCGTTGCTTTGGTACAAGACATAAAGTTTCCCTTTACAAGATGACAAAATGACATCTAATCTCAGGAAAAGGAAGGAATAGTTTGGGAAACGACGGAAGTACTTCATTAGAAGAAAAATGCAAATGACAGAAAGGACTCTAAAGGAAACTTTTCTTTCGAGCTTTATTTTTAATATTAAAAAGCATTTTACGTAAAATTTATGGGTTTGGAACCAAATTAAAACACAAAGTGTTGCTAAATAGATGTTTTAAATTGGATACAGTTGCAGATATTGAGAGAGCGAGAGAGAGAAAGAAGTCAATTTGCTTATTTGGAGATTTGCCAGATTTCACCAAGACCAATTAGTGAAAGAAATATGTTTCGCTGAAACAAATTCAATCTATTCTTAGTTTAATATATGACATAGTCATTCATTTATGTTTTAATGCATTTGTATACATATTTCAGTATTTATGGATAAGACCTTTGCTATTTATCATTCTAAATTTTCGCTCATTTGCGAAATTGTTTTTTAGGAAAGACGTATATTTTACCTAAACAAATTAGTGTAGGGGGTTCTCGTAATGTTTCTGGAAATATAGAATCAAAATGTCATTTTTTATGAAATATTGCTCTAAATTATGAACACCGGCTATTAAAATTGTCGTTTTGCCTACATGATGACATAACACCATGTTTGAAACTTTCATTTTGTATTTGAGCTAGGGTAAGAATAATTATTTTTGAATACCCTCAATCTTTGCTTTTCTGACAAGGACAAAATTATTATCATGAGAGCCTTATTTCGATTTAATACTGAGTAATATTTCCCATTTTTGTTTGCATAAACTCGCATAAAAAAGCATTATTCAGTGCAAACATGCATTTATAGATGGGAACAAACATCTAGTTAGTATCAATAAAACTGATTTGAAAAGATTTTGAGTTCAGTGGCTTCCCAAGACTTGCAATAATATTATTAGACACTTTTTCAACTTAGCACCAAAATATGTTTTGTCGTTATTTTGTCGTATTACTGCCCTTGGTGGAGGCTAGCATACTTTAAATATTCAGTGCTCATAGTCTGCTCACTTATTTAAAATATGTTAATAAGTGGTTACGAATATTAATGTCATTAACTATGGATATTTTGCGAAGAAACCAAGAAACTGTAATACAACAATCTTTCATATGAAAAGTCTGTCTTTTAATTATCTGGTTTTTAAATCTGTTTTATCTAGCGATGAAACCATTCAGGAAAATCACATGGACATCTCTCTAAACGACCAAGCTGTGCACATAGTCTGAGCGTATTGAGCTGGCAAATGAGATGGGTGGTTAAAATTTACTTTTCTTGTGAAGCACTGACTCATTAATTGACCCTAAAATATTATGCCAGAGAGTAGAAGCAAAATTATTGTTTTATTTTGCATTTTTTTCTTCTGTTCATCTAGTTAAAATGTTGGAAAATTATATATTCTCATATAAGCAGCTTATTAAAATTTAATTGTTTCTTTAATAATAATTTTCTATGGGAAGTCTTGCATCTTGTAAGGGAAGAAAATGCATATCATCTTAAATGGCACCAACCACTGTCCTGAATTTTGGAATAGACTTTTGTGTATTTACTACTCCAACACAAGCGAGTGTTTTTAATAATTTGAGCAGAAAAATATCCAAATATGGCTACATACCCTATATAGCAGCAAAATCTAAATGTAAAAATATATAATGTCAAAATACGCATTCGAAAGCTGTCATGATCTGTAAATCACACTTATTGCAACCGCTTTCGAAATCAAAACTTCAGTCGATTTCAGTCAAAGAGATTTAATTTATTCGAATAATTTGATTAATTTATGAAAATATTTCATTCGTTATACAGTCCATGTTTTCTTTTATTTATTATTCCAGTGGCAGTAACTCGGTGATGTCCATCGGTATTTTATTCCAAAGTTAATTCCAAAGGCAACCCTTGTGTGTGTGTGTTGTGACTGATGCTCCTTGACCGACAGTATACTGTTATTTCAAGTCCATAAATGCAAATCGGTCCATCTCCGATATTTTAATAACACCACAAGGGTTGGATTCCGTTTTTGCTAAAGGACCGGCCTTGTAATTTTGAACCGAGTCAAGTGACGAGACCGGAACACTTGACCCAGCCTTGCCACTTGACTCGGTTGACAACTCTTAAGATAGCGTTATCGTCAATTTAATATAAAGCACTGATAGTAAAGTCTTTGAAAGACTTCATGAGCCCAGTGCAAGGGCAACTGTCTTGATTTTACACGACTTGGTTTTCATGTAAAATACTTCTGATGATATGTTTTCTGTAAAGTTTGTAAGTAGTTTCTGATTTTCTTGTTGTTGCTTATCCCCCCAGGAAGAATCCTATACGTGGTCCACATACGTTTACGTGATGGGGGTTGGGATTCCGGTTTATAATGGCGCCACAAGAGCCGGAGTCAACTTAGCAAGGTGCCACCTTAATTTTGACTGAGCACCCCCAGGAGTGACAACTGAGGGAACATATCTACTTCCACCCTTTTTAACATCATAGAAGGAATTTCTGGTCTACGGATTTAACGAGCCCATGCATAGACCCGGCATAAAAACGAAGGTATTTCGGGATTCAATCTGAGCTACCTCAGTACCAGAAGCCGACGGGATACCACTCGGCTACATCGGGCCCCAAACAATTGCTGTAAACATTGCAAGTATTTATGTTCTTTGTCAACATATGATTACGTATACGACTACCACATAATATACTGATAACGGATATTTTATTTTTCAGAATTAAATATTGTACTATATCGTAAAAGTAATCTACATTCTTCTGTCCACTCATCTGGAGATTAGAAAGTGGTGTGATAAAACTATTTAAGTCTACTTAAGTACAATTATAAAACATAATACAACCGTTAAGGATTGTTTTAAATACACTGTAACAAAATATAACTAAAGTACAACAGTCCTGTTGATTAATATTTTTCTTTAATTAGATCACTTCTTTGAGATAAATTCATCAAAGGGTCATTTCAATGAATCCTGAGATCTTAATTACATTTTACATGAATAGAAATTAATTAAAATATTGACATATAACATTTCAAAGGAGTAAATAGAGTATCTGTAGTTTTAATCAACCTCGAATAATGAAAATTATAGGCTACGTTGTCAAAAAAAAGGATATATCTTTCAATAAACTGCACACACAGAAATGATTTTATTAATTTTTGTGTTCTTATCGTTGTCATTTCACAACCAAACTAACATAAATAAATTAAAAACTACGACTTTAAGAAACTTCGTTTGATTAAAATCTCATGGTTGGTTTTATCTTTGATGCTTAATAGATGGAAATTGAAAATATATAAAATTATAATTAAACTTTTAAGAAAAGAGTCAAATTTCCCATTAATAGATAAGAAAGGCATAAATTTGAGTGGAGAACATGATTAAGAAATTTTATTCAGATTTCACAATTATAGATGCATTACAATGCAAAAATTTGTGCTTTATTTGTGAATTTTTGTACTCCATTCGCAATTTTTTTCTTTTTCATAATTGTATTTTATATACCTCTTTTTTTCAATTTCAGTAAAACTGATAATTAAAAACGTATTTTTTTACCTAGAGATTAAAGGTGAATTTAGCGTTTAGAATTTTTTTTTGCAGAACATTGTTTATATTTTTAAAAATTAACCATTTTAAACATGCTATTTGATTTGATATTAAGAATTTTAGAACATTTTTATAGTTTTATTTGCAAACTATATTTTTGCAGAGAATTTAATAAAATTGATCCTAAACGGGAGAAAAATCATGAAAGATAAAAGACAGTATTTCTGAAAATGCACCTGCGTAATGAAAATACGGGGAAATGAAACTTTTTATTGCGTAGCAATGTAATTTAATGGATATTCTTTTAGAAAAAAGATGATTCTATATATTACTTTTGCATTTACTTGATGGTATCTCCTGCAGTAAGTTTGTTTAAAAAAATATAAAAATAATAATAAAACAGTTCTAATAATGCCTGAATGTGTTTTAGTTTCATTATGAAGAAACAATCTAATCTGAAAAAAAAAATAAATAAAAATAAAATGTACTACAATAGTGTAAAAAAAATCTAGTAAGAAAGTTCTCGGTAAAATGTAGATGAATCAAAAGGAATGGTTAAAGCATGTACGTCTCTCTATTTTTGGAATATAGGTGAAGCATAATAAATGATTATTTATAAAACTTTTGCTAGATTTAGATCTACAATAAGATATTGCGTTGTGCTTTAAAATAAAATTTACATTACACAAAAAGGTCTAAGGAAATTGTAAAACGCATAGCGAAAAATGCATTATAATTAGCTACATAAAAAAATTCTCATAATAATTCTCTTTTCTATCGCAACGTTTGAAAGAACTGTCGCAACATCTCATGCATAACTGCTTTGATAAAGAATTGAAATTAGAACTATTGGGATAGAGAAATAATAGTGCAGGCAGAGGTCTATAAATAAAAAAAAGAAAGGGAGGAATGTAAATTCCATTTCACTGACACTAACAATGACTAGTTAGTCTAAGATTCTTCTCTTACAACCGGAGCTAGATATTGTTCATAGGAAACAGTATTCGGAAACATATATGTGTTATTTCAACGTGTCTGAATTGAGATTTGCATTATGATTGGGGAAATACATAAAATATTTTGCACATATATAAATATATATATATATATAATATATTGTATTCATTCCCTAATTTGATACACAAGTGAGAATTTTGCTATGTTTGTCTTAAATCACAAAGTATTCAAAACATGTTGTGATCTCTCGTAGGGCCCTGGAGAGAGATTCAAATTAGCTCAAAACAACGGTATGAAAATTTACCGTTGCTATGAGCACGTCGAGCGCTTGCAGAAGAGCTAAAAGTGCAGACACTTCTAGCATCGCTGTTGAATGTTGCAGATCTGTGTTCGGTCTCCTTTTACCCGTCTAGTATTTGTTAATAAATGTTTTGTGACAATTCCGAGGTGGATCAAATATGGGTACTTGCAAGGAAATATCACAAATACACCTTGGTTTGATATTTATTAGAATAAGTTTACATACGTTGAGCGTACGCACACTTGCACACACACACACACACACACATATATATATATATATATATATATATATATACATATATATATATATATATATATATATATATATATATATATATATATATATATATATATATATATATATATATATATATATATAATATATATATACAGGGTGTCCATAATTAAAGTCCCACTTTCGAAAGGCTGTAAAAAAAAGAACCACTGGTCAGGATGACTTCAAATTTGAACTGAATATACTGGAAGAAGGGGGAAACGATTTGACATAATAAAAAAAAGTTTCCAAGCGCTTACAACGCCATCTACTGATACATTTTGGAACTTTTTTATTATGCCAAATTGTTTCCCCCTTCTTCCAGTATATTCAGTTCAAATTTGAAGTCATTCTGACCAGTGGTTCTTTTTTTGCAGCCTTTTGAAATTGGGACTTTAATTATGGTCACCCTGTATATATATATACACGGGGATTTTTATTAAACTCACACTACTCAGAACCATCTGTAGCGCGATCTATCATCCAGAATTCCACCAAAATCGATAGAGGGTATAAAGACGACATGGGAAAGAATTTCCGTGAAAATAAAAAAAATAAAATAGTTCCATAAGTTGCCGATAGGGGAAGATATGGCGCTATCGTTGTCAGAGCACTCGAGAATTTGCACAAAACTCCATTAAAACATCAAAATGCAAATTCACGACTACGTAGGCGACGTCAGCGCCAGTATTCTGGGCTATAAATATGAGGAGTGAATACCGAAATAGTTGTATAAGCAGACAAATGAATAACAAAGAAATTTCACTGCAACACCGCTTTATGCAGCAAATTCACTTCTCCCACCTTCAATGTGACCACAGTCCTGGTGGACAACACATTACATTCTGAACACTACTTTCTCAACGGCCGAGCGTAACATGTCCCAAGAAATCTTCATCATAGTCAAGGATATGTTATCTTTTAGGGATGCTAAGTTCAAGACTCCAGCAAGATACACCTAGACTTTAAATAACCTTACAGAAATAAGTCACATTCGTTATCTGCGGGGAGCGAGGTGGCCATGCAAGTCGAAAAAAGCGACTGATGACCCTTCCTTCTGTAAAGCGATGGTGCAACAGATTCCTCACCGATCTTTATAACCAAAAATAATGGCGCTGCTGTTGACTACGTAGTCCTGAATTTGCATTTTGATGTTTTGATTTTATGCAAATTATCGGGTGTGTGAACAACAACAGAGCCATATCTTTCCCTATCGGCGACTTTTGGAACTCATTTTTTTTTCATGGAAGCTCTTTCCAATGTCGTCCTTAGTCTCTCTATCAAATTTGGTGGAATTCCGGCTGATAGATTGCGCTACAGATGGCTTTGAGTAGTGCCAGTTTAATAAAAATCCCCCTATATATATATATATATATATATATATATATATATATATATATATATATATATATATGTGTGTGTATGTATGTATGCATAAATAGCACAAACAATATTTCTGATTTTAAAAGGAGGCTTCATTATTTGCTAGTATAATTGTGATATAGAGACTCTCAACATGGAGATAAATTTGCTTCTATTTATCATTCAGAATCAATCTAATTTTCCTAGAACACAAGATTCCTTTAATCTCTTTTATAACTTTCCGTTTTCTTTCTGTTTTTATCCGTAGAATTCTTAGAATATGCATATGGCTCGAGATTTACTGAAAACTTGAATTTTCTTTGACTATGATTGATATTTTAAGGGCAAGGATATTATTTTCATTTTATTTCTCAAAGATATGCTGAAGAAATAAAACACATTTGTGAAATATATTTTTGTTAAAATTGTGTTACTAGTTTCTACACGCCGTTTCCCCTTTTGTGCTGAAAGTTATATATTTTCTTTGAAATTTCTTATTGTTTAAATAATAATAAATTTTGAAGGAACATTTTCTAGGAAAGATTTCCTTCTTTCTTTTTTTCTTTATCTCAAAGATTAAAATAGTAGTCGTTCGGGAATTCACGGAATACAGGTGAAATAATTTTCGCCGTTTATGTCAGATTTACAGATTCTTGGTATAACATCTGATCCCAGGAGAATAACTACATTTTGTCGTGATTTTCTAATTTATTAAATCACGCATTACCACTCATTATATGCATTTAACTAACTTTTAACATTTCGTGTTTATTACGAGCCAATTCATGTTGGAGAGATATGTTACAAAGGAAAGAATTTATAACTTTCTAGAATATATAGCTTTGTTTTAATATTTATTATTACGGTGTTTACATGTAGACTAAAAGATACCAAGATGTAAATCGGATGGAGATTTGTAGGTACTTAATGTTGACTCATTCTTCAAGAAAATAGAAATAAATACTTGATTTCATGGTTTCTAATTATTGGAAGTATTTTTTTATATTCTGCAAATAATTCTCACTTTAAAGAAAAGTCTCTTAGTTATGTGATTATATGTCAATAAGTATGATTGATTTTCCATGTGATATTGATACAGGATGATAAGAAGAGAGAATTTAGATGCATTTATAGGTGTTTTCTGTTAATCATCTATTAACAGAAAATCCTATTAAACATGTGGGGATATCCCTTAAGTAACCTGATAAAAAGAGGTTGTATTTACGCGCTTGCGCATTATTTTGACACAATCGAAAACTATTACATTTTCAGTTATAAGTAGTACGCTAGATGTCTGCAGGACTAAGATTCCATAATCTTAGACAACGCAGAATAGGCCACTTTAACAACTTGTCTAATTCGAATGATATAATAGCTCTTTAAAATGTCTCTATTCAAATGGATAATATAAAAACATACAGATTAAAGTCATATTTTTGCGAAATCAGTAAGCTTGAAGCTCTTTACAAATAAATGTCTGAATTATGTATAAACTTGCAGTTCCTTATAATGTTTTTATGGGACCCCAAAATTTACCTTAAATAATACATAGCATTCGTATCGACAGTATTATTTTTTGGCTATTTATTTGAATCAATTTTCAAATTCTACACTGCAGAGTTTATAATTTATTTTTTCAGGTGAGATACATATACTGATGGATATTTTTTTCTTTCCATGTATGAATAATTGGTTAGCTTGCATTTCTAAACTATTAATTTCAAGAGTATTGAAAACATATACAGTGTTACATACATAGCATTAATATAGTGTTCATAAACTGACATTGATTAGGTCTGATCAGCAGTGATTTAGCAAACGAACAACTTAGCCTCATATGCTTATCAACCAGCCTACACTTTGCCTATTATCTAAAGTGGTATGAATTCCTTGCTGATTACACTATACAACATAAAAGTGTCCTTCAGATGAAAATGTGTGTTTCTTGTATATTTTTGGCTGCAAATAACGATTCTGTAATAATTTTTGTTTACCACGCTCCATTTTCCCCAAAATCCACATTTCAGCAATGGAAATCTATAATGTAGCGGCAAGCGTGCTCTGTGCGTAAGGTGTAAAAATAAGTTTATTTAGAAGACGACAAAGCTGTTTTGTAGACTATTTTGAGAGAAATAAGACATCGTATATTGCTGTGATGTGAATGGCCTATGGCTTTGGGACATGAACATAATCCAGCAGAGTGGCACCTGTTTATTGACTCGTCCAAACGTAGTCTCCAAGCAGCACTCCTCCATATAGACTCCATTTAGACCTCCATCAATGTTTGCCCGTTTGTTCCTGTAGTATATTCTACAAATACAAAGGAAACTTACGAAGTTATGAGTGCTATACTGAAGTTACATTCAAATGGCACATTTGAGGAGATTTGAAAGTAATTGGGATATTAACAGGCATGCAGCAGGGATACACTAAATTCTGCTGCTTTCTCTGCGAATGGGACAGTCGTGACAGAAAAAATCACTACATCCATAAACAGTGGCCTCTAAGAAAAAAACTTCATTCGTGGCACCAAAAACATATCACATGAATCACTTTTGAATACGTATTGTGTGTTTCTTTTGCCATTGCACATAAAACTCGGTTTGATGAAAATATTTGTAAAATCTCTGGACAAAGAAGGAGTGGCTTTCTTGCATCTCACGAACAAATTCCAAAATTTAAGTGAGGCAAAGGTAAAAGAAGGGGTTTTTATTGGCCCACAAATTAAAGCAGTCTTTCATGAGGGAGAGTTTGAAAATAAACCGTCACAAGCAGAATAAAGATGCCTGGCTGGCATTCAAAACAGTGTGCTCAAGTTTCCTAGGAAATGAGAAAGCTGAAAACTATGAACATCTTGTTGGTGACATGGTGAAATGCTTTTGTGTTATAGGTTGCAATATGTCTTTAAAACAAAACTTTTTGGGTTCAAAGTTGGACTTCTTTCCTCAAAACCTTGGCGCAATTAGTGATGACCATGGGGAAACGTTTCACCAGGACATCTCTATGTTTCAAAACTGTTTCAGTGGACGATGGAATGGAAATATGCTAGCTGAATATTGCTGGTCTGTTATCTGGGACACACCAACAAATGTCTACAAGACGAAACGGCCAAAAAAGTCATTTTAGTGCTTGTGTTTTCTATAATCAACCCCTATTTACATTTCTCTGGAACCAATTTGTATAAATATGAGAAGTGGGTCTCCTACAAAAACGGTACGTGCTGGACCATTTTGGTTTTGATATATGAATCAAGCATCTTTTGTTTATACAGAATCACATAGTTTCATCTAAAGGACAGAAAAAAAATTCAAATTTGTTGTACACTGATTATACATCTTGTAAGCAACAGATAGATGTATAAATAGTGATAGATCATCTGTACAAAATCTTAGAGGAAATAAGTATCATGGCAAATATTTATACACTTCAATACACCATTGAAGGTCAAAAATACCAAGACACTATGCAGCAGTTAAAAATAACTTTTCTTCGGTCATAACCTTTAGATTCTTTTCGTCTTTTATAGCATTTCGCTTTTAATTTATTTTATTACTTTTCGCATTTGTCTCACTAGTAATTGATCCGTCTTACTCGATATAAGACAGACAAAACCGAATCTCTCTCTTGGAGCTCTTTATCCTCCAGTAAAACAAACTAACAAATGCCGTTGATTTCCTAGAAGTGGAATATTGATTTTTGAGGCTTTATATTTCTCAGATTCAATCTCTCTACAAAGAATTATATTAATTACATAGCATGTCTCATTCTATTTTTACCGGGAAGCTGCTTCGTTTAGAATAAATGATATTCTAGTAAGAAGATTATATTTTATTACGGAATTTATTTTTAATAGTACAAGAATTATTGCAAATGAGAAATATTTCTTTAATTTTGTATAACTTTCATTTGTTTTATATGCAATGGCCCCTTTATTGTAAAGAAGGATTTATCAGTGCTCATATATACATTCAATAATGATAATTAAATGGATAAAGCTAATAAGTTGTCAATAATTGGGATAGTAATTACGCTATTTTATTTATATATTAATAACGAGATGGATCAATTTAATAATCAGAGATACTAACGTGGATTAATATTGTTAATAACAAATTTATTCGTAAAATAAAATTTCGTTATTATTTTCCAATGAAATATTTCATTGTCTTCAGCGGGTTCATAATGTAATAATCTACACACACACACACACATATATATATATATATATATATATATATATATATATATATATATATATATATATATATATATATATATATATATATATAAGACGTATGGTGAATGTAAGACGTATGTTTCATACTACCTTTTACTGAATATCAGCTCATTATTAGTGGTATATCTCCATTTTCTTAAGATTACTGAATGGGAACAATTTATGACTTTGATATTTTAATAACGTTTATTTTCTTGATACACAGTAAATAAGCAAGAATGGTTCCTCTCTCTTATGAATACTAATATAGACATTTTAACTGTAAAGGACAATAGGCTTAGGGAAAGCGTAACGCTTTCCCTATGAAAGTCTTCGTATTCTATGGCACCAGGATTCGCGTGTTGAAATCTCGCCTTTGGCATCGGTGTTTGCAGATGTTCGAAATCGGTTTTATTTTGAAAATCCTGGTCCAATTAGCCCTCGAGTTGCAAAACATGACCGTAGTATTTCTAACTATTTGCACAAATTTTCAATCTTGGGAAAAGTATATTTCAGAAAGTATGATAATACCCCATTTAATTGTTCTTATAGGAAGATTAATGATGAAATGATTATTTGAAGAGTATAATCAAATTTGTTCTAGCTCAGCCTAATCTAACTTTGCTCGGACGTTATGGTTGAATGGTTTTCAACGGGGTTGCCAGAACTTGTTTAGATTAATTTCAAAAGTGCTAGTTATATAGAGATAAAAATCCTTTATGTATGGAACTTAGAAGTGGTAACACAAAAATAATATTAAACAGTACACTATGAATATTTCTTCATCTACCGCCAACCTATAGAAATATTATGAGTTTTTCAGATGTTGTTATTTCAGTTCTAAAGTCCTACTATACGAAATAATTGACATTTTTATGAGTATCTTCTCATATATTAATTAAATATCAATATATATAAATTTAGCAATTATTACTGATCAGTTTCTTTGTTGTGAACATAATTTGTTGTTAATGATAAAAACATATCTATGCAATTTAGACATGCAATAATTTTTTAACCATGAGTAAGTTGGATTTTATAGATAATTAAATAAATTTTAAAGCTGTATCGTACAAAAAATATTCGCATTAAATTTTATTTATAACTATAAAATCTACAGTGTCAAGTTTGTACAAAGTATTCGAAGAGATGAAAGTAACTCAATGGAAATTTATCCATATAGAAAACTGTAAGGTTGAAAATGCGGATAAAATCTAAAGTAAAAAAATTCAGGTAGTCTCTTCTAACGAAACTGCCGCTACTACAGGCTATTAACGTTGTTATTAATGTTAAGGATTACTTATCGTTGCTTACCCCTTTTCTATGTATATATATATGTGTGTGTTATGTATTTATGTATCTATATATATGTACGTATGTATATATATACATATATGTATGGAAAATTTTGACACATTTTGGTACTTTTGTGTTTAACTGTTTACTGTATGTTCAAGCGATATAGACTGGGTTTGGCACGCTGCCAAAATTATAACTCACGAGGTACGGACGGTTTTAGCGTCTGAAATTTTCCTTTCCGGAGGACCGTTAAGGAGGAACGTAATCCTACGTTAAAATAAAACAAAAGAAAAGTTTTCCCAATGCCCCACTGAAGATGGCCAAAAGAACAGGGATTTAGTATTCGACTCAGAACTTATATTCCCCTTGTTGTCATTAAGTTTTCATAGCCGTCCGATTGTGGATTTAAGCTGTATATCTCGTTTTAATTTTCTCACATGTAACAGAAAGCGCTTTCAGCAACCAACCTGCCCAGTTTAGTTGCATAACTAACAATCACATAAACTCTCAAATAACTATTTATAGATTTTCTCAATTAACTGACACTGAACAGAATGTTGTACGCCACATGAAACCCATGATGTAGCGTATAGAGTGAGATAAACAATTCAGAAAAAATACGATATTTAACAAAACAAAATGCATTTTTCACTGATAAGGAAGCAGAATTTTGCTCATGAGGTGATATAGATATATTAAGAACATTTTAACAGAATAAAGTCAGATCACTTTCAAGAAGGACACGTTTTATTAGCTATAATTCACTAAGGGGATTAGCAATTATAAGGAAATCATGTGAACAGTTTCCACTCATTCTCTTAAAACAGAACCAAAACCAGATATTTTATAACTGAATTCGAATATTGTGTAGTTTTTTCCTTTTATGACTGTAAAGATCAAATTTTATTCGGGGGATTTTTTAACTGAATTGAGAAGAATTTCCATATTCATATTGAGTTAAATTACTATTAAAAAATTCTAAACAATATATACCACACATCAGTGCTCCTCAAATATTTCTAATTTTTGATATTGTCATTAGAAGTAAATAATAATTCAATATTGTATTTTATTTACGAAATATAAAAAGTATAAAATGCAAATTAATAGTTTTATATTAAAATTTGTTGTATATATATACATACATGTAGATACACAATATATTATTATTCTTTGGAATAAAGTAAGAAGTTACTACATTCTTTTTCATCATCTCTTTCTTCAGTTCAAAGTAATTTAAATTTTTATTCTGCTTATTCACGTTAATGCAGTGAAAAATGATATTTCTTTCGAGACTGAAAACATAAAGTTCTCCACCAAGTCTGGAAACTTTCATTCAACGGCAAAATAAAAAAAAAATGAATATACATAAAACAGGTTTTTTTTTCATTTTTGTGAGACATGACATCTTCTTTTGCAGAAAAACAACTTGTTAAGAGAGCTTATTTAAAATAACAAATTAATGTGTCAATCTTTCAAAGATATTGAACTCAATGAGCTTAAAGGAGACTACACTAGAAACACCGTTTCTTAAGTTTATCTTGCATGAATTATGAACCTTGCATTTAAAACACGCTTGTATGATTATTAAATATATTTGATGTTTCCTATAACTTATAACCATATATTTTTTAATATCAAAAAGTTTGCTCTAATGTTTTTGGATATTTTATAGACTGCTTTTGACATTAAAACCGATAAAAATATTTGTATGAGATTTTAATAAAAAATTATATTTTTAATCATATTTATTAATACGACAGGCATATTTGTCAGGGAAACTAAAACTAACAAATTAATATTTTCAGCAAGCTAATGAATATAAGATATATTCCATCTTAAATTAATGACGAAGAGATATCAGTTTACCTTTTATATATATATATATCTAAAAAAAAATTCTTCCAAAATTGAATAAATTTTCTTTTATGAATGATCCAGAAGAGATTCAAAAATTTTTAGTTTGGGGGATACATTTATTATATGTAATTCTTTTAAACTGAAATTTTACTGATTTATAATGCAATATGTTTTACTGTCTCAGTCAATAATTACTGAAATTGGAAAACCAACAATTATTTATAACTTTAGTCATTGCAAGCAAATACCAAAAATCTCTATTTTAATTGTATTTGAAGTCTTCTGTCATTTCCCCAATTTAATTATTACTAAAGCTATTCTTCTCGCACTCATAAAACTCAGTATTTGGAGGCATTTATTCAGGCTTTCGGGGATCTATATTTATATCTTTTTTCCTCTACATGAGGAAAATTGATAACTCTAAAAGTGTAATAATTCGCTTACATCATATCAAGATTTACTATCAGAAGAGAAAGGGAGTTAGAGAACATTAGATGCTGCTGCACCTTAAAAAAATTCTAAAAAAGCCAGAATACAAAGGAACTTAAAGCAGGGAAACTGTGTAAGGAAGCTTAAGACGTACTCTATATTAGACTTTGTAATATGGATATGAATAGGAATTTGATAGCATGCATAACTTAGCTTTTAGCGAAGTAACTCATCAGTGATGAAAGATAAGGGAAAATGCATTGCAACATTCGTTATTTACAGAATAATCAAAGACGTATATAAAAACTGGTTGAGACAAAAGAGTTCAAAATTATATATGTAAATAGTTACAGAAACAATTATGAAACAATGGATTGAAAGTAATGAAAAAATTCCAATAAAGAATTAATATAATACCAGAATCAACAAGCTTAAATGATTATCAATGAAGCAAAATGTAATTGAACATTTGATTCTGAAATGCATTAAATGTAGATGCTGGTAAAACAAATGTTAATCAGAAAAAACATTTTCATGCTGATTGAAAATGTGTGTATAATTTTACCAATCACGAAGAGGATTTATGGAAATATTGACGCTATTATTTATCCTTTTTCATCATTGTAAGCCAATATATGGATCAAAAATTTTCAGAGAAAATGTGTTACTTTTCAATGCGTAATTGTTTTACCTAATTACCCCTTGAACAATAAATTGGATTTCTTTCTGCCTGTTTTGTGTAAATAAATGTTTCTTTCGTATATGTGGTATACAGTAGCTTTTTTATCAGAAATGGATGCATGCTTCTGAGTAATTACTTGATCTATTATTGAAAAATCTGTGTAGTCTCAAAGTAAATTCAGAATATTAGGAAATTTGCTGAAAAGGCCATTTTTTTTAATCTTATCAAATCAAATAAGTTGATCGTATCAAATAAGGTGAGGTACCAAGATAATTACCTGCTGGGAAATACGACACTTTTGTACAAAGTTTGACATTTGACCTCATGGTTAAGAGATTTGAAGACATATTTTTTGAAACTATAACTAAGTGATAACAAAGCAAAACAAGATAAGCAAGTAATAACAAAGCAAAGATTTATTTTAAAAATAGATTTAAAATATATAGGCACACATTTAAATCATTCATCGAAGGCTAAACAAAGATAAACAAGTGATAACAAAGCAAAGATTTATTTTAAAAATAGATTTAAAATATATAGGCACACATTTAAATCATTCCTCGAAGGCTTTGATATAATGTATATATAGAACGCAACTTTGAACATATTGATTTACATTTTTATTTTTAAAATATTCACTTAATGTTCTAAAGTAGATATGAAATGGTTAAAACTCAAATCAAAACGAACGGATCTTCAAAGCAAAGATATTTTTAAAAAATTCCAGTACAACTTTTTTTTTCCAATTGAAACGTTTTTTTCATACTTTTAACTTAAAATGTGGGAAGTCATTTATCATATAGTGTCACAACTTAACTTGAACTTTTCTTAATGATATTGACAGCTTCTTTCTGCGTTATACATGAAGTCAAAAGATGATATATAATGACACTGTTGAGAGTTTGACTGAATATTTTTCCCAAAATGTGTTTTATTTTTTTAAAAATGTCCTTAACCATAAATTTTACTCAAATCCAGAATTATTTATTCTGCTTAAAGATTTAATTATTTAAAATGTTGAACAGATGAAACTCTTAGATTTAAATATTTAAAAATATAACGCTTTAGACTTTTTCCCTGACAAAATAAATTTGTGTATTAGGAATTTGTAACACAGGAAAGAATATATGTGGCTTGGTTCTATGGCTTGGTTCATGTCAAATTTGTTAGTTTCAAGAAAAAGGCATTTAAAGATAGTGAACATTTTGCTGAATGTTATATATTTCTTATACTACGCATCACATTATTACTTTTTAATTGTTCATTGTTAGTGTAAAATATATTATTTTTATCACAAAAAAATTTCAGCTGTTGCTATTTTATATAAAGCATATGACTTTGGTTCTTTTTTGGATCTAATGTTACTGCATTTTAAATGACATTTTCTGATATTATAATGGAAATATAATCTCTTTCTGTTTGTTATTTGACATTGATCTTTTTAGACATAAAGTTACTAAAATGGAAACTTTAGGTATAAATAACTCAAAATCTGAAATAAAAACTGACATTGTCTCTTTTAGAAGCAAGCCACTGATATATATTATTTATGTACCTTTATTTGGAAATAATTGTAATCAAGAAAATTACATCAGACTAGGTATATATAAAAAGAAAACTTCTCAGCTCACTATATTTTCATCAGCATTTATGAAAATGAATTTCTCCTCAAGTGTAAGAGTTCTGTAAGTATAAGAAAAGGAATTGAGATAAGCGGCTCAAGAACGGCCAGAGTCTTCTATAATGGGGTGCACTGAAGTGAATTAATAAGGAAGTAAAGATTATACGCTTTAATGTCAATGATATTGTTTTGAGCAACGTCATCCCCGGGAAAAGGTTTGCAGATGTAATAGGTATTTAGTGATTTTATAAGATAGCGGGAACATCTGTTTGCTTCTAAAAAATGCCTTACAATAGTAGCTCTCTTATAACATGGAACTGTATCCTGTATTTAAAAATTTATATAAATTCAAATGCACCTCTGAGAAAGGATTGGTATGACAGCCACGGCTCCATCAGAAAATTAAACGTAGGATGATAAAGTTAAAAAAAAATATGTCGCGGTAAGTTTCAGGATGGGGTAGTAATTGCGATTAGAATGCAAACTCTATCACGATACATTTTCGTAGCAGACAAAAATTGCAAATGAGACAAATTGCGTTTAACGCAATTAATCTCTGCATACTATAGCCGGGTAATGTGCGTTAATTTTGATCGTAATATTGTTCTGTTTGAAGCTCCACTCCTTTCTGGTAAGCACATTGTCTTGTGTTGCCAAAGTTATGATGTTGATATCGAATTTCAGGAAAAATATGCTCAATAGTCAAGAGTTCTCTCGATTTCTCTCAGATGTGGAAGATTATGAAATCCATTGGTGATAATATAAAATGGTTTGATTGTCTGAGGTACTTTCCTCTTGTCTAGAAAACACGATAGGCGGTCTTTATTTCCCATACCAACTTTTTTTAACGGGAAACAAAACAAGGTGTGAGAAATGGGAGTAAAAGTGGAACCGAGAGTGGGCGTTTTAAGGTTTCGAAATATACATTCTAAGCATGAAGTTTAATAAATTAATAATTGCCTTTATTAAACAAAATTCCATTATATTTTTGAAAAAACATACATTAAAACTTAAAGGCACGTTAAAGTACGAAAATTGAGGCCTCTGGATGTATTCATTATACAGACATTCCTACTTTAATAATTTTATTCACACCACAATTCTCAGCTTAGATTCTTATGAAAACCCTTTCACAGCCCCTAAATAATAAGAGTATCCTTTAATCAGGTCTTACTAATTTCTGAGTATGACGGCACCTGAGACTGAGCAATTTTGCAAATAAAAGATATTAACTAACACATAAGAGTTTTCATGGCAGAGTAGATACTCCACTTTACTTATTGCTAATATGTAGCTGGGTGTAGCTGGAGGAAACAGTATCTTTTAAACCAATGAAGCCTGTGAATGAGGTAGATTGGAGACTTGGATGGTTCACTGTCACTTGTAAAGAAGGTGAGGACATTGAAAGTTAGTGATTTGGGGTAAGAATTAGGGCCTGTTTCACATAGGAGTCCGTTGCGTTGCGTTAAGGAAAAGATGACGTTGAGACGAAAATAAACCAATCATAGGCCTCCAAACGATTAGCAATGAAATTTTTAACGCCTATGATTGGTTTATTTTCGTCTCAACGTCATCTTTCCCTTAACGCTACGCAACGGACTCCTATGTGAACAGGCCCTTAATCAGATAAAACTAGGTGGTCTGATCTCCAATTAGATATCCTTGGTCATTTCTTGTTGTTTACCTAATTTTTTATCACTTTATCTTGATATTTGTCTGGAGAAATTATGAAAAGAAATCATCCGTTTAACAGGAACTATAAAAAGACACTACAAACAATAGCAAATTCAGCACAATTGGAAGTTCTAAAGCACAATCTTCTTTCTTCCTGATACTTGAGCAAGAGAACGTGTGCATAACAAGCCAAGCAAAATGGGATGGCTTTTCTTATTCTGCTTCTGAGGAAGAAAGTTGAATTTGCTTTGGAAATTCAAAGTGAGCTCAATTTACACTTATTTATGCTGCAATGATTTAAGTTTATCTTTTCTCAGGCTTCTTTGACCAATCTCTTTTCGTATGATCTAATTCTTATTTGAATTGAAGTTTCAATTTTTTCTGCACAGACCTTGTAAGCCACCAAATAACATTATTTAAAAATGAGATTTTTTTCACAAACTATGCAGGAAAGGATAACCATGCTTATAAAAAATACCAAAGTACATTTATTCATGAATGTGAGCTTTGTTAATTTTGTAGTTCTCACTGTTTAGATTCAAAATAAGTATCATGTCATAAGATAAACAGATCCCTTATCAAAAACGTATTTATGGGGGTGTAGGCACAAAATTCCCAAAGAATGGGAGCTTACTTTTTTGTCATCAGAGTTACTATGGAGCTTTTAGAATCACATGAAAAAATACACATGTTTATGAATTGGCTGAATAATACAACTAATAGAAAAAATATGCTTTATTATCTACAAGTAAAATACTTATACGGCTGTACATAAGACAATTTATTTTGGAATTAAACCTTTCATGATTTGCAATCTTTGTAGGGATTTCTTTCAAATTCCTTACAAGGTACATCTGGAAATTTTTGTACTGCGTTTTTCTTTCCTATTTTTCATCAAACTATGTCTCAAAGTTTTGATTTACAAAGAGTAAAAATTCTGACAAGATTTTCTCTGAAATAAAAGTTACTTATAAATGATTTTTTATCTTTCTCTCTTAAAAGTGACTAAATCAGGGATTTTTTAATATGTGAATTTTAATGAACGACTCTCATAAATCCGGTTGACAATTTATTTTGAAGTTTCCCCTGTAGAAAAGAAAAAAAATATGTTAATAGAGTAATATCTTTTTTGGAGGTTTGCCAAAATTTCAACATGCTGTAATATTTAAACTTAAATTTTTATAACAAAATTACAAATTTTTAAAGTATTTTTATATGTGTGGTTATCTGTCTATACAGACAAATCTCAGGGTGAAAAGGAATTGCCAAATGTATGTAAATTTAAAACAAAATTTTATGTTCCTCAACTTGTTTGAGTTTTGTAAGTAAAACACTTATAATTATGGGGGTTAATACATAGAGCGTTCTTGAAGTACACATCTGAAATTTGTAACACTTGTGATTGATCAAAATTTTCTCATTATAACGTACCAATAAGTAAACCACCTTGCCTGTTCCAGGCACTTTCGAAGAGTCGTAACCATTTCCTAACTGATGGATATTCGTCTAAAAACAGGTTTTTATCCTCAGTATACTTGGTGTGTATCTAAATCCCATTCTCCTTTTCGACTTCAAATCGATTGATTTTCATATAATAAAGTCTTCTGGCTCGTAGCTTAGTTTGTATAAAACCGTTAATTTTAACTTCCAAGAGGGAACAGAATGATGCTTGTAAGAGATGGATTTGCTAGAACTGACACAGGAAAAACTCCTAAATAAAACCTGTTTAGAGTGTTAAAACTAACTCAATACCTTACAACAGGGATTTGAATATGCATAATTACTCCTGAGGTATCCTTCAATACAATGTTTTATTATATTTCTATGATGCACCGAGTGAGAAAAAAAGGAAAAGAAATAAAAGATAAAAAAGGAAAAAAATGACATTACTGCTATCTCTTGGTAACTTGGGAACTCTGAGAAAGTACTTTCTGACTCCGTCATTTTTAAGTCAATAATCTAAAGCCTTTTATTAAAAAAAATTGCTGGTAAAAAATTACTTTTCCTTGCACAGATCTCAGAGGAGGAAAACTGGATAATTAAGCCTAATTTAAGTACTGTTTTCTTAATTTATTTACAAGCAAAAAAATGCTTATTGGAGAAACATCTAGAAAGAAATCTTTCTATTTCAACCTGTTGCGAATTAAAAAAAGCTATAAACCCGTATTTTTGTGTTTTTCCCTGTAGAAACAAAACAGTTTGTAAAGGTTCTAAAATGATAAATGGTGTTAATTTTAATTATAGCTTTGTTTTCTGTGACAGGAGCATCATTTATATTCCTCTTTTTTAAATTTTATCAGATTCACAGATTAGTTTTAAAAGTTTTCGCTGTGCTGCAGTTGAATAATTAATTATTTCTTGTAGCGTATTTTTAAGCATCATAGCTTTCATAAAATACATATTATTTAAATTGTTTTATCAGCTGATATTCTTTTCATTATCCAATATTTTATCCGGTGTGATGTACAGATTTAAATTACTTAAAAAGCATTTCATAATGTTTAATTAAAAAGTGGTAATTGATTCAAGCGTACTTGCCAAAAAATGTTACTTTAAATTATTTTTATAAAATTATGGTAGGGGAATTTAATGTCCCAAACAGATGTTTATATATTTATACACGAACACAAAATGTAACACTTTTATGTACTTTTATTTGTTTAAAATTTAACGATTGATTCCATGTTTAGGTTCTTTCATATTTGATTTATTTAATCGTATATGCATCAACAACACTTGTACTATAGTAGGAAAAAAAGGAGAGGCTTTTTCGTATGAAAGTCAAAAAACTTAGGCATCGGAAATTTGCATTACGTCATTTACAGTCGTATTAACCCTTTGAGGGGCGCAGTTTGCACAGTGCAAACGCTTAAATTTCGGCCTTCTTTCGCTTGCATTCAACGTAGTCCATTTAAAATGAGCATTATAATGTCCAGTATCTAGTGCTGCCATCTGTAATCAGTTTAAAGAAGTAAAATCCTTTTAAACCTTTAATTGGTAAATTTTTCAAAACCTTTTATGTTAAAAAAATCGAGAAAATAATCGACACCGTGCAAACTTTGCAGGTTGTTGCCCCTGAAAGCGTTAAAGTAATGATATTTGATGCAATAATATGGCAACTTGGACTTTTCTTGCAATATGAAGGCAACATGAATGTAATGATGAAAATATGAAACAACATAAAATCAAAAAGTGATTGAAGGAAAAGAACAGAATTAAGAAAACATGAAAAGAAGGCATAGCGATGTTTTGTATCAGTATGTGATACGATGCATGCTAGATGACACGGTGCCTTTTTAAAACAGTAGAGACAGCCTTTGGCATTTTAGAATAGACTTTTAAAAGGAGTTTAAGAACCAATACGCGGGACTTCACAGAATGATTCGAAGACTATTGGTGTCATTTCTTATGTATTTGAAATCTTATCTGTATCTAGTCTTTTAACCACTGTTTTCTTCACAGAAGAGGAAAAATGTTCTTTAGAGCTTATGATTTTAGGTAAGAAAGTGTTTGAAACTTTCTTATCTACTTGAAAATCATAAAATTGGCACAACCTGGTGCTATGTTAATCGGTAGTTGGATTGGTTATTTGGAACTGAAGACGAAGTATCAACAATAAAGCAATGCGGGATGTATATTTCCAGTTCATATTCATGGCTTAGTGCACATTGTGTGTCTATTAGTTGTCCATTGTAGAAATTCCCTTAATATCCTAAAAATGGTGAACAAGTAATGTTTGCCAATCATGAGGGGTCTTCAGTCAGTAAATTACAATTTTATGCAGTTTCAGATTTCATTTTATCTAAATCAGGAATTATGGCATAACAACAATTGACAACAAAGCAATCGATGTCTTACTTTATATGAAGAGAGAATATACAGGAAACAATAATTATTTCCGACAAACTTTATACTTTGGAAGTTTATTAAGCTGTCTCAAAGTACTGTACATTAAAAAATAACGTATAGTATTTTTTGATTCTCTGATATGTGTCCAAATTTCTTAAATGTGTCAACTTTAATTTTAACTCACTAAAGTACCGTTTAAATTCAATGATACGCTTCAATACTACAATGGATAAACTAATTTATCAACTGTGAGGTATATTTTTCAACACCTGTTTAAATATACTAGATTGTCCTTTCAAGTTCTCAGTAAATATGTGACGTTAAATCTCTCGTACATTTTTCTATGCGAAACAATCTGTTGCAACCTCTGCATGGCTACATATTAATGTTATATATTTAAAGCATTCTCATGGTAATTATTAAAGTATTCTATTCGCATTAAATGTTCGTAGAAATTTAAAGTAAATTTAAAAAGCGCATTTACGCGTATTTTTGTAAAATACTTTAACTAAAGAGTATGAGAAAAATGCACATACCCAATAATTGTAATTTGTAATTTAAAAATCATAACCTCTTTCAGCAGCAGTGTCTACAATCGTGTATTTCTCCTCATATTGCAACTACTTTTTTACGGCAGCCGCTTTTATCCTATTTACTTGACATACGAGTATACATAAGAATTTCTTCTAAAGTTTATAGATGGATAAACAAAAATTACACATTAAAAATTATTTAAAATTGAATTCCATCATTATAGGCACCATTTCACCAAGAGTAGAAAATAAAATACGGTAAGTCTTTTTTTAGCTTTTGTGAGTAACTTTTATTTGAATGAGAATCGCATGCTTTGAGCTATTTCATATTCTAGCCATTTCATAACTGAAAGAATATAAATCATTCCAATTGAATGTGAATTCTATATATTTCATCTGTATTCACTCTCACGATGCTGAAGTTCAACTATCATTAATTAAATTATACATAGCATATTCAAAGAATTTTGTAAAGAAAAATTTTTTTGGACATTTTTTATTTAAAAAACACATTCATCTTTTATCTATATATTTTATTCTCAGAGATCATTGTTGCTACTGTATTCTTCATTTCGCCCAACATATTTAAGGGATCAAATATCTCTTTTCAAATGACAAGTTTTTTTGACAGTTGTGAATAATTTATTATTCCTTTTCTTACGTTTTTTGGAACCACTTAGAAACGGCTTCTACGAAATATTAACAGAAAAGTATATTTCTAAAAAACTAAAGTTGATTTAAATGAAAAGTTTTCGAGATATTTTGCAATTTATTTATTGAGATTATATAGAAAGTAAAAAATATAGTGTTAAAGGACACCGCAATCAGGATGATTAAAAATTTTATTTTTTGTGTTCATTAGGAAAATTAGCTTAACAACATGACTATATATTCACGTCAGCATATAATAAGAAACGATGGAAATTTATCTCTTCTCTTTTTCTTTCATTCATTTATCTATGATTGTAATAATTCACAATAGCTAATGTTCATCGAATTAAGGTGTACCAAAATTTCTATCCTTAAGCACAAATCCGTAACAAAAATTGCATCATGGTTATACATGTATGAACTGTAGTATATATTGTAGAAACGTATCAAAATCTGATACGCTTACAAGATGCTTTATGGAGTAAATTTCTCATGGGATATATATACACTGATGAGCAAAAAAAATCTGGTAAAGGCGTAAATATGCAAATACCAGAGGCATGCCACTAATTAGCGTAACGCGATGCGGTCGGCAGCGCCTATATAAAACAACAGGTGTCTGGCGAAGCTGTTTGATTGGTTTCTGATATATGTATATATATATATATATATATATATATATATATATATATATGTTTGAAATAATAAACAATTGGAAATAGGTACGGATACGACACGTCATACAAAAAATACGCATCATCCTGTTGAGTCTATATTTGAAAGATTTCATGATACACGAAGTAGGTGAGCACACTATTGAACAAGAATATTTCCAGTGTCTTGGCACGCGTATATGCCCATCTTTCACTGTGTTGAACTTGTGCATGTATATTATTTTAGAAAAAATTTACTGCATAAATAAAGGCAGTCCTCTAACATTAAATGCATTTTGAGATATTTAAAAAAAAATTCTTAAAAAAAAGATTCTTAAAAAAAAGAAATCAATCTTTTATGAGATGAAATATTTAAAATTATATTTCATATGGTTCAAACATAAGTCACAATTTGGACCTCTATACATATTTAAAATTTTTAAACTGAAGTAATATTTTAGTAAATAAAGAAGTAATTTAATTAATATAACTTTCGAAATTCAGGTCATTAGGAAGAGAGGAACATGCTTGGTTTCAACTCAAACTTTTCAGAACTAAACTTCCTGAAATAAATCTTTTCATAATTAATATAAAGGAAGCATAATGCTTTTGACATTCGCTCAGGAATTTTCCGCTGTAGAAATACGTTAAGAAATTCCACGCAGTTAAAACATAATACTGTATTATCTATAGATGAATTATGTGACTTTGAATGGTAGATAGCAAAACTATATGGGTATTCTAAAGAACGTTTCTACAGCTGCACAATTCCTCAATTCAGATGCATCCCTAGGCATTTGGAATTGGTATATGCATGACATTTTGAATCTATTATCCGTTGACTCCTTTGGTCAGGAATTGCTCTGATCTATCAACAATGTTCTGTTGACATGGACGACCCATTTCATAAGGCCCAAGAGTATCAAACCTTATTAATTTCCTTATCAATACATTTAGTGGTTCACATGATATGGACATTTTCTTCTTTGAAAAGAAGTATTCTCAGACATGAAGTGAGAGGAATGAGCACCTATGAATAGGAAAAGAAAAATAAACGAGTCATTCTAATTATTCATGAACTGTAAAATTTTAATCACTTACATACCTTATACTGGTTATTTCTCATACACTGGTTATCAAAAATTAAGGAAAAGTCGCAAAATAGCGATTACTAAGATGTCTAATCTCAGCCTCGAAGCGACAATTGACGCCTTGGTCTGAAACTTACACTTTTATGCTACTCGCAAATGACGTATTCCGACTGCAACGCAACTATTTTGCATAATGTAGTATTGTTCAGCACCTTTTACTTAACAATATATTGAAATTTTAAACAGATTGTTCAAGTTTTGAACGTGTTATCCCTCTTTTTGTGATTTTTCCTTAATTTTTGATAACTAGTGTACAATGGCTTACTTTATTCAGATTTAGTCTCTTATCTGCGATCTTTCGGAACAAAATTGGAAAGGATTTCCTAGAGTATAAATTCATCCAATGAATTTATTGTAATAAACTCAAAATGCTATTAATTATGATTACGCAGTTTAATAACACCGGATTTTTCAATTTGAAGCTTAGGTATGCTTAAACGTTCATGCAAATTTAAAGTTTAAAAAAAAATTCGGTCAGTCGTTTATTCTCAATAAACGACTGACCGAAAGTCTGGTGTTTCAACATTTTGAATAAGATGTAGAAATAAAGTAGTTATCTTGAAGAATGAATTTAACTGTATATGACTAATATTATTGGAATTTCCCGTAAAACATACATACTAGGAGGTAGAATGTGTTTCTTTAACCTAATTAACAGTAAACTAAGGATTGTCTACATCTAGCCTATGGGAGAGTACTGAATTGCTGTGCAATATGTTTCGATTGTTTAACAATATTGTAATGCCTCAAAGAGGTCAAAGGTTGGGTAATCCAAACTAAAATATTGTATTTCATATCCATATTATATATATATATATATATATATATATATATATATATATATATATATATATATATATATATATATATATATATATATATATAAACGAAACACAATATTAAATAAATACATATCTGTCATATACTGCATGTAACTTCTACTTATTTATAGTCCGGGTAAAAAAAACTTAGTTTTGTAGTCGTGCCTTATGAAATATGATCTCGATTATCGTTTACTCATGTCAGATCTGGAATGTAATTACTCTCATAACTTCTAAACGTTACAGATTTTCGCTAGAGAATTGTTTTAGGTGAAAGCAGTCAACAAAGTAAATAGTTCTCAATCGATTTCATATTAAGGGCAATAATGATATATTGATAACTAATTAGGTCGACAATGACCATCGGTCATTAAATCGAACCACGTTGTTTGCAAGAGAAAAGTGGTTGTGTCTACTATGAGATATTTACTCTTAATCAAATGTTAAATGTAGCAGTTTATTGGGGAAATAGTGCAAATTGTTCCGATGGTTGGCGTTATTGAAGAATAAGCTTAGTCAGAATTTTGTGAAAGTGAAGAAGCAATAGTTATCTTTGCGAGATAGTAGACTGCAGTAGAGAGATTGAATTTTATGGTAATATATATATTGATATTAGTTACGCATACACATTACATATACAAAGATCTCCCTTTATAGTCTCCAAGAATGTAACTTACGGCAAAATTTACTCTTTTTCAGTAATGTTGTTGAGATGGCTTGCAATCCTGAGGTTCTCGAGAACAACATGAATTTACCATGATGAGTTAAAGAGTAGAGACGCAAAAAATTTTAAGAATGCTAGTACTTCACCAATTATAGAAAGCACCATTCTGTATGAAAATGAGAGATTAAATTAATTTCGCATGATTTTTACTGAAAGCAAATAATTTTGATACATTTGTGGCTTTCAAAGAAGTATAATGCATCTACTAAGGCTCACAAACGGCGGCGGATGGTACCTACTGAACTACAGGCCCTTAACTACCGCAAGCCATTCAACTCTATCTCACAGGGTGTCAAACTAGCGAACAGATGTAGGTGCTTGGCTGGGTAATAACTAAACACGAGATTGAAACTTAACAAACTTTAATTAGCATAAAATTTTTGAAACTTTAAACACTACAATTAAAAACACTCTCTACTAGAGATACAAACACCCGCACAACACGTGCGGCTGGGAAATTAACTGGTCAGCGTATACAAAATCATCTGAGATGAGTTAGGGAGAAATCCAGGTGCTTCCTTTTTATTCTTTCTCCCGACCGATGCACCTGCCTGTAACACACTCATCATAGACTAAATTTCAAAGTCATCTTCTTCTCATCCGCCACACTCTCCCCCACCAGTCTCACAAGAGCGTGAGACGAAACTTTACAGTTCTGACCTATCTTGTTTGATATGGGGCTGATTTGACCTGCCGGTATTCTGACCTTACAAATGCAGACCTCAACCGGCTCAGGCAGATGTCTTTGTCCGGTCCGTCTAACTCGATGAGGAAACCATACTTCCCCCGCTTCTTTACCAGGAACGGTTCATCAAACTTCGGCTGCAGAGTCATTTTAAAAGTTACCTTTCTGATGAAGATGTGGGTGCAGCAACTGAGGTCAGGCGGCTCATGTGTCCATTGGCTATCATGACCCTCTGAGCTGGCCGGTCTCAGCTCATCCATCAGCCTGTACAACCTGGCCACATAGCCGGAATGCTTGGATTCCGACTGACCTTAAGAAAAATTGTCCGGGCAGACGATCAGCTTCCCGAAGGTTAGCTTCACGCTTAAAGCCTTCAGGTTGTCCCGTATCATGCTCCTCAATCCAAGGAGCACCAGCTGCAACGTATCAACCCAGTTCTGAAAACTCTCGGCATCGCACATCAGGGCCTTTTTGAATGGTCGGTGGAATTTCTTGACCATCCCGTTTGCACTGGGATTGTAGACTGTTGTGCAAATCCTGTTGACTCCTAGAATTCTGGACAGCTTCTGAAATAAAATAGACTCAAATTGTCCATCCCAATCTCCCGTAAGACTAATCCGGGGGAAGAAAATTTCCTATAGGCGATTTCGTGTGGATCTGCACCTTTGTTTTCTGACATGGCATGCACATTCTGCACCACGTGGTCATATTATTGCTTTGCGATGGCCACAATTACTAGTCAGAGATCAGCTTCTTAGATCTCCTAATACCAGGGTGAGATAAACCATGCAGCGAATCAAAGACACATTTTCGCAAACACTCCGGGATATAAAAACAATTACTGCCGTTGAACTATCACAGAACAATCATTTTGTTGTACCGGGCATTGCGACACGTGATAACTTGCTTTCGCATTTAGAACTACCCTACTTGATGGCTATTAACTTAGCATCCTCATTCTGCGCTTTTCCCCACATAATCAAATCTGTTAATGGTGGAACTAAATTTCACAAATGCATGAAAGGCTATTGGCTACCACATTTACCTTACCTGGCAAGTACCTAATGTCTGATGTAAATTGGGCAATAAAATCCAGTTGCTTCACACACCTCGGTGGGCTTTTGCCATGTTGCTGCTACAAAGCAAACGTCAGGGGCTTATGATCGACATAAAACGTGAAAGGCCGAGCTTCCAACATATACCGAAAATGCTGTATAGCTGAATACGCAGCCAAAAGTGCCCAATCATACGTGGAATAACGCTGCTTAGTCAAAGATAGTCCTTTTGAAAAAAAAAAACTTAGGGGTTTAGGACCTGTAGGCAAAAGTTTCTGTAAAACCGCCCCCCATAGAAAAATCGCTACAATCATTTACAAGAGCAAGTTCAGCATTCAACGATGGGTGATGCAACAAAACTGCGTCAGCCAATTCTTCTTTATTCTAATGAAACTTTCCTCAACCTCTGGATACCAGTCGACCTTACGTTTATCATTTTTAGCACCCGCGAGAAAAGCGTTCAACGGGACTAAAATTTCCACAATTCTGGGGACAAAACGATTATAAAAATTAACCATTCCCAAGATCTTACGCAACTGCTGGACTGTCTCAGGCCTTGGAAAACTATCAGTGGGGGCGATATTGTTCCTTAAAGGCAAACAACACATGGGATTCCCAGTATATCCCCAAAACAACCTTATCCTACCCAAACTCACCCTTTGCCTCATTTATTAAAATTTCGTAATCCGAAAACCTCTTTAAAATCTTTTCGAGATGCTCCATGTGCTGCTCGCGACTAATACTAAAAAGCAGAACATCTTCGATGTACGGAAAATAGAAGTCGAACCCCCTCAAGACTTCGTCATTAAAACACTGATACGTCTGGGTGGCCGAACATAACCCGAAATGCAGAAACGGAAACAAGCCAAAGGGTATAATGTTGGCAGTCCTTTCCACATCCTCTGGATTTTCTGGGATCTGATGGTAAGAACGCACTAGGTCGATTTTTGAAAAGATCTGCTTTCCTTTCATCGAGTGGGAAAAATCATGTAGATACGGAAGATGATACTTGTCCTGCTTAGTAATTCGGTTCAGTGCCCTAGAGTCTCCTGTGGGTATCCAGTCAGATGAACCTTTCGGAACCATGTTCAGGGGAATAGCTCAATTACTTTTTGAAGGACGACAGATCCATTTCTCCAACATGTAAATAAATTCCTGCTTTGCAATCTTAAGTTGTGCTTGGTGCAGTCTACGTGCCCGTGCTGTTACTGGTGGTCCTGAAGTGGGAATGAAATGCACGGTGTGTGTTTAATAGATTTTGCAATCCTCGCATTAAACTGCGTAATTTCCTTATAACGGCACAAGTCACGAAATTCCGACGCATTAGACACCATTTTGATGGCCTGAACTTCCCAAAATGCTGCATGACCCCTACAACAGCTATTCGTAGTTGGATACACTAGCATCTTTTTCTTAAGATCGACGCAAACCAAAGTGCTGAAGAAAATCAGCTCCAATAATCAGCCTACTCATCTGGGCAATTACAAACGGCCATTGTAGCGTTTATACCCTAATTCAAAAGCAACCAATTTCGAACCGAATGTTTTCATTTGCGAACCCTTGGCTGCATACAAACACACACTAGTTTCCTTGACATCCTTCACTATAAATGAATGTGGAAAACACGACACGTCACTCTTTTTGACGACGATAAACTGGACTTTTGTGAAACGATCCTTGACGTATTATACAATCTACTGCTCAAAACCAGTGGTACAGCAATTGCCGCTACTATTAGTATTGCCGCTATGGTTCATCTATATGGTTCCCGCATAATAAAATGGCCAGCAAATTGCGCGAATTATAGGCGAATGTCTACACTGCAAGTGCCTCCGCTAGAAAAAAAAATATTGCTACTATTCCTGCTGGCCTGCCGTGTTTGTTTGGAAATTACAAGGTTTCACGCATTTCCAGGCTTTTTCCAGATTCTTTTTCCGACTCCAATAATAGAATATCTCCAATATATTCTGAATCTAATAAATATAGTTAAATTGTCAATGGATGTGAATAACTATTTTGGGATAAATATTTTCTAATAAAGCCAGTTATTTCACTTAAATGTTGATTTTAATTCTAATCCAGCTAATATTTTAACAATAATATACAATGTCTATATATTTGAATTATTATATTCATAAAATAATTTGCTACAGTTCCATCGGAAACACATATCTATTTCAATCAATGCTAGTGTAATTTCCTTTATTATGATAATTTTGCCATAATTTTATTCAAATTAATTAACTATCAAACGGAGATAATTTTTTTCATACGTGACCTAAATAACGAATACAGATAGACTAGTTTAAACAGCACAAGAAAAATGCTTTAAAAATCATGCATAAGACGAAAGTTATTTTAATAGTGATGTTTTATTTTTGTAACACTTACCCACAAACTTTCATACTAATGCTAGATTATTCATATTATTTACTCTACTCTTCAAATATTTCGTAGAATCCTACTGTTCGATAGTCAACAGTCAAATTTAATCATTCTACTTAATTTCTTCTGGAGGCTAAATTCCAATGATGATGCTCAGTTTACTGTAACATTAGATTAACTTACGCAGAATATTTTAATTAACTTCTTTCCTCGAAATAAATTAGTTGACCATGTTTTAAAAATATTTTACTGAACCGCAAAATAAAATTTAAATATAATAAAACGCATGTAAGGAAAGATATAATAAAATAGAATGAGTTTTCAGACAGAAATACTAAAAGCGAATCGAATAATTCCTAAGTAATTTATGAGAAAATATGATTAAATGAACAATTTGGGGTATTAGAGACTGTAATAAAAGTTCACTTAATCTTCATAACGAAAATTAAGATATTAATTAGGATTATTAATTCATTAATTTTTCTGACGTTTTTGTTTGAAAATTTTATTTACATTGGTTAAAAATTTTCGAGTCAAACTTTGTTGGTTGAATTAAGTATTATTTTTTTCTCTATGTTCTTTATCAAATCTATAATAAGCTTACGGATGATTCATTTCTATAATTCTGCAATAAAGGTAAATAAATTGTCTTTTCTCACATGATATTAGAAACTATTATAAATGATAAAAGGGATTTAAATGTTACTACTTACGCTAGCAACTACGACTTATTATTTAAGAAAAGAAAGAAACTCAAACTAACAATGAATTCATTTATTTGAATAATTTGTATAAATACCTATTAAGTTTTATAACGTACAAACATACCAAAACTTATCCTTTGTTTATAATTATTTTCTTGGAGGGGATTGATGATGATTAGTTTTTCAGACGTAATATTGTATTTATATATGAAATATTTTGTAAAGCACATACATTTTGATTTTTCAAATAGAAATTAACTGATAATTACAGAAAAATATTGTCATCTTGTATTCTCCCAGGCTGTATTTCCAAATTTTAGATGCCTGTTTAGAACGAAAACATGCTGATCTTATATTCGAAGTAATTGCTAACATACCGCGTTTCCTACAACACATCAAGCATAAGGAATGCATGAAACAGGACGAAAACTTTTGGCTTAATTGATCTGTGTTATTGCTTTAAAAAAATCTGATGCAAAGAACATTATGGGTAAGGAAAGATCATTTCTCTATACTATCATATGAATGAGTTTGTTTCATCATATAGTTCTCCCATAATAAAATTGCCAACAAAATCATGGGGATGTTCATATGACCCCAGGACAATAGTTCCTATTGCTCTAGGGAAAAAATCATTTCAAATACAGGAGATATTAACTACATACGACCTTATGGTTATAGGTACAATAATCAAAGGTCATAATCTCATTTAAAAGAAGGATAATGAGTACCAGTTTCATATTTGAGAGGTGAGAGCACAAGGTACCTCATAAACAGTTCCATCAAGCCAATTTAGTGTCCTTGGCCTCTCAATAACCTCTTTAATCAGTGTTTGCAACATTCTTCTTCCACAACCTAACGGTGTCTTCTACCGTTCTTCAGGTGTGTTTGAAATGCTTTTACAAATGTCTCGTAAAGAAATTGTTGTCGAATATAATATCCTATCCTTAAGCCACATTTCACGAAACATATTCACATCAAATGCGATAATACTGATGTTCACACAAGAGGGCACAATTCGAGTAAACAGTCACATTCCCGCACATGCAGTCTCATCTGTAACGTTGTCCGCTCGATTACGAGAGCAAAAAATTTAACATCTTGGATGTTGAACTATTGAACATCCACCCTGCGATCCGCTGGGGCTATTATTTTTAGCTGTTTGGTTCATATGTAAACGTCTCAACGACAATCGATTTTTCATGACTAGGTTGTTAAACGTGAACTCCGAATAAGATAAAACAGCGGCTATCTTGCAGTTTGTAATAAGACATTGGTATAACTACTATATTAGTATTTGAAAATTGGTAAAAAGTATGTTGAAACATGTTTACAGGAAACTAAAAGTAATAATAAATAATTTCAAAGCACTCGCAAAGCATTTTATTGAAAATCCTTTATGACTGATTTTATAAACAACTATTCCTCCCCTATATTGATTTCATTAACGGTTAAGAATTCTTTTAATGATTGTTTCAGCACATTCTTGTTTCAAACTTGACTCAAATACAAAACCGGCTTCAAGTAGAGGATTTAATTTTTGTAAAACGATATATAATTTCGACAATTTTTTGCTTCTGCGTGTTCTGAAGAGGATGATAAGGGAAAATAGCAGGTTACAGAAAAATATTTTTTTCTTTCTTAAGCTGATGACTGAATTGCGGAGAATCAATAACTTAAAGTTAATCCTTTTATGTACTGATTGCGGAGAATGCTTTTTCGCGCTACATAACAAAAAAAATCTTTGTTTGAAAATTGCAAAGGTAAACCTTAGAAAATAATGCATCAACGTTTCAATTTGAAGTGAAAATGTAGAGATTCACAAAGATTTAACAAGCTAAAAGGGGGTTGAAAAGAGTATACTAATTAATGTAAGTGTAATTATAGATTTTAATAGGATATTTGATTTAATACTTCTTTTCATTAATCTTGAATTGTGATAGAATGTAAATTGAAATTAATTAATACTAAGAGCTGCTTAGTAAGAATTTAATAACTGACATAAAAAAATAACTTTTTTCTATTTTACAGTTTTTTTTTCATGATATCCGAATAGTTTATTCACCCCATTCCACTTTCTCTTAGTTTCTTCTAGAGACTAAATCTCACTGATATGGTCGCAGCTACACCTATAACATATTTACTTATGCAGAATATTTTAATTAACTTTCTTCTTCATAGGAATTAGTTTAATAATTTCAAAATATAGTTCACTGGGCTGTAAAATATTTTTCAGAATAACATAATAAATAATATTTAGTTAATTTTTTTTATTTTCTAACTATTTTAGGAGGTACTACAAGGAACAATTTCTTCCAAACTGTATATTTTTTTTCTCAAAAGGGTAAAATTCAAATACTATTTAAAGAGTATTTCATATTTTTACGCATTTTATGAGTGTATGGTAATCTAGCCAAATATGACAGTTATCGCTAAATTGGCGATGGATTTAGTGACTTATTTTGGTCGCCAAATTTGGCGATATTTCGCCACATTTGTCAATATGGAGCCAAATGGTCACCAACTTGCCGTCTAGACCTTTCTGGAAGCTTCTAGAGATATCTAGATGGCTGACCGATAGGGGAGCTTTGGAAGTCTATAAATATACCTGACATTGGCTTTGGAACTCAGTTCAATTTCTACTGAGAATTGAATGTGTTGAAAGTGCGTTAGGCGTGTATTGTATGGAAGACTCTGATATCCTGACTTGTGTTTTTAGACTTTTCGGCTGTATAGAAGACAGTTGTTACGGGTTTCCTGTTTGAATTTCTGCATGCGCCTGAAGAATTTACAAAATAAAAAATTTTATTTTCTGTGCAGTCTCTGAAGCGATTTTGTTGAGCGAAGCTTTTTTCAAGCGATTAACGAACCTAGGAAAACGGAACAATATGTTTAACTCTCAATCTGGATAACTATTATGGATTCATACTTCTATTTCATTTAATTAATTTGAAATCTGCATGAGAAAATTGATTTCTTTCTGTTTCATTTACTATGCTTTATTTAAAGTTACTGATATTTTCGATTTCTCTGAACTATTTATTCATTAGCAGTGGTTGAAAACGGGAAGTTCAAGAGTTGGTGATAAAAATTGACTTTGAAATAAGAAATTTCAAAACTATGAAAATCTTATTTACCTTTCTGTGTTTAAAAATACGAAAGCTGCAGTAAAATGCAGTCATCATAAAGCAATGTTTTTTGCATGTCTTTCATCTGAAAATAAAATTTGCTTTGAAATGTTCCATTTGTTATCTGTTTTCATAACATGCGATATTTATTTCTACTAATGGGAGTTGAGTTACGGGGATCTGAATTTATTCACTGCAATAAAAATGCAAAATAAACTGACTCAAAGAATAATTCTCTCGACTATATCATGGTCGTATAAATGCGTAGCACGAAACTTTGCTTTCAATAAAATTTCTTCCCAGAAAATTAATGTAAGTAAAACACTGAAAAATATCTTAAATTTCATTGAAAATTTACAGCACTTCTTAAATGCCGAAAAAAAAAATACGTGTTCGCGTAAATTTTGGGATTGAGGGTAGCTGAAAGAGCAACTTGATTTTAAGGATTTGAAGTTTCATGAGTTATATATAATTTTATGTAAATAAGGTTTGCATTCTATTCTTAAATAAATAGAGAAATTCATTCATTATGTTTACATTTCATGCATTTTTTTGCTTGAATAATGTTGAATAGACTGTAATAAGATTACATTTTAAACATTCATTACGACTTTTTTTCTCTGCAAAGTCCTTGAAACTTTGTTTTTTGAAAATCTATTTACGAATTCTAAAATATCTTTTATCATCGTTCCGACATCTTGAAGGAAATGGAGATGCCGAAGATGGGTACAGTGGGGTTAAATCTACAGTTTAGAATTTATTTTATAGAAGTTTAATGTAGTTAAGTAAAGGGAGTCGACAAACATTTTGTGCTCTCAGTTAAATAGAATTCCATTTGTGAAAAATTGTAATGATGTTTCCTTTTGAATATGTTACAAAAAAAATAAATAAATAAATGATCATTTAACAAAAGATTTTATTTAACTTTACTAGTCATACTTTGATTTTAAAAAATATAAACAAAAACGATGAAATAATTATCTAAGCCTATATGCAGTGTACCATGCTTAAATAAAATAACTAGGTTTGTATGCAATTAAAAGGCAATATTTATTCTCCTTCAGACTGTAAATTGTGTTATTTTATACTTCAGTAAATGTTTCGTTTTAAGGATGATAAAAAAAAAAAGAAATTGAGACCTTAAAATTGGTACACCCACATCACTACTATGTCATATGACTCAAACAAACTGATTCAGCTATTATTTGAAAAAAATCCTTCACACAGAAATTGCGTATAGTTTGAAGAACCCTTTGAGTTTCTTAGTAGGAAAACGAGTAATAAATATTAAATTACGTCTTTATTGAGTCATTACGAACAAGCATCTTTATTGAGTGAGACAGAATTTGTAGACCTTAGCTTTTGCCCTATTTTGAACGCATTGGAATTACTGATGGATTTATTTCTGTTGATAGCAATTCATTTTTTTTCCGGAACGGAAATAAAGTCCGGAACGGAAATAAATTTATTCTTTTTCTGATTTTAGAGCGAAAAATAGATGATTTATAACAAAAGGTATATATGCGGGGGCTTTACAGCAGAAGTGAAAAAATAGGGTAGATGGAATAATTCTTCAACATTAGTCCATTATTAACTAATTAATCCCCAACTAGAGCTTTGATATTGTTAATTTACGGATAGCGCTTGCAAAACTGCTACAAACACCTGCGAATCTACAAAAATATTGTTCAAAATCACAATGTGATTTACCTTAACACTAAACTGGTTTAAAATAAGAGGAATCAAATGAAATGGCAGAAAACATAACAGGTTGATTCGAGTTACTAGGGTTTATGTAATCCGGTAAGATTCAACACAGAATATCACACTACAACTCGAAAATTTTTCATTACTTGGAGTTGATGCTGCTGAACGCTAAACTACTTCAACATCTGCAGCTATCATAGAGTGTTAGACATTGACGCGATAGTGAATTCACGTATTCTTCAGAACAAATCGGTAACTTTTGCAATCGGAGCAAAATTTTTTATCCTCAGTTACACGAAAACAATCGTAAGCATATTGTAAATGTCTTCTCCGAATCCCCAAAGGAGACATATTTTAGTTCACTATACACAAAACATGCATAGATCATCATACATTAAAATTATCGATCTAAGTAATCTAAGTAGTATATATATATATGTTAGAACTTAGTTGGGAAAAGAAAAATTAATTTAAATTTAAAGGGGGCTTGGGAATTAAATTATTTTCGTGGCGTAATTCGCCTCTAGTTTTTCATATTTCAAGACGCGTTCCACGCCAATTGGGAAAGGGAAATTCCCATTTTCATTATATAATCTTGGCGCGGCTGTGGTCAGGGTCGAAGAGAGGAACTATTACATAATTCAGACTTGAAAAGGATTTCCAGATTGGGCTCTGCGCATGTGCAGGGAGAGTTGGCGCGTTGAGTAACCGTGAGATTGTCAGTACGCGGGATTTGATCGTTGCTGGTGGACGTGCGTTAGCCAGGTCCACAACTTGAAAATGGCGACGCTGAAGCGCGCGGATTTGGAGAGGTGGTCCATGTGAAATTGAACTGAATAAACTCTACTTAATTTAGACGATGATGAGTACTTTTTGAGTGTATGCCTTCCCTCTATGCCATGGTCTGTAACAAGAAGACTGCAAACAATATTTTATCGCAGGCAAAGCCAACGCCTGTCAGGAGTCGACAGTGATAAAATTCACAGGAGACTCAAACAAACCCATTTGGATAGCGCACAGGTGCGAAAATTTTGTAAGGAGTGAAACATTAAGATAAAGTGATTTTATTAAAAATTAGAAAAATTCAACGATGGCATCTAACTCAGAAGAACAGGACTTAAAAACACGGTTACACCTCGATGACAGTATGCAGAACCAGCCTGAAGCTCGTGAAGGGACGGACACAAAAATGTATATGAAAATAGAAATTATTTTAATGATTGGAAATTGAATGGTAATAGAAAGTTTTATATAGGTAAAAATTTTGTTAAGAGAAATATTTTCAGAAATGATCACTCTCTTGAGCATTACAAAGGGACTATTTATAAAAATTATGTGAATAATAATGTGAATAATGTTTATCCATATGACTATGAAACCCTGAATTTTGACAATAACCAAAGAATGAGACACTCAAATGTAAATAATGAGAATTCAGATAATATGAGTACTGATTGTGATATTCAAAATTTTCAAGAGACATCAGGTATCCCCGATGATACATTGAATACTGTGTTTAAAGACCCCCGGTGATGCTTTGGATTCAAAGCCACCAGAACAAATACCTGAGGACTGGACCCAATTAGACAAAATTTAAAAAAATTTCGAACACATTTTTAATAAAAACAAATACGATGTTTCCAAGATTAGATTAGAACCCCAAAAAATTGTTTTAACGTCAGAGTTACCAGTAGCACAGAGGCCATATCGTGCTTCCCAAGCAGAAAATGCTGAAATTAAACGACAAATAGATGAACTTTTAAAAGCAGGTTTTAGAAAACCATCAAGTTTTCCATTTAGCGCACCTGTCACCCTCGCAAATAAAAAAAAATGAGGGAAAAACAAGATTATGTATCGATTATAGAAAATTAAATGTTATAACGAAAACAGATTCAGAAACTATTCCACGAATTGATGACCTTTTAGACCAGTTAGTTCATGCAAGTTATTTCACCACTTTAGATTTGACCTCAGGCTATTGGCATATTGAAATACACGAACGTGACACTGAAAAACTAGCATTTACGACAAATTTTGGACTGTATGAGTGAAAAAGATTACCGTTTAGGTGGAAATATGCACCTGGTGTCTTCCAAAGGGCAATAAGACAAATTATATATACACTCATGGACAAAAAAATTAGCGCACCAAGAAATAATTGCGGAATCGTAACGAAACTTGCAATGAAGGTACATGTCAGGAAGATATGCAAATGATTAGAAATGCAGCGTGATTGCGCATTACGTATAGCCGGTAGAGGGCGTTGAACATCGTTCTCTGTGGAGTATTGGACCCCCCTCTAGCGCGAATGCACGATGCGATACGATCGGGCATTGAGTCGTACAAGTTCTGTATGATGTCTTGAGACATTTCGTTCCATATTTGCTGTAACCTTGCCTCTAGTTCGTTCAAACTCGTGGGATGCCCAACTAGTCGTCCCAAATTATCCCAGATATGCTCGATTGGAGACAAATCTGGGGATCGGGCAGGCCAAGGAAGGGTAGTAACAGTGCGGAGACAGTCTTGTGACACCCTTGCCGTATGAGGCCGAGCATTGTCTTGTTGAAAAATGGCTCCTGGGAGCCTTGCATGAGTGACAACACATGTGGTTGCAAGATTTCCTGAACATACCGCTGGGCTGTCATGGTGCCACGTAACAATACTAGGGGTGACCGTGTATTGTAGGCAATGGCACCCCATACCATCGCACCAGCTGTGGGAGCGATGTGTCGCTGTACAGCAAAGGCAGGATTGAAGCGTTCACCACGCGCTCTCCACACACGAACACGATTGTCATCACTGCCGAGATTGAATCTGGATTCGTCGCTAAAGACGACCTGGTTCCATTCCGCTGCAGTCCAGTTTCCTCGTGCGCGGCAAAACTCCAAACGGAGGCGTCGATGGGTGGGCGTCAAGGGCAGAACACGTAATGGGCGCCGCGATACCAACTGTCCTTCAGCCAGGCGCCTTCGTATGGTTCGAGAAGACACAGAGGCCCCTAGTGAAGGTGCTTCCGGTGCCTGGATGGCGGACGATGAATCAGTGGGCTGTACGCGTGCATTTCTTACGATGCGGCGGTCTGCTCGACGACTGGTCTGTCGAGGGCGTCCTGATACTGGTCTTCGTGTACATGGCATCTCTCGGGTCCACTGGTCCCAACACCTCCTCACAACACAATCAGAGCGGCCAAATTGACGAGCTACTCGCCTAGCTGACCACCCAGCTTCCATCATCCCGACGATTCTCCCCCTCTCAAACTGCAACAACTGCTTATATTGTCTTCAAACACGGCGAAATGGCATGTCTATCTCAGCTCTTCCTTTGTAAATGATTCAGCACACTCAAACAAGCTTTGGTTACCTGTTCTATACTCCACAGAGTACGATGTTCAACGCCCTCTACCAGCTATACGTAATGCGCAATCACGCTGCATTTCTAATCGTTTGCATATCTCCCCGACATGTACCTTCATTGCAAGTTTCGTTACGATCCCGCAATTATTTCTTGGTGCGCTAATTTTTTTGTCCATGAGTGTATAATAGCCGTTGTCTCTGTATAAAACTTCCGGGCTCTAATCATCTTTCAATTGAAGCCCTCAGTAAACAAACGGCCGGTTAGGCTTAATTTCAATTTCAGATGTGGATCAGAATTTTTTCTTACCTAAAAACTAATATCTTCTCCATCAAATCACGTTTGTTCAGCCTATTTTTCTATAAAACATTCAGAACTAAAAAAAAATTGGATGCTTTTAGCTGTATATTTAACAGTTTTTAAAAATCTGTTTACTTTTGCGATGAATTCTGAAAGTAAACGAACTTGAATGTGAATGAATCAAGTAGCTCAAGTATTCATATCGTGTAGTGAGCTGTAAAAAACTGGATGGCAGTCTACTACTCCAATCGCATGAAAAACTAAATAAATAAATAATAACGAAAGGGTTTGCGTTTACAAGGTATGGATTAAATGCAATATTGTTAGATAATTCGGGATATTTTTTAACTTTCATATACTTTTTCCATTATGACGTCATTGTTTGTATTATGACGTCAAATTGACGGGTTGGATGGCAGTCTACTACTTCAATTGCATGAAAAACTAAATAAATAAAAAAATAACGAAAGGGTTCGCTTTTACAAGGTGTGGATTAAATGCAATATTGTTAGATAATTCGGGATATTTTTTAAATTTCATATACTTTTTCCATTATGACGTCATTATTAGTATTATGACGTCAAAATGACGGGTTATCTTCTAGTTCTTAATAAACACCAAATAAATTTTGCCCTTAACTACTTCGATGATATAATAATTTTCTCGAACAAGAAATGTAAAGGAATTACAAAGATTTTTAGGCTCAATAAATGTTTATCAAAAATTTATACAAGACTATGCAAAATTAAGACTCCCCCTAAACATATTCCTAAAAAAGGATGTAAAATGGGATTGGTCCCAAGGATGTCAAAATTCATATCTGAGATTAAAAGATGAGCTCATTTCAAAACCGATTTTAACATTATTTTACCCAGATTATCCATGCCACCTTTTTGTTGACGCGAGCCAAGAAGCAGTTGCTGCTGTCTTAAAACAAAAACATCCTGATGGTCAACTACACCCAATTGCTTTTCATTCCAGGCAATTAAAGAAACATGAAAAAACAATGCAATAACAGAACTTGAGTGTGTGGATATAATTGACTCTATTGATAAATACCATTGTTACATGCATGGGAAAAAATTCACAATTCCTTCGGATCATTCATCCTTGCAATGGCTGAAAAATGTTATAAAATTAACTGGATGACTGTTTAGATGGTCTTTAAAACTCTCCATGTATGATTATGAAATAGTACACATAAAAGGTAAATATAATTATGAAGCTGATATGCTATCAAGAAATCTTATAAACCACTTTGTATCCCAGTATTCTTACTTTTTAAGCACCAATGAAATTATTCAAGGACAATTAAATGATAATGTAAACAATGTAAAGTACAAAAAATATAATGGAGTTTTAACAGCGAAAAAGAAGAATCTAGTCAAAATTATGATTCCGCCATCATTAAGACTAAAATTAATAACCTCTGCACATGAAAAATTTGGACACCCAGGTATGAAAAAAAGTTACAATTAATTTCCCCTATTTACTATTGGCAAGATATAATAATAGATATTTCAAATTTTGTTCGTTCTTGTGAAACATGTCGGAAAAACAAGAAATTGACTCAGAGAAAATTCGGACTGATGGAGCAGGTGCCAGTTGACCATGAACCATTTGACCTAATTTCAGTTGATACTATTGGAGGTTTTAATTACTATAACTCAACAAAAAAATATCTTCATCTGGTGATTGATCATGCGACAAGATATATTTGGACTTTTCATTCTAAAAGTGTAACAAGTGAGGCATATACTAACTGCTTAAAGCAAATTTTCAAAATTAAAGTTCCCGAACAAATATTAAATGACAGAAATGCTGCATTCACTTCCCCCAGGTTTAAAAAATTCTTAAAACATCACAATGCAAAGCAATTACTTACGACGACCCATAGGCCTCAGTGTAACGGAAAAAATGAAAGATGTAATGAAACCATAGTTGCAAAATTAAGATGTAAAGTAAATAATTCTTCGAAAAATATTCCATGGACAAAAATTTTAGAGCAAATAACTTCTGAATATAATAACCAACCCCATAGTGTAACTGGATTCCCCCCGAATTACCTTTTATTTGGACATTTACCAAATGACTCACCATTGCCTAAAACAACTTCATTAAATTATCCGCCAGTTGAAGATGCAAGAAATATTGCAGTGCGAAGAACCATTCAGCACCATAAAATTAATAAACAGACATATGATAGACATTTTGTTCATCAAATTTTAAAATTGGTGACTTAGTAATGTACGAAGAATTTAAATACCCAAATTCAAGAAAACTAGATCCACCTTATTCAGGCCGTTATAAAAGTTTAAGCCAACTTTCTAATGTTAATTTTGAAATTCATAAACCGAACCAATACACTGGGAAAAAGAGTGAAATTATGCACTCAACCAGATTAAGGCATTTTCATCCACATATTGAGTTTAAATTAAAATAACTTTGTGTCATGCACAATTTTCTTCTGGAGGGGGGGGGGGAGAAATTAAGAGAAGATTTTGGTACGAATTACAAGTGAAAATTGAAATTAAAATTTTATGAATGTTAATGAGTAAATAAAATGATAATATTGAAATTGGTGAGATTGTGAATTTAAACTAGAATATGATTTGTATTGAATTTATTGGTTTTTAACAATTGTGTGTCTGAATTGAAATGTAGTAACTAATGAAAGAACTTTGGCTAAACTAATTTTTGGATTATTTTGAAATGTTTTGTTACCATTTTTGCAATGTTTTGGTTTGTTAATGTGCTAAACTGTGTTTGCATTTCCCAATTATGACCATACTTCCTAACTCAGAGATCCTTCCTAACTCAGTGCGTAACACCTTTTTGAAACTTTATGTGTTGTCTTAAATTAAAATTAATTAATTAAATACTTAGGGGAAAAAAGGCTATCTTGGTTAAACTTTCTACTAGAAAACTTTTGTATGTGATTTTCTAGATCTTCTGAGCCAACAACCGACTGAGACAACACTACTTCTTTCATCTTTCAGTAAATTTTCTCTTTCTATGACCGCTCCTTTTGCCCTCCCAGTTCCTATTCATACTTCCCTAGGTATGGCAAGCGCCCATTTTTCCTGTTTCTACATCTTAGTTCTTGACAAGGTGTTGCTTTGGCAGTCATATCCTGTGGGAGAATTGCGGTTGGTCGACTGTTCGGCCACAAACACTATACGGAAACAACTACACCCCCCTTCACTCCTTAGTAGTAATGTTATTAAGAATTTGAACCTAGGGCAATGTGGGGAACACACATTCCAACACACGAACACTCCCCACATATTTTGCCAAAACCATTGTTGTGGTTAAGACTGTGGGAAATCTTTTGAACCTGCTCTCCTCTGACCCAAATATGCACAACTACTCAGAAATAATAAGGTGTTTTAACATAATGAATCTATCATTGGGAAATATTAAATTGGATGAAGTGTAAATTCTAAAATGTTTTGATAAATTTGAATTGTTGATTATGTTATAAAAGAAAAAATATTGTGAACTATAAATAATATGTAGAATATTTTGAATTTCATATGTAATATAAGTCGAAGGTATAAAAGAGCTCCAAAAAGATAAACTGTATTGGAATTGATGTTAAAATAAATTTATGATGTTCGGTGATTAAAAGACATGAGAAAAATAATCCCATGGGAAAATGATAAAGATTTATATTCTTTCAATTATTAATATGCTATGCCTCTGAGTATTTTTTCAGGGTCATCAGTGAAGAGTGGAAGCTTCCAGAAATACTTGAATTTGTTATATGTAACAGAGTTTTGGATCCAAGTTACTTTTCATTTCTGTTTATTTTTATATGTACCTGGTGATATTTTTGTTTACCAATATAAGTGTATTTTTATGTAAAAAATTCAAATGGAATTGTTGTAATATTGAGTTGTGAGAGGACAAAAATGTAAGAACTGTCAAATTAACTTACCACTCAGGAATAGAGGAAATGTATGATAATGCCTGGACTTTATTTAGTGACTCTAACAGTTCCCTATTATTGGATGATAAAACTTATTGTTATGACTTAATTTAGTATTTTAAAGATGTTCCTAGAAAAGATTTTAAAGGTGATATTTTGTAAAGATGATTCTTCAATTACATTGATATGTCTAAAGTGATATTTTAATGTTTAAATTGTTTGTTCATAATTTTTGGGTACTCATTTTATATTGTAAGAAGTTAATATCGTCTATAAAACATATGGTAAAAATCGTTTTGATGTAAATTGCATATTTTAAAACCATTGCTACAAGTCTTACAGAAAAGAAAGAAATAATCCAGGGGTGTTAAGGGAACATTTGATTTTGAATAATGGGGTTTTCACTGAGATTTTTGCTGTGTGGGAGACGTCCCCACTCAACATTTTTCCAGTTGGCTGATTTGATTGTTTTGCTCTTCTGAAGTCTTGCCACATGGAATTAGCTACTCCTTGTGTGCACGCCTTCAGGGGGACGGGGGAGGGTTGTCAGAACTTAGTTGGGAAAATAATAATTAATTTAAATTTAAAGGGGGCTTGGGAATTAAATTATTTTCGTAGCGTAATTCGCCTCTAGTTTTTCATATTTCAAGACGCGTTCCGCGCGAATTGGGAAAGGAAAATTCCCCTTTTCATTATATAATCTTGGCGCGGCTGTGGTCAGGCTCGAAGAGAGAAACTATTACATATTTCAGACATGGAAATGATTTCTAGATTGGGCTCTGCGCATGTTCAGGGAGAATTGGCGCGCGGAGTGATCATGAGATTGTCCGAACGCGGGATTTAATCGTTGCTGGTTGACGTGCGTTAGCTAGGTCCACAACTTGAAAATGGCGAGAGCTGAAACGCGCAGATTTGGATAGGTGGTCTATATGAAATTGAACTGAATAAACTCTACTTAATTTGACGATGCGGAGTACTTTTTGAGTGTATGCCTTCCCTCGATGCCATGGACTGTAAAACAAGAAGACTGCAAACAATATTTTATAGCAGGCAAAGCCAACGCTTGTCATATATATATATATATATATATATATATATATATATATATATATATATATATATATATATATATATATATATATATATAACGTACCTTCAATACATACAATTCTCAGCAGAAAAGAACACACTGAGTTCCAATGCCAGTGTCAGGTATATTTATAGACTTCGAAAGCGCCTCCTTTCGGTCGGCTAGCTAGAAATCTCTGGAAGATTCTAAAAAGGTTCAGAATGTTGGCGATCATTTGGCGCGAGAACGCCAAATTTGGCGATAACTCTCAAATTTGGCAAGACTACCATAGACTCGAAAATTCGTAACATTATATATATATATATATATATATATATAAATGAAACAAGAGAACACGTCTTCCTAAATTACTTTTAAAGCATGTTCCCTTTTTAATAAAGCACTACCCCCTTTCAAATTGCAATCTAAATATAATGTAAGTAATAATTTATATTAGCCCTGCAGATCATTAAGAAGGCATTTGAAGTATCTGAATTCCTTAACATCACCATATCTAGTCCGAACCGAAGGCCTCATTAAATTTGCATATAATAAATAAGTCCTGTTTTTAAATTCTTCCTTTTTGGTAAAACGTAGAGCAAGCGCGTGGTCTAGCAATTAATTTAACCCCGGGAGAACCATGATGTGGACACGTGAACTCCATGAGATTAAATTCGTCCAGTAAAAAAACAGGTAATTTAGGCACTATGGTGTCAATATCACTAAACAGTTATTTAATATTTGTCTGAACAGAAGACTTTTCTCTCTTCGCAGGTAACTCTCATTCCTGTCAGATCTGCTGTCCACGGGAGTCAGAATTCCGGTGGTCACGAAGGCTCTTCTCACTTAACTCTGCCATGTAAGCACTGCTGTTATCAATTCTCATCCTGGCATGGACGCCGGACAAGTCCTGTGGCCACTACAGATATAATGCCGTCGTAATGCTTACTAATGAAATAAAAGTGATTTCCTGGATAACCTCTGAAATCTGTGTTCCTCTTCTATGGCTCCATTTGTGTGTTTCTCTCCTCAATTTCTTCAGTGCTTTCCTGGATGAACATTTCGCCAGACTGTACCTCTTTAGTAAGTTAATTCGAATCAATTCCCGTGTAATAAGTTCATTCCCATTGTAATTAATATCGGACACACACACAGATATATATATATATATATATATATATATACAGGGTGTTCCAAAACGATACTTTGTATTTCGTATTTTTCTCGTAAACTATGGATCGTACAGGAACGCTTCTTTGGGCAGTTTTTATGTACTCCCAACGAGGAATCTAGCTGTGCAGAGTTTATGCGGTCGTTTTGGGACACCCTATATATATATATATATATATATATATATATATATATATATATATATATATATATATATATATATGAAATACTGGAATACTTGCAATAAAGATATCGACAAGACTACACAAGTTCAAAATGATGATACAGTGGACGCTCGTTAATTCGAAATCAAAGGTTCTCAGAAAAAAGTTCGAATTATCCGAAGTTCGAATTATCCGATGTTAAGAGAAAATATATAACTTTAAAAGTGTATCACTGAAGAAGAAAAATCTCCTGGTATGTATATCCCCATAACATATATTATGCTATCTAAAATTAAACATATTAAAAAGCAATACAGACTTCCCTTCATCATAAAATGAAGCAGAAGATATGCAGTAGAAAGTAAACTTTAATTTAAAATATGAATTACATTTTTGGGAAAAACTTTAAAATGGATGTTTGGTTTTATTTATGATGCCTACATTAATCAGCCAACTTCTCTATTTGTAGTAAATATTTCAATTAATTTTCAGAGAATGGATGATGCCGGATGGCTAGGGACCTGGCCTTCGGTACAAGAGTCTGTGGGTTACAATTACTCTGCTGACATTACATCTGTCAGCAGAGTTCTGAATGATTCCTTGGTCCATTGGTTGTAGCTTCGCAGTTGTGTTTGGCGGCAAATATTCAACCTGTATAGAACTCAGTTCTGGAAGGTTATTGTGGCAGGTTGCGTTATACACAAATAAGAGAATTTTACGCTTTTGCCATGAAAACTGCTTATCTAATCCTTTTAACCAGTTACTGAAGATGTCTTGTGTCATCCATGCTTTTGTATTGGACACATAATCAACTGGCAGTGTTTTAATTCCTTTACAACTTTGTGGATTCTTGGACTTCCCAATCATTAATAATTTAAGCTTTTCGCTCCCATCCATATTACCACAAACTAAAGCTGTAATCCTCTCTTTACTGCTTTTATCTCCTACACAAGCATCCCTTTTAGAATGTAATGTCTTGTTTGGCAAGAGTTTATAAAAAAATGCAGTTTCGTCTGCATTGAAAAATATCTTTTGGCAGGAAAGTAGAGAAAAGCCCTGGCAGTTTTGTACCGAAATTAGTGCATACCTATTCGTTTACATCAGAGCTTTGGCCACATACAGTTTGATAAGAAATATTGTTCCTTGACTTAAATCGAGAAAGCCATCCATCCATGCATTTAAAATCTTCAATACCCATTCGATTCGCAAATTCATCAGCCTTCGTCTGCACTAGAGGTCTCGAAATTTATCGGAAAATTTCGAGATCTAACATCCTGGAACCATAGTAGTAGAGCGTTTTCTGGATCTTCTTGGGACGTATTTCTCATGCGTTTCCTTCCTCTAGCAAATTTTGATTATTCCCATGAATCTAAAATTGACTCCTTGTTTTTCAAATAAGTTGACAAGGTATTTTTTGTAATTCCATAGTCAGCTGCTAACTTTGTTTTACATTCGCCACTTTCTACTTTCTTTAAAATTTCTTACCTTTGTCTCCAAAGTTAGGGTTTTACGTGTATACATCCTGAATTTTTACACGTTTACACCACACACTGAGGAAGAAAAACTTGCCAGGTGATGGCCGATTGGCTAGGGTGCTGGCATTCGGTTCAGATCCTGTGGGTTCGAGTACCACTGTTTGCATGGATGCTTGTAGGCTTTCGGAATCGGCTTTAAACTGTAGGTCCCGGTCTAATTAGCCCTCGTGTAGCAAAAAGTTGACCGTAGCACTCCAAACCAAACGAGGAAGAACAACTAGATCACATTAACTTGTCTGCACTGCAGGCATAACTGACGAAGCTCCCTAGAATTTGTAGTAATGACTGGTTTTTCTGAAATTCTAAGAAAATCGATACAAATAACAAAAATAGCTTTGTCCGTTAAGCACTGATGTCCCTAATTTTTAGCGGAAATTCAATATAGTCTAGGAATGCAGGCATGTGCCTCTTTACACAAAAAAGAAATACGGATGATTTTGACACACAAAATAATAAATGCAGCGTGCATTTTCTCCGTTAAACGAGGAAAAAGAAAATTTTTTGTGAAATTTTTAGTTCGAATTAACCAAAGCGATAAAAATTTAGTTCGAATTAATGAGATATTTTTAACATTAATTCCAATACAAGTTTTTGGGGGCATTTGGATTAGTTCGAATTAACCGAGTTCGAATTAACGAGCGTCCACTGTATATGGTTACGAAAGTTAAGATTGTATTTTTCCCTAAAATAATATATATTTAGCGTAGCACTCTAAACCGACCAACCTTAATCCCATAAATTTCAGTTGTTTCAAAAATGCTCTGGATCAAAACGATATATTGCCTAAAAATAAGAAGGCTATATTTTGAATATTTATGTATGGTCCTACCGGACAGGTATTAAACTAAAATGATTTAATCCCATTTTGAACAAACAATATGGCAGACCTGGTTTAATACTTGGCAGTTTGTTGCACGATAGGACACAAATACCTATATATGGACTAGATATTTAAATTCCTAACCTTGAAAGAAATCTTTATTCTTTACGTCAGTGCTGGTAAAATTATTTTTCCTGTTGTATTTTAAATATATCTCTTACAGTTGTTTCAAGTCGCTATAGATCATTTTTTTGGTATACTGAAACTTATCTAAGATACAGCCTCCTAAATAAAAAATCTTATTGAAAATTTACTCTCTTCCATGTGATATATTGGTATTTAATGCTTCGTTCTGGAAAATTCAAAGAGTGGAAAAATTCCAATAGCTGTCGGGTACTAAAACTCTGATAAGTTGTGGTGTCTTTAAATATTTTTGATATCTTAGTTACGAAATTCTCTCCTGTCTCATTCTTGCCTTTTTTTGGTAAAAGAGATAAATGAATCAAAATTAATCTTTTTACATTCCATAAAAATCGATTTCTCTTGGATCTAACACATTTGGGAAATAGAAATTTTTCTTGTAATAAATTAAATCATAAGATCTCTAAATGGATTTTTCAACACCCACGCGACAATAATAAATCAGACATGTCCATACACTCTTAGGCTATTAATATTTTATTTACTATATATTCCAACGGAAAGTGTGAAACAATCCCTAAACACTTGATTCTCCTAAGTATTTACAAAATAGTGTCCTTGTATGAAGGATTTCTCCTAAGAACAGATAAAGACTTTTTTGTTAGACATTTAGGTGATAAGGATTATACAAGTTTTAAAAAAAAAACCACTACATAATAATTTTATCTATCAAATTTAATAGTTCATATTTCACCGACTGACAAAACTCTTTTGTAGACATCGCATGGTAATGGTAGAGAGTTTTAAAATCATGAATTTTATAATTACACTGCTGGCCACTGTAAATGCAACACCCTGAAGGAAACATGCAAATAACATGAAATTTACAACATGCATTAGCGGAGCTTAGATATGCAAATGATTAGAATTTCAGCACAGACGCACATAACGCGCGCCTGTGGCGCCACTTCAAATCGCTATTTAAGGCTTGGAGATTTCGACGATTTCAAGTTCGGCAATTGTGTTTTTCTTGTGGTTTTTTCAAAAAAACGATCAATTATGCCTCGTCAAAAACAGCGATCATCTTTTGATCAAGTATCCGAGTTCGACAGAGGAAGGATAGTGGCCTACCGAGATTGTGGATAATCTTTCAGGGAAATCGGTAGTCGTATTGGACGAAACCAAACAACTGTAATGCGGATATGTGATCGTTGGATGCAGGAGGGTACAACGGACCGGCGTGTTCGATCGCATCCACCTCAGCGCACCACTTCACGTGATGACAGGCAAATTGTGCGCATGGCAGTGACGGATCGCTCAGTCACATCACGAACCATAGCACAGCACATACAGTCTGTAACGCATCATCCAGTGTCTGCGCGTACCATTCGACGCCGTTTAAAGCAGAGTGGTCTGTCCGCAAGACGTCCATTGCTTTGTCTACCCTTGACGCAGAACCACAGACGTCTCCGCCGCCAATGGTGCGATGACAGAAGGATGTGGACGGCAGAATGGAATGAAATTGTCTTTACTGACGAGTCACGCTTCTGTCTGCAACACCGCGATGGTCGCATTCGAGTTTGGAGACACCGTGAAGAGAGGATGCTGAACAGCTGCGTTATGCACCGCCACACTGGTCCTGCACCGGGTATTATGGTATGGGGCGGTATTGGATATCACTCTCGCACACCTCTAGTACGCATTGCCGGTACTTTAAACAGCCAGCGCTACATCTCCGAGGTTTTGGAGCCAGTTGTCCTTCCTTACCTTCAGGGCTTGCCCACAGCCATATTTCAACAGGATAATGCGAGACAAGTGGCACGCATTGTCCAACGGTTCTTCGTCAATCGCCAGATTGAATTGCTTCCCTGGCCGCCTCGCTCTCCGGATCTTTCGCCGATAGAAAACATGTGGTCCATGGTTGCTCTACGATTGACCCAGATTTCATCCCCAGCTGCCACAGCAGATCAACTTTGGCAACGTGTGGAAGCTGCTTGGTCTGCTGTACCCCAAGAACTCATCCAAAGTCTCTTTGAATGAATGCCGAGGCGTGTGGCAGCGGTGATCTCCAACAATGGCGGCTACTCTGGCTACTGATTTTGGCAGGAACCACACTTCACAGAAGTCTATAAATTTAATCATTTGATACTTGGTCAGCATGTTATCTACAAAATAAATTTTGTTGTGATATCTCTTGTCTTTCTTGGTGTTGCAATTTGGGTGGCCAGCAGTGTATTTCCATTTCGACTGAAAAAAATAATATGTGTCATGATTTTATTAAAAGTTATGAAGTTTTTTCAAATAATTTTCAAGTTACATTCCACCTTAAAATGACTGGAGACGAGTAATATAGTCGACTCTACAATTTAAGCACCCTCTCATCCTGAAAAAACAAACGGGGACACAACGGTTTGGTCAGCTCGCATACATGGTGCTTCAATTACTCTTCATCCAGAAGAGATCACCCCCCCCTCCTCCCATATTTTTCTACTAGAAAATGCTTAACTAGTTGTTGTTGCTTATGCCCCTTGAGCGACATGTAACATCAGATCAAGTCCCGAAGGCTATGGGCGATTTAGGTGCGGCTCCGGTTTTTAATAGTACCACAAGGGTCGGAGTCCGACTTGGCTAAATGACCGGTCCCGTAATTTTGAACCGAGTCAAGTGACGAGACCGGTACACTTGATCCGGCACCTCCAGAGGTAAATTTGAGAACTTGGAGGACATTGTAGCCAGGACCTATTTTACGTGTACCGGCCACCATTAGTGAACACGGCAGTAGATTTGCAGCGACGAGCATCGAACTAGGGACGTTCAGATCACTGACCCGCCGCTCTTGCCAACTGGGCTACCGCGGCCATGCTTAACTAGTTAAATGATATTAGTGTTGCAGGTGCCCGAAGATTCCGTATGGACAAAGGAGATAGTGGTATTTTAATGCAATAGTAGCCCCTAGATAAGCTTAGCATAACGGATGACTAACATTCCCAGTTGAAGGAATTGTCATAGTATTTTTAGGAAGTATATTGTGAGTATTGCTTTCTTGGAGTTGCTCGGATGGGATTGGCCATTCTTTCAACAACCATCCACAACTGAAAAATAGTTTAATACCTTTCAAGGTATTCAATAATATCCAAATATTTACTAACATAAGCTTACGAGGATTAATATTATATACGCAAGTACTAATACTCATCCGGGCCTTATTTGGTTGTATTCTCTTAATTCGCGCATTTTCTTCTTTAATGGATGAGCAGATATTCGGTTTAAGCTGTGGGAATTTGAAATTAGCATACTCAGAAAATTTCATAGAAATATGAAAATTTCTTAGAACATTTTCAATCAACCATATCCCAAATTATTCTTAAATTTTGTATACCAATTCAACTCATTTTAAGGGCTTGTTTAGACGTTGTACATTTAAAGAAAATGGAATATTTAAGGAAATGAAAAGAAAAAAAGATGCAATTTCTTATTGCTCTTCATTTTTAATTCCGTACATTATTTTATGCAATCTCAATTTTTTATCTGCCGTGCAGTAATGCTACTTAATTTCTTCTGCTGTACTGAATCTCAATGATTTTATCAAAGCTACTTTAACATTAGATTTATTTATGCAGAATATTTTAATTAACTTACTTTCTTCAAATAAATGAGTTATTGCGTTTAAATTAGAGTTCACTGGACTATAAAATAAAATTTAAATAACCTTAAATTTCATAAAAAAAGGACATTTAATTAAGTTAAAACTCGTTGTTATGAATCTTTGAGAACTTAATGAAAATTATTGAAATAATATCCCTTAAAAATATAATGGACTTGTTAATGCCCGATTTGATTATGCTTAAGTAATAGTGGAAGGTTCTTTTGTCTATTGAAATGTGAAAATAAAATTCTATTATGTATTAATTAAATTACTGTATCTAATTGTCTGATAATGTAGCTGAAAATAATGAATTTTTTTCCTCATTTTTAAGGAAAAATAAAATTGAATTTCTTTCATTTTTGTGCACTACGTATAAACATATACATTTATGTAGACAGCATTGCATTATTTACATTTTTAGTGTTAAATTGCATGGTCATTTTTATTAATTATATTATGTAAATTAATATTTAGAGTAATATTAAACTAATATTTAACAATTGATAGAAAGTTTAGGGGATAAGGGACTCATAAAATAGGTCCAATTTTTTCTCGGCTTATAATATACTGAAAGTTTAAAGTATCAAATAAAACAAACCGTATGTTTCAACAATATTGCCCTATACAAGTTTTTATTATACGTTATTGTCTATTGCTTGATGCATGATGGATATCAGTACTTTTTCTAGTAATATTTAAATAAATGTCTCTAATTACATTTTAGTGGCTTAAAACTTACTCAAATCGATTAGAATCAAATAACGCCAACAGTATATTTACACGATATTTCCAGATACACCCTTTTTATACATTTTCATCTATGCATGATGCACATCAGCACTTTTCATAAAAATTCACAAAAAAGTCACTAATTACATTTTCTTGGATTAAAACATACTAAAACCTTTTATAATAAGATAATTCGAACAATATGGTTAAAAGATATTGGTAGATGTATCTTTTTTTATGCGTTACCGTAAAATCATTGAAAGATAGAAAAATTTGAAAAATTCCAGGATATATGTAAGATTTCCTTCAAACTATCAATAAGAAATTTCAACCAGCATTCTTTCGCTCTGCTTTCATTTAACTTACTTCAGTATTTTCGATTTAGATTAGAAATTCTGAAAATATTTTCCCAGAAGCAAGGTAACATTATACACCAATGGAATCGAACTGCTTAAGAATATAATGTTACATATATGGGAGTATGGTTGATTCGGAGACATCTGAAAGAACCTATTATGTTACAGAATTTCAAGTTTATCCACTTACATTTCCCATTAAATAAATGATATGAAATCCGTACGTAAATTAATATAGTATTTCCTGCATCGGGAAAAAAACTGAAATGTAAATCTGAATAGCAGTTTATAAATGCTTAAGATGTTTCTTAAGAAATAAAATGTTTAGTTTGATCATTACCCAAGGCTTTCGCCTTATTTATAAATGTTTGCAGATGAAAAATATTACATGATGTATCCAGTAATACTGACACCATAATTAAGTATGATAGTTTTAAATGCAAAAATATTTAATTGGAAGTCAATCGATATGGAAATCACAAAAAACAGATGCCTACAAAAAATTGAACAGAATAACTGAACGTTATTTTAGCATTCACTTATAGAAGAACATTTTACGCTTCTAAAAAAAAATATATATAAATATTTTTGCAAATAAAAGACTTTAAAATAAGTTGTATTTAATGCTTGGATAATATGTTTATGAAATGAATATCATATCTTGTCGGCTGAAATAGCAGTTAATAGGAATTAAAGTTTCCCCGTGTTATGCTTTCACAGCAATGACGGTGAAATTTTGCTTGAATTGATAATTGTTTGCCGCAATACCACCCCCAAAAAATATCTGTAATGTACTAAGCGGGAAACAATAAATTTAAAATAACAAAAACTATCTTACCAATGGTATTAGAGCCGGAGTGGGGCAAGATAGAAATGACAGATATAAAGTTAATGCCTAGAGTCACAAATAATGGATTGTATCAAGCAACAACTCACATATTTACAATTCTCGAATTGTATTGTATCTAGCTCTACGGGCTATCTACCCGAGGGCTGTGTTCTAAACCCGTGATAGGGCATGGATGTTATTCATACGATGTCCCCTTATAAGAGGCAACGATGTTCACCAAAACACGTTGCCAAAACAGTGTATATGCGTGAATAGCCTCTTGATCAGTTTCGGCCTCAGTGGGAAACTAAACAATACAAAGGTTTTTTAATTTACGAATCACACATCTGTCACAGCTTCTGGCAAAGACCGTGCTAGCCTGCACAGCCAAAATACAGGTGAGGTAAGAACATTTACAGAACTTCTGCTCTCAATTTTGAAATAATACTAATAAGTCATGCAACTTCAAACCAAAATAGAAAGCTCCCGTGTTACTAAAAGATCTAATAAAAATTGTGATTTCTTTGCCAAATTTACATCGAAACCTATAATATCATTTGTACAGAAATTTAAAATAATAATACCACATTAATCACACGATAACATCCTTAATACAATATTTAATCAAAAAGGGATTTTGTTGCGGCAACTGCGTTGGAGGATATCTTGACGTTTTCACTCGATAAAAAAGGAGATAAATTTATCAGTATAACACATATAATATGACTGTATATTTGAACATGTTACTAATCTTGCATAAATATATAGTAACAACTGCGAATAAAACCTGAAATTAATCCAATGCCAGTAACAGCTGCCAATGACAATAACGCTTAATTAGACATATCTGCTTGTCGAAAGCTCTAGACTTGCATGTTTCAGGAAATTTTGTTTTATAAGATCAAAATGTCTCTTACCTCATTCTTTAGAATCATCCTCCTGTTTGGCTTAATAATCTTAAAGTAAGCTGTGTATTTTATATTCGTGCTCTTTAAATTATATTAATCTCTATGTAGGTTTGAGGATTTGTTTTATTCAAAGGATTAATTTTGATAATTCATTTAAAGTCATTTTGCTAGAACTTACGTTTCCCCATTAAAATATAATGGTTTTAATTTATTTAATTAACAGAATGTTATAACACTTTATTATCCCTACGTGTCTTATTTAGAAAATCTGATTTCCCATTATGGAAATAAATTCATAATAAAAAGTGAAATATAAATATTACATTTGATGTTTCTTTCTCGAAAAATACTAAAAAACATATTTTGTTACTAGATTATTTTATTTATATTAAATATAAGAGGCTAAAAGCTGTTACAAATTCTTAGTATTTTATTACGTTATGACTTTATAAAAATATAAACTGTATTTTATAGAAATCTCCTATACTCTCTTGGTTATGAATAGAATGAAATTATTTTTTATCTAAGCTCATATGTAAATAAGAACTTCATGAATGTGAGAAAAAGCAGAAATGAATGTGGAAAAATAGCAAAAAAAAAAAAAAAATATTCACAGAGGCTTTTGAATGTATTTTCCCTCTACATTACACGAGTCCTTTGCTACAGGAAGTGAAAAAAGAACAATGCATTAAGTAATTTTACATATTCGTTTAAGTTACTTTAATATTCATATCATAATTTCTGAAGATATAAAGTTTCCATAATCATAATTTTTAACAACGCCCATTTTTTTTTGTTATATAATGTACGAAACATTTAATTACAAATAATCAAAAATCTTTTTAAATATCCACACTTATAAATTTTTCTTTAAAAAATTTGAAATGATCCCATGTTTGAAAATTCAAGATGATTTTTTTATTTTATGTTTATAGGGAGTTCAAGGAATCGATGCAATTATATAGGTTTATAGAAATCAGTTTATATCCCAAGTTATTTATGCTCATTTATCTACGAAAGAGCTGCAAATTTATTCAGCTCCACTAAATTCTCCTGATATAAGGTTATGGGGCTTTGTAGAATTCCAGTGATATCATCCTGTCGACTTTTGAATTTTATCATACGATGAAAATTAAAATGAATAAAATGCATTGTAATTTTAGTCACTATTACCTTTACTAAAGTTTTTCAAACTTCCACGTAGCCGGATGATGGCCAAATAACTAGGTCGCCACTCTGTTCAAACGATGCCTATGGGAACCGATCCACGGCAGACGTGGTGTTTTTAGTCTATTGGAATTACCTGTAAGCAGTAAATCTAGACAGCATGTTTGCAAATTTGACCATAGTGCTTATACTCAACCACAATTTCTTCTATGAAATCCAATTACTCAACAGGGGTTTTATGTCTTTTACAGAACTCTAGGATAAGGTAATCGAAAATAAAGTTTCATGTATAACTATAATTTTTTATAATAACACTTTACATGGATATTAATGCTTCTTGAGGCAATAAAACAAAATATCACTTTAAAATATAATATAATGAAATACAGATTCATAACTGTTTTGATCTTAAATTACGTCGATAAGTATCGATATTTACTTAGGCCTATAAATCTATTTTGCACAAAAACATTACCTGGCGAATTAAAGTGCTAATATTTCATGGCTTTGACTTTATTTTCAAATATTCATGAACTATCAAAATCATTTCTGGTATCCTAGTTATCATCTATATGACTACAAAGTTCAGTAAACGAATTAAATTATGTAGTAAATAAAATAAATTATTATTATTATTATTTGAAACAGTATTTATTTGCATATTTCAAAATGTACGATTTTAGAAATTTTTATTCTCATATTAATATTGTAAATAAGGGAAAGATTGTTATGTTGTTATCTAAAGCAGTTATTTGATTTGCATTATGTTCTGTATATTTTAAAAAGTTCTCATCCATAGAAATTATGTTAAAATTAGAACTTCGAAGTGCTCACCGTCCATTAATAAACGTAAAAAAATTCTAGAGTCGAGTGACAAATGTTGATTTAATTAAGATATTAATCAGATTTTATAATGTTTAAAATCATATTAAAATAGTAATCGAAAAAAAAAGAAATTGATTACATCTGTTACCCCAAAAGTTTTCTGATGTTACATAATTGTAAGGCAAATGAATATTAGATGTCGCATTCCAAATTCAGAGGTTAGTTTAATCTCATATTGAATTGTTTTAATTCATCATGATATTGACGGTACTTCAGATTTTTTTAAATATAATTAATCTAATAAATATAACTTCAGTATTTTTTTAATTACACACACAGATATAAATATACATATTTAGACCAAACTGTTATATATCGATAACAATTTTACTTCAGTTTGTTTTTTTATAAAGAATCACTGCAGTTATATAATATCCTCCTGAACCTAATAGAGACTTTAGAAAACTTATTTTATGTTTCTGTATTACTTAATTATATAATAAAATTTCCATTTATCCCTACACAATTTTATTCCTATAGAAAACCCAGTTAACCCTAGGCCTGCACTTCATGCATCTAGCGTATTATTTTATTTTAAGACGAAAAAATTTATCGTAAGAAATTTCAACTGTTTCATTGGAGAAATAAGTAATACAAATATTGGCGATCTAAATTCCAGTTTTGCAACTAGGGCTGTCGGATGTGTATTTTTTTTTAAATTTTAAATCATATAATGTAAGAAAATTTCCTTTCATTAATAATAAAATGATGGATCTGTTAAAATTTATCAGTTTTCCTTCACTTTAAATACTTCTTGTTAGTTGGGAATAATTTGGGAGTCTTGTTAGTTGAGAGATAGTTTTTCTTATGGATAGCTTACAGCCCTAACGGTGCAGAATACACCATTTATTGACTTAATTATATTATATTTTACCTTATTATCTCTTAAAATAAATTTCTTTAAAATTTGTGTCTGTCCAAAGAAAAGGGAAATCATTAGTTCTTTGTTTACTTTTAAAATGTATAACTGATTTAAGATAAGTAATAAAAATAAATATGCTTTAGAATATAAAAAAAAAAATAACTTCTGATTTCCTGCTAAGTGCGTAACCAACAGTTTGTTTTATGGATTTAGATTTGTCATTTTTATCTGTAAGTATGATTCGTCTTAATTATTAAACCATAAAGAAAGTGAAGTCTAAAACTTTATCTTTTACAGACCATTAGTTTCAGTTCCGCGAATTTTTTAAATGTTATAAATGTATTATGTTTCAGAGTTACTGTAATTTGATTATATAAATATATTTGGAGTACATTTTTTATTTGTTTTAAGTCCCTACATTAAATAGATAAAAGCTTTCTGTTTCAACAACGGTAACGAAATTTTATAATAACCTCAAGTATTTATATATTATATAAAAGGATAACGAAAAATGCGCGCATTTTATTTTAAAATCCTATTGCATACTGAGAAATTTAAACTGTTAATTTTGGTTTCGGCTAGGTAACTCTGTAATACTTCCAGAAATATTACTGAAATGCAATGTCCTTTATTTAACCCCTTCAGGGGCAGTGGTTCATTTTTGACCCACCAATTTTCTTTATTTTCTAACATCTAAATCATTCGGCAAATTTATCTGTAAATTCCTGTAAACATTTGACACATTGCTGTGCTTCAGAAACAACAGATGACAGCAATCTACGGGTCTATATTTTCAGAGAGGATAATTTTTTGTTTCAGGCCAAAAATTTGTAATGAGAAGTTTTTTCCAGTTTTTCTAATTTGTTAGTATATAGATGCATGGAAGTTCTGGAATTTCCTTTTACGATTCTTACTTATTTATTTCAAATAGAAAAGTTTAATTTATCTGCACAATTTCTTATCTTTTTTAGTAATTTCAATGCTGGTGGTTCAAATATGAACCACCTCCCTTGTAGCGTTTGCTGCCGCTAGGTGGCAGCACTGGTAAATTAGTTTTTCCCAGCTCAAATTCATAATAAACATATTACTGAACTAATTTTCCTATTAAATTATTTTTGTTATGTTAATCATTAAATGTTACTGATAATTTGAAACATATATATATATATACATATTTTACTTATAAAAACTTCATGTGTGGTGTTTTATACTTTTTACATTCATTATAAATTTTCATTTATATACTTTTTTACTTTCATTACATACTTTCACTATATACTTTTTACTTTCAATATATAAAAATTTCATGTCTGTTGTTATATACTTTTAAATTTCATTATATACTTTCATTTATGTACTTTTTAATTTTATTATATACTTTCCTTCACATACCTCTTACTTTCATTATATACATTCATTGATATACTTTTTGATTATTTATTTATTTTTTGGACACATAATTATTTTGATAAATACTGTGTATAAATATAAATAAATGAATGCATATATATGTATTTACACTGCTGGCCACTGTAAATGCAACACCATGAAGGAAACATGCAAATAACATGAAATTTACAACATGCATTAGCGGAGGTGAGATATGCAAATGATTAGAATTTCAGCGTAGACGCCCATCACGCGCGCCTGTGGCGCCACTTCAAAGCGCTATTTAAGGCTTGGAGATTTCGAAGATTTCAAGTTCAGCAATTGTGTTTTTTTTGTGGTTTTTTTTGAAAAAACGATCAATTATGCCTCGTCGAAAACAGCGATCATCTTTTGATCAATTATCCGAGTTCGACAGAGGAAGGATAGTGGCCTACCGAGATTGTGCATTATCTTTCAGAGAAATCGGTAGTCGTGTTGGACGAAACCAAACAACTGTAATGCGGATATGTGATCGTTGGATGCAGGAGGGTACGACGGACCGGCGTGTTCGATCGCATCCACCTCAGCGCTCCACTTCACGTGATGACAGGCAAATTGTGCGCATGGCAGTGACGGATCGCTCAGTCACATCACGAACCATAGCACAGCACATGCAGTCTGTAACGCATCATCCAGTGTCTGCACGTACCATTCGACGCCGTTTACAGCAGAGTGGTCTGTCCGCAAGACGTCCATTGCTTTGTCTACCCTTGACGCAGAACCACAGACGTCTCCGCCGCCAATGGTACGATGACAGAAGGATGTGGACGGCAGAATGGAATGAAATTGTCTTTACTGACGAGTCACGCTTCTGTCTGCAACACCACGATGGTCGCATTCGAGTCTGGAGACACCGTGAAGAGATGATGATGAACAGCTGCGTTATGTACCGCCACACTGGTCCTGCACCGGGTATTATGGTATGGGGCGGTATTGGATATCACTCTCGCACACCTCTAGTACGCATTGCCGGTACTTTAAACAGCCAGCGCTACATCTCCGAGGTTTTGGAGCCAGTTGTCCTTCCTTACCTTCAGGGCTTGCCCAAAGCCATATTTCAACAGGTTAATGCGCGACCACACGTGGCACGCATTGTCCAACGGTTCTTCGTCAATCGCCAGATTGAATTGCTTCCCTGGCCGCCTCGCTCTCTGGATCTTTCGCCGATAGAAAACATGTGGTCCATGGTTGCTCTACGATTGACCCAGATTCCATCCCCAGCTGCCACAGCATATCAACTTTGGCAACGTGTGGAAGCTGCTTGGTCTGCTGTACCCCAAGAACTCATCCAAAGTCTCTTTGAATCAATGCCGAGGCGTGTGGCAGCGGTGATCTCCAACAACGGCGAATACTCTGGCTACTGATTTTGGCAGGAACCACACTTCACAGAAGTCTATAAATTTAGTCATTTGATACTTGGTCAACATGTTATCTACAAAATAAATTTTGTTGTGATATCTCTTGTCTTTCTTGGTGTTGCAATTTGGGTGGCCAGCAGTGTATATTTCAAACTGATTAGTCTTATTGTAACTGATTTGTCAGAACGCCTGATCTGACTGGTATAGCCAGTCAGAGCAGACGTTCTAATATAGGGTGCTCTAGGTGCGCGGTGGTTCAAAAATGGACCACCCATCCTGCCTAAACGAAAGCTACATTTTTAAAAATTTTTACAGAATATGTTCCTAATAGTAATATTTCTTCAAATATAAAGTTTTGTCCTCCCCAAAAATTTTTTCATATAGTGCCCCTGAAGGTGGTTAACATGAAAAATAATTAGATAATTTTTTATCAATAAAATCACAGGGTCCTTTCAATGATAGAAAGAGTTTTATATTTTACAGCAATATCTCTAGGAATTTATATAAGTGTGGCACTTGAGTGTCTCACACCGGGTAATACTCGAATAGTATGGGAACTTATTTTCAGACAAAGTGTCTACGAGGCATGGGTGTTACACACTTTTGTCATGGGTGCTTGTAGTCAATCGTGGAATCGGCCTCAAGCTGTATCTCAATATCCCCCTTGCGTTTCAGAATACAATCAAACTAATCGACTAACTTAGGTTCCTTAGAAAAAAAAGCATCCTCTTTTATGCTCCTCAGAATTTCGTACTTTCGAGATCATCAAAACGTTTCAGAAAAACTTTATCTTTTGCAGACCACGTGAGAACTGCATGAACATATGTCTAATTTAGAGAATGCGGTACATTGTTTGGTTATAAAACTTCTAGAAAATTGACAACGCGAGAATATATAACGTTCGGAATTGCCCAGAAATCTATAAGAAACAAAAACACTAGCATTTCGTTTGAACGAGCATGCTACACACTTTGGACATGGGTGCTTGTAGTCATTCGTGGAATCAGCCTCAAGCTGTATGTCAATTTCCTCCTTGCGTTTCAGAATACAACGAAACTAACGGACTAACTTAGGTTCCTCAGAAAAAAAATACATACGGTTTAAAACTCCTCATAATTTCGTACTTTCGAGAGCATCAAAACGTTTCAGAAAAAATTGATCTGTTGTTGACCACGTGAGAACTGCAAGGACATATGTCTAATTTAGAGAATGCGGTACATTGTTTGGTAATAAAAACTGCCCAAAAATTTGCAACGCAAGAATATATAATGTTCTGAATTGCCCAGAAATCTGTAAAAAACAAACTAGAATTTCATTTGAACGAGTATGTTTTGTCCAAATATTGAAAGGCCTTAGATTATATAAAGGTCTACATGTATTTAATAACGAAAATTGTTTATCACAACTTGAGATATTTTCTTTTCTGTTAAAAAACTTATTTACTGGTGCCCTTTTTCCCCTGAAAGCATTTGTAGATTTCTCTGAATAATGATTCTGAATAAGAAGGTTTATATGGACATAATTAATCAGTTTCCAGGGCCATTGGCAGTCGGTAAACGATTTTTCTTCAACCAGGAACACAGTGCTACTTATCCCCCCCCCCACCACCGAACAACACAATAACTGCTTTTCCATTTTTGAACTCATTTACAGAGTCATGTAGTTTCAAAGTGATTAATCATGTACAGAATTTTACCACTTGGAATGTTGTCAAGGCAGTATTTAAAAAATTAATCCAAATTTACTTTAATATTAAAAAATTAACATTAAATCTGCAGTTGCTAAACTTTATTTCAGTTTTTATGATGCTTGAATGTAATAAAAATAGTATATATTTGCATTCTAGAAAAATTATTAATTTGTACTCGTTCGAAACGTATCGTTTGAAACAATAGAACTTCAAGTATTATTGTATATATATATATATATATATATATACAGGGTGTCCCATAATAATTGGGGCAAATTTTAAGGGGAGGTAGGGCATGTCAAAAGGATTCAAAATTGCATAGCAACCGATGGTCGCAAACGTCAGCGTATGCCGTTTGGTGGTGTTGGAGCGGAAAGATCTCGTCGAGAAAAATCTGATTTTTCTTCATTCGAGCAATAGTCACCTTAAGAGCATGCAACATTATTCGAATAAGGAGCTGGCAGACATGCATTTAGTGTATGGACAGGCCGATTGCAATGCACGACCAGCTCAACGACCGTATCGCGAACGGTTCCCACAGCGAGATATACCGGACAGCCGTGTGTTTTCGAATGTCCATCAAAATTTGTGTGAATATGGTTCAGAGGTAGTAGGAAGTGTGAGAGTAGGCCACGAGTGACTCGTACGCCCTCCATGGAACAGAATGTGCTGATGCCGTAGAGAGGAATCCGACTATCAGCATACGTGCCGTCGCCGCTGCAGTAAGACGATCTCGGAATATTGTACATCAGGGGTGTCAAACTCAAAGACTAACTTGGGCCAAACAAACAGGGTTTAACTATAGGTGGGCCGCAAAAAAAAAATATTAATAGAAACGTAGGTTTTTTACAGTATATTACCTAATTACAGTATATTCAACATAAATAAACACATTTTGTTTAATAATAGCAAAAAAAAGAGTATAATTAAAAACACTTAGCGAATTCTTCCTATCTAATTATAATTCTGCGCCGGTTATTTTATTATATATTATTGCGTGCCAATATATTGGCCGGGCCGCAAAAATGCGGGCCGTGACTTTGACACACATGCTGTACATCGTGTTTTGAAAGCCGAATCTTGATACCCATATCATCTTCAAAGGTTACAGGCACTGCTCCCCTCAGGTCATACTGCACGTGTGCGTTTTGCGCAGTGGTATCTCGACCAATGTGGCGAAGATATAAATTTTCCATCTTACGTTTTGTTCACGGATGAGTCATATTTCACGCCAGATAGCGTGTTTAACCAACACAATGCGCATTTATGGGCTCACGAGGACCCTCACGGAGTGAGACTGCATGATGCCCAAAATCGCTTTTCAGTGAATGTTTGGGCTAGTTTGGTCAGTGACTACTTAGTCGGGCCTTACCTGTTACCATCACCTTTGACATCGGCAAAGTATCTCATCTTTTTGGAAGAGGTTTTACCAGGGTTACTTCAGTCTGTGCCGCAAAATGTGAGAAGAAACATGTGGTTTCAACATTATGGGGAGCCTCCCCATTATGGAAGATGTGTTCGGAGCCATTTGAGTGGTTCGTTTGGTCAAAAGTAGATTGGACTGGGTGGGGCGGACCGGTTGCCTGGTCCCCACGCTCTCCGGATTTAAACAGCCTGGATTTCTTTCTTTGGGGTGCACTTAAATGTGCTGTGTATGAAACACCTGTCGAGTCTGAAATGGATCTGGTTGCAAAAATTGTTTGCGTTGCTGCAGATATCCAAGCAAATCCAGGTGTTTTCGAACGTGTCCACCAATCCATGGTCCGTCGCTGTAATGCTTGCATCTCTTGTAATGGTGAAAACTTTGAGCATCTTTTGTAACCTTTTCAAATGGTATCGTCTACCACAGAATATGTAATATTTATGAGCAATAAATATTTCTGATAATCTCTGTCTTGTATTCCTTCATTTCTTGTACCTCTGATACCACCTTCCCATGACGTTTGCGACCATGGGTTGCTATGCAATTTTGAATCCTTTTGACATGTCCTACCTCCCCTTAAAATTTGTCCCAATCATTATGGGACACAATGTATATATATATATATATATATATATATCACGGTCCGAGAACGGTCCGAGAAAGATAACCTCTATTTTTACAGTCTTTATTTTACTTTAACAATCTGTACAACTCCAAAGTGATTTAAAATTGATTATAGCACGTTATGAAGATTTATATAAAGAACTAACAAAAATAAAATCACAGCGTCTGGTAGACGAATTTGTATTTAAACCCGGTAAAACGAAAGAAACACAAGATGTTAATTCAAGATACACTTGTAGATATTAAATATTTCCATATCGCTATTAAATATTTCCAGTACCGAGAGTGATTTTCCCGTCACCAGAAAGCCATAGAAAACGGACACGTTTATTGTCTGGTAGTGACACTGAATGACTGAATATTAATGTATAATAATATTATATGTATGTATGTATTCAAAAAATAAACTCAGTATAATAATATTATATGTATGTATGTATTGTAATAGTAATGTATAATAATATTATATGTATGTATGTATTCAAAAAATAAACTCAATTTATTTTTCACCATTTGTAACTACCACCCTTTTTCAATTTCAAAAATAACCCGTATAAACATAATTAAAATAAGATTTGTGGATTTGCTATTACGTATTGATTCAAGTTCAGTTGATCGAATCAAAATTTCATTTGAAAATCCGCAATTTCTTATTAAATATATTTAGGAGGATCTCCAAATTATCTCCAATTTTTATATGTTCAATATACCTTTTTTTCCCTTTTTTTCACGGTAATCTCCGGCACATATCCCCCGTATATTGCAAAAAGAGAATCGGGTACACACACTTACAAACACACACACGCACACACATATATATATATATATATATGTGTGTGTGTGTGTGTGTGTGTATTAGGGTGGGTCGAAAATAATAACTATTTTTTTTTGGAACGCTTTAGTGCGGAAAAGTTGTCTATTGTACTAAGAAGAAAAACGGCATAAAAAAAAATCGTGTAACATCTTTCGTTCGCGCATCGTACTAAAAGTTTACGAAAAACTGCAAAAAACACGATATATTTGTAATTTTTTTCTGTTAGTTAAAACTTTTAAAATAAACATGCTTTAGTTTTTCATGCTTGTTTATGATTTAAATAACGAAAGTAAATTAAATTCTGATCAATAATCTATATTTTTCCGTTCGTACAATGTCTTAGAAGAAACAGAAATTTATCAATTTTCACTGTCCTACTCTTCGTTTCTTTTACTAGAACAAAACACAGATTCTTTCTATGTGGTTGATAAGTTTAAAATAAGAAGAGAAAAGAGTCGTTTGAGGACGGATCTGAAGTCAATTCACACATCCTGAGGAAAGTTGGGGTCTTATCTTTGACGGACGAAAATATGATACTTTTTACGTCTAGAAATTGAATGCCAAGCAATTTCGTAGGAATGTTAAAGAACACTATTATCTAATCCAGGAACCTGGATCAAATTATAATGGACATGTATCTCCTTCCTCGAGTTCATCAAATGATATAACTCAAAGCATTATTTCTCGTTTTTCTAAACTATCAATATCACTAGAAAAACTAGAAGTAGTATGGTGTGATGGCACTGTAAGCGACACTGGATGGAAGAACGGTGTCATCCACCGACTGGAAAATAATGTAGGACGTCCAGTAGAGTGGAGCATGTCTCCTGCATTTTAATGAGTTTTCTTTTCGCCACATTTTCCAACATATTGACGGTCAAACTGCAGGACCTAATTCTTTTAGTGGGCCAACCGGGCAGCAGCTCGCTTGCTGGGAAAAACTCCCTGTGGTTGATTATGAACACATAGATTGTTCGATTCCTGATATAGGCAGGAATTTGTTGAGCAAAGTACGACAGTATTTGTTGGATATTTCAAATGCAATCACCTGGAACATTGTTCAGAAGACTTGGCAAATAGGGACTCTAGTCTTTTGTCCCATTTCAGATGGCCAACTGCGGTAACCGAGTCCTTAGGTATATTAGTTAATCTGATACATACTTAAAAGAAATAGTTGGCTTCAACTTGAAATCATATACGCCTATGTGGTTTGCCATAAACAAGAGCAAACATTTTACTGATGGACCGAAACATCTCTTTCAAGAAATCCAAACATCACGGTATTTATCCGACGAATTACTTCAATTTGTCGATCAAGCAATTCAACGAAATACATTTTTTGCGCACCCAGAGAATGTTTTGTTGGCAATGCTTGTTGATGAAAGGGAACATATTCGAGAGCTTGGTTACAGAAGGATCTTAAATGCAAGATAAACCGTTTCAAAGAAGAGGACAATTAGAAATTTCGTACCACCAAAGATAAACTTTCAAGCTTCCGATTACATTGAAATTATTAATTGGAATTCTTGTGTGGTGTATCCTCCCCAAATACTGCGGAACTTAAGTGAAGATGATATTAAATCATTCATCAATTCTGAGACTGCGCCCATCAGATAAATACTAAAGTTTCCCTCTCACATGTAGGCTGTGAAGAGGTACGTCAAAATTGCGACAGAGAAATCGAATAAAGTATGTGGACATGAAGCTAGACATTGCTATATATGAGCAACACTGAAGTCTGGCTAGGTTATGCCTCATTTCTCCAGAAAATCAGACTTAATGTGTATAAATGTGTATAAATGTGTATAAATGTAAAAAAGAAGTTCACAGAGTAAACCAAAGAATCCTACTCTATGGAAAATCTTTGTAAATAGATGTAAATATAATGTAAATATCACACCCAACAAATGGATGGTTGGTTGGGTAGGGTGTGGGTGGAACTCGACGTGCAACCACCTCCGCGTGATGAGTTCTGGGTCGTTTCGTTCTAACAAATCGAGCGAAGAGTTGCACAGTGAAAATTACGAAAAATTGCTAAATTTCTGTCTTTTCAAGGACGTTGCGCGAACGGAAAAAATTAGATTTATGATCAGCATTTAATTTATTTAGGTAATTTAAACCATAAAACAAGCATAAAAAACTAAAGTGGGTTTATTTCAAAAGTTTTAACTAACAGAAGAAAATTAAAATATATCGCGATTTTTGCAATTTTTCATAAAATTTAAGTGCAATGCAAGATGTTAACCGGTTTTAATTTATTTATGCCTTTTTCTTATTACAATAGGCAACTTTTCCGCACTAAAGCCTTCCGAAAAAAAATACTTATTTTTTTTTACCTACCCTAGTGTATATATCATTGTATCATTTGAAAGTTTATCCTAATCAATTGTAGTTATTAATATTTTAATATGAATTCTTATCAAACTTCATTTTTATTTAATTTTTTTTAGTAAAATCATCTCATTATATAAACCCAAAATTTATATTTCTCCGTAGACTAAGAAATTCCAATATCTTAAAAAATATGTTTAATATTACTTTGAACTCACTACAAAAAAAAAAAAAAAAAAAAAAAAAACTCGTGAGTAAAGATGTTCTTGATTAAATACCGAAAACTAAAACGTTTTTTATCTTGAGCTATTTCTCCCTTTTTTAGTCTGTTTTATTCCTTAATGTATAACGTTGTAAATCCATCACTTCTATACATTATAAGATGTATAATATCATCAAATTCTAAAAATATTTTTATGATTTACAACTGTACTTTTTTGTCAAGCTCTAACTAATAATGTTATTAAAAGTTATATTATTAATGCGGTTGGTAACGTATTATCATATTAGAAAGAGCAAAAAATTTAAAAATTTTTACAGAAAGTAAAGTGTTGGAACTAAATAAGCCTCCTATTATTTGCTGTTTGCAATTTAATGGTCTTAAGATCAAAAATTTCAAGTAAAGTAATTTTAAGAATGTAAAATACATCCAAAATGAACTAATTTTGGGATTTAAATTTTGCAGCAATTAAAGATTTATGTTGGAACCTTATTTTTAAACCATCTTTCTCCAATTAAGAACAAAGCGAGAAAGTCATATTTTCAACAGCTTTTTACCTCATTATATTCAGTTTCGATTTAAACAATATATTTATTTATTTTACACAAAAACTATACTTTTGTTTCATAAGCTGACCATTATTTGCGATTGAATTACGAAACTTCTTTGTGGATATAATTAAAGTAAACCGAATATGATATTTTAAGCATGAAATTCTCTGCAGATTTTTAATTTTAGTTTTTTAATTTATAATGATTGCAGGCAGTCGTTTCAGATTAAAAAAAAACTTAGGTATTTAATGACAGTTTTAAATTTATATTTGTTTGTATTATATAAATGTATAGCATGAAATATTTTATTTATGGTGTAAGAGTTTGACTTATACATTAATTATGGTTTTGAATCTAAAATATTTCCAAAATTACTCTACAATTACAAAATAGAACACCGCAAACACTTTTATAAATTAATTAACTTCTCCTTTCGAATTACATATAAACCTACCAATCCTTTTTAAACCACTCTAATTTTTATAGGCAATTTATAATGCGTTAATTAGCCTAAATTTAATGAAAAAGTATTTCTTATAAATAAAATTTTTATTTCATTATTAAAATATTCATATTCATTACAAAACCGACTACATTTGTTAACACCATCATCGATATTCAACTAAATGGATTTTCCCGGATATATGGAGATTTCTGCTTATTTATATTTCCACTTCTGCCGTACTATTTTTTTATTTTTGAGACCAATAAGAAATGAAAAGGAATGTTTAAGTTTTTTTTCTATAATCCTTTTAATTTTTTACACTATGTTGAATTTTTCAATTATGGTTTTATACATAGTTCTTGGCAAGCAATCGAATATCTTTTATGGAACACAACAGTAACATAGGTATTAGAACAGAAATCAAATAAAGTCAAGATTGTTTTCACTCACCTTCCTTTTCATCGGTGATGCTACTCTGTCTATCGAAGATGATCACCTAGTCCTGTAGGGTTCTTAATTATTCACAGGAGACAATAAATGAATATTTGATTATACAGAAGACAGACACAATAGGGTTCCATGAGCGGAACTGAACCTACAATCGAGGTCGTTTTTTTGTGATATGGTATGTAATCCATCTGCATTAAACACTTGATGTTGTTGTTGTTTCCAATTCCCTTCATGTAGTAAAGCCTACACTAAGTCCAAAGGACCCAGGTCCTCAAATTCTAGGTCCTTGGCGAGGAGTAGTAAGCAGCTTCACTTTAAGGCAAGGTACCACTAGGGCTGAAGTCTGACTGCGTTAAACACTTAAATGTGTTTTTGCATCAATTCATAAGTTTCAGTATTTTTTTCTAAGCATAGTCAGCTTCTTCAACCAGCTGGGACGCTGCATCAGGGCAATCGAAGGATTATATTTGGTGTATCACTTTCTCGCCCCAATATCTCATTTCTTGCGTACCTATTACAGCCTAATTTGTATTCAAATGGGGGATGATTTTGCTTCCATACAAAGTGGTGTGTAAGGGTATCGTAAATCGTAATAAAAAGGAAAAGGATTGCAGGAGGAGAGCAAACTTAACGAACCACTGGTTAATAACAGAAAATAACAGAATACTTTCCAAATGTTACTCCAGTAAAAAGACGAAATGCTGAAAACAGGAAACAGGATTCTATTTCTTTAAATATGCAGTTAAATTCTATGCATTTAAATATGTGATACATATTTTATGTCCCCCAAAATTAAGAACGTAAAGTTTAAGTACAAAATGCACTTAAGCTTCAATTAAATTTCAAAATTAGTAACTCATTTCTATTTTTTACATTGAGGATGTTTAATTTAAGATATATTTGAGAGCTGGCGCATTTTAGTTATCTATATTGATTCAATTTTGAAGTTTGCGCGTCTCGAGATACCGAAATAATGAATAAACGTGTTCATGTTCTTTTGAATTTGTAAATATACTCTTTTAATGGTTACAACGGAAATATTTTGAATTAAAAACGATTTACGGACAAAGACCCATTAAACAGCAATAACGTCCAGATCATCATACAATAAGATAAATTTATTCTGCCATTATATTTTTAAAACTTACAAGTATTTCTTCTAAGACACATTTTTTGTGCCAAAATATTTAAAATGCAATTATTTCACACGAAGTCGTTTACGGAAAATAATTATCTGCTTTATGACTTCTGTAAAATGGAAAAAACGCAATTATACTCCCTCTGAAAGTAATATTTCAAAGATTGGAAGAAAGGGAAAGAACTTCATTTGAACTTCACCTTGACGTTATCAAATTTGCTCAAAATAATTCTCTGCTTGGATGAAAAATGATTGAAATTTCCCATTAATCGCTATTTGTCGCGAGTTAATGAGCAGAAAATGGTTTAGCAGATGTTGCTAAATTTACTTCGCTCATTGATATGATATTTTCGCTTCATTTCATTGAAATTCACTTATTCAATTATAAATATTTCAGATGCATTGCGAACTGAAAATGTGTTCATAAATTAAACAGACATTTCTGAGAGTAAATACGCGTAGAAATTTTTAATTGTATACTCTCATCAAACTTTGTATAATTTTTATATAAACAAAACAATCTTAAATTATTTCATTAAAAATGTTATGTAGGTTTAAAAGATTATTTAAATTCAACTCACAACTGAGTTGCAGGTCAACACAAAGACTAACTCATAAACTGATAATGCAGGTAAATTAATCATATGATGCTGATAAGGGATACTATAAGCATCGATGCTGAAAATACCATTGATCATACGGAATCCTAAATTATGAATTGTGTAATGAGGTAAAACAAGTTGCTTGAATCATGCATGTCAAATGAAAATAAAATGCAACTGATTTCAAATGCCTAAACAGAAGCCCAAAAGCTTTCTATAAACGCAATAATAAAAGTAACCTGAAATATATTTAAATCTGTTATACATGATATAATTTGTTGGTTCCTCGCCCTTGTTTAAGCATACATTTGGCAAATGATTCATTATGTTAATGATCTCCTGAAAACACGACATCAAATTCTTTCTTTTCCTAATTACAGCATTGCATTTAAAATAAACCACAAATGCTATTTATGTAACTGGTAAAATAACAAATCTTACCTTGATTTCTCAAAACAGAGAACAAAATCTTAAGGTAAAGATATACTGAGATAAAAAAAAAATAAATACAGGCTACATGAAATTCATCCGATACTAAAAGAAAATTCTCCGGCATGAACACTTTACCACGCCTTAATACTTTCAATTTCAGGAAAATAAAAAAACTTTTCTCCGCTAAGTTGATTCATAAGTTGAATATCAAAGAGCGACAGACACGTTAGGATAAAATTGGAAACAGTCTATTTATTAAACATATTATCACGCAATTTTTGTCTGGAGCAATATAAACATGGGTCATTTACTGAGTACTCCTCTAAAAAATTAAAAATGGCTTCATTTTTGTCCACAGCTGGAAAAAATTAAAAGATAGGAAATAAAACGCACATTTTAGGTAGGTAGGGGAATAAGAAGCATAACTACAAACAAAAGAAATGAAAACTAAATTTAAAAGACACACATACGGAAAAAAATTAAAGTCCTTTTAAAAGAATGTTACTGAGAGAATATCAATAGAACATTGATAATATTGGTATAAACGTTATCATGATGTTTTTTTCATAATTGATGAAAGACTTGGATAAAATATATGTGAAGTTGTGCGAGTGCATAGTTTTAAACAATGAGCTCAATTACTTGTAAATAATATTGTTCCAGTTTAGTTATCCATAATGTTTTTGTAATGGTTCATTCATTGGTCATTTTATTAGACTTCTAGGAAGGGGGAGTCACAAATTTACGAGTATGAATACGGGTATGAACGGGTATGACTATGAATTACGGTATGAATTTCCCAGTAAAATGTGTTAAAGAAACAAATATTCTGTCCGCTGGTAACAAAAGAAATGAGGACATTGTATGTCTGTCTTCGTACAAAAGCACAAAGTCTTTAAAAACAACTGCAATTTATTACAGCATCAGAAAAAAAAACAAAATACAGCAACCGCCCTCAACATATAGCGATAAACATTCTTCACTCTTTTAAATCGCTTTTTACACTGACGTCACACTTTGATCGTCTTCTTAACTCTGTAAATTTGCATGAAAGAAAATCTATACAATAATTAACTTGCCAACAATCGGCCCCCTCATGCAAATTTCATCGTTACAAAAAAAAAATCACAAGTTATACAAAGTCTTATCAAACAATATATACATAAAAAACAAATGTTTTACAGATGTCTCATCTTGAGAGAGTCACAAAATTTCTTTAGGAATTCCTTTTGAAAAGGCTTAGTCAGTCCATCAGCTAAATTACATTTACTATTTTAGCCCAGTCAAAATAGGTTTTATGGCTAAAAAAAATATGAAAGTTTTGAAAATTGGTGGAGATGTTTGTTTAGGCATGCTAATGAACATACTAAAAGTCCCCACCAATCAGACTTGAGCTTTCGCCGCCATCTTGGAAAATGTGTACACTTTTTTGGTTTTTTGGAAATAATTTTAAAAATATTGATTTTATAAAAAATAATTAAATACAAAAATTAAAGAGCATTAAATTATGAACAAAAATCATTCATAACATTTTTTTATATGTCTAACAGGAACACAGATAATTGACTTTGAAAAGAGCGCACTATCACACCTGGGACGCGCAAGCGTGGTTCGCCATCGCGGTGGGGGGAAAAACTCGCACATGTGCATACCATAATTAGCCAAATTAGTTTTACACTAAATGGGAAGGTTTTTTTGTATTTTTTCAAATAACTAGGGAAATATTAACTTTACGTAACAAAAGTTTATTTCAAAAATTAAAAAACATTAAATTATGTACAAAAACGATTTTATACATTTTTGTCGTAAACCTAACAGGAACGAAGATATTGACTATAAAATGCGCGTTGATAATAAAGGTAGCTTTAAAGTCTCGTTGCAGGCGCTCTTCTTTGAATATCTAACCTTTTCCACATTTCGGCATTCTTTAAACACAAGAAAATAGACTTTAATGTTTTTGGCTATGTAGATAATTAATCATTATTAATTTTATACATGAATGTAGTAAACTTGGGGGTATTCACTATCAGATTTCCATTGCGAATAATTGTTCAAGCTTACCTACTTCAGGATTTACGTGCTTTTTTCGGTATGGGATTCTCCCCTTCGTCAGGCATGTATAGATCGTCTATGGATCCGCTAGCATCGGCCCATTCATCAACTTCTTTCATTCGATCGTCATCATCAACAGGGCTGATGCCATTCTGACATACCCCATTTCAATTATTGCAGGTCGTTGTGCAGTTGATGCCTGCTTTCTGACATCCGCATCTTACTCCATTGTCAGTCTTACAGTTGCAAAACACCATGTTTAAAACTGAATCGGGAGCTACTGCATCCATAGTTGTGATGGGCACAAGAATTTTCTCTTGACGCTTCCAGCCCCACAGGCAGTTGGGCCTTTCTTTTTCAGGTGCTCCAAAGTCTTCCTCATTTTAATTTCGATGGCTCGTATTTGAGTGTGTGCGTTTAAGGTTTCTTGCGGTGGTGGTTCAGTAGCAAAATCTCGAAACATCTCACGGAGATTTTTACATTCCAAATCCGATATGTCCATGCCGTCAAAAATTATTTTTGCTAAAGCTGTTTAGGTCAATAAATGAGCTCGGACTGCCCTAGCGTATGCATGGCCAGGCAACATTTTTTCTACTGACGTAGGTGCATAAATCAAAGTTAGTATTTCTTTCAACCCACTTCCAGCCATTATGTACCCAATGCAGCCTAAGAATGACATTAAAAGATGGAATCCACCAAGCCTCACAATACAACTTGATAATAATGGATTGGATGTTGCTGCGACTATCTCTCGAGCTTTAATATATAGTGGTTGGTCAAACGTGAGTATGCAAGCCTTTTGGTGCATTTTAACACACTGCTGGGCAGCATATTTCAGCACAGTGAAAATGGTGTCATACTTGCTTGGAGGTAAATTAACAAAAGGAAGGGGTATTGCTTTGGTCTTTTCACAAGGCTGGTTTCTGGTTATACAATGGAAAAATCCTTTCCATTCAGGTATCTGTGGATGACCTAACCACTTAGCACACATCCAGGAGATATCAGATAGTTTAGGCAGTGGTAAATCTTCCGCTAAAGGATTTAAGACATTCAAATCTTCGATAGTAATTGTTTGTAACCCAGGCCCTCGAAAAGTTTCAAACGTTTCTAGAGGTATGATTCCCATTTTGCCTACGGTCGATGCGGATGTAAGTTCGGTTAATTTTTTTATCTTCGTCCCAGGTTCCACTGCTGACGCTGGAGCAATGCCCCCCATGCTATGAAACGTATTCAGGCCATCGATTGTCGACACATTGAAATCTGCATTGTCAAATACGAATTGGCAGAATGATCCCTCGCGCATTTGGGGTTGCGGATGATTTATGGCTGACATCTCAAGTGTTTGGGCTTCATAGTAAGAACAAAATCCCAAATTCGAGAGCATTGTTATTAAATTCTTGGAACAGAACTTTTTGTACAAAAATAAATCAAGACCATTGAGCAGAGGAGACATAAATGATCGTGGCCTTAGCGCTGATATAATGACGTGAGCTATTGAAGTGACTTTTTTCCGCCTTAGCAGTCTTTTTTTTAATAATTAAGTGCTCCAAAAAAGATTTTAGGCTTTCTGGAATTCCCTTGTTCACATCTCTGAAAAAATTATCACTTGGAGGGTAGCAATGAGTGTCATAAACTGGTGTCTGGATATCTTCTTTTATTATGGCTGCAGCAGTTTGTACTATTCGTAGACACTCCTCACGATCATTTCGTATCCTTTTGTCGTACCAAGAGTCTGATAAGAGTTTCATTCCAGTATTACGTAAACATATGACAGTAACTTTTTTGGAGTTTGAAGCAAAAATAATGCCATCCCCGTATTTTTGTTTCAACTTATTTCTCAAAGTGATGTCGTCTGGAACTAGCCCTGTAATTTGAGATTTGAGTTCAGGTAGTGAGAATTGACAGTCGTCATTATTATCAAGGAAGAAGGATATTTCGTCTACAGCTGCTGAGGCGTAATCCGACTCAGGCCGCCCTCTCTTTATGATTGGTGCAGTGTATAGAAAAAAAGTCATGAAATAATCTTGGTGATAAATCGCATCAGCTGCAACTAAATCAGCAACGTTTATTATACGACACTGAACTTCCTCTCCCCACTGGTCATGTCTATTCTCTGCAGCTTCAAGAACTTTGTGTTTCATTTCGAGACTCCTAACTTCATATATAGTTCTTCGTCTGTCAGTTGATTTTTCTTTTGTCTTGCTTTAAATTCTTCGTCTATCACTGCCGTACAAAAGAAACATTTTGTTCGAAAATCGAACTGAGGTAAAAAATATCGTAAACTTACCGCACGCTCTTCACTTTGAGATGTTGACGCGATTTCTGCATTTCTTTTTAAATCAACTTTTATATTTCCTGGTGTGGGGTAATTTCTCCGACACAACGAATGAACCGAAACAGATTTTAAATGTTCCAACTCTTCATGCTTATTGTCTTTTCTTTGGACACTAGCTCTCTTTAAACTACATTCTCTTTTCTCCTACATTCACGAAATCATCATTTCACATTAATTTTTTACTTATGAAACATAGTTCCGTATCAGCCATTGTTCACAGACGCACACGGAACGGTGACTAACTATTAACTGGCTAGGAAAATATTAGGGTAAGACCGATTTGGCGCCTTACGGTATGCACATGTACGTGTCTTCCAGCCATCGCGATGGGCACCCACGCATGCGCGTCCCTGGTGTAATAGTGCGCTCTTTCCAAAGTCAATTATCTTTGTTCGTGTTAGACTTAAAAAAATATAATATATGTTTTTTGTAGAAGCTACCTCCACTATCAACGCGCATTTTATAGTCAATATCTTCGTTCCTGTTAGGTTTACGACAAAAATGTATAAAATCGTTTTTGTACATAATTTAAAGTTTTTTTAATTTTGAAATAAACCTTTTTTACGTAAAGTTAATATTTCCCTAGTTATTTGAAAAAATACAAAAAACCTTCCCATTTAGTGTAAAACTAATTTGGCTAATTATGGTACGCACATGCGCGGGTATCTCCCCCCACCGCGATGGGGAACCGCGCTTGCGCGTCTCAGGTGTGATAGTGCGCTCTTTTCAAAGTCAATTATCTTTGTTCCTGTTAGACAAATAAAAAAATGTTATGGATGATTTTTGTTCATAATTTAATGCTCTTTAATTTTTGTATTTAATTATTTTTTATAAAATCAATATTTTTAAAGATATTTCCAAAAAACCAAAAAAGTGTACACATTTTTTAAGATGGCGGCGAAAGCTCAAGTCTGATTGGTGGGGACTTTTAGTATGTTCATTAGCATGCCTAAACAAACATCGCCACCAAATTTCAAAACTTTCATATTTTTTTTAGCCATTCGTCAAAATCGGGCCTATTTTGACTGGGGTATTTATATATTTTACAAAGAAGTCCTTATTTATTACATGATCTCTAATAAAAAGAAATTTGACATCGATGTGCTTGCTTCTGTTATTTTCTATTAGAGATTTAGCAAATTAATTAGAAGTAATCCGAATTACTTCTTTAGCTGTTTCCGTTAAGGATATATATTCTGCCTCCATACATGACAGACTCGCACATTTATGTTTAAATGTACGCCACGCAATTGGTACTCTATCGATGAAAAGTAACATACCACCTAAGGAAATACGATCATCGCGATTACTGGCAAAATCCGAATAGCAAGTTAAAATTAAGTTTTCACAATCCGACAAACATAAAGAATAATTTTGAGTATGGAAAACATAGCCTAAAAGTTTAAGTAGAATATCCCAGTGTCTTATACCGGGATTCTCCTGAAATTGAGCTAGTATGTTTATTGAGTAGCTTAGGTCCGGCCTTGTTCTACTGGAAATAAACGAAAGGCAACCAAGAATACATCTATAAGGCATTTGACATTTCCTCAATGTCAGATTCTGTGGTAGGACAGTCTAATCTAGACAAAATAATGACCTTTGTGATTGGCAATGAGGAGACTGGATATCTAAATATTGAAAATGCTTCAAATTTTTCGTATGTACAGTTTCTGATGAATAAAATGTTTACCATCCTTCTCAAATTCTATACTTAAAAGTTTCTTAATTTTTCCCAATATCTTCACATAAAATTTTTCTTTCAACAATGCGATAACTTCGTTTAAGTCCTCTGCAGTTTTGCTAAATAAGATTATGTCATCTACATAAACTAGTAGTAAGGTATTTGAGTTATAAATATAAGCACAATTACACCATTTAAGCTTAACAAAATTTAAATCATTTAAAACTCAATCAAATTCTAAATACCATTCACGACCACTTTGTTTAAAACCATATATAGCTTTCAACAACTTGCAAATATAGTCCTTTTCTATCTTGGTCAATGAAACCTGGAGGCTGTTTCATGTATATGACCTGATCAACTGTTGCGTACAAATAAGCACATTTAATATCCAAGTGACAATTTATCCACTTTAACATACAAGTAAAAATAATAAAGAACATTCTAATCAAAGTAAAATTTATTACAGGACTAAAAACTTCGTCATAAATTTTGTTTCTTTGATTATACCCCTGGGCAACAAGTCTTGCCTTATACTTGCAAACTACACCCTTTCCGTTTTTTTAAGTGTATAACGGCTACCTAAAATCTCTTTATTTTTAGGTGCTGGAACCAATTCCCAAACTCGCCTACCTTTCATCACATTCATTTTATCTATCATGGCTTCCTTCCATTCTTTTGATTGCGGTGATTTGAGGGTATCATAAAAGTTTCTTGGTATTTTTACATCAATATAATTAGCTTCTGAGGAAGTATCCGGATTCTGTTTCACGCTAAAATCAAAGCAGCTTTTATCAAATTTAATTCCATGGTTCTTACAGTACCTTTCAGCATCATCATGAGACCTCAAATGTAACTTTGTTCTTCAAGGCCATAATATACATCAAAGTTAGGGATTGCCTGTCTTGGAACAACTAGAATCCATGGCATATGCACGCATGGGGTTAATTTGTCGTCATCGTTTTCCACACTATGGTTTTCATCTAGGTTAAATTTGAAAAATTCCGGTTCGTTCAAATTTTGTGAATCTGATTTACCAGAGGTTTCTAAAGATTTGGATCTAGTTAGAATCCTATTCTCAGAGGAATCCCCCACTGCAGGGTCCAGGACGTTTTCCACTGCAAGTTTTCCTTACTCAAAACGCACGTTGCTAGTTTCAACAACTTTATTTTCATCAAACAACCAAATTCTATAACCTCGAGTATTTTCAGCATACCCGATCATAACACCGAGTTTAGCCCTCATATCAAATTTGTTCCTTAACTGTTTAGGTAACCCGACAAATGCTAAGCATCCAAAAACTCTAAAATAAGAAACTAAAGGTTTTTCACAGGAAAATAACTTGTATGGAGTCTGATCCTTGAATTTATGACATATCCTATTCTTCACATAGGAAAAACATAAAAGGGCTTCGACCCAAAATTTATTATCTAAATTTCTCGCACTCAACATTTCTTTAATACAATCTAAAGCCGTTAAATTAAACCTTTCTGAGACGCCATTCTGCTCAGGGGTGTAAATATTGGACCTTTCGGCTTTTATGCCCTGTTCCTTCAAAAATTTGTTAAATTCATTACTACGAAATTCAAGGCCATTATCAGACCTAACATTCAAGATCTTCAAATCTGATTCCTTTTCAACCCGTGCTTTAAACTCTTTAAATGTATCAAACATATTTCCCTTTCTTTTCAATGTAAACACAAACCCTGCGGGAGTAATCGTCAATTATAGTCAAGAAATATTTAGATCCGCCTATGTAGAAATTGTAGGTATAGGACCACAAACATCCATGTGAAGTAACTCAAGAGGTTTACAAGAACGAATTCGGCCAATTGGCTTAAAAGAAACTTGCTTCACCTTAGCTACCTTACAATCTTGACAGTCAATCTTATCATATTTAAATTTTGGTAAACCGATAACACCAGAAACTTTACTTGTGCGAAATAAATAATCTGAATTTAAATGACAAAAACGTTTTTGCCAAAGTTTAAAGTTGTTATTTACATTAGAAAATGAATTACTAGGTCTATCTATATTTTCGCGCGTATTTTTAGAACATTGGTTAAGTTTAGGATATCTGGGCTTAAATAAATATAAGTCCCCTTCACGCTTTGCATAAAAAACTTGCTTCCATCATCGTAATAGAACCATATTAATCCCTTAGACCCAACGAATGAACAACCCCATTCCTCGAATCTTGGGGTAGATAAAAGATTATGTCTTAATTATGGTGAATACATAACATCATCTAACATAATAATATTCTTTTCACCACCAATAACAACATACATTTCAACAGTTCCTATACCTTCAACTGGACTTTCGACATCTCCTACAGCTAATGACATTGAAGTCCCCTGAACCTTCCTAATGTCGGTAAATAAATTTAGATTATTGCAGAAATGCTTCGTAGCTGCAGTGTCTATAATCCAAACAAATTTACTAACATGTTCCTCACTTGCATTAAAATACGCTTCAGATGTAAAATAACTTTGCTTTGAACAGTCAGTGACATTGGATTTTCCCCCCTGGGATTATAAATTTACATCTAACTTCTTGCACTGGTATTTTAGATGTGCAAACTGTTTGCAGTTAAAGCAAGGACCTATTCGTTTTGTTTTATGTAATTTCCTGTTTTTACGGCTACATTGTTGCACAAGGGTTTACATTTGGAAAATTAGAAGTTTTAAAATCACATGTTAAATGTTCCTCGGCACCAAAATTATAAGCTGAACTACTACTTGCATGTTTATCTATATCTAATTTTAATTGATTTAATCTACCTTCTTCAATAATTAATTATTTTTAAATATTACACAATTTAAATTCATTATCACTCCAACGATAAATTAATTGAACAACATTTTGATAATCAGAAGGCAAATACCTAATAGCTTGAAACAACTGATACAACTCTTCCATTGGATGTCCGGCGTCCTTGAGTAACTGCACGGCATTCTTGATTCTGGCACAAAAAAGTCCAATGTTTTCAGATTTAGGATCGAACCCAATACTGAAAAACTCGTCCAATAGTCTCACTATACTGGCTCTTGACACGGACCTAAAGTTGTCTTTCAGAATACACCACACAACAGAAGGCTCCTTCTCGCTCGAAATTAGAGTTCTATATTTTGTAGACACAGAGTAGTAAAGAATAGATAACGCTTTATCCTTTCTCTGTTGGAATTCAGCTTTTTCCTTTTCTGTGGCGTCATCTGTCAGCTTTGGTTCAGTGTTGGAAACAAGACTCCAACAACCTTTACCTCGCAACGCGTATTCCACATCCTTGCGCCACGTTGCGTAATTTCCGGCGGTGAGAGGTGAAAATTTAAAAGTTTCATCCATTTATAATTTTTGTTGCGGCCCCCGTCGAAGGTGTCGGGAAAAGTTAGAAATATTACGGTCGAATGCCGGAGCAAATGCAATTCATGGCCATGCTGTGCAATTTCACTTCCAGTCACTTCAAGGTCAACACTTCGTTAAAAATGACCTTGACACAACTTACAACAGATGCCTAGGCCCATAAGCAAAAATGTCCGCTGGTAACAAAAGAAATGCGGACATTGTGCTTTTATTCTAAGACAGAAAGACAAAGTCTTTAAAAACAACTGCGATTTATTACACAATCAGAAGAAAAAACAAAATACAGCAACCGCCCTCAACATTAGCGATAAACATTCTTCACTCTTTTAAATCGCCTTTTACATTGACGTCACACTTTGATCGTCTTCTTAACTCTGTAAATTTTCATGAAAGAAAATCTATATAATAGTTAACTTGCCAACATATTCTCGGACTCGACAGGGGTATAAATGTACAGTGAAACTTTTCTAAGGCAGCCGGACATGATTCCGAAAAAAGTGGCCTTTTTTTGGGGGGGTGGTCGTCAAAAAGAGGTTTTATTCATAACACTGGTTCTATGGAGTCTTGAAATGGTTCTGAATAAAATTGGGCCATTTAGACGGGTGGCCGTTGTATAGAGGTGGCCGGCCAGAGAAGTTTCACTGTATTTTCCACATAAACAGCGCAAAAGGTATTTATACAATTAACTGACATTTGATGAATTTGATGACATTTGATGACAATCTAATGATTACTAAGAAAATAAAAAAAATAAGATCAGCATAATAAAATTTTATACCTTATATTACATATTTAGGGAAAATAAAAGTCGACAAATCATCTAAAATAAAACAAATAAATATGAGTGTTATTTATGAGTTTTACAGAAAACGTATTGCAAAAGCTCAAAGCGTACTAATGTTATTTTACACGCTAATGAACTCGTGATATGTTCTGCATAATAGATGACTAATTATATAGTACAATGCTTATTTTACTAGCTTAAATGATCCTCCGTAATCAATATAGATGAGGCTCATCATATAATAATAACTATGCCAGGTAATAACACAGAGATAATATTAAGATCACAGTCGAAAGAACAGTCATTTGCTATTTACGAGACACGCAACGAAAGCACGGCACTTCTAAATCAATGAAATGTTCCCACCTACATCATATTACAATAGAATATAGAGTTTGATTAGATTAGTGTATAACGTTTGTTTTCCTGGGATTCTTTTTGTAATTTCAATTCTTTTATATGAATAATTAAGTACTTATGTGCTTAACATGTCTTTATAAGATAAACACCCTTTCCAGTCCAATTATCAATTATCTGATTATCCATTATCCTTCTAATCCTGTTTATAAATGTTTCTATTTTACGTAGAATTCTAATTACAGCTCTTTCGATACGATTTGAAGGTGACTGAGCAAATAATTTAGGTTTTTACCCTTGTGAGATTGGGCAGTGTTATGATATTTTATGGTTTGAATATTAGTTCTGTACGTCGAAGAAAGCGAGATCGATTGCTATTAGAGGAAGAAAAATGAATGAAGTTTGTCAAAGGAAATTATCATTAAAGCTTTGTTGAAAACTGCATTATTAAAGTATTTTTACGTAAAAATACTTAGTATAAAATTTAATCTGTAGATAGTTCTCATTGTCAAAAAATGTCTTGGTTGAAACGTTTGAAAAGTTTGAAAACACACTTCACAAATATTAAGGAATATACTTTTGTGGGGTTTGGGACTATAGATCAATTATCATTTTAAAATCCTGTAAAAACATTCGTTAAGAGAGTCATTAGAATATATTTGATTCAAGTAAAAGTTTACGTATTAGTGGTATATTTATGTTAGCTTGTTATATTTACTTATGGATGAGTAAATGAAGTAAAACATTTCGTTAAGAAAAAAACTTCAATAACAGGAATACATGTTTTTTTATATAAATGAAGAATAACTCTTTCATTTCAGGCAACATAAAAAATCTTTGCTTTCAGTAATCAGTGAATAAGGTGAATTAATTATGTTTGCATATATGATTTACTTCTTGCTCTTTATACATCCTAATTTCATCAATGAACGAGAAAAAATCTTAGTGGTTTCATAATGATGCATGTTTTTTTCAAAATTTCAATAATCTGTAAGAAAGTACTTAAAAGACTTATAATAAATTAATTTAATCTCATACTCACTAGTGTTGCTTACATTAAAATAAAATAACCTCTTAAGATTTAACCGATAATCACAAAGTGTAATTTTTAATCATAGGAGTCAAAAGTATTTTTATGAAATAAAATGAGTTTGCAAATTCAAATCTTTTTGAAATAGATTTCAATTCACTCGTTCGCCTGGGTAAATATTGACTCACGCTCTCCACAGAATTTACAGCATAATATAAAAAAATTCCCCAATCTCTCCCGCGCAGTATACACAAACAGCAATAAAAAACTTGAATATTTTCTTTTTCATTTATTAAAGTCGTTAAGTTGCATTAAACATTCATAAGGGATAGAAATAAGAAAAGTCTCTTATATTAGAAAACTTTCCAGCCATTACTCACTTAGATAAAAAATAAATTATATCTCGGATTTCTTACTGTGGTTTAGAGCTGTAATTAATGTGAGTTCATTTTTTGTCCCTGCACAGAAAAAAATACGACTATAAAAATAACTATTATAAGAGAAATTACATCGAAGGTTTTAGAAAACTATTGCAAAGAAAAATAAGTCTAAAAAAGAATTAAAGGTTAAGTTATAACTAGTTGCGGAGTTAAAAGCAAAAGGAAGTAATAAACAATTAAATAAAATGGAAATTGATGACAGATGAAACAGGACTAACCGATGTAGTGAAATCAAATATTTGAAAAAAACTATTGTTGATATGACCGATATCGAAAAACAATTGGCGTATTTCTGAATAGGGTCTTACAATGAAAAAATCAAATCATGATCAAAAATATAAAAAAATATAAAAACAAGTGAAAAATAAATTTATCACTCAGTAGAGAATCAAATTTATACAGTATGCACCTTTGTCTCTCGTAAATTAGCGTAGACACTCGAGGCTGTATGCGAAAAAATCTCTTCTGGGAGAACTTTCTTAAAAACTATTAAACTTCCTTTTTAATTTAGAACTTAAGTGACGATATCTCAGCTATGTGAAAGTGTTTAAAGGTTTCACTTGGCGTGGATGGCCCCTCAGCTTAAAATTTAACTTAAATGCTGTTGTATTTACATTTTTTTCGATGGGCTTTGTGTCATTGCTTATTCATTTAAAAGATAATACAGAGTAGACACAAAAAAGTGAAAGAAGTTGTAGAGAATATATCTCACTTCTACCCAATCTTGGGTGTATATAATTTGAAGTGGCACTCTAAATGAATTTGATACAAACACAGTTTACACATGAAACAATGTTTATTGAATTCGTTGCACATATAGAATTTGCCTTTACAGCAATAAGCATACGTACTAATTGTACGGAATATATATATTAACATTCAATAGAAATACTCTTTGCAAATACTCACAAACCAGCAGAGAGTCAAACCAGCAGTCCTGCCACGTACACCTTGGGCCCCCTAAGCCCAAGCGCCTGTTAAAACCTGGAGCTGCTTACTCGTAGCTCCCATAACTCGCTTATCTATCCACTTTTACAAACTTTTCTTCAACCTTAAAAACCTTTTTTATTAATGACGCTGCATGGTATTTATACTAAGCGCGTATGCCGAAATTAGCATATCTCAAGCAGCTTTTTTAATTCATTCACTCAAAAGTTCGATTCTTGTGAATCGAATCTTGTGTATACCTTACAAAGTCTAATACTGAATTTTAAAATCTTTTACTTCAATATACTGAGGAATATCACTTTCAAATTTAATTAAATTTAATCACTCTTTTTTTAATTTATGATGAATATATATAAACTAGTTCAAAGAAATTCTGTTAAAATTAATACATATAATGTAAAACTAAAATTACAGTTAAAAATATTTATAATGTTAATCACAAAATTTGACTAAGAACAATACAAAAAAATACATAAGATAAAACTGATACGCTTTACAAAAAATTGGTGATAGAAAGAATAAAGAACTGTTTTAAAAAATGGCTCTAATCAGCAGCACTCAAATTCTTAACAACAAAAACTTTTTTAATTAACCCTCCTTAGATATTAAAGAAAGTTTTTCATGAACTCATTTTCTCTCTGATAAAATATTTCCACACAGTATAATAATAAAAAGAACTTACAATATGCACATATTTAATGATACTGTGTAACAAATCTTTGTTAAATTGTTTTATATTTAACTCAAATCCATTCAACTTTAGAGAAAATTGCTATTAAAAGGACTTTTAAATATCTGATGTCCTCAGGTAAAAAATAAAATCTTCTGTCATAATAATAATTCTTGCGATTATTTTTTTAAAGTTGGACTCGTCTTGCTATCGTTCATTAAAATGGCCTCTTATCTCAACTATGTTGATTATCCCCATAGACTTGTTATAACAGGTGGTGTTTATTGAATAGATGAAGCAACGCTTAGATACTTGAGGAAATGTGGAATGATATGTCTGGCATTCTATGATTATTCGGTGCAATAACTTATAAAGCATGTTTTATAAATAAATCTTTAATATTATTTCTAAAACAGCTTTGTAAAACTATTCTGTATTGAAACTATTTGCATTTAGATAACTAAAACTTTTCCTAAAGTTAACTTTATTTTGTAAAATAAATATAAATATCAAACATATTAATACAGCAATAAAACCTTTTAAATGCAACATGGTAAAATATATGTAGCTGAAAGAAATGTTAATTTTGGAATAGTGCGTAAGGCTTTCCTTTCCTAAATACCAAAAGTAGAAATCGAAACTAACATCATATTAAAAACAGTAAACTATATCTTATCAATAGGGGGCAATTCTGGTCCACCTATATGGCACCCCAATAATAAAGTGGCCAGCAAAACTTCGGTGAATTATAGGCGAATGTCTTCGCGACAAGTGCCTCCGCATTGAAAAAAAAATCTTATCAATAATTCTGAAAACTGATATAAAACCTACACCCGTTTTAAACACGAACGAAACAACTTAAAACCTTCGACGTATAAATTTAGTTTGCCATTCAATAAACGGGCCCCGGGTTGCCCCAATTGGTCGGCAGATATGTACTGTCCGTCCGGCACCCAGGGCCACAATAATGAACAGTTCCGAACTTGGGAAATTAACCCTCGACTGCGTATACAGGAATTGCTGCGCAGATCCGGTCATCAGTTTGACAGTGGCTTGTACACGAAAGTGGGGGTGGCCGTAATACTTAATGCAATGCCATTTCATAAAATCCTAATGGTTGTAAATCTCCAGATGTACGTTGTGAAAATTTAGATTTTTTTAGTTCTCCGAGCAACAATTTCCCGAAATTATTTGATTTTACTTTGCATGAAAAGTACCCCAAATTTGCTTAAGGGTGAAGACCCAAATCATGGAAATAGCCCAATATGCGTGGGAAGGAAAGTATATGCAGCTGAACAGGATCTATTATGCTGTCAGAACTTTTTATACGCAAATGCCGAATGCAGGTGAACTCTTTTTAAATTTGCATTTGGATAGATCTTTTTCTGGCTGTCGTTTGAGTATCAATTCTATACGGTATAGTTGCAGAGAAACTACATTTCCAAAATGGACTGGAAGTAATGTCACGAAGAAATCGAAGATGAGGGCAACAACGGCCTGAAAATAGGTAGGAAGGGCACTTAGAGTACATAAAAGTCATGAAAGATTTCTGGTAAACAAAACTAGTAAAAATTCAAAACTAGTAAAAATTTCCAATATTTCTATGTGGTTTCCGTCATGACTGAAGCGGGAAATTCTTTAAGAGTCTCATTTAATATATTCCTACAGAAATTTGAACAGTTCAAAATTTTTTATTTGAGCAACTAACCACATGGTACTACCGTGTATGCTAAACTCTTTAAAATGTTCTTTATCTCGTATATCATGAGCTAAAAACTGAATGAAGAGTGCTATGCCTTATTTTACTCATTCATTTTGATTGATGTTTTTGGATTCGGAAACAGCTTGGCAAAAGTATGGATTTTCTTTCCAATTGCTAAAATTTCGTGGAAATTTGAAAGTGGGTGTTGTTACTGTGTTCTTTCACTATATGATGTCACAAAAAATGAATTTAGAAATTTGCTTCAGAGTTTTGGATGATTTAGCTGCATTTTTATTGGCAAATTTTTGGAACTGGTGAATATTTCATACAGCGCTATTTAACTATCTGCCACACTGCAACTATATACAGAACTAGTTAAACGAGGGTAAATTGATTAATTGGCCTGTTAAAGTCATGCTTTTTTTCTAGAAGATTATGTGTAGTGAGAAACTACAGTGGCAGATACCAAATCAAACACTTTCTTTTCATCTATGGCAGCAACTTTCCATACATACTGAGTGCTTTGCAGGAAGATGGTTATTTTAATGCCTTGGTGAACTTATGAAGCTACGCAAGTAAAAATGGTCGGATTAATAATAGATAGAATAGAGACATTTTTTTCCAGAAGGTTATAGAGTAATAACGTTTATAATATAGATAATTATATCATTTTCAAATGTACAGTATAACAACAATTCAAATGTACAATATAACAAATGTATAATAACATTATATACCGATAAACATAGTGTTAGGAGAGCAATAATTTGTCAATCATGAGCCCTAATTACTACTGATATTTTAGGCAAATAAATTGAGGAATTTTAAACTATTCAGATAAGATTCATACATGGAAAAGAGAGTAATTAACTTTAATAATTACTAATCATATTTCATCTAAAAGTGTTACATATCACTGTTGCATAACTATTTGGTTATATCATAATTTTTATTGAAAATTCTTACCAGATTTCATTTAAAAAAATCTAGAGATTTACATTTGTTATATTTGCTAAATAGCAGGAAATATATAACAAAACTCCAACAGTTCTCTTAATAAATAAATCACAGGAAAAGTCATATAAATGTGTTAGACAGACTAAATTAATAACGCATAACTTTCTATAAAAACAACGTTCTCTGTCAGTGGACAAATGCAACCAACCGAAATAAAGCTTTCGCATTACTTTAATTAGCTCTTGACTTACCACTGCATGATACTCTTAATTCAAGTTAAAGATTAGTTTAGGAAACGAGACAATGACTAAGTTTATACAATTAAGTGTGAAATACATTCATATCTCTTAAACAAGATATAACTTTATCTCTACTATGCCCGATATATTTTTGTATTTAAATCGCATGCACACAATGTTGAAGCAATAATTTATGCACGATGTACTTATAATTAAGACGTTTTATTTGATTTTGATTCACATTTATAATGCTTAACAAACTATGTTATACGTCATAATAATATATTTAAATCAAAAATATTAAAATTGATATCTTCTAAAATATTTAAGTAGTTTACTGCTTATAACGCACCCACACAGAAATATGTAAATGACATAAAATTTTAACATAACATGCTAAGACAAACTTGCTACTGCACTGAACGAGCTTCAAATAATAGGCGAATATAACTTTGTTATCTTCATTTGTTATAATGCTTCATTTAGTAATCCCATTTAGACATGATAATATGGAGAATGATTATATTTATAAATATACATCACACAGTGTTGGATAGTAGCCGGTAACATAGTCCTTGTGTAATATACTGTAGAATATGTTCATGATTATGAAACTAATTGCTAAAACTTTGTACAATTTGTTAATATATCATGAGTTTCCATGTGCTCAAATTATATAGTATGATGGCAGGCAAATTATAATGCTAAATCCTTTTCTAGCGTTTAGTGCTGACAACACTGTGAATAAAAGGGAACAAAAAGTAAATTTCCTTACACCATCTCCTGTAACAGAAAATGCAAGAGAAAATTAGGGTTCGAATACCAGACCTGACAGAGTAGGGAATTTATAACTCTATTATCATCAATATGTAATTATATTTAGCTGCAATTATTTTGCACATAATGATTTTGCATATGATATATTGTTCACTATGAGAGTGTAAAATAGAAAGTAAGAGACTATAGTAAAAATAACCATGAATTTTAATTACAACTTATTATCACTTTAAATTATGTACTAAAAATCAACTTACATGAACCTGTCATGGGAAAAATAATTATATATACGAGTATATATATATATATATATATATATATATATATATATATATATATATATATATATATATATACATACACACATACTATCTACCAATAAGTCAATAAGCATTTGGACACCCATGAAAATGACAATATCTGCGGTCCTGATATACGTCATACTCTCCGACGTTAAATATCATGTAGGAAACAGCATTGGCATTAGTCGCATGCAAGGTGCCACGAAGTGCAGAGTTTTCTGATTTCGAGAAAAGAGTAATCGTTGGGTATCACAGAAATGACCGATCCTTAAGGGACATATCTAGCTAGCTGAATTACCCCAACTCGACAGTGGCCTATGTTATTCAGAAGTGGAAGGTGAGCGGGGATTGTCGGAATGTCTCCAGAGTCCACAGACACATGAAACGGGGAGATAGAGACAGACGGATTCTGTCCAGAGAAATTCTTAAAAACCACACCCAAACGATGGTCCGGATACTCGAGGAGTTTCCACAGGCATCCTGGAGTGTTATTTTGATAAATACCATCCGTAAGGAACGACATCTGCTAGGTTTTAATGGTCGTGCTGCCGTCCATAAGCCTTTGATCTCAAAGTTCAACCGCGCTGCTCGGTTAATGTGATGCAAAGCATGATGAAAGTGCCCATAGATCAGTAGAAACGGGTTCTCTGGAGAGATGAATAAGGTTCACCATTTTACCGTTCGGATGGCAGGGTGTTTCTCGAGGTATGGACTGGAAACCTTGGTCCCAATTTATGGTAACATCAACGCCTACTGCACTATTTTGGATGACAGTGTGCTTCTTACGTTTTGGCGGTTTTACGGTTTGGACCCATGTTACTTCCAGGACGACAATGCCAATTGTCATGTTGCGAGGTCCACCATAGATTGGTATGGTGACAATGGGGTTAACTGAAAGGACTGGCCGGCCTAGAGCCCAGGCCTGAACGCTATCGAGAACCTCTGGGACGAGTTGGATCACCGAATAAAGGGGTGCAACACCCGTCCAAAATTGGTGAAGGAAATAGTAAGTCTTCTCCAAGCCGGGTGGAAGATAATACCAATATCCGTCACACAAAGACTTGTGGAAAGCATTCCCTGAAGGGTTGAGTCTGTAATTGCCTATTTTGGAGGTTCTACCAACTATTGAATATGAATATTTTTTTCCTTTTATATCACAGATGTCCAAATACTTAAAGGTAGAATAGTGTGCATATATATATATATATATATATATATATATATATATATATATATATATATATATATATATATATATATATATATATATATATATATGTATATGTATGTATGATATTTTAACTATAATGTTGTTCGAAACAAATAACCAGTAAAAATGAATGTATTTACATATATAATCAGCGAGTTAGGTCGTTCTAAGCAAATTCCGGAAATCTACGGTCGAAATGTTGAAATTCTGAAAATGTTGAATGTAGTATATGCTAAACATTTTGGAATTATATCTCTCTCGCGTTCAATTTCAGGAATTTAACATTGAAACATATATTAAATTAGGAAATTCTAAGTGGCACATCCTAAATTGTAAATTGTCCATAAACATTGATTTACATTCAGAGTTTCCATTTCAATTCTGTACATATAAGTTAAAAATTATTTTATTATAAATCTATTCCTAGAAATATTTCCTACTTTGACATTTTAACGTCTCTAATATATTTTATAAAATGTTGGTGAAGAAAATAAATTAATTGTAAATTTACTAACGTTAGATTAATTCACCAATTATTTATTCCGCGAGTCGTTATTAAATTCGTTTGATTTTAATACTTATGCACTCTGTCTGAATAGTAATGAAAGCGATGTTTTATCATAAAATTATTCTATTATAATATATAAATACTCATTCTCTTTAACCTTCAAGTAACGCACTCCACTGATACCAAATAATCCAGAAATTCCACAATTTACATGAATCCGCAACAAAGGCAGAAATTAATGATAGGCGAGATCCCTATTGGAATCGCAAGACCGAACTTGGCTTGATTTAACTGCTGCGTTGGCGACATTCGGCCCTCTAATCGTATTTCGTCTGAGCCCATGGGAGGCTTCATGATTTTCACATTGTAATGTTCATTTGTGCAGACATTTCCAATTATATTTAGTTGGACAATGCGTAAAGAATATTGATTAAATAATATTTTAACTCGCGAGATTGCTTAAGCGATGAAAGGTTATTTGTGTTTCCATGGATAATGGGAATAACTTATCGTAAAAACAGCTTGCAGGTAAAGTACTGTGAAAGTGATAAAAATTTTTTTTAAATAACCAAATTAAATGTGAAACATATTTCTGTGCATTATTAAGCATCTTTATGCATGTAATACAAAAAGAACGTGGCAACGTAGAAACATCTATTTTTATAAAAAAAGTATACAATTTTTATTAGTGTCTTTGTATTTAAAAATATATATTTTTATCTAAATTCCCGTTATATTCAATTAAATTAATTTTACAAAAGATTTTAAAATCATCGAACAAAGATATATATATTTTCAAAAAGTATTTCCATTTTCTTAATTTTTTGCATTGTTTAATGGTTAGAAAAATATAAATTGAACCATGATTAAAAAATTACATTTAAAAATACAGAATGTTACCATTCGACTCGTAATTGCCACAAATTATCTTAAAATATCTCTCGTGGGGCTCATAAAGGAAGTATTTTTACTCTATTACAAATAATAATAAATTAACGCAATGAAGTATCCCTTTTTTCCTAATATTTCTTAATAAACTTCCCACAGATAAGAAGGAAACAAAAATAGTAAATATTACATGGGGAAAGTAGAGGTAAATATGTTGTCTTTCATGGATCTGCATTATATAAAAATATAATTTCATTAATTATCTTAGAATATTTTTCTATGTTCATTACGGAATGAAGGGAAAAAAATGGAAAAACTCTTAAGAATAATTTATTTTTCACAGTAATTTTAAATTTTACACTGAAGAGAAACAACAAACGGTGATAGAAAAAATATCAGCTGTAAACGCAAATACTTGAAAGAAATTGCTTTATTTTTAGGTTATTGTGTAAAATCTATTTCTAAATATAGTATTGAATTTTCAAAGTATTTGATAGATACTGTTAAGGATCTCTAAAATGGTTGCAAAACTTGTAGGATCTAGTTTACGGTTCTTTAATCACACAGGAAGTATAAGAAAAAAATGTGTTTGAAATAAAGCAAAATATACGGATTACTTTGGAAAACATATCGTTATTTTTTGTTTTCTTCAATATTTTTGTTTAATAATCCACATACATCTGCTTAAAAATCGCCATTGGTAAGAAGATATAAAATCACAGTTAAGTAAAAATGGTAAAATGCAAAATCATGGAATTTTGGAGGAGTCTAAACTGGATTTCCTCGTGCTTTTCATTTTCTATATTCCTCGTGCGTTTCATTTTCTATAATTTCACTTTCTTTTATTTTTGGAGGTAAAGACCCCAACTTAAATGGTAAATTAACTAAACTTTTTGGAAGATCTTTAAAAAAGTTAGTTTAATAAGCTTATTAATGTACGTTTATTGATGTAAAAATACATTATCGTTTCCCTTCTCCAAATGTACACCTAATAGATATTCGACTTTACCTAGTTCAACAATGTCCAATTTTGCTTTTAGGTTTGTAACAACACATCTAATGCAATTTTCATTCTTACCAAATATTACAATATCATCTACATACACAAGTAATATTACTTCATTTTTCAGTTTATAAACCCAATTACAATATTTCAATTTCTTAAAACCTTCTAATTCTAACACAGTATCTAATTCTTTATTCCACATTCTACTGCTTTGATGCAACCCGTAGATAGATATTTGTAGCAAACATACTTTGGATTCATTTCCCTTTTCGATATAACCTGGTGGTTGATGCATATAAGTTTTCTCGTGAAACTTGCCATACAAGTATGCTGATTGTACATCTAATTGTAGATGCATCCAACCCAGCCATGAGACCAGAATAATAAAAAACAGTTTAATTAAGGAAATATTTACAACTGTTGAAAAATGTTTGTATAATCCAATCCAAGTCTCTGTTTAAATCCTTGAGCTACTAGTCTCGCTTTAAATTTTTTTATTCTTAAAGTTGTGTCCTTTTTTACAGAATAAACCCATCTACAACCTAAAATCTTAGAATCTTTAGGAGGGTCAACTAATTTCCTCACTTTACGTTTGTGCAGGGTTTTTATCTCCTCATCCATAGCTTTACGCAAATTATGCTTTTCTTTTGATGTTCTGGATTGTCCGAACGATTCAGGAATTTCAATGTTATGCACTTCCTTTTGAGAAAGGTTTACAAAGTTAGATTGATCAGACTCCTTATAATTTTCACTATCTGAATTATTAGATAGATCACTATCTACTTGATGCTTTCTTTGAGAAATAGGTTTAAAGTTAAATAGTTCCGGGTTAAATATTAAATTTTTCTTTTTACAATATCTCGTTACATCAATTATCGAACTTTAAACGCGGTTTTCCGTTCGGCGGGTAATAATAAACATCAATACGCTTACTTTTTTTTTCGTGGTTTTTCGATTCTTGTCCATTTTGAAATAGATATACTTTCTAGTTTAGGCTTTAATTCTTATTCGTTTACAGGGTTTACTTCTTTCATTTTAAACGTAGAGTTTTCAACATATTCCTCTCCTCCTAATATTTTAATACATTCCCCTGATTTTCGACCAAATAAACATAACACTCCATTTTTAGTTTCGTCTATTTTAACGTGTATGGTTTCAATTACACGTTGCTTTCCAGGAAGCCAAATACGATAACCTTTAGTACTTACTGCGTATCCGACTAAGATTCCTATGTTGGCTTTCTTTTTCAGTTTGTTTCTTCGTACACTGGGGATATGACAATACGCAAGTGACCCTAAAATTATGAAATGTTTGATGGAGGCTTTCCTACCTGTCCAAATTTCAAATTGTGTTACATTTTTCGTTAATTGATGGTCAGAACGATGGGTGAACAAATGCGTGTAAAGCTTCACCCCAAAATCTTAAATGTAATCCACTATCCTGCAGAATTGCCCGAATACCTTCTACGATTGTGCGATTAAAACGTTCATCTACCCCATTCTCTTCTGGAGTATAAATAGAAGTTCCTTCGGCTTTTATACCTCTTTCTTTAAGAAAAGATTCAAATTCTTTACTGCAAAATTCCATCCCATTGTCAGTTCTAAAAGATTTTACTTTTCTATTCAACTGATTTTCTGTAAAAGTAAGATATTCTTTAAAGCATGTAAAAACATCAGATTTCTTTTCAATAATATATACAATAGTATATCTAGAGAAATCATCTATTATGGTAAAAAAAATATGACTTCCCACTTAAGTACTTTACCGGGGATGGTCCCCACACGTCCATATGCAATTTTTCTAAAACATTATCTGTACTTATACTAGCATGAGATTTAAAAGTAGCTCTAGTACACTTAGAAAGATTACAATTTACACAAGATTCAGGTTTAACTTTTAAATTTTCTAAACCAATTACACTAGAGTTTTTACTCATCTTAGTAAGTTAATTAAAATTTACATGTCCGAAACGTCTATGAGCTAATTCGACATTTAAGTTCTCACGTTTAAAAAATACATTGTAGCATTCAAACTGTTTTGCTGGTACACCATACAGAATATAAAATTTATCCCCTCTAGGAGCAGTTAAAAAATATTCCCCCCCTTTCATTATATAAAATCATTTCATTTTCATATCACATAATTTTATACTTAGCCAAATCATTTCATTTCATACCACAGAATTTTATACTTAGCCAAATCTATATTAGCCCCATGTATTAAATTACGACGCATGTTAGGTGTGCAAAAAACATCTTTTAATTTTAGATGTACGAAACCAGTTTTATCCTTCACATAAAAACTTAAAAGGTTATATCATCTACCCCAAGTACTTCGAAAGTGTAATTCTTATCACTTATAAGAGCGTCTATCGACATCAGTTCTTGAAAATTCTGGAACCAGTCCCTATACTTGCAGAAGTGTGATGAAGCTGCAGAGTCGATTAACCACCCATTTAACTCCGAAATTGGAATTTCGAAATTTCGACTTTCATCATCTGGCATGGTATAGGAGTGATTTCGTTGAACTTCAGTGAAGAATCCCTCCTGCTGCTTGGGTTTCCTACCTTCTTGGGGCACTTTTACCTTCTTTTCTGATTTTTCAATGTCGTTCGTTTTCTTGAAACAATTTTTCACGAAATGTCCTTTTTTGTTGCAATAAAAACAAGTTTTTGTTACAGATGACGTCTGGGAACATCCATATTGAGGGTCCATTAAGTTTCCACTGCGGTAAATGTTTCCTTGCTTCTGTCTGACTTTATTGGAAGCTTGAGTTTTTGTTATGAATGCATCAGATACCACAGCAAGTCCTTCATCTTTCTTTTTCTGTTTTATTCTCCCAGATTCACTCACGAGTTTATTTTCGATATTAGTAAAGTTAAAATCTATATCTTCTAGACGATACAGCAACTAAGTTATAGTCCGACGGCAACTTTCGAATAAATTGAAAACAGACGAGTTGGTTAGGCATATCAAAACCTGCTTCTTTAATTAATAGCTTCTTTTCATACACTCTCTTACAAAATATTCCGATAATTTCTTCATCATCTTCAAATTTCAGTTCATAGAATTCATCAATTAGACTAGCAAGTCTAGCCCTCGATGTAGGTTCAAAGTTCGTTTTTAAAATCGGCCAGGCAACTTTTCCGTATATAATGTTCGAAATTAGCGTAACTATCTTACGCTCGATTCCTTGATAAATAGTCGTATACGAACGTTCCTTTAATCGTTTAAGCTCTTTCTTCTCTTTTTCGATTCCAGTTTCGAGTAATTAATTAGTCTCTCCAGAAACATAATCCCAGCGGCCTTGGTCAATTAGTCAAACTTCCATGTCGACTTTCCATGTCTGATAGTTGAAGCCACTCAACTTCGGAAATGTAAATAGATGGAGTTACTGCTTTTCGTTAGACATGTTGACACGGCCCCAGAATAATTCTCCTGTTCAAAATTCTAACTTTTCCATTCTTCGAAAGACAATGAGTCCCATAACCATGTAGTCAATTTTGTCTGTGAATTCCTTCACGTATTCAGCAGAGTACAGTGGAATGTTCGAAGAATGATAACGTTCTTAATAAAAAAAATATTCACACCAACTGCATGAAAACTAAACAACAATAACGAACCAACAAGCGAACAAATGAACGAATGAATGAGCACACATAGAGCTTCGTTACTCTTTTTTAAGAACGTCAGTTCGACACGTCAGTCGTGACGAGAGGTAGGCGGAGCTCCACGTTTCTTCCGAAATTTGCGTTACCGCTTCCCAACAAGCAGGAACCGGTAATTATATCGCCGAAAGTATTTTCGACTACATGAAAAAATAAGATTTTGAGTGCAGTGGTAGCCATCGGATGTGATGGGACAGTCACAAACACCACAGTCACACTGTTGGAAAAGTGGTGTACAGAGCATTGAATTTGGGTGTCAGCGACCACTGCAGTGGTTTATTTGTTTGGTTCACTTTAATGAGCTGCCTTATAAACATTTGCTTGAGCACTTAAACGGAACAACAACTGGTCCAGCATCATTCAGTGGACCAATTGGCAAGCAACTGCCTAGCTGTGAGAAAAATTCTGTTGTTGATTTTGTGCCGATTCAGTCTGAAGTTGTCATCACAATAAATAAAACTGACCTCAGTAAAGATCAGCAGTATCTTCTAGACTTTGTTAATGCAGTCATCACTGGATCCTGTGATCCAGAATTAGCTGTTAAAGATCCTGGACCCCTCAGCCATTCCTGATGGTTAACTTGTGCTAATCGGGTTTTAAGACCTTATGTTTCCCAAATTAGTTCTTTAAGCGAAATGAAGACCCTTGTAAATTACATTGTAAAAACCTATGCTCCTGTTTGGTTTGATATTAAGATGCATTACACCGTGAAAGACGGTCCAAAGCACCTACTAAAGGTCATTCAAACAACAAGACATTTCCCGGACCAGTGACGCACCTAGGGGGGGGGGTCAAGGGATCCTGCTCTCCCCCAAAGATATACGTAGAAATTGCATTATGAATATTGAATTTTCATTATAAATATTTTTATCCGTTACTATCCCCACCCCAAGATTAAATTCTGGGTGCGCCACTGTTCCGGACAACATAAAAGAAATCCTCGATCCGGTCATTCAGAGAAACTCGTTCTTCTGACATCCAGAGAATATGATGTTGGCGATGATATTGAACGAGAGACAACACATTCGCGAATTAGGCTACAGGAGGATACTGAAAGCCAGAAATGAGCCGCCAGTAGTAGGTCACGTTAGAGCCTTCAAGCTTCCTTTAATTAATTTTCAAGCATCAGACTATACTGAACTTATTTATTGGGCAAGTGTAAGCTCACATCACCTCCATTGTTGTCAAATATGGCAACAGAACACATTTCAACTTTATTGAAAGACAAAGCCTTGCCAGAATTTGAGTATTTGAAATTACCATGCCACAATCAGTCGGTAGAGAGATGTCTGAAACTTGTTACAGAGGCCGCTGAAAAAGTTGCAATGCTGGGCATGCAAACCGAGAAGGTTTTATTCGGACAACTTTAGGATCCAGGTTTTTGATGCCAAAATTTCATACGAAGTCAGAATTTAAAGGGACTTCAGTGTAAAGACGTCCCGACCAACCAACCAACCGAATTGGTTGGTTGGTTCGGTAGGGTGTGGGTGGGACTAGACTTGCAGCCACCTTCATGTGGTGAGTGCTGGGTCATTTCAGTATAAAGGAAAAACATGCTGAAATGGGTGAAGAGATGCAATATGAGGTTTTTACAAAAATAAATGGTATTTTAAGGCGTTTGACGCAAATTCAAATGAACGGCAATGCGTCCAAAAGTATTTTTCACGCATTTAGGTAACTACAAAGAGTAGTTTTTACATTATTAGAAATAAAGTAAACTATTGAAAAAATTTTATACGTCTTTAAAAATTGAAGATTTTAAACTTTTTTTTCTAAACTTCAGGGCTCTTGCGTGATTTCAAAACCAATTTATATTTTTATATTGTCTCACGACAAGTGCCTCCGCATTGAAAAAAAAATATTTATATTATGTTTCCCGTTATTAGGATGCCAATGCGCAAGTTTTCCGTGCTATTAGAAATTTATTATAAAAAATAATTTTTTTTGCCTCACCCTAGTATGCATATCAGTTTGTATCCAATTTGCGTTACCCCTTCTTGGTGAGTCTTTTTTTTTGTCTAAGTGTAATTTTTATGGTCCAAAAACTAAGGCTTGAAACGGGGCTTAGTCCATGAAAACTTTATTCATATTTAGCCTGAAAGGATTGATGGGTGTTTTACCCAGTCCTCTCATAATACTTTAGAATGAGAGGCTGATCCCCTTTAAACAGAGTTAACATCACTGCACCAAAATCTTTTTAACCAAACGCATAAGCTAAAAACTTCGGGGTAATTGATTACTATAGAATAATTGTTTTTTGATACCACTTACGTCACGCTAAAGAATCCCATGTGAGTTCCCTATATCCTGGAAAAATTTTATCATTTAAAAACAACAGCATAATGTCAAGAATAATATAAAAGATTCAGTCATCCATAGCCGAATCAGAAATCAGAGAGTGATTGTTCAATTTGATTTCCTCATTTGTTAATTTGTAAACTTGAGAGTTTTTACCCTATATTAAGGATATTTTGCTCTGAAGGCATTCGCTCAATCACACCGAGAGTCTGTTGACTTATATATTATGAGAGCCCCATAATAGTGAGGCAGCACTGAACCATGTGAGGAGAGATTATAATAACGTAGGTGCCATTGAAATGAGTCGAACCTGAGCCCATTTTGTGGAAGCTCACGAAGCCAATCACTGTAAAATGGGGGCAGCTTAGAAACCATATTAACCCATAAGTTAAGTACTGAGTTTTTTTATTTATATTCTTTCACAAGTACTGGACATTCTCAAATCCCGCAATCAATGATCGTTACTAATACTACCTCATAAAGACTTGAAAAACAATTCTAGTCCTCTATAAAACAGCGTGTGAATGCCCCATTAACTTAACTGGTTATAATCAGGCACTGTTTATTACCAATTTACCGCTAATGAAGAGTTGATATTAAATGGACGCTTGTCAAAATATATAGTCAAGTGGCTATAAAGGGATGTAACTCTCTCCCCACGACCCTAATCCAGTGAAATACCTACTATACGCCTACTATGTTGAAATTCTGTATTTTAAGTGTTTAAATTACGGAACATAAAACCTTGAACAATCGTACATTCTTTATATCATTTCTTAAAATTGTTTGAAAGCTTACTTTTCACAAAAATTCACAAGATTGAAAAATTTTAACTTTCTCTTTATATTTATGGAAAGAAAATTCTAATTCTAATTTCAGTAATATTTTGCAAAAAACATTTACATTTTATCGAGAGATTATTATATAGCTGGATAAAGGCAGTTCAGTTTTAATATTATCTAAAATAGGAATATGAGTCCTGATTGATCATGATCAATTTTACAATCTTTGAATCTAAAGTTATAAAAATCTGTCTGAAACTTTTGAAAAATACGGAGTTTTACGAAAGTGAATTCTAATATATATCTTGCTCTATAATGTATAATAATGAAAAAACATGTTATTATGATGAAAAAAATTAAAAATAGAAAATGAATTAATTAAATGAAACTGCCTTTCATCATTATTTTTGAGTTCTAGTCGGATGCATGTGCAAAAAAGTGCATACTACTTTATAAACCACTTAAATCCTTAATGGAATTTTATTCAGTTTCCGTGTAACAATTTATATATCTTAAAATATGTATGACTTTTCAGATTTATTTCGCAAATAAAATTTCCATAAAATGAAATAAGTTTGCATTTCTTAAAATAATTTTCAAATGGATGTGCCATATTTAATTTTCAGTTAGTAAAAGACTGCATTTTGGTGCCTGAAGGAAATTAATACCGCTCTGATAAAAATATACCTTTATATAATAAGAGGAGAAAGCTATAGTGTTTTTATATAGATACATATATGTATATATATATATATATATATATATATATATATATATTTATTTATTTTTTTTGCATACGACGCGCAGAGATTTCAATCGATTTCTGAGAAGAATCGGAATTTTCAGATCGTCACCATTTTAATCAAAAATTCCGTTTGTCAGGGTTTTCAGTTAAAAGAAACAATTTAATTTAAAATATTGTACACGGATCACGAAAAGAACGCTGTGAGCGCAGTCTTTTGAAAATGGCTTTAGAGTCGGCTCGTGCTTTGAGTTAAGATGGTCTTGCTTTTAGAATGGCAGCTATTTTTACCTCGTCTCTTTACGTATGTCAAAGAACAAGTTCTTGAGTCATATGTGTGTGTTTTTATTTATTGATTCTGATACCAATTTTTACTTTGGTAGAGAGACATACAAATAGAATGCAGACGTATAGCATTAAAAGAATCATAATTATACTTTCCTCGCGGTGAGAGTATTTTAGTTGAGCGCATTTTCTCTATATGAAAAATATCACTAGCGTGCAGCTGAAACTGCCCATACTTTGAAACTTAAATGTCCCTTAAGCTAAAGTTTTAAGGGTCGATATGTTTTTTGAGATAGACATTGGTTAACTTCTTTCTGTAGTAAAATTGCAATATATTTTGGCCAGTGTCTGCATACACAGAGGAATTTCACTAGCTCGCCACCCCTCTAAACGGTCATATTTTATTCAGAACCAATTAATGACCATATAAAGCTAATGTTATGCAAGAAACCTCTTTTCGACAGCCACCCTCCAAAACAGTCACTTTTATTCAGAGCCATTTGTAGCCATTAGTTCGCCACCCCTCTAAACGGCCATAGTTTTATTCAGAACCAATTAAAGACCCTATAAAGCTAATGTCATGCAAAACACCTCTTTTCGACAACCACCCCTAAAAAAAATTCACTTTTATTCGCAACTATTAGTAGCCATTAGCTCATCACCTCTCTAAGCGGCCATATTTTATTCAGAACCAATTAAAGACCTTATAAAGATATTGTTATGCAAGAAACCTCTTTTCGACAGCCACCCCTCAAAACTGTCACTTTTATTTGTAACCATTAGTAGCCACCATAAAGAAGTTTCAATATATACCTGTCTAAAATTTGTGTCTGCTTAAGACGTATGAAATCTGCATAAATGTGCGCAAAACGAAATTTAAAAAATCAATGAAAATATCGTAGATTTTTCATAGAAATTTTTATATTTCTGTGAATTCTATGTATTGTTATAAATTACATCGTGTTATATTCAGATATAAGTTAAGAATCAGGCAAAACCATAAGGATCTTTCAACACACATTTTTGCAATGTTTAATTTTAAATCGTATTGCTTCTAAATGAAATGCAATGAAACATGCCCTGATCTAATATAATACTATTAGGTTCATAATTAAGTTAAAAAGTTTGTATCAATACCAAAATATATTTATACTATGAAACGCTGTATCACTTTAAATATTTCAATTTGAATATTTAGATGCAGGTGGAGTAGATTTAATGGACCAAAATGAATAGATTTATATATGAGTCGTATAGGATCAAAACTAGAAATCTCCATTTTTTTTTTCAAAACTGAATTAAGGATATTTTCTAAATGTATTTCAGTATTTAATAGAGTTCATGGTATTCAATAAAGTTTACATTATATTACCAGGAATGTATTAATATATAGTACTTTTACCTATGATTTTTAGAATTAAATAATTCTTTTGGCATTCAAACGTAGTGTAATCATTCAAAAGTAGGAATTTTTCTAAGCATTTACGGGACCCTCTGTAGATTATAGAAAGGAACTACACATATACACACAAATCAGAAATATAATCAAATAATTGACTGCGATTGCTCTGCCCTCTTTGGGAGTCCATATGAGTGGTGTAAGATTAAAACTAGCAATCTCCATTATTTTTTCAAAATTGGGTATTTTTTAATTGTATTTCAGAAAACTAAAAACAAAAATATTTGGAAAATGGCCGACTTTCAGAAAATAACGTGGGTATTTTTCTGAAGGTAATTTCAAATTTATATCTTCAGAAATTCATAAGATATAGTTCTTTGCCCCTTACCGAAAGAAAAAAAGTATTCAGATTTCTATTTTTGATCTTAAACCACTCATATATTCATAAACAATTGCTTGTTTAATATTTCACATTTCTAGAATTAATGCCAAGAAAACATTATGCATCCATAATGTTAAAATTTTTAATAATTTAATGTTTAAAGGTTTGACCTCGGATACTTTAAAAAAATGTTTCCTTGAAAACATAAAACATTTTAATCAAATGTTAATTTAGGAAAGCTACTATGCTTGAGTTAATTGGTTTTATAGTAAAGAACAGGCTTATAGTGTTGTCGAATCCGTCAGTTTGACTTTTAAGGTATTTAGTTTTAAGAATTAAAATAATAGCAATGGGTTTCACTTTCCTCCAAGACTGCAATTTTGCTTTTCATTTGGACATAGCGTGAATTAATTTAAACATCAAATGAAAGAAAACCCTACTGCTGTCTCATCCAGACGATGAATATGCGGGAAAATATACCATATATGACAGTCCTTCAAATATAAAACTTTCAAGTTTCATTTTTGAAAAATAAAACGATTTTTTAAACTTTTAAAGATAAAATAATTGTATATTAGAGATTAAAATAAGTATAGAAGTGAATGCTATATGATTTTAGGGACATTAGTTAGAGAGTCTTCTGAAATTTCAAGAGATGACATTTTATAATATAATTTACGGATATTAGATTGCTAGGTAATCGATGCAATTCATTAGTAGCAACGCACCTCAATAATTGCATATTTTATAGAATATGACGTATGGTGATAGTTAAAGCTTCAAAACTGTAAGAAACACTATCTGAGGATTCATCGCATAATAATGAAAATATTAATCTGTTAGGTAAAGGATATTCACAAAAACCTTTAGCTTTCTTTATCAATAATGCTAAATACTATTAACTTTTAAATGTCAGAAGTGTTTGAAAGACAATTAGCATTACTTAATTTGTAAGATAAAATCTATTCTATAACTTTTATATTGTAAATTGTGCTGTCATTGCTAATATGTATTTCAAATTTATCTTTTAATAAATGTCTACTACAGAGCATAACAGATATTAGTTTGCAGTTGAGCTGAAATCCTGATCAAGATTGTTATAAGATCTTTCACTGGGATTTTGCACGTAACATTTTTATACTGTAATATTTTTTTTCAAATGCAGAGGCCCTAGTCATTTCTAGACATTCGCCCAAATGGGAATTACCGGGCAGACAACGCCTTGCAGACACCAGACCAGTCGTGGTCAACGTCGAATGCTGACGGCTGCCCTAACTCACACCACAAGACTGCTGGCCATTCATTTAAGGGAACAGGGGACCTTCCACCTCGAATTTTTTTATTTTCAATTTTTAACTTCATACACATTCATTTTATTTTTAACTGCATTGAAGATTCCTAGAATTCAAAATAAGGATTTTTTGGTAGAATAATGCCTGTTTTTCAAAAAAAATTTCAAAAATACTAACATTTTTCAAAATGCTCCATGCGCATTCCATATCGGTTAAAAACTTTAAATTATTTATCATGAGTTTACCATACATGTATAAATATAATTGTGTATTTAATTTTTTTCTATGAATCTAAAGTTTTAAATAATTTATTTTTATTTCGCCTGTTTTTTCTATATCTTTGCATGTTTTCCCTTTATTTTAGGGTTTTTAAATTTAAAAAATATTTATGACTTTAAAGAATTATACACAGTTTTGTGACAAACACTTCAATAAACAAACTTGAGAAACTTGGAAGAAATCATGAGGAAATAAATGCGCATGGAACACTTTGAAAAATTCCAGGATTTTTGAAGAACATTTTGAAAAACAGGTGTTATTCTTACAAAACACTTATTTGTGAATTCTAAGTGTCCTCAATGTGCTAGAAAATAATATTAATTATTCGCCTTTTGTATGTAGAGTAAAATATTCAATATTTAAAAAAAAACAAGGTTAAAGGTCCCTTGTCCCCTTAAGGGGGCACCATATAGGCGGCCAGCACTACTCCCTACAAGCCGGTCACGTAATTTCTAACCGAGTCAAGTGACGAGACCGGAACACTTTTGTACTGTAATAAGAAATATAAACTCAGTAACAATAACAATGTATCTTATTACTCAAACATTGATTTTATAAGAAGTTCTTTGAAAGTCAGCGTTTGTGAATGAAATTAAGCCAATGAAAAGTTATATAGTAGAAGATGAAATATAGAATGTGGTTTTTCTAATTTTTGTTTCAGCAAGAATAAATTAAAATGGTAAAATGCAGATTCAAACAGAAAAAAAAAAACTTAAACCAGAACCAGGTGTAATATTTCAATTTACATTTCATCTTCAGATCATATTTTCAATATCTAGATATTTATATCTAAAAACTAACTTTTGAAAACTGATAAGAGTGTTATATTCTTACTTTTAAGATATTAAAATTACTTCTCAAGGCAGGAAAAAATATTCAGAACTTTTGGCCATAGTTTGAGACATTTTATAAGAAAAAAAAACTTGAAGCATCCAACGATGGTTATTTTATCGTTTATTTCTACTAGAAGTTATTTTAAATCATAACTTACTATACTCTCAAAATTAATGTAGCAACTAGTATTCTGATATAACTTCTTTTAAAAGAGTCATAAATTGCAAAACAATGAATAATAAAAAAAAATGAACTTCCAAAATCACAACGAAATTAAAATTATGAAACATTCATGTTTAATTAGTTAAGATGCATGAAAATAAAAATATATAATTGCTTGGCAATTCAAAGATAGAATTAATAGTGGAAAGAAGATAATTATTTATAATTAACTGTGATTTATAATTAATACACTCTATAACAATAGAATCGACGCACCAAGAAATATTTGTTCGATTTTAATGAAATTTCGTATACAAAGATGATTCGACCGAACATGCAAATGATGAAAATTTGGTGTCCAACGAATAAATAGTGGAAGCTCCAACGCATCAGAACTGCCCAGTATAAGGAGCTATTCTCGATCTGACTCTCTCAACTGCTTGTTCAAAATTTCTGTTGCATTTCAAGTATGGATATCTTACGTCTACTGTAACAGTGCCTCAGTAATTCGTGCTCATTACGAGCATATTTCAGAGATTGAAAAAGTGATAGCTATACATTTTGTATGTAGCCGAGCATTATCTTGTTGTAAAGTATATCCAAGAGGCCGTGTCATCGGATTGAAAGATGCTGGTTGGCAAATCGAAGAATTGCTCGATGCTTTTTTTTGACGCCTGTACGCCATCAAGTCCGATTATAGTGGTGATTAACTCAATCCATTTGGCACTGCGTTGACTGAGGACGTATAGTCTTTAGTCACAAGTCCCGTTTCAAAGTGTGTCCTGAAGACCACCGGAGACTTGTCTGGAGACGTCCAGGGCAACGTGGGGATCCTGCCCTTACTATCGCAGGCCACACAGGCTCACAAGAGGACGTTATGGTGTTGGGTACATTTGATAGCCGGACCCCGTTGGTAGTTATTAGTGACACACTTACAACACAGCGGTACGTAAAAGACCTTCTGTGACCCATTTTGTTGCCATTTCTCTTGCGCCACCCTGGATATACTTTACAACAAGATAATGCTCGGCTACATACAACATGCATATCTATGACTTGTTTTCAAGCTTTCAGAACATTTCCTTGGGCACCTAGGTAGCCTGATACTCCCACATAGAGCACATTTAGTGCGTGATGGGAAGGTTATTACAACTATCCCATAATGTTACAGATTTAACCCGACAATTGGAGACAGTTTGGAATGAAATCCCGCGGGATGCCATTCTGTAACTTTATCAGTGCCAGGTCAGGTGACAGCTTGCTTCCAGGCCAAAGGTAGCCCAAAGCCGTATTGACCTCCTGAATTTGTAACGATCAAACTCTGGAATAAATCGTTCAATTGTTGTGAAGTGTTAATCGTATTGTTTTCTGTATGTTCTTCACATCTACGAATTTTTGTCGCAATCGAACAACTCCTTGGTGGGCAACGGTGTCAGTCTCTAATTCATGCGAAAGGTTTATTACTCCTTATGTACGCTCCCCAGTAAGCCAAAAATACAGAATTGTCGTCAAATCCGAATTAATCGTGAAAGCGGTGACGTCAGGTAGGGAAATCACCGATTTTCCCACTAATGATTGAATAATCACGGGACTTTCGGGACAATTCAACTTGCCCATCACACATCGAGTATCGGAGAGCCACAAGGGTAATGCAATTCCCGATATTTTCAAAATACCGAGGAGAATGGAACGGTATGGTGTCCGCCACGTTCGCGAAGTCAGCGATCTCGCCGTATGACCTCATAAGGCTCAAGACTGAGAAAGTCCATCCTAAATATTATTTTAGTCATAGAACATCACTCTCTGCTAAATGCATCCTAAAAACGAACACGGGTTCTCAGGTAGTGGGGGGGGGAGGGGCAGGAAAAATGAATGGCGTCAGTCAAACTGTCTTACGAGTTTATTGTTTTATTCAGCCTCATATTGGTGAAAAGCCAAAAATACAGCGTTGACGCCGATTCATACGTAATTAATCGTGCAACCTATGACGTCACATTGTTGAAATTACCGGTTTTCCAGGTACCGATCTAATAAATACGGAGATTTCGGGACGATCCAACGTGCTCATCACGCTTTGGGAGTCGCATAGACCGAAGAATACTGGAAATTGCAGTATTTTTAGAATTCCTTGGAGAAAGGGGCGATGCGGTTTCCGCCACATCCACGAAGATACTGTCATGACGTGGCCGACAACAAGCCAACACAATCTCACACGAGATCAAATAAATCAGACTCATATTTGAGATAAGCAGAGGCGCGAAATTAAATTAAAATTAAGTTCCTTTATTAGAACTCACTATATACAAAATATTTACAGTTAGCCGTTCGGCTATTACAAATCATTCGACTTGCTAGTCGTGCATGGAACTAGCCACTGGTCTCACAAAAACTGTCTTATCAGCTTCCCAACGCTGACCATCCTCTCGACTTCGCCTCTGACAACTGACTGTCTGTTCCTTCTTCAAGTCACCTCCAAGCAGACTTTCCCCCCTCCGAGGGGGTTGGATTTCACTTCCGCCACCGGACGCCTTGTGCGGTCTTTGTCTTTGCCGTGCTGGTCACTTTCCAGTCAGACCAGCCCCTGAAAACTTTTTCATAAAGAGCATCGGCTAGTTCTCTGCCGATCTTTGTCCTGTGGCATTTCCGGCCAAGGTCCGTCTGCCCCATGGCGAACTGAAATTAATGATGCACCCTAGAATAACAAAAACTATTATCTGGGTTTTTCTATGGGTAGCCCCTTGAACCTTTAGAATGCTGGGTTCCACGTCTCAGCTTCATTGTACACAATTGTCCTGTGAACGTTGTGAGAACGCATGGGATGTTGCACGACATCACAATACCGATTTCGGCGTATGATGTCATACCGTCGAAGACTTCATGAAAGTCCTTCCTAAAGCTTTTTTTAATACTACAGAAATATGCTGTGTGAAATACATCCCCAAAACGAACAATTTGGCACAAGTTTCAAGTTACTTGAGTAAACGATGACGTCAGCGAAAGTTTATCGTTTTTTTCGGCACATTATGATAAATCCCTAACACAATGCTATGGATCTATTACGTTTATTTTAATTCTTTAAACTTTTCAAATTTTTTTCTAGACTATTGATGTTGGAGCTTGTAGCATGTATACTGTCTTCAGAAATGTTTCAATGAAATTTTTTGAAGATTCAATAAATTCCATGTCATTTGAATATTAAATTTTTTTAATTTCTATTGTGGTGTTAGTGAATGGAAATAAAAGTCAGTACAGCATCGGTATGGTTCAACAATAGAAGAGAGTGTTGTTATGAAGTGGGTTTAACACCCACAACTGGCAGCAGACATTATATTGGCCTATAACCCCATCAATAGAAACATGAAGAGCCATTATATAAATTTAATATGATGGTTAAATATTCACGATTATACTAAAAGAATATGTGTTTCTCACATTCATTGTTGCTGGTATACAACGGATTCTCTTCAGTTGCAATTATAACAGAGCACACGTAGCATCTGATGTCCAATTGAATATGGTGTTTTATTTCTGGTTTCATAAAAATTCTTGAAACTATTGCACACTTATTTTCGAACGATTTTAGTTCAGTAAAAGGGCAGTTTTGTTAATCTAAAAATTTAAAATATGATTGTCAATTGAAAAATTGCCCTGAAAAGTTTTGATTGAAAAATATTTCATTGAAATAATGGTTTGAAATCACTATTCTTCGGATACATGTTCCAAAAAGGAAAAAAAAAAAGTTATTTTTTCTCAACCTATATTTATTTTGTAATTTTGTCATCTCATATGTTTCAATCACATTATTATATGGAAATTTAAAAAAAATATTTTTTTAAATATTTCTCTAGTATTATAACCTAATTAATTTGCTGATCGACTACACTATTTTTAAAAGGATTTGATAAAATTTTACTCTTAAGGAACGAACATTTAAGTTATATTTTAATAAAGCTTCTCCAGCTCACTGAATTTAGTAAAAGCATGCCCACTTGTTTGTAATCACGAGTGTTAATACATAAATGTACTTTCAAATGTATATGCATTAACACTCAATGTATATGCATTAAATTAGGATGACTTGAATGACAGCATTAATGAATTTACAATATCATTACTTAACTGAGTATTTAATTTGAATTGCAAGAGATAAATATTTGATTACAAACGTCCTACAAGGAGAATATATAAATTTACATGTAGCTAGTTAGCTACCACACACACACGTTTGTGTGTGTGTTAGTTAGTCTGTATTATATTAATCTGGATTAAGAATTTTTTTCTATTTCGAATTCCTTCATTGACTATTTTTTTTTAATATTGTCTATCTCTCTTCCCCTGTTTTAAATTTATAATTCTAGGAAAAGAGTCACGTTACGCGAATAAATGTAGTATGTTGCCACACCTGGTAATTAATTTCTTATAATGAAGATAAAAACTGAAATCAGAATTAGTATACCTTTTAAGATTGGTATGTGATGGTTTTAATTAATTGTGGTCTTGACAGATTTGAGACACAAATTTGCTTACTGTTTTTTTTTCTTCTTTTCATCCGACGAGTCAAACGTTTGATACCCTTGAAATGTTCGGGAAATTTAGTTACTTTATATAACACACATTTAAAACAAAACACTTTTTTGCTTAGTATGCATGTCTGTGTTACAAATTATAACAAAGGTAATATATTATAAAAATTATTCAGTCTTAGAGTATGTTTTAAATAAAGACAGCTGTATATATTTAACCGCAAATAATATGGTGAAGAGAGAGTATGAAACTAATGGGATTATTTTTTAAAAAAAATATAATGGATTGAATACAAGAATTAAATCATATTCAACCTTACACTCTGAATCTATTACAAGCATTCCTAAAGGCTAGTTATCAGTAGTGTTAGAGTCTCACTTATAAATATACAATTAATTATTTAAGAAGATTTTAACTTTATATACTGTAAGATGTATAATTTTTGTATTTTTTAGTGTTCAGAAACAGCTGTTTACAGATAAAAGTTCCTGAATTTGTATTCCCGTGTTCTACCTGTTTTAAAATTTTTTAATGTCTTCATTTTTATGAAAAGAGTTTTAAGCATCTCAACATGGCTTTATTTCTTATTGTAAATGGAACCTCTATTTTTTAGCAATAAATAAAAAAAACAATCTGACAAGAAAAAAAAACAAATGTATCAGAAATAAAAGTTTTTCGCTTTCTAGCTAGAACAATCCTCATTAAAAGTTCGTTTCAGACGAATTGGATTGTTTCTGAGATAGGTAGGAAGCATTTAAAGGACATAAGAGAAACGGAATCTCTTCCCACCCCCACGTGGTTCATTGTTTTCTGATAGGCGGCAGTGCGCTCGCGAGTGGGGTACCACCCCTTTGCTGGAAAAGCAACCATTCGTCAGTTCTTCGCTGTAGATGCCAGTAGCATCTCCACCGCATGCGGGGAAGCAAGCATTGATCAGAGGAACTCTTGATATCCGATCTTTTTGAAGTGACCGTTACTATAGCAACAGCCTTACGTTATTAGATCCCCGACCTGTGGGGGAACAAATACCCAGAGTAGTGCAAAATGAAAACCTAGAGATAAAAAAATAACATTTTTTTCTTCACGAGATGTGCCTCGTGCATTATATATAATTTAACCGTGACTGGATCGTGAAAGGGACTGTTGAAGCACGTGGAGAGAATTGTTGTGTTGAAAGTTTCTTTCACGTGGACCTGTGCGTATGATCTAAGAAACTGTTCTACCTTTTCATAGAAAGGTAGGTAAGGATTTTTATCACAGTTTGTATGCGGGTCTTGTAAGAGTCATAAAAGGTTTTTTTGGGGAGAAATTTTCCTTCTGTTGCGCTGCAAAAAAGATTAAACCGACTCACTCATGCATCCGAGAGAATATCTATTTATACTGAAAAATGTGTTTTCATTTAATTTCAAGCGATGTACTCTGCTTTAATACGTGGAATATGGCAATGGTATTTTACACATTAAAACTTTTATCATAGAATATTACTAACTATATTTTAAAACTTTCTGGAAAAAATATGAAATTAAAATACAATATAGTTCCCATAGTTGGTGATACGGCTGTTTTTTGTTTTCTTTACAGATAAAAGAAAATAGATATCCATGATGACTATAAAACATATTAAAAAGAAAACACTTTTGGTTGACAGTGGTGAAGAATCATTTTAAGAAAAATATTTATTACTTGATATTGTTACTGAGCCTGGCATTTGCGAATGTTTCCTCAATTTTGTGAAATTAGCGTATACATAAATGACATTTTTTTAATTTTGAAAGCAAAAACACGTTCCATTTAGAAATAAGATAATTTTCAAATAGATAGATTTAGCAGGGAAGTATTATCTTGAGGGCTAAATGTAAACAAATGTGTTCAGTTTTTATTTCAAACACATGCTTTCTAAATAATTACTATGAATATTTTGACATTACATATTACAAAAATATTGGAAACAAGGGATGACTTTTCAAAAAATTAGCTATTAAAAGCTGGTATTTCTTTTATTATACTACATATTCTGATTTTGTAGTTTGATAATTGCAAACCTCCAGTTATTCTTATGTTATTTCCTTTAATTACTGTAAATGTTTAATGCGTGAAATTACCACTTCATTACTGGGTAAAGTTTTGGAAAACTATTGCGATAGGAAATTCGACTATAGTATCTGGTATTTTTTGTTAAATATTTTAAAGCAGCTGGCAATGGAAGACTAAAATTAATTCCCTCACATATATAAAGTACGCCATCTGTTTCACAGCAGTTAAATGGATTCAAGCTTAATTTATTTTGACAATGAAGAATGTGTATTTAAACGAAATTTTTTGCATGCATATTTTTGTAATTATTTTTTATATTTGAGAAAAAAGATAGGCTTTAAATAACTGGTTTATGAAGGATATTTGAAAATTCTAACTAGATTTTAATTCTGCTTACTAAATTTTAATTCAGCTTACTCAAAATAAATGCTGTACATGAAAAATTTTGAAAATATTTCATACAAACATTTGAAAATATTTGTTTAAAATGAAATCCTTATGCAAATAAAATGAGATAAAATTATGAACTGTAGTTTGACCATCAAAATGTTGTAAACATCTCTAATTATCACTCTAATGTAAATAAAAAAGCAGTTCATAGGTAAATAAAAGAACTATATTATCTCCCATTTGTTAGATGAAGAAAATAAAAATACAGCTTGCAAAGTAAAATTCAATTATACGAAATAGTAAAGCTTTTCTTAATAAAATGATAAAATTTTAAAATTATAGAAACAGTGAAGTATAGAATTAATCATTTCAAAATTTAAAACACCTGAATCTGTAATTTCATATTTAAGTTTTTTTCCTATGTAAATAGAAAGTAAATATTATTCAACATATATGTACAGTAGTTTTAATCTCCTGTATGTAGGTAATGTATTATTGTACTCTGTCAAATACTTGAAAATTTTGAAGGAACATTATTCAGCTCTTGATTTTATAAACATACTTTTTTCCTATAATTAGTAATGCATCTAAGATACATATTTTAAAGATTCTTTATGAAAGTCCTAAAGGTGCAGTTTAAATTTATTTTTAAGTTGGAAATATTTGCCATGTTTAGTATATAGTAGAAAAAACTTTCATTGTTCTGCGGATGCGAGATAATGTGTATATTAGAATATGAGTAACTCTAAAAATGTAAAAAAAAAATTATTACTTCGTATAGCATGAAAAAAGTAGACTATATATTAGTTTTATAAATGAAAAAATAATGTAAATAAGGAAACATTTCAATTCGATAAAATTTCCTTTGAGGCTCATAACTCGTGTTGTTATATGTTCTGAATCATGTGTCAGATTTTCCGTTAAAGATACCGAATTAAAAATTTTATGTATATGTCCGAATATTTATAAATAGAAAACATGTATTATTTATATAAATTTTTATATAAATTCACACAGCCGCATATCAGTTATAGTTTTTTAGTTAATATAAATTAAAGAAAACTTTTAAATAGTTTCTAAAGTGATTAGACTTTAACAAATGCAATAAATTTGGAATAGCTCTGAGTGATTTACATGAAATGTGCAGCATGTGCTTTGCGCAGGGAATGAATTATTTCAAATTTGAATGGACACATTTTTACTAAAGCATGAAAACTATTAAATAAGTTTTATTTTTTATTAAAACATTTATTATAAAATATCAATGCATTGTTTTTGATAAAACATCCAAATAATGAATGCATATGACTTCTGCTAAACATGTTTATTGTTTTTGTTTATCATATTTTTGAGTTTCAATACTTGTTTATTCTGAAACATCTGTATATATACTCCTAGCCGTATAAAGCATATTTTATATTACATTTTATTGCCATAAATGCTTTCCTTAATCTTAAATTTCAAATGCCTAATATACATATTTTTTAATAAATTAACCGCATTTTTTTCATTCTATGATTTTATGAACTTTTGTTAAAATAACTGAAGATAATTATAAATCATTGTTATAATAGATGAGCTTGTATTATAACTGATATAATTTAAGTTTCTAATTTGAACTTGAATTGTTACTTATTTAGCAATATTCCAGCATTTCATAATTCATTTTGCATGTATGTCAGATCAAACTTAATATAACGTCTTATAGTTTTACTAAGAAATATCCACATGAAAAACGTAATATTGAATGTAAAATATCTTGAAATATGTATATAAATAAGACTTTTTAATATGTGTTTAAATAAGGTTTTACGGATGCTAGTTGTTCGATTTTTTGTTTACATAATAGTATCAATTTACAACTTAGCTATTTCGGTTTATTGTTTTGTTTTATTAACTTAAAAATACGAATAGAGTTTTGATCGAACTGTCTTGTAGAACAATTTTAACGCTATTTTAATGATCTAGAATTGAAATCAAGGTTGGGAAATTTTTCCTATATCTGTATTTTATAAGTAGATTTCATTATACACCGTACGCTTATGGTACACTGGTGTTTTAAAAAGAGATCATGGATCATCATGTTCATGTGTCTAGAGAGAGGAGGACAGTGAACGAAAATAGGTTGACTTAAGGAGAAATTTTGGAAGTACTATAGATGAAAGAATGGTTTTGTCCTTCTAAAAAATGTACGGCACATTTTAATGTTTTACGTGTTACCGCCTGAATTATTACTTTGCTCACGTCAAGTGTAAATATATGTTCTGAAAATAATTTTTACCAACCTGTAAAGTTTTATTGAAAATTTCTTTCTCTCGATGGTGTTTTTACTAAGACAATAGGGAAAGTCGACAACGGTATTGTCTATCATACCATATATCTTTGACTTTGGGATTAGAGTTATTACAAAGGACATTAGATTTTACAGTTGACTTTAAAGAATGGCTATAAATTATTAAGGGTTTTGAATCTTAGCACTGGATTTTTGTAATCCAAGTCTAAATGACCCCGTAATGTATGAATGTACTGTCTTAGAATATAACCTGGTATCAACGTTCCGGAACACTTCTGACAGGAGTAATTCTATCCGATCTATTCTAAAATGATTTATCCTAAGATTTCAGATTAGATTTCATTCCCAGCTACAATACTTCCTGAGTGTGCATTTATAACTATTTTGTAAAGTTTTATTCCTGAAAATCATTAAACGTTTGTAACTAATTCAAATAAATGCTATTTCCTCCCTCCAGAGAACAATCATAATTCAGAGGGTTAGGTATATCATCCTGGTGTTTAGAAACTGAAAAATGAAAACTTTTTGACTAGGTCGGATAATTCATGACATACGGTACCATATAAATTTAGCTTCATATTAGTGTTTTAGCCAAATAACTATAATCTCACGAAAAAGGGCCTTTGGGATTTGAATTAGTGTAAAGCTGTTTTATGACTTTTGTCGATTGGCTCAGACCAAATTAAGCAGTAATTTAAATAAACATTAAAAGATTTATCCTAATTCCAAGTTTGTGAATACTAAGGATCTACTTTAATACCAAGGTTCTTATGTAATCTAGACGTTTCTTGGAATCTTGAATATTACTTAACCTTTAATCCCAGAAGGCAGGTCGAGACCAAGAAATTAAAAGCCGACTCCGATTAGCTACGGACATTGATTCAAACAGAGAGTTGGAAAAACTTTAGTCTGCGTAGTCGAAAACTAGAGCTTTAGCCAATTGGGGCATCTTATAGTCTATGTCACAAAAGGTGATTAATAACCATCTATTTCTCTCAAAGTTATTTCAGAGAGAACTTTGAAACAATGGGCATGACAGGTAAATATATTACAAAAGGGGCTATTAACTTATATGATAAAGCGACAGATTTAAATAAGTTTTCAGTTTTTATATAGGTTGAGGTATTCTGTTACAGAGATTATGACGTAATCCGGGGGTGTAATGGTAGAGGATACCTGGATAGAGAGCTCAACGTGTCGAAACAGATTCCTGATCTGGAATATTATTTTCCGAACAGAACAGATAATTAATGTTATGTGGTAGAGATTTATACACTGAAGAGCATTGTTACTTCTGTTTGACTATGATATCTAAATCTCTCTTTATAAATAAATATAAATAAATATATATATATATATATATATATATATATATATATATATATATTTATTTATTTATTTATACCGTACTTTTCGGACCATAAGACGCACCTCTTTTTACAAAAAATCACTTAAAATTGGGGTGCGTCTTATGGGCCTAAGGAAACATTAAAATAAAATGAATATTTTATTGTATATATTTTATATATATTATTTATTATATTTATTATATATAATATAAATATTTTAATATTAAGAAATATATATTTTAATATAAAATTATATATAATATAAAAAATTCTCGATATTTTATAAAGAATTTCTCATTTATTGAAATTCACTTAAAAATGAGGTTAACCGGGTAAAATCTCTCTATTCTTTTGAGGCTCCTTACTTCTATTTTTAATTGGATGTTTTCGAATGAATGAGAAACCTTTCTAAACCAATATGTTGAAAAATTGAAAGTAATTTTACCATTTAATGAGAATATATCAGTACGATATTCAAATATGCACATATCCGTCATTTGTCCTGCCAGGTGATGGTCGAATGGCTAGGGCGCTGGTATTCGGTTCAGGTCCTGTGGGTTCGAGTCCATTCTTGGCATGGATATTTGTAGCCGATCGGAATCGGCTTTAAACGGTAGGTACGGTCTAAGTAACCCTCGCAAAAAGATGAGGGTCGCGCTCCAAACCAAACCAAACCGTTATTTGTCCTTCTAAAAATGTTAACAGTAACTACGTCAGTTCTGATAGGAGGTCGAATGTGTAGCAAAATCATTATTCTTGCTAATGTATCGTCCTCCCCTAAGAACAGACTCGATAATTTTTAACAACATAAAGAACTTCCGCTAAGATATTGTTCATTTGTGTAAACTACTTGCAAATGTATATGCTATCAAATTTACTCAACCCCAACCGAAAAAATACATGTATTTATACACATACAATTATTTCGAGAAAGCCGACTTTTGCTCTAATATGCAATTGTTATTTACATTAATTTAGCTAAATTGTCAATAGAGAAAAAAATTCAATTGGTGTAGTAAGATATTTAAAAGGAAATTAAATTGGAAAATATGTAAAGAGTCTTAAAAAATATTTTATTCACGGAAAAAATAAAAGACATAAAAGTAAGAAGTAGGTACACATATATTTTATCCACACACCTTTCCCCTTAGAACAAACAAACGAAAGGAAGAAAACTTAAATTTTTCTAGCAGAAAGAATAATCTAATTTAGATTTTTAAACTGGACAAAGTAAATAAGTTAGTGGGGAAAGTATATTCTAAAATAAATATTTTCCTCTCTATCTTTTTTAGGGGGTTATACAAAGTCTATTAGGTATTTTTATCAAAAATAAAAGGAAATAAATGATATATATATATATATATATTTATTTATTTTTTCTGAACGCATCCACGGAATAATACTTCTATGGATTATATATTATTTTACATAAAATATCTTAAATATCACATATAATATGTGCTATAAAATATTCAAAATTATGCGACAGTAAAGTATTTAATGTTTATATATCGTTAAAATTTATCTAAAGTTTTAGACACTGAAATGCTATGAATATAAGAATGATTTTCCTATTTTCATATTATTCCGTGTGAAAACAGATTGATTATACAGGATATATATTCAAAGCATTACTTTTATAGATATTTGCATTATAGCAAGTCACTAAAATTTCCTTAGATGCCTTGAACTTTTATAATTAAATGTAGGTTTCACTTATTAAAGTATTTTCGATCATAAATCTTACCTAAATTTAGCTGACAGTAGTATCACTTATGCTTTTACTAAGTTTAATCTCCCAAGTGATGGAATAAGTTATATTCTATTGAGAAACGGATATAAATATGATTTCTATTGAATTTCTCTCAAGAAATCTGAACTCGGAATACCGATGATAAGATGTTTCGCAGCTAGTTATGTCAAGTGTATTCACAATTGATCTATAAATAAATTATTAACTTAAATCGAAATTAATTGAAAGCGTCAAGTTTCAGAGAGTAAAGATTAACGTCAAAATAATATTTTAAATTATCGCATAAAATCTGAAATAAATCTCTTCAAGGCTTTATTTAAGACTAATAAACCAAAAAAATATTTTTTCTTCTCATCGTTGTTCTAGAAAGAAAAATACCAATCAGATTTTAAACTTCAGTTAAACTAGCGTGATGACTAAAATAAATATTTCCAAAATTAAAATTTTCAATTTTCTCATAGTGAAAGCATCTAAAAATTGCTGAAAATTTTGTCAGCATTATAGTATTTCGTCAAACCTTCCTCAGGAACTGAACCCTCTGATAACGCGATTACACTGGAGTGGCGCTGAGTTTTAAGTCAGGCGGCTTTGGAAGAATCTGCCTCACTTCTGTGTGAGAACAAGAATGCCTGACTCTAGGACAGAATTCCCCATTTTTTTTCACAAAGTGCGACTGTAACAAATCGATGTCAGCCATCAGCTATACTTACATTCTTTCTTTCCTAAGATTGCTCGAGAATCGAAGCATTATTTCCTTCTACCGAATAACTGTGGTGACCATTACATCTGCAAACCATTTCGAAATATATCCAAATGAACTTCAAAAAGTTTTTAAACAATAATTTTAAACACCTTTCATCATTTCGAATATTTCCCATCATATGTATTGTCTCTATTTTTAGACATTTTATTCCTACAGATTTCGCTCTATTGGAGAAAAAAAATCAAAGTCAACTGAATTTTTATTCAGTCAAATAAACGTACCTAAGTAGGTGTTAACAAGGGACTTTTTATATATGTCCTTAACGTTTGGCCATGTTAACAAGGGACTTTTAATAAATGTCCTTAACGTTAGGCCATGTTAAAAATGAAAATAAAAAGATGAGCATTTGCTTTTCAGCGAAAAGTTCATATTCCGATATGATGCCGTCGTTGTTACAAAACATTCTAAATAAGGCTGTGCAGAAGGACTAGATTCTATTGGCCTGTAATGCCTTTAGATCTTGACTGAGTTAAGAAACAGGGAAGGATATTATCCCCGAGACATCTGCAAAATCTTCAAGGCCATGGTCAAACATTCAATACATTCGCTATTTCCGTGGGTCAATGCTGCATGTTTGCTCCAAATTTACATGCTATTTTCTTTAATACACATGGTTATTTCATAAACTGTGACGTTGTATTGATAAATGTACTAGAAATAACTTCGGGGAAAAGAGTCTTTAAATATTTAGAACATATACGAGTAAAATACGATTATTTTACAAATGATTTTCTGTTAGTATCCACACGAATTCAGGTCAATAAGTACTGACATTCCTCCTATTTAATTTGGGTTAATATAGTTATTGATTTTTACTGCTTCAAAGAATTCAATTTGTCATTTCAATATAAATATAATTCAATTGTGATCTTCATTTAAAATTATATATTCTACGGTCGGGAAAATCCACTACATACTAGTATGTTTGAGGTAACGTATTCCGGAAATCTTGAGTTACTGCTTAAAAATGGTCAAGAATATTTAAATTACACATGTTTAAGTCAAGATTCTGTTGAAACAAATCCACATAGACCTATCACATGTTAGATATATATATATATATATATATATATATATATATATATATATATATATATATATATATATATATATATATATATATATATATATATATATATATATATATATATATATATATATGTATATATATATATATTAATTTTGTGAGAAAATTAGTGATTACAATATATTTTAGTCGGTATAATTTTTTTTCAAAATTGGACTATCACATGTTAGATATATAATGATATTTTAATCTGAGAATGCTAGATACAGCGGCATAACTTTTCTGTACTTTTGGCAGAGCTGTTTCAGTTTCAGCTGTCAACTATTTTCGACCAAGGCAGTCACTTACTAATCACTTGTCATGCTCATTGTACCTACTTTTTAACTGTAACCTATGAATCACTTCTACAAATTTAAATGATACTGCTCTAATATTAAATATCTTATGAATTTTATATAATATAAAAACATGTTCTAAAAAAGATTGTCTTAATGTATATAGATGTGAGTTAATATATAAAAAATATTTCACCAAAAACTTGGTATTGTTCCTAAAACTTAAATATTTCGTCTGATTTACGTTAACAAGTTAAGCATGCTTTTTAATGGGGTTTTTTTACGTAAATTGTGATAATCCTTGTGTAGTTGTTTACGTCTGCGCAACAAATATATTAAGTAGTTCACTGTGTGGAGAACAAGGCATCCTAAAGCTGTAACTCCTATATTTTTTGCACTTAATCGTTAAAAAATTGCTGCTTTTTGGACCAAAGTTGGAGGAAGAGGTTGCTCAAAGTTTGAAGATTGTGCTATTTATTTATTAGAAATTGTAATAGTTTTGTTGTCAGTGGCTCAGTGGTTGTGTCATTCGACTGACTAAAGGTAATGAGAAATTTCAGATTGATACCTTCCAATTCAGTTATAAACACAGCTAAATTTCTATGTAAAAGGAAAACATAAAGATTTTTAACTTTGTACTACATAATACTCGTTATAATCGAGTATAGGGTTCAAATACTATAAGTTTTTGTTTTTATAAAATTTCGTCTTAATTTACATTATGTAATATTTTGTCATTAATTGTTTGTAGGTATTGTTTGTAGTAGAAACTTATCATAAACACTAATGGATATATATGGAAAAATATGGATTGTATATCACACTGTCAAATGTATCGACACAATTCAACTCAAATAGTATAATATAATGTATTGGTAGAAAAATCGTAAGATCCATCATAGTGATGTGATACTGCTATGAAGGTCTCTGGTACACTGAAGTAGTTGTATCAAATGTCAGTTCACTTGCTATAAGGGTATCATCAGCTATATAGTCCCTGAAAACGGAGATTAATACAGAATCAAATTGTGTAATTTCTTTATACTTTTAATTTTCACAATATTTTTCCACGTCATTATTTTATGGATTTATTCGTATAATCATTTTATTTACACTTTAATTTATCATTTTACACTTAGCAATTTTATTTTTAGGTCATAATTTGTAGGGGAATCTGTAATCTCCAATGCAATTTAGCAATTGACACGAAAAAAATCTGATAGCAATAGTATGTGTATCTATCACCGAAGAGAAATGTCATGCAACTGTAATTTAAACAAAACAGAAAATGTAACAAAAATATTTTAAAGCATACCTGCTACATCTTTGAGTCATAAAATTTATTATTTTTTTAATACAGAAATAATATTGATTAGAAGAAAAATCTTACAACCGAAGGAATAAAAACTGCTCAAAGTACAACGTTGTTTTCCACTAAATTCTCTCTTCTCAACGGGTTATACAATTTTAAAGGGGAATTAAGCCTATGGAATATTTTTCTTCAGCTTTGAATAATGGGATGAAGTCAGTTTTTAGATAACACGTTATGTATGCGAGAAATGCTTCCGGTAGGAAAGAAATAATAAAAAGTATTTACCGAGTTATATCATGTATAATAGCTTCAGTTCAAAAACACTTTTTAGTAGGAATACAAGTCTGTAGATAATAATGAAATGTTTTCTTGGCAGAACCAGTGATCAAACTCTGATCTACTCATCTTGCGTTGGTTATTTTCCATACTGAAAAATGACATGGTCGCTCTGTCACTTAAAAAATAATTCACCACTTTTGAGCTTTTTATGGTGCAATTTTGAAGGCAAAAACCATATTTTTAAGATATGGCTTTCCCTTGTTGATAGCTTTAGGTATTGAAATAAGAAACTTTTGAATATGTCGCTGAAAAACTAACACAATTTCATAATCGCCTTTAATGATCTTGCATTTAAATTACTTTTCTTTTTAACAACATTGAATGATATTGACGCTTATACCTCCCTCTCCCCCTCGTCTGCACAACTGTGTTCCGCGAAACACCGAAGTGTTCTTTCAGACAGACTATACCACATCCCAGATACTGTATCCAACTTCACGACATGAAATAAATTATGTCATCGCAATATTATAAATCTCTTGATTCGAGAAGTTGTATGTTCTATTACTTTTTAAGGTTTTACCAGAAAATTACCTACAAAGTACTGACGCAAAATTTGGTTTACCGTTTGATATGCGTATTTAGTTTACCGTTATTATTACGTCACTGCTATAGCACTATCCCTACTTTTGTAGTATTAAATTATGAAATTCACATCCACGTCTTGTGACTGGAAAGTGAGACTTCGATTTCTGGTGCAGGTGCAAAATGGACTTTGGGTTAGAGCAGGGGTTCCCAACCTTTTTCTACATCGACCCCTTTTAAAAGAATGATTTTCTCCATCGACCCCCTCACATTTTCTCTATAATATACAGCATACAGCATACAGCATAGCTATAATACTAATAATTGCACATAAAACGCTTAAAGCTGACAATTTGACTAAGAATTTGAACAAAAAAATAGAAAAAGTGGTTCTTAGGTTTATGTTTTATTCTTTTTGTACTATTTTCATTTTTAATTTCACAAATATAAACAAGATTTCAGAAACACTGATTGTAATTGCACAAACATCGCGAAGAGAAAAACAAAACTGCTTCTGATTGGTTGCAGCATCGGGAGGACCCACGTGCTGTTTCAGGTCCCCCAGATCTGTACACAAGTTCCCCCAGGTTTCCCCAGATCTGTACACAAGTAAAAGCTGACGGCGGCATTCGAGGCATATATAAAAGTGTCATGCCATTCGACTTTAGATGCTTGGATCACTCCGCACCATGCAAATCTGTATTTATACATATTAAAACGGATATTAATATCTAATAATTACGTTCCTAAAAATTAAATTAAATTTAAAAACAGAAAAAAATTATCATAGACCCTCAATAGACCCTTGGAATACTATAGACCCTTTTTAAACTTCCATCGACCTCCAAGGGGTCCACTTGGACTCCGTTGGGAATCCCTGGGTTAGAGCAACAGTTTTAATAAGAAATAGTTAGCAGCTAAAAAATAATCTAACGTATTCACCTCCGATTTCCACAAAAAACTCGGTAAAAAAATATTGCTAACACCAGGGAACACCAGCAAAAAAAAAAAAATTAAGTTATTGAATCAAGGATAAAAAATTTCGCACATGTTATCTCTACAGTAGTTTCATGGGCGTAAAACTCTGCAGGTAAGTTACGTTAGCTACAGCAACGAAAGAGTTACATATTACTCTCCGAAAGCAGTTAAATATCTTCAAAAGACCTATGTTTTTTTTCATATATCGTATATCTCCAAATTCTTTCATCGAAAATTTTGAATTTACATATCTCATTTCATTTACTTCACACGCGAATGTTGTTCTCATATCTAAGAGAGATTAACACATTCGTTTATTAATATACTTATTCATAATAAAAAAAAAATCTCCGATTCATTAGCTAGAATTTTATGTAATGTTAATTATTACACGAAAGGCTAATTTAAAAAAGTCTAGGAGGGAAAATTTAAGCGAAAAGAATTCTTGTTTAAGAATTTATTTTTCATTTTATGTTTTTTTTTCAAAGAACCTTGGAAGGTATTAGATGGTTATTAAAACTGAACACATCTTTTATATCTATAATTTAAATTGTTTAACTCAAATTGAATTCTCCCAGATTTAACGGAATAAAGCTACTAATTCCCAAGATTGTAATAAATCAGTTAGCAAGCACTATTAAGTTGTTCATTTATCTTCTGCATGTGAACTCCAGCTTATTGCTCGTTAAGGTTGAAGTAAAATCATGTCACTGAAAAAAGAACCAACAAAATGAATTACGGCTGATAAAGATGAGCATAATTATGCTTAAGGTTTTATCGTTATCTAAAAACTTTTTGTACATTTTGTTCTTGGTATTTCTATGTAAGTGAAGAAGCATAGTTAAAAAATAAATATATTAATGCATTTTAACTTTATAAAGATTTGTAACTTGCAAGTATTTTATAGAAAAGAAATACACTTTTTTTCTTTTGCAAGAAGTATTAATAGTTATCATTTGATTTTAGTCAATTTCATATATGGGCGAAAAATAATGACATGTTTTCTTTTTAAAGGACACACTTTAAACGAAGTGACTCTTCTTAATACATTTTTATATTTTTACACCATACTATTCAGAATTTTCTTAAATTTCAGGCATTTTACACCTTGGTAGCATGTATATATATATACAGGGTGATCCAAAAGTCACAGAAAAAGTAAATATTCAATAATTCGAAAAGTATAGAGAGTAGCACGATGCGGTTGTCATAGAAATGAACAAAAATACAAGAATTTTTTTGATAGCGAAAGATTTTATTGCCAGAACAATTACATTTGTCACCGACAGATGACGCTGTAGTGGAGAAGAAGCTGCAGCCTGTCACAATTTAAAACAGCTTGCAGGTAAACTTCGAAAATTTTCTGTCACAGACGAGCTTTATACAGCGATTTTAAGAGACAGTACTATTCCCTTCTTAGAAGGGATACAAGTGTTCCATAGTGTTATAGATTTGCAGGATGGAGCGGCTACCTCCCACCACATGTCTTGTCCAGCACCTTATGCGATCGACATTTGGCAATTACCGTGTCCTTCATCACTGTCCCCGGCACGAATGGCCACCAACGTCTCCAGATCTTACACCTACTGACTATTGGTTATGGGCCCACTTAAATTCAAAGGTGTACAGAGGGCGGTCTGTGTCATTGATCACTTGGCAAGAAGCTATTTGCCATCATGTGACACGAATTGCAGATAAAATCCTCTTCGATGCTGTGCTGAAGGACGTGTTATGCCTGACGGCCATTCTCATGAATGACGGTCGTCATATTGAACTTTTGCAACCCTAGCTGCATTGCGAACTCTGCTGCCCCATGTAAAAACTACTGAGACATCTGAATCGCCACCTGTCGGTGACAAATATAACTATTCTGGTAGTTTTTCGCTATAAAAAAATCCCATGTCTTTTTGTGTATTTCTGTGAAAACTGCATCGCGCTACTGGCTATACTTTTCGAATTATTGAATTCTTTACTTTTTTGTGACTTTTGGATCATCGTGCATATATATATATATATATATATATATATATATATATATATATATATATATATATATATATATATATATATATATATATATATATATATATATATATATATATATATATATATATATATATATATATATATATTAAATATTGGTAAAAACATTAATTAAACATGAAACTCAATTCTAAATCAAATCTGATAAACTACTAAGCATATTGCAACTGCACAAAAAAGTAATCACTATTAAAGTTATTCGATATATTTGCGTTGTATAATTTTGACATAAACAATATTAAATTAACCGGCTATTTTAATTAATATTTCTAATCGATTTGATAGAAATGTTTTTCACATTCGAAATAGAATCAAACGGTAACTAAAAATGGTTTCATAAATACCATTAAAACTATTACACAAACAAAGATAAATTATAATTTGAGATTCGGGGCTTTGACATTTTCTAACGCATTTCTAAATAATAATTCATTCACGGTAAGTAGTACTTTTTTATTTATTAAACATACTCTTCACTGAAAGAATATACAATGATATATTTATGAAATTTAAAACTTATCATGACATTTTAAAGTTTCCGCAACAATTATTTTGTCGTAGAATTTGATATTTTCATTTATCTGATACCAATGTTAAATTGTGTCAATTCTTTAGAGAATGTTTCTAAAAAAATATCCTTAAAGTATATCAAGTGGAATTTCTGATCCTCCTATTAAAATTTTGTGTATTGGAATTGTGCAATTAAATAGAAGTATCATCGGCTTAATTCGTTTAGATTAATATGTTTAGAACTTGTTTTTATTCCGTTTTAGTTTAGTGTTACAGGGTTTTCTAATAAACTGTGGAAATCCTATTGGGGTAGATCAGGTCATGGATTAAGTGTGCAACTATCAGCAGATCGATCCGGAAAGCAGAATATTTTGGAACGGGATAAGACTATCCCTAACTGGTGAATATTTTTACCGAATGATAAATCCATAAATATTCACTCTGATATTCACTATACGGATTTAGTCTCAGATTTCTTTATACCCAGCGGTAAACTGAATGAAGAAGAAAATTGATAAGTATCAGCATTGGAACAGACAAGAGGTCATTGCGGGGCCAGGGCAAATTTAGTTATTTCTGAAGGGGATAAGGAGCCTGTCAATTATCTCTCTTACAATGAAGAAGAGATAAATAAAGTAAACGAAAACAATCAATATTTTGAATCTACCTTGTTTCAAATTATTGATAGTATAATCTTACTTAGGAATTTCTCTAAAAAATGGTGAAAAATACTCAGTGAATGTCTCAGTTTTCATTGAATTCAAAACTCTGATTTTAATTTTAAAATCTTGGTGTTAGAATTAAATAACTATCAGTTCTTAGTTTACTAAAATAAAACAATGTATTTATTAAAGCAGTCAAAAAAAACCAGTCAGTGCCAATACATAAATCTTATTTTCGTGAATTTCATAATAATTTATAAGTACTATCAATGTTTTTCAAATAATATATAAAATAATATATTCTGAACTTAGATTTATAATTGGTGTTTACGAATACTTACAGATAACTAATAATTCCCAGCATATATTGTTAGATTTAAACAAAAACAGGTGAAAAAAAATTCAGGTATTATGAGACTATATATAATTTGTTCTATTTTAAATATTTCTAGTCACTAATGTATAAATCATTTAAATTTTAATATAAGCACATTATAATTATTCTAATGTGTATTATACGTAATGATGGATATCGCAAATATTATTGAACATAAGAGAAATATTTGACGTAACAGCATTAAAGAAGAAAAGGTATAAGTTGTTTTATAGAGCAACCTCTTTACTATGAGAGCTTCCAGGCTTCTTTTATTCATTTTGTTAGAATTATTTTTTTTATCCCTAGGGACAGAGAAAGCAAGTTAGCTGACACAGAGGTTATACGCAATGATCCCTGAGACTAACTTCCTAATCTATCGATTGGGAGATAAAGTACATAAATTGGTCTCAAAGGGGCTTCGACTGAAAAGAAATGGACTTCGTCCTATGAATCTACATCAAGGACAACGTGTAAAATAAAATGGCTTTGTGTCTTAGTTTCTGTAGAGTGTGATTGAGGAAGAACTTAATAGTATGTAACGGTTTTATCTACATTCAGCTTGCTGGGAATGTAACCAAATTTCTACGTTTGATTTTATGCAATTAACTTGGAATCAGGAAATTAAATGATATACATGTATATATGATTTCTAAAGGGAATATTTCTTTAGAAAAGAAATGTAATAATTTTCAAAATATATAAAATGAGAAATGTGTCAGAAGATTTATAAGAGAGTTTTAAAATATACTGATGTTTTGCCATCCCAGGATATTGTCAAAATCCTTGTTTCGTTTATAATGAGTTATTAACAATCCATTAAAAAACATAATATTTTAATTCATTTAGTCCTAATTGTTTTCCACTTTTTTTAAACCAGGAAATATCAATGAAATGAACAATATATTAAAAATCTACCTAATAGTAAATGTGTTTACATTAACTTTTTTATTCAAATTCCTTAAGATTGGAATATAAAACAATTTAACATAAGAGATATTAGCACGTTAATGGATCTTTAAAATAACCAGTATTTATAATCAGTTTATTAAGTATTTAGTTTTAACTATGCACAACTAGATATTACAAACTAGAAATACAAGATATTATTAGGGATATCTTCGGTAGGCATTAAGTTATCAGTTAAGAATGTTTAAGAATGTGAACAGTTTTCTAGAAAAAAGTATAACATTAGTGAAATAAAACGGTTAAATTATAAAACTACTTCCCGTCAAATCTGAACTACATCTTTTTCCAATTGAAAAAGATACATCATAAAAATGCGATATATAGATAAATTATTAGTATTAAAGAAATCATCAAAACTCAATAATATATACGCGTACATAAATTCATATACAGCATACATAAACCTGGTGTGTGCTAAGAATGTATTTTCAAATAGATGAAAGTAGATGCATGTTTTACAGATGCTTGCTAGTTTACCTATGAAAGTTAAAATGAAGTAACTTTGTAGAATTTAAATTTGTAAGGACCTATTTACGAATTGAGTTAAGTTGTATTAAAATAACAGGTCAATTAGTCATTTACTGAAAAAACGTCTGGTTCAATCTCATGAAGATTCAGCTATGGAAAATTTCCCTCACATGATTCAAATGTCGTTATTTAAGTTTGTGTTGGATTCCAATAAATATTTGTGTCATATTAGTCACAGCAATTGTTGTCAGTCCAAGTCCTTTGAGCTTCGGGGTTCAATAACAGTAATATAGGAGAAATTGACATCTGAATATGAGTCATATAATCATCCAGATGCAACACATGCGTTATTTAACATTGAAGGCAGAAAACTCTAATCTTCAGACGAGACCCGTTTCACTTAGCAGAACAAACGGCCAGTGGAAAATATATCAAGATACTTGGGATTAACGTATGTTGGCAAATATTGGGGGGAATTTTTTCTATAAAAATACTAAAGCGGTATATCTTGGACAAATCACTGAATATTACCATTTTATTTTCCCATATTAATACTCAATGATTCCAGTCAATTTTGATGCTGTGGTTTGGTTACGCAAAGTAATCATCCATGTTCTTTTATTAATTGTATATACAAATGATTTCTTGAGTTAAATAATGGCTTTGCTAACTCTTTTGCCATCTGTATTATCCACTATTGAATTCTATTCAGCATAAAAACGAAAATTTTCATCTACCATTCCGAACAATTGGAGATGAAGGTATTGAAGCACTGATGGTTGGCACCCTATGCAAGTGCGATTCAATTTAAACCTATAACTATTAACAGGATTTACTTAGGAATAATTTACCACAGAACACTCTCGTTAGAGTTACAGGTCAAACCACCAGCAAATTTAGAAACTTTATCCATAAAATATCCGCATAATTATATCTATTTAAGTACAAAATTGGGGAATAAACAAATGCATACAAAATAATTTTAGTATTAAATCTTAATAAGGACAATCATCTCTAAACCGCAAATTAAATTTTTATTCAGTGAAAATCATAAATATGCGAGTAATACATCATTTTAATAACTGAACATAATAATTCTGAAATTAAGTGAAAGGTTTTTCCCGAAACTTCTTTAATGTATTTAAAATGTTTTCCTTTAATGTATTTAAAAACTGAATAGAAATATTGGGATCTACAAAATAAAATTTTGAGGTTCCAGCCGTTTTATTATATTTTTAAATAAGTAGAATGACATCAAATACTTTTCAGAAAATGACGATTCATATATTTCATGATTTTGAATTATGCTACGAAATTATATATTATTTAGATATAGGAAAATAAAGAGATGATCTATATATTAAATGGCGCTTTGATGTTAAATATGACTCCAAAACAAGTACTTTTACTTCTTGGTAAAATGAATGAATAAATGTTTGGTTTAATAAGAGATAGGATATATGCATTTTTATGGGTATTTTTTGTCTAAAAGAGTAGATGAAATATTATTTAAGAAAAATTCATTCGTAATTTATGAAGTGGAGCAAATATATTATTACAACTCTTAAGGTAGTAATCCAACAGCTTTGTAAGAAATTAAATATAAAAACAGATAATTTAAAGTCTAAAATTTGTTATTTATATGCAATAATATGTATAATATTGGTTTTGCTGTTAGTAGATAGTTCTAAACTGAATATGTAATAAAATATTTTATTCCGTTATCTGAAATATGTTTTTTATAGTAAAATAATTTTCGTTTCTAAACTCATCATTTTTAGTTCTAATTTCCCCAATTTTGTTTCTAATTTGTTATCCACGACTGAAATAGGAATGCAAGAGAAACAATTTTAATTGTACTAGAAAAATGCCAACGACTGCAAGGATCAATCAATTAGTTACAAAAGCATTTCATTTAAGTAATATTTACTATTAAAACTAAGCAGGAAAGTAAAAAGTGTTTTACTGACCGATAAAATGTGGTAAAATTCCAATGATGAGATCCCCTTTTTTCTCCTTTTCTGAAAGGAATTCAGTGACACAATAGTTTACGCAATTAATTTCTTAAGGACGGAACAGAAACATTGATTAGAAATTAATTGAAACTGTTAACTTGTAATAAGTTACGAGTTTTCTACATTCCCTTGGCAACATCAAGCTATCATTTTTAACAACAAACAGCTCTAGAAAAAATTTTCAGTTACAGGGAACGAACGGAATTTTCCCGCTGAATTCCATATTAATAAATTAAATCGATCATTTTAACATATTCACTATAATATACGGAAAAGAGTTTAATTAAAAATATTCTAGTGATAATGATAAAATAATCATTTTGATTGAGATTTTAAATATTAATTTTATTATTTAATAAACTTTTCCGTATCTCCTAAAATTACTGCATTAATTCATCTGCAGTTTTTATTTTAGTAATAAGCAATCTACAAGCAATCAATTAATGTATTTAATCATGATAATTCCTAGAAATGAATTAAATATTTTCATTACAATTAAAAAAAAATGCATTTCTGTGCCTAAAGATTCAGTCTGATTCAAAATGAAAAGAAAAAATAAATTGTTAGGTTTTTCTGAATCCTATTGTCAGTGTAATTTGATGGCTCTACAAGATGTTGACATACAGATCTTAAATATTTTTATTTAGAATATCGGCTCTTCTATTATAACTTCTCTCCAGTGATTAGCCCGAAGTAAAATGACAAAGCGGTTGACCTGTCGGGGATGGCAAAGATAATAAAATATGGTGTTATTCTTAGACATAAATAGGAAATCATGTTAAACCAAAATAATTCAAAAACTATTTATTAGGTATTATGTTTAAGCTAACAAAATGCAAAAAGCATTATAAATCTAAAAATTGCGATTCTAATAATTCCTTAATCTACTGTAGGGTCTTAGTTCAAAGTATTGAGATCTTTGTAGTAGTAACTGGAAGAAATTCCTGAAAGATAATGAAGATAAATTATTTTAGAATCAATGGCTGTTACGTCAACCTTTAAACTCGCCTTTATAAATTCAATTTCTGAAGAAAAGTGATTTTAAACATTTATATTAGTACTTTTTGAAAATAAGGCGAAAATTATTTTAAAAAATATTATTAAATTTACCCAATGGAATTCAAATTCTAGTTCTGAGTAATGTAATTGATTCACTTACTCAGAAAATAAATGTAGCCTAGTTATGAGAGAGGGATGTAAAATCATATTACCATAAAATCTTGAGTATAATAAGCGCGTCTTTTTCACATTTTAGTCCGCAAATATGAGGGTGCGTATTATACTCTTGTATAAATAAAATGTAGTTTTACACATTGAATAAATGAACGTACATAAGCTGCAAGACATTGTCACAACACGGGTGCGCGCGCATCTGCACTCCGTGATTCATCCACCCTCTTACTAAGCAGGTGTTCCTTTTAAACAAACGGAACTCGCAGTTCGTATCGCATACGAGTTCAATACCATGTCCCTTGAAATAGTAATAATTCCCGGTTGTTGCAAGTGCAAAAATTTTTTATTTTATTTTATTTATTTCCCTCTAAATGTCTTCAAGACGGTCCTATACGGCAGCAGAAAAATTATCAATTGTTAAACGTGAGACGGCAGTGAGAACGACATATTACGGGAGGATGGGCAGGTGTCATCAAATGAGGATAACGATGGAGATATATATTACGACGGCAGCAATAATTATGACATAGACGCAACAACAACAGACGAGCTGTATTCTAGTGAAAGTAGTTTAGACTGATTGTTTGTTTTGAATTAAAATTGTAAGTTTTTTTTCATCCGAATTTGACGTTTTCGTTTATTTTTATTAAGAATTTTATTTCTGTTAATAAATATCTGTGGAATTCTTAAATAAAATATTGAAAAGTTATGGGTGTGTGTTATAGTCGAATTTTTAATTTTTTTTTCGAAAATTTCGTGCAAAATTAAACATGCGTATTATACACGTCTGCGTATTATAGTCAAGATTTTACGGCATTAATAACATAGATGTGTAATATTTTTACAATTCATTATTTAATATTTTAATTATACGTGTGCAGTAAGGTAATTTGATGATTCTTGTCGAAGATGTTTTACCAAAATATTTTAAATTAATTGTCAATTAATATGTAAAGATTTAACATAAGGTAAATCATTTATCCACACTTTAGTTTAATTTTCACGCATTTTAATTATCTTCAAACCGGATACTAATCACTTTATCTGCATTTTAAAATTTAAGTTTTAGAAGACATTTTTATAAAACTTCATAATCTTTTTACTAACATTAAAAGAACATCTTTGTTCAAAACTGTAATCTTTTGAAGCTGTCAAAAGATTCTGCCTAAGTATAGAAAACGTGTGATGTATTATTAGAAGTTAACAATAGCAATTAAAATCTAATCAGGGATTTTGTCACTCTTCAGTTGTATATTGCTGGAATGATCGAGTTATAAACTCTGTTCAAAAATAATGTGTCACAGGGTTTTACCAATGAAATACTGGAGAAAATCTTTAGAATTAAACTGGTTGTGTTAGTGAATAGAAAAGCTAATATAAATTAAAACATTTTATACCAATAGAGTTTAATATTTTAAAATGTTTCTCTATAGTACTTTAATATGTTGTTTTTAATGATTTATGAGTTGAAATACGTAGATGTAAAATGGTGTACAGTAGCAAGAGATTCAAATTTTGCATTCTAAAATTATACATTCAAAAAAATACAATCATGTTGTTGTAACGGAATTTTTATGTGATTTGCATATTCAAAATGGAGTTTACTTTTATTATAAAAAAACAACCATTCTACTTCAAATAATCAGCATACGCAAGCTGTCTGCCTTATAAAAAGGCGAAAATGGTGAATATTTCTGCTCAAACATATGAAGTGCATTAAAGCTTGAAATAAATTATCTTTATTGTTGATAAAAGTATTTCTGATTATTTGTACTTTTTGTTCCTCAGTTTACAATTTTTTTTTCTTTAGTAAGTTTAATCTCATTATCTGTGATCATATATTCAATACAAGTTGAATTCAATGGCTTACACGATAGACATTTCCAGATATTTTTCCGATGATTTCGACTGAAGGAATACAAGCAGTAATTAGTCCATATTGAAGTTTCTCTGATATAAATCATAGTTAACCTACTTCTAACTGCTATTTTGTCCTCTTAAAGCGAGTCCCAAATTTTTTTAAATAATAATATATGTTGAAGTATATTTAGTAATATTTAAACTTAGTTTATTTTATCATATGCTTTAATAATACAATTTTGTATTATATGTTCCGCACGCTGTTCTAATTAATTACATTCGACGTTTATTTTAAAACAATTATATATATATATATATATATATATATATATATATATATATATATATATATATATATATATATTTATATATATATATATATATATATATATATATATATATATATATATATATATATATATTTATATATATATATATATATATATATATATATATATATATATATATATATATATATATATATATATATATATATTTAAGTGTGTGTGGTGTGCCAAAAATCCCTTAATTCCCTATTTCATTCCGCATGCTGTTCCTAAACTACAGTTTGCCTTTTATGTAATATATTTCTTCGTGAGTTGTATTTTTCGAAACGGACGTGGGCAGGAATTCTGTAGAAGCCTGAGAAATTGCATTCGTCCGCGACACAAAGGCTGCTATGTAGTCGCTTAGGGACTGTCCTTTCACAGAAATCTAACGGAAACACTTCATAATAGATGTGGCCGGCAGAAGGTTACAGGTTCTTGCACAAGGAAGTTGCACTTTGAAATCTTGTGAAACAAATGTCTAACAAGTGAAAGATGAATATAGGATAATTGACTATATTCTTGATCAAGTGGAATCATAATGTCATGACTAATTAATATATATATATATATATATATATATATATATATATATATTTAGTGAAAGCTAAGAAGATGTCGGATGACAGGTAAAGACCTCGAATCATTTTCAGTTGTGGAGAGTGGCTGGAAAAAGATTAGGCAGAGTCTATGTAATGAAAGCTGTCGCGGGGCGATGCAAGAGGCCGGTAACTCGAAACATTCTAGATGTAGTCGTAGAAAATGGCTGAGAAAGGCTTAAGCAGGGAGTCCAGTCGAAGAACACAGCATTCTCATAGTCGACACATAATCCTTTTATTTCTTTGAATTACTTTATTGCTGGACATCATTTCGTGTCTAAACAGTTGGGCGGCACATAATTCTTGGAAGAAAAAGTTTCACATGTTACTTATTCCGGAGTTTGCCGGAGCACATATATAAGACAAGGGATGTAGCGCGCTAGAACACAACTTGACAGGACAGGGGCAGAACACAGAAGAGCGAAACTCTAGGTTCACGCCCTGAGTACAGGCGCACTGAACTTTTAATTGGTTAAAAATTGACGTCTGACTTTAACGCGTCATATGGGGAGATCGTTGCGAATGTTCTACGACATTCGATCTTATATAAATGTTCGACCCACGTGGCTTTTTTGGGGAAAACTAATAAATTACTTTGGTTATTCCTAAGTCAAATTTAAATCAGGGATAATGTTTTGTTGCGGTAGGACAAAGTTAATGAAGGAAAACCATTGAAATTTGTTTCAATTTCCCCCCTCCGTAAAAGACTTACGAGAGGGGCCTGCTCCCTCAGCAAGGCTCTCCATCAGGCAAGAACCGCGTATTAAAAAAGAGTAATTTTGAATATTAATTTTAAGGAATAATTTTGAAAAAGTTTTGGTTCAGGAATTGAAAATTGAAATTTTTGTTTAAATATCATCCTTGTGTGTCCGCTCAAGTCAAGAATATATCGCATAATAATTATACCTTGCAATTTAAAATCACAACATAGCACAAAATACGAACACTAAATGTTGATATTACTAGCTAATAATTTGACAAATAATCTCTATACATAAAACAGTTCCGTAACTGACTGACTGACTGACTGACATACAACACACAGACCAAACCGATGGACCTAAAGGGCTGAAATTTTTCATGGTGATTCTTGTTTTAGTGTAGGGGTGCACTAAGAGAGATTTTTGAAAAATTCTTCTTAGATTTTTTTAAAATTCAATTTTTAAGCTGTTTTTGTAACTTTTTTTAAGTTTGCATTTAAAATAATAATTTGAGGGTTATAAAATTTATATCAAGAGAAAGATTATAAAAATTCCTTTAAAATGAAATCTTTTTCATTTATTTAAAACTATTTTCTGATTTTTGGTGAACTTTTAGATTCATTTTTAGAATTTAATTTATTAAATGCTGATCACGTGATTTCTTTTCTGATACTTTAAATAAATTTATCGTCACGTGCATAACAACTAAATAGACAAAAAAATATTTTTCTTTCTTCCTAATGCGCCGACGATTGGACATTATTTTGTCTATAAAAATATCCCTTACGATTTTTTTATAAATATATATATTTCTTTCTACAACAATTGTATATATTAATCGTCGTATTTATATATATATATATATATATATATATATATATATATATATATATATATTTATATTTTTTTTATTTATTTATTTATTTTTTTTTTGCATTAACTGCATACATTGACCGTTGTATTTAATTTGAATGTACTCCGTAGTGAAGTGCGGGTTTTCAGCTATTCTATCTATATATATATAACAGTTTCGTAACTGACTGATTCACTGACTGACATACAACGCACAGACCAAACCGCTGGACCTAAAGGGCTGAAATTTGGCATGGCGATTCTTCTTATAGTGTAGGGGTGCACTAAGAAAGATTTTTGAACAATTCTTAGATTTTTTTAAATAAAATTTTTAAGCTGTTTTTGTAAATTTTTTTAAGTTTGCATTTAAAATAATGATTTGAGGGTTATAAAATTCAATCACAAGAAAGATCATAAAAATTCCTTTAAAATGAAATCTTTTTCGAATTTTTACCTCCAGTTTCTGATTTTTAGTGAATTTTTAAAGATTAAATTTTAGAATTTAATTTATTAAATGCTGATCACGTGATTTCTTTTTCTGGTACTTTAAATAAATTTATCGTCACGCCTATAACAATAAAATAGACAAAAAAATATTTTTTCCCTTGCTAATGCGGCAGACGATTGGACATTATCCAAAAAAATATTAAAATACAGTAAAAGATATGTTCCTCAAACTGTACTATATGAACTGTACTATATTCGTCAGTCCTATTAGATTTCGTATATTTAGATTCGTATGTCCTATTAGATTTAATTTGAATATTTTCTTCTACATTATTTTGTCTATAAAAATATCTGTTACGATTTTTTTATAAATATATTATTTTTACATCAATTGTATACATTGATCATCGTATTTATTATAAATATATATATATATATATATATATATATATATATATATATATATATATATATATATATATATATATATATATATATATATATATATATATATATATACGTATATTTATTTTTTTGGCATTAATTGCATACATTGACCGTTGTATTTAATTTGAATGTACTCCGTAGCGAAGTGCGGGTTTTCAGCTAGTATAGTATAAAATATTTCAATTAAATTTTAATTTGGTTGAGGGTATAGTATTGGAGGAAACTGGTTCTGACTTAATTCAGGTTCTATAATTTCTCTATACTTTCAATATTCAGTTAGAACTGTGTATATTCAGGTAATGGTAGGGTAATTTAGGATAAATTCAGAGTCTAAAATATAAAATGTCGTAGTAGAGAAACCCAGGATAAAAATTAAAACTTATATCAAGAAACTCCAAATTACTTTCTTGGTTTAATTTTGAATGGATGGCCTGATTTTATCTTGAAGGTAGAATCTTGGCTTAATTCGAGAGTATCCGGATACAAAATCATGAATCTTTAAACAATTATTTAAGGCTCATCAAAATTCAAACACCAAAACTGTTATTATTCAATAAAGAATATCATGAACATTTTAAAAATACACTTAATAATTTGTGGTACTTGAAAGAATTTATAAGTCCAGTCAGAATTCTTTTCAGAGTTGATACTAAAATTTGCTCAGTCTCTGTTTATTAAATAACTCTCAACAGGTATTGATAACAAAAGTTCAAGAGCTTTGCAACAGCTGCATCACATGAACACAAAACAAAAATGTAAACATTAAATCACTAAAAAATATACTTTACTATCTTTATTATTAATTTCACTTAAAAACTCATATCACAAAAGTCACAAATAAACTGAAAATATTAAAAATAATACAATAAATGAGGTTATTAAGATATATCATAAAGCAAATTAGATTTTAAGGAATTAAATTATCAACACATAGTTATATTATTAACATTTAAATTCCTCATTTTTTATTATTAATCATATTTTCTGAAATTTATTTAATATATTTAAACCTAATTAAAAGTACTTCACAATCAAAAAAACTTAACTCACCTTTAGAATCCTTAACACATGTTTTAATTTATTACTTTTTGTTTAACTTAATTAGAAAATGAATTTAATTTTCTCAACAAAACATAAATTAAATTTGTTGACGCAGGAGCAAATATATTTTTTCTTGACTACTGGTCCCACACCACACTATTCATAAAACGCGCACACTCGAAAATTTATATATATATATATATATATATATATATATATATATATATATATATATATATATATATATATATATATATATATGCATATATATACAGTTGGCTCTCTCGTTTGTTTGGCTGGCTCGGCTGTTTAACGACGCTCTACTTAACGACGATCTCTGTTTAAGGACGATATTTCCCAGTCCCGGCCCCTAGGACGTAAAAACATTTCTATTTAAAGACGACGTTGTTTCTGTTTAACGACGAATTTTTTTTACATGAAAAATATTTTCTTCAACATTTTATGTGCAGGAGAGGAACATTCTCTGGGGGAAAACAAGTTTGGTTTCAATAACAGACCTGGAATTTCCTTGATGTTTGCTATGTTGCAATCATAGATTTGTTGCAGTTGGAAAAACGGGGGGGGGGGATTACTGTTTCTCGGAAGATCGAATATTCTTCCATGGAGCTCTTAGAGCGGGAGCTGAATCACTCTATTATCCCTACCATCTGTTGTCATGTGACTTACGAACTGACCAATAGCAGCCCTCTCTCACTCCTTCCGGGAAGCAGATGTTCATGTTTAGAGAATTCATGGTTGTGTATAGGAGCTCATTCCAGTATGAATACGAGGTTAGCAGAGCAAAATGGCATCAAAGCGAAAGTATCTCACGCTACAAGAAAAGATGAAAATTATTGAAGACTGGGAAGAAAGTGTTGGAATAACAATAGTCCAATTCGCAAGACAATTTCAGCTACCCGAGTCTACTCTCAAAAGTATTTTAGCAAGCAAAGAGAAAATTCTGGAAGCAGCACAAAAATTTGGTTTGGGATCCATATCCAAACGGCAGAAAATTCAATGTGGCCGATCAGAAGAGTTGGATAAGGCAGTCCTGCAATGGTTTCATGAAGTAAGAGCATCCAACATTCCCATTTCTGGAGTGATATTTAAAGAAAATGCTATAGTTCTGGCAGAAAAGGTTGGAATACAAAATTTTCAGGCTACGGGTGGTTGGCTAGCAAAGTTCAAAGAAAGATGTGGGCTTGCATTTAAAAGCATATATGGCAAAAGTTGCTCCGTGGATGAAAAAATAGTGGAAGAATGGAAAATAGTGCTGAAGGGGATATTAGATGGATATGAGAAGAACATATTCAATGCAGATGACACGGACCTATTCTACAATATGGTACCTAATAAAAATTTTAGCGTATATGGGCAAAAAGTGCTTTGATGGAAAACACAGTAAGGAATGATTGACTGTTTTACTGTGCACTAATTCGGATGGATCTGAGAAATTTCCACCACTAGTTACAGGCAAATCAAAGCAACCAAAGTGTTTTAAGAATATCACCAGGAAAACTTGTGAGTACCGAAATATTAATAAAGTGGGGATGAGATCACAAATTTTTATTGACTGGATTAGAAAATTTTATGCAAAAATGCATCAAGAAAAGAGAAGAATTTTACTTTTAATCGACCGTTGCACTGCAGATACTCCAAATATCCCTGTACTTACAAATTTGACTATTCATTTCTTACCAGCTAATTGCACTAGCAAGTTGCAGTCATTAGACCTGGGTATCATTCGCAGTGTGAAAGCATACTACAGAAAGTCTTTAATTAGGAAATTAATAAACAATTTGGCTGTCAGTATGCAAATTAGAAAAATTACGATCTTGGAAGCAATGTCCATGACAACATCAGCATGGAAAGAAGTTTCTTCATCCACAATAAAATAGTGCTTTCGCGTTTCTGGAATTCACAAAAATATTTTAGTGGAACTGCAAAGTACGTATGTAGAAATCAACGAAGATGATATTACCCCTGAAGAATGGAGAAGTCTTGTTGAAGATGAGGATGCTTCAATTCAAGATTTCTACAATTGTGATGAATCTGCTTTAACAATAGATTACAGAAATGTACAACAAATTTATGAAGATATAGTAAATGAAAACACAGTGTCAGACGATGAAGGTGAAATTGAAGACACGGAAACGAGACACTGCCACTGTCTTACACAGATGCAACTTCTGCTCTAGATGTTCTCCAACTCTATATTACATCGAATATATCGAATATGGAAGATGACACATTTTACATTTTAGAAAATCTGGAAAAGATAATAACGAAAACAAGGTGAAAAATGAAGCAATCAACACTTTTTGACTTTTTTAAAACCTAATTTATTGTATTGTTTGTACTCTTTTTTTCAATGTAATTTCAATATAAAATAATAATGATGATAAAAATAACATTTTTAAACACGCCAATAAGAAGAACACTTGTAAATAAGAGTAATATATATAAATAAATAAATATATATACATATATATATATATATATATATATATATATATATATATATATATATATATATATATATATATATATATATATATATGTTGTGAGGGATCCACAATTTGGACATTTTGGACTTCTTCCAACGTCATAGCCATTTTGTTTTTCCAACAAGATTACGGGGCATAAAGCGGCCATATTGGAAAAAGGGGGAACTGCACCAATTTTCCAAGAAAAATCGCACCCCCTGAATTCCTCAGGAAGGGAGAAAGAAATTCCAGGAAATTCAACGGATATCCAATTTTCTTGGAAATAAGAATAATATATGTTATGAAGGGTACCAGAGATTCCCCTTTGCGTTGTGTAAAATTAGGGAGGTGAGCTCCAAAGTGAACTATGCGTTTATAAATAAAAATAATAACATTTATTATACAATATTTTACAAGAAAGGTCAGTTTTACATATTATATATAAGATCTTGATTAGACATATTACAACAGAATTAGGGAATACTATATCCGCTTCCTGCGGCAGAACCATTACGGGTTGATTCACCATTACGGGTGATAAAGTCATATTTATCGTAATCTCTCAAAAGGGTACCAGCACAATTTAAAGGGAAGAAATGACCAACCTGGGGAGCTTTGATGAAACAGTAAGGCAAGGCATGGAGTCGACGAGGCACTTATACCGGAGGAGGCAGCAGGTATCGGGCTAAAAATCATGGGGCCCTTCATTTGAGGAGGCAGCAGGATCGGCGCTGGCGGTTGAACACGGACATCTCACTTTTGCGGGGGCGTCTTTTTTTCGGGCTTTCTTCGCAGCTCACCACCTCAATCTCTGACCCTCTGCCTCCGATCATCTCGTTTCTCTCCCAAACTCGGGGTTAATTTTTTCCTCCTTTTTTGGATTTTGACTCCTTCCCAGGTCGGTTTCTCACGTAAATTTATTGCCTCTTCGAGTTTTTTATTCGAGGGCAGGATGCTTCGACATCCCCACGGTTGACCCACGTCGTACTCTTATTTCCGAGAAAATTGGATATCCGTTGAATTTCCTGGAATTTCTTTCTCCCGTCCTGAGGAATTCAGGCGGTGCGTTGTTTCTTGCAAAATTCGTGCAGTTTCCCCTTTTTCCAATATGGTCTTTTTACCAAAATGGCTATGACGTTGGAAGGAGTCCAAAATGTCCAAATTGTGGATCCTTCACAACAATCACTTGTGAAGGATCCACTATTTGGATATTTTTCCGTTATGGCCGTTTTATGCCCCGTAATCGTATCCTTCACGTTGTGAAGGATCCACAATTTGGACATTTTGGACTCCTTCCAACGTCATAGTCATTTTTTTTCCAACACGATTGGAAAAAGGGGGAACTGCACCAATTTTCCAAGAAACATCACACCCCCTGAATTCCTCAGGACAGGAGAAAGAAATTCCAGGAAATTCAACGGATATCCAATTTTCTTGGAAATATGAGTACCACGTGGGTCAACCGTGAGGATGTTGGAGCATCCTGCCCTCAAATATAAAACTCGAAGCGGCAATAAATTTACGTGAGAAACCGACCTGGGGAGGAGTCAAAATCGAAAAAAGGGGGGGAAAATGAACCCCGAGTTTGGGAGAGAAACGAGAGGATTGGATTCAGAGGGTCAGAGATTGAGGTGGCGAGCTGCGAAGAAAGCCCGAAAAAAAGACGCCCCCGCAAAAGTGAGATGTCCGTGTTCAATCGCCAGTGCCGATCCTGCTGCCTCCTCCAATGAAGATCCCAAGGATTTTTAGCCCGATACCTGCTGCCTCCTCCGGTGTAAGTGCCTCACCGACTCCATGCCTTGCCCTGCTGTTTCATCAAAGCTCCCCAGGTTGATTGTTTCTTCCCTTTAAATTGTGCTGGTACCCTTTTGAGACATTACGATAAATATGACTTTATTTCACCCGACCCTTAATGGTTCTGCCGCAGGTAGCGGATATAGTATGACCTAATTCTGTTATAATATGTCTAATCAAGATCTTATATATAATATGTAAAACTGACCTTTCTTGTAAAATATTGTACAATAAATGTTATTATTTTTATTTATAAACGCATAGCTCACTTTGGAGTTCACCTCACTAATTTTAGACAACGCAAAGGGGTATCTCTGGTACCCCTCATCAGAATATATATATATATATATATATATATATATATATATATATATCGTGAGAGTTTAGCCTAAGGGAAATCCAAATTTATGGAGTTATTAAATCATGTTTTTCATATACACTCTGTCACAAAAAAAATATATGCACCCAGAAGAAATCAGGCTACAATTACGAAACTTTGCAGGAATGTAGTCTCTTAAGAGATATGCAAATGATTAAAACTTCGACGCCAATGAGACTAGGGTAAGCGCGCTATGCGAATATGACATACGCAGCTTGGACAGTTTAAAAGCATGATTGCTCGTTCCATACTGTTATACAAACAAATCTGTCGACTTGGATGGACGGTATTGTGACTAGCGATGCCACTGAGACGTAACCGGTGACAGTACGAACAATTGTCGGACTTTGAGAGGGGGCGTATCAGAGAATCCCCAGAGAAGCAATTTGGTCAAACAGGCGTATCGGCCGCCCCCTCTGTGGGAGCGATATGGTAGTTTCTCGGTGTTGGAAACAACGGATCACGGAAGGGATAGTTTACCGTTGCGGACGGTTATAGCGTCTCAGGAACACAAATGCGCATGAGGATCGCGCAATCATATTAGTGGCCACGTCCGCACCTACAACGTCACTAGATTCAGTTCGACGCCTTTTACCACCTTTTGGACATCTTGTACTATCAAGAGAAACTATTCGGAGATGACTGGACGACGCAGGTGTAAGGAGCCGACGGCCATTAAGACGGCTACCACTGACACCACATAATAGGCAGTGTCGACTAGAATTTTGCCGACATCGGGCAAGCTGGAGTGTGACGGACTGGAGGCGTGTGATCCTCAGTGATGAATACTGATTCAGTTTCAATGCTGATGACCAGCGCATTCGCGTGTGGAGGCGGCCAGACCACCGGTCCGATCCGGCATTTGTTGTCGAGAGGCATACGGTGCTTACACATGGTGTGATAGTGTGGGGAGCGATTTGTTGGGACACTCGTTCAAGGATGATCACCTCTAGTCATTCTTGAACGAACTTTGACGGCACACAGTTTCGTAGTCGATATTTTAACGCCATTTGTACTACCTATGCTATCAAGTCGCCCAGGTGCCATTTAACTGCAATACAATGCTCGTCCACATACTACGCGACTCTCCCAGCAATGTCTTCAAGGATATGATGTACTCCCATGGCCTGCCAAGTCACCAGACCTCTCGCCAATAGAGCGCGTCTTGGACGTGCTTGTAAGGCAACTGCATCAGTCTCTTAATACTGGGGAATTTACTGCCCAGTTGCAAAGATTATGGCATGATCTTCCGCAGGAGTTCATAGGTGACCTCATTGATTCGATGCCACGCCGTGTTTCGAGTTGTATAGCTACCAGAGATGGATTTAGTATTTACTGATTTGTAAACTTTTATAAGCCATATCTTCTTAATGAAACGTTCTGTTCTTCTAAATTTGTAATCATTGATAAGTTTCGTGTTAGTAGCTCGCCTTCTCCTGGGTGCATATATTTGTTTGTGACAGAGTGTTTGTGACAGAGTGTGAGATATATATATATATATATATATTCTAGCTGAAAACCCTTTCTTCGCTACGGAGTATAATCAAATTAAATACAACGGTCAATGTATGCAATTAATGCCAAAAACATATTTAAATATATTTATAATAAATACAACGATCAATTTATGCAATTGATGTAAAAAAAAAAAAAAAAAAAAAACGAAAAGTTATATTTATAAAAAAACCGTAACGGATATTTTTATAGACAAAATAATATAGCAGAAAATATTCAAATAAAATCTAATAGAACATACTAAAGAATATAGTACAGTTAATATAGTACAGTTTGAGGAACATATCTTTTACTGTATTTTAATATATTTTTGGAAAATGTCCAATCGTCTGCCGCATTAGCAAGAAAAAAAATTATCTACTTCGTTATCATGCACATGCCGATAAATTAACTTAAAGTACCAGAAAAATAAATCACGGAACCAGATTTTAATAAATTAAATTCTACAAATTAATCTTTAAATATTCACCAAAAATCAGAAAATGGAGGTAAATATTCGAAAAAAATTTCATTTTAAAGTAATTTTTATGATCTTTCTCGTGACATAAATCTTATAACCCTCAAATTATTATTTTAAATGCAAACTTATAAAAAGTTACTAAAACAGCTTAAAAATTTAATTTTAAGCAATCTAAAAAGAATTTTTCAAAAATATTTCTTAGTGTAACCCTACACTATAAGAAGAGTCGCTATGCAAAATTTCAGCCTTTTAGGTCCCGCGGTTTGGTCTGTGCGTTGTATGTATGTCAGTGAGTTACGGAACTGTTATATATATATATATATATATATATATATATATATATATATATATATACAGTGTGACAATGATTGAGCTAAACGAAAAAAAAATCTTGGTAAGTTTTAAACCACTGGCGAGATTCGGGGAAAGCTTGACGGTTGAATACTGGACATGTTGGGATATTTTTTAGCATGCGCACTCGCATTGTTGTTGTGGATTTTTTGCTGAAAATGTCGAAATACAGCGTTTTTGATCGAATGGGAATCCATTGGCCGCCATATTCCCCTGATCTCAACCCTTGTGACTCATTTTTGTGGGGCATTATTAGAGACAAAGTTTACGCAAATCACCCGAAACCATTGCTAAGCTCAAAACAGCCATTCAGGAGGTCATCGAAATCTTCGATGTCTCGACACTTCAGCGAGTTTTGCAGAATTTTTCTCTTCGCCTGCGCCACATTGATGGCAAGCATTGATGGAGTCATTGATGGAGTCATTGATGGCAAGCATATTGAATATCTTATAAACTAAATGTGATCATCTGTACTTACTTTTCCTATTTGAATAAAATTTTTTAACTCAGTAGTGTACACACACACACACACACACATATATATATATATATATATATATATATATAGATATATATATAAGTTTGCTTGTCAGCATGTTATTTAGCTCATAACACACAAATAAGGGAATATGTGAGAGACGTCCATGAAAACAGCCCTTCTTTTCATCTGCGGGATTTTCATATACTAACATTTGAAACCCTAGTATATGTCTTGATCAGTGCAAGATCAAGACATATACTGGGGCGAAAAACTGCATTTACTCGAAACTGCACATTAAAAAAATTTAACATTAATTTTCTTATAAAATATCTTATCTACAGTTTATTTTACTTTCTTACACCATTTTATTCCTATTATTTTTAATATCGTTTGAAATGAAGGCAAATGCGTAAAAATACTGAGCTCCTCGAAATAATTTTTATATTTATATACAGATTAGAAATTATCTTTCATTTTAATCGAAATTTTAAACCAGTGCCTGCCTGAGAAGCGTAATGCGTGACTGACAGAACAATACTCAAATCTTTAAGCTTATCAACATTTAATAATGTGTCTTTTTGTTCATTTTAATGGATATAAATATATCTTTCTTTTAATAAGGTAGGCAATTTTTAATAAAGTTTTTTACTGGAAATAAGCACGATGAAACGTCGACAAACCATTGAAAAACTGTTGTCTTTTTCATTCTTTCTCTTATCTGCGTTTAAAAGCCGACACATTATTTAATTCAGTAAAATAATTTGACAGCTTTTGAAAACCCCTCTTTATTAGTTATCATTTTGATTTATGTCTGAAAGATTATACTTGCTCTCAAAAATCGATCATTTTCGTGTTGCTAGAGAGAAAAAATTCGATTGTAAACTAATTTTCGTTTTTTATTTTATTCTAACAGGATTATTTCGATATATTTTTCCGTGATTTCTAAATGTAGTTAGTATTTATTTTTAATTGCTTTCCTCCCACAATAATGCTTAGCTTAAGAAATGAATAAAAAATATGGTTTAATTCTTTTAATGAAAATATAAAGAAAGTGTCTTGTATATAGTTAATGGAACAAATCCTTACACATTATTTTTATCATTGTATATTATCCCATACCGTATTCAAAGGTGAAAGAAAATTCCCTTTAATCGCCGATTGTTCTTTTCAATGGAAACATATTAATCTTAATACACAATGTTTATTCTTAACACAGTGGTAAATACATTAATATCTTCCATTTCTTAGATTGTAAAAAGATTTCCCTTTGGTATATTATATTCTTCCACATAAAATGTTTTCTAACAATTTTCTTTTATGAACATAACCATAAACCATATAGGTTATAATGCATTACAGTAATGAATGATCAGACATTCCGTTTATATATTAAAATTGTTTTTTCGTTTACAGCAGTAGATATTTCAGCACGTAGAGCCTTATAAACATGAAAAATAAATTTTAACAGAGGTCCTTAGCTTCTTAAGCATACTTGTTTTTAAGAAACATGTTTGACGAATGATTTATATAATAATTGCGGGTTATTCGCTTAATATCAGACGAATAAATTATTAAAATTCTTGTCGTGTATAGTGTTGTGAAATGAACTAGATTTATTTCAAACTTCTAGTTATGACACTTTATGAGCCTTGTTGACATTACATTTAGATGTCTGTGTATCTCAATAAGCTTGGTGCACGTCAAGGAATAGATATTCAGATTTATTTATTTTCAGCATCTTCATTTTACGTATGTAAACGATCAGTTATGATAAACAAAGGAAATATTTTTTGCATCAGTATATTTTGAAAAGCTGTTGAAATGTCCAACGCCTAAGGGGAAACAACAAGTTTAGTTGTTAAACAGCTATTTGGCAACACTGACTACAGAAAATATTTTTAAACTAGAATTAAAAATAATTAAAAACAAATGCATGTTCTAAATACATTTGATGCATTAACAGCAGATCTAATTAAACAGCTTATGGATAACTGTAACTATGATGCATACAATAATTTACATTATGATTTCAGTGTTTGTAGTAATGATTGAGTTTTAATGGATTTTCTACAGAGTAACGTAAGTATGTTACACTCCATAAAAAATCATTTATGTTTTCTAGAAAGATAAACCTTGAGCTTAGAAAACTTCACGTAAGTTGTAGTTCCTCATTCAAATTATAGCGCTAATACACCATGTATTCCTTAATAACACTAATGTTGCATTTGTATTAAGTGATTTTATAAAGGAAGACATGATTTTAAGTACGTGTGTTGAGGACATATCGATGACATTTTACATTTTTGCGTGAAGTCTCGGGTAATTTATAAGCCTTCCATAATTTATGCAAATCCTGTACTGATGATTTGCCGCTATGGATAAATGAAAGAGGGTGTGTTCCTCTATTTTAGGCCCGAGATAGCCCATTGGTATCACGTTGGAATTTGAACTGGGGGTGAACGGTTCAAATTCCGCCGACGCCTTTAAATAACTTCGTGGCTAGGCAAGGTAAGAGCACGTTAAATCTGCAGCCCGGAAAATCCTTGTATGAGGTCAGAGAGGATGGGAGAGGTACGACCCCACAGATGTCGCCCCCGGGGGTGTTGGTTCTAAATTGTTGTGGCAGCCCAATCCCAGAAAACTCAGTTGCTTTTTCAGGCACTGTGGGGAAAGAGGAATCGCTTGGAATTTTTTATATCGGTGGCTCAGAAGTAGCTAAAAAAACACCATGTTATTGTCAACCGTGGAAATAATAAAGCCAAGTAAACCCATTCAATTGATTTCTTTAAAAGGAAAGTATACAAGAAAGTTTCAGCATTTATTTACATTCGTGTGGGAGTTTATCCAAAGGTATTATGTTGTTTATACTTAAAAAGAAGACTATCGAAAGATGAGAAATATGTATGAAAAATGAAATACAATAAACGCACTTTGAAACTGATGCACATACGTTATGTTTAAGCCATTAAACATCGAAGTTTAAATATTTATAAGTAAAATTGCGTGATCGAGGAAGAAAAGAAATTATCACTTTACAAAGTGTTTCGTAAGCAAACAATCTAATGCTTACTTGAGAAAATATGATTTGCTTTTACTTTTGAATGCCATTACTGAATTAGATACATCTTAACATTTTACTTTACATTAATAATGCATCTCTATTTTGCGAGCATTATTTTAATACTATCATTAGAAATTTCAAAGAATGGGGTATACAATAAGTTGAAGATAAATAAATAACTATTCTCCTCTAACTTCAAAGAACTTGAATAATAAATTTAATATAATCAATAAAGACATTAATGACATTATATGAGGATTAATTCAATTTTATCATGTATTTACTTTTATATAAAAAAATATTTCCACTTTCTCTGTATTATATAAAGATATTGTTTCTTAAGCTTTTATAACCAGCTGAAATTCAAGAAATATATTGAAAAACAGGGAAATCATGGGACACGTAATGCGGACCATTAATAAACCAACAGTATCAGAATCGGAGGTTTTCAAACTCGCTCTGAGCGATAATATAACAAATATAAAGTGCATATAACAAAATCCTGGCACCAATTCTCCTCTCTGTGTACACTGTTTTGTGAACATATAGCAAACTTTAGCATTTTCATCAATTTCTTCTCTGTCATGTTTTTACCTATGTGCTGTAGGGTGTCCCATAAATACCGCCAAAATTCTGCACATCAAGATTCCATGTTGGGAGTACATAAAAAATGCCCAAAGAACTGTGCCTGTACGACCCATAGTTTTCGAGAAAAATACGAAAAACAAAGCATGACGTCACATCCGGTGCAAGGAAAAAGCGCTTTATTTGACACACGAATAGCAGTATTTGCAAATATTTATAAAGACAGATGTTCAAAGTGTCCGCGTGCATATCGAAGCATGCTTGAGCGTGCCGTGGAATGGATACCTGCACACGTCGCAGCAGCGCGGTGTCCACTCAAGTACGAGCAGCATGGAGACGAGCAACTAAGTCCGTCTGCTAGGGCATACTCCCCAGCAGTTCGTAAGGCATTTCCATTGCCCTGGCCATAGATCAAATACCTGCCACAATATTCACAGACGGAATACATGATCACTATGCGAAGAATACCGGTAGCTGCAAGATGCAGTCTATTAAATACGAGTTAAACGACGGCTTAACGTCATGGCGCGCATGCATGATTTCGACATTTTGAACATTATCGTGGTAAAATATATGCAAATACTGCTGTTGATGTGTCAAAGTGTTTATTCCCTTACAACGGATGTAACGTCATACTTTGTTTTTCGTATTTTTCTCGAAAACTATGGGTCGTACAGGTACAGTTCTTTGGGCATTTTTTATATACTCCCAACGTGGAATCTAGCTGTGCAGAGTTTGGGTGGTATTTATGGGACACCCTGTATATATATATATATATATATATATATATATATATATATATATATATATATATATCCCGTATGTGTCGTTTATTTCCCCCAGTCCCAACAATCATATTGCTTCGTTATGTTCCCACATCTATCGTTTCTCGCATTTATCGTTCTGTTCAGTCGGTCCCTTGAAAAAACGATAGACCGAGATTCCACTGTATATATAAATAATTCTTCCCCAAAAGTTCAAATTCGTTAAGTTATAGACGTAGCAGTCGTCAGTGGCTGTCTCATATATCTCGCATAATAACAGTCAGTGCATTTTAACACTTAAAGTATGTTAATTAAAACATTTCTTTCCTCGCTCGCTGTTTTGTGGCAAGACCTCCTACATCGAGGTCTGGTTTAGTTCCGGCACTATTACAGAATCTTGCCTCTGGTGCGTGGATGCGCTGAGTGCTTAATTTCTGTATTGTTTTTGTCTACATTCTTCTTATAATTATCTAGCATGTTAAATTTATTTATGTATATATATATATATATATATAAACAAACACACACACCTACAATAATGGACTGGACAACAAGATGTGATGGTATGAGAAAAAACACATGGTTTAATAAGGGGATGGTCCCCCACTTGCTGAAATTACACTAGCAATCACTTTGGGCATACTTTCAACAATATTTCGATACACAGCTCTGGGAATTTGTGTCCATTCCTGCAGCAAGAATGTTGCCAGCTCAGATGTAGATTTCGGACGTGGCTTCCTGGTCCGTAAGCGTTGCTCTAACTCGCCCCACAAATGTTCTATGGTATTTAGGTCGGGACTCTGAGAAGACCAGTGAAGACGTTTTACATCCATATCTTGATAACACTGAGTGACAGAGGCTGCAGCATGACATAGACTTTGGTCGTTCGGGAAGTTACATTCTTCAATTCTATAAATTTTTTATACAATTCAATTCTATACTTCAATACTTCAATTCTATAAATTTTTTATAGGAAGAACCTGTTTGTCCAAAATGTTCATGCAGGCGTCGGTGTTCAATTTACCAGGAAAACCATGCAAAGGTCTCAGATCATACCACGAAAAATACCCCCAAACAATTACACTACCACAACCGAACTTGAGAGTTAGAACAATGCACTCGGGTAACAGACGTCCGCCTAGCAATCGCCAAACCGAAGCACGCCAATCCGACTGGAAGAGCATGTAGTGTGACTCCATAAATCAGTTTTCCAATGGTCCACAGTCCAATTTCGACGTTGCAAACACCAAGCGAGTCTTCCAGCTTTGTTACATTCGGTGATGAGGTTTGTGTGTGGCAACACATCCTTGGATATTGAGGGCATGGAGTTCTTTCTGCAAAGTATTGGGGTGCAACATAACACCTGCTGACTGTTGAAACGCACTGTTGATGATTTAAAGTGGATTCTTGCGGTTCTTACGAACCTCACTCTTCAAGACACGCGATCTCGTTCTGTCAGTTTACGGGCACCACCAACGTGTGCGGTTCTTGTCCCAACTTACGTAGTCTTCCACTTCTTCATGACATCACAAGCAGATGACCTTGGCTGTGAAAATTCTACCGCAATTGCACGAATAGGCTTTCCACTAATGTGGCAACCGACTAAAACACCTCTTTGAAAGGCACTAAATTCCTTTCGTTTCGACATATTGTCACAATTTCGCACAGAACTAACGACGTTACCACTTAACGCATCGTATTTATCTTTAACAGGTCATGTGCGAACGCTGGATTTGCATAAAATTCGACATGCAGTTTTCATTTTATGAAAATCCGCTGGCGTCCGGTCCATTATTGTAGGGTAGTGTGTGTGTATATATATATAAATATATATATATATATATATATATATATATATATATATATATATATATATATATATATATATATATATATATATATATATATGTGTATATATATGTGTATATATATGTATATATATATATATATATACATATATATATATATATATACATATATATATACATACATATATATATATATACATACATATATATATATATACATACATATATATATATATACATACATATATATATATATATATATATACATACATATATATATATATACATACATATATATATATATATATACATACATATATATATATACATACATATATATATATACATACATATATATATATATATACATACATATATATATATATATATATATATATATATATATATATATATATATATATATATATATATATATATATACACTCATGGACAAAAAAATTAGCGCACTAAGAAGGAGTCGTCAAAATGAAACGAAATTTTACATACGTAATGACTACTTTGATATAAGTAAATGATAAGAAAATCAAAGAAAAAGGATAATTTATTTCAGAGAAAAAGTCAAAAGAACGGAGGAGTTAATACTCCGTTGGACCCCCCTCTAGCGCGAATGCACAATGCGATACGATCGGGCATTGAGTCATACAAGTTTTGTATGATGTCTTGAGACATTTCGTTCCATATTTGCTGTAACCTTGCCTCTAGTTCGTTCAAACTCGTGGGATGCCCAAATCGTCGTCCCAAATGATCCGAGATATGCTCGGTTGGAGACAAAGCTGGGGATCGGGCAGGCCAAGGAAGGGTAGTAACAGTGAGGAGACAGTCTTGTGACACCTTTGCCGTATGAGGCCGAGCATTGTCTTGTTGAAAAATGGCTCCTGGGAGCCGTTGCATGAGTGGCAACACATGTGGTTGCAGGATTTTATGAACATACCGCTGGGCTGTCATGGTGCCACGGAACAATACTAGGGGTGACCGTGTATTGTAGGCAATGGCACCCCATACCATCACACCAGCTGTGGGAGCAATGCGTCGCTGTACAGCAAAGGCAGGATTGAAGCGTTCCTCACGGGCTCTCCACACACGAACACGATTGTCATCACTGCCGAGATTGAATCTGGATTCGTCGCTAAAGACGACCTGGTTCCATTCCTCTGCAGTCCAGTTTCCTCGTGTGCGGCAAAACTCCAAACGGAGGCGTCGATGGGTGGGCGTCAAGGGCAGCACACGTAATGGGCGCCGCGATACCAACTGTCCTTCAGCCAGGCGCCTTCGTATGGTTCGAGAAGACACAGAGACCCCTAGTGAAGGTGCTACCTGTGCCTGGATGGCGGCCGATGAAGCAGTTGGCTGTACGAGTGCATTTCTTACGATGTGGCGGTATTCTCGACGACTGGTCTGTCGAGGGCGTCCTGAGCCTGGTCTTCGTGTACATGACATCTCTCGGGTCCACTGGTCCCAACACCTCCTCACAACACAATCAGAGCGGCCTAATTGACGAGCTACTCGCCTAGCTGACCACCTAGCTTCCATCATCCCGACGATTCTCCCCCTCTCAAACTGCGACAACTGCTTATATTGTCTTCGAACACTGCGTAATGGCATGTCCATCTCAGATCTTCCTTTGTAAATGATTCAGCACACTCAAACAAGCTTTGGTTACCTGTTTTATACTCCACAGAGTACGATGTTCAACGCTCTCTACCGGCTATACGTAAGGCGCAATCACGCTACATTTCTAATCATTTGCATATCTCCCCAACATGTACCTTCATAGCAAGTTTCGTTACGATCCCGCAATTATTTCTTGGTGCGCTAATTTTTTTGTCCATGAGTGTATATACATATATATACATATATATATATATATATATATATATATATATATATATACATATATATATATATATACATATATATATATATATATATATATATATATATATATATATATATATATATATATATATATATATATATATATATATATATATATATATATATATATATATATATATATATATATATATAGTAATCCACAGAAAGACACTTATTTCATAACCGAATAATTTAGAGAGCACAGTTATTCCACTTTTCTTAGAGATTCAGCATCATGTTGACGGACTTAGGTAAAATACACAGGCATTTTAAATTTATTTTCTTCAACAATTTGGAATCACATTTAATGTTGTATGAAATTTATGCTAAATAATATTTTTATTAATAAACAAAATTAATGTCTCCTCCTATAGTTTGAGTATGCACCAACCTAAAACAATAAAAGAAATATACGTTTATATGTTTAAAATTAAATATATGTTTAAAGGAAATATATGTCTAAAGAATATGACATGGTCTTTAAACAAGGACAGGGAATTATATCGCTTAAAATATGCACAGTTGTCATGTCTAATTAAGTTAATTTTTCTACAATACTCATAAAAAATCCACTAAACCCGAATAAAAGAAATGCAGCATTAAAATACGTTGCAATACAACGAGTTTTAACCTATAGTTAAAAACATTCTATCACATATTTCTTTCAGAGTATTTACAAAGTGTAGAATAACATGGAAAATTCCAGTCTTACATTCAAAAAATGTCATTTCCAGAATGTTTCAGGAGGTGAAACAAAGCTTCTTCCTGTTAAGAGTAAACAAATGATGCCAAAGTTTTGAGAGCTTTTACATGTTAGTTACATTAACACTAAAATTTGGCAATAAAAAAAAAATATATGGGTTCAGACTTGCGTGAGGGAGTAAATTCATGACGTTTTCTCAGTTTATATTAAGTACTTTCTCTCTTTCTTTCTCACAGCTTTATTAGTGAAAATTGTATCTCATTTGGTCTGGAACATTTTTTATGAATAATCTGTGCCGCTTTTATTAAAGGGGCATGAATGTGTTTTAATAAAAGAAGCCCCGATCACATTAAATGCTCTGTATTAAAAACGTGACAGTATCGTAGCAAAAATTTTATGAAGGTAATGTTTAATGTTATTGTGAGAGAAATTTCTTTTATGCACACTCCTGTATTATTGTAATTTACTTTGTACTTTTCAGAAAACTTATGTTGTTAACTTACTTTCGGCGATGTTTTTTAGATCTTTTTTAGATAACATGAAATGATTAAGATATTCCTCAACTAATATTTTTTTGGTGTTTATCAAAGGCATTTTATTTTTTTTTTCAAAGAAAATATGAAATTTATTTTCATCTGATCTTGCTCTGAGTTCACGTCAGGTATTGTTCTGTGTAGCTCTCATATAGAAAAATGACCAAAACTCCCGTTATACGAAACATACAGCGAACTCAATCCATATCTCTTTCCGGATTTTAGTTGGGGAAGGAAAATTTGTATCTACTGGCCTGGAATTTTCATAAATAACACATCATTAATATAACACGACTGTTAACGTAACATTTGTTATTTTATTACATTACCACCCAATGCACACATAAAGAACCTATACGGTTGAACAGGAAAGGTTATTCACAGTAAGTTTATTTAATAAATTTCTGTCTTTAAGGGTAGCTGAAAAATGTCTTGGAAGTATTTGAATTCTTCTATGTTTTAAACTTACTCAGCCGCTGTCGTTTTTTTTTAATGTTTCAATTAACTGAAAAATTTTGCGTAGAATTTAGATAAAGTAAAAATTTATTCGTTGTAAAAATCTTATATTTATTTTGATTTATTTAGTACAGGATATCAAAACTTGCAAAAATATTTCTCTTACTTGAAACAATATTATCTCTATCATTCATCTTTTTTAATTCTTATGAAGCATATTTATTGCCCCAAAAAATGAAGACTGCAACTAAAGATGAATGAACGACATGAAGTCTTCTGCAAGGAAATCCCACCTTCCTTCAAGGATTTTGCGATGACACAAATATATTTTTTTGCTATTCTTATGTTTTCTGTGATAGTTCTGACCTATTTTATTATCGGTTTCTTCTTATATTATCTGATTAATCACCGCTGTCAGGAGTACAAATGGAGAATTTCACACACAGGCTGCGGATTAAAGGCATTAGCTGACGATAAGGACTCCGCAAAAAACCGACGTCTTAACTCTAGCATTAGGTGCAAAACATAGGACAGTTCACACTGTATTTTAAATAAACCATCCTTTAACAAGCCAACCGATGTTTGTAAACATATCAATAGAGACTACTTTTTTTAACAGGAATGCAACTGCTTTTAGGATAATCTATTGTATTTAAGCAATGATCTAAGCTTAGGGAACTTAGAATACTAGTAAGCTTTTCATGCGCTATACTTTAGCATGTATGACATGCATATTTCGTGAATAGTTACAACCACTAAAAATACACTCCTCGGTTACAATTGCAAACTAAAAATTCCGTAAATTCGTTTCAAATTATGTATTCTCATTCACGTAAAGATATACTGGAGAAAACTAATAAGTATTTATGAAAGAAATATTAAATTGTTTATACATACAACCAAGTAGTAAACAATACAAATTTTGCTCGTGTCGTCGAAACTGTGGGGGAAAAAAACTTTACACGTCCTTTACACAACTACTGAAACTTTCGGATTCGAACATTTCATTCCGGGTGATAGGTTAGATTGTTTAAGGGGGTCCGGGACACATTTTGATATTTTTTTTATTTATTGAGTTAAAATTTTGAATTTTTTGTGATGATTTACCATATAATTTGTAAACAAAATCACATCATAAAACTTCTCAAAAGGTTTTAAAAAAATTTTAAAATTTAAAATTTTTAATAAAAGTGGGGTAATTTAGAATCGTTATAACTCGAAATATTATTTGTCCAATTTCAATTTTTTTTTCATTTAATTAAACAAGAATATTTAAGTTTTAATAATGATTCACCATTTTTTTAAATATTAATTTTTAAAAAAATTAAAAATATTTAGAGTAAAAATTCCGAAAAAAAATATGTAACCTATTTTTAAAAAATCCTATTTTCAAAAGTAAATATTTTTTTTTAATTTGCTGAATCGAAATTAAAGTAAAATAGTTGAAAAAGACATGTTTCAAGTTTCGACCATTTATCTTTAACGATTCTTGACTTTTAACAATTTAAAAACGAGAAATGGGGAAAAAATCTATTATGCAGAAAAACGCACTTACAGGTTTAAACAACGATTGGCTACTATTAGAATGTTGCAAAAAAAATAATAATTTCTCCTGTTCTAATTGAGATAGAAACGTGATTTAAATGTCATTTTAAACGCAAAAGAACACGCAAATTTTTGATGCAATAAATTTTTTTTTGAAAATTCGAACAATTTTGAGTCCTGGACCCCCTTAATGATTATCTTTACGTCATACAGAAATGAATGACACAAATGCTATCACAGGGCAGAATACAATTTATTAGCAAAAATAGATAGTGCATCAGTTAGATATAATTCCCGGCCAAGTCAATGCACTTCTACCATTTGGCTGGGAAGTCCCGAAGGGCATTGGTAAACCCTTCTGGGGGGATGTTGGTGCACGACCTACGGACAATTACATGCAATTCCGCAAAAGATTGTGGAAGTGTTGGCCTCTGACTAAAGTTAAAATTTTTTTATGTCACTCACGAGGAAAGTCTTACTTTTAATAGAATTGCTTTGAACTATTTAATATCTATGTCTATTATCTCATTAGGTCTCGAAAACATATATGAAAAGTTAAACACTCTCTATCTCTTTCTTCATGTGTAATATAGAAAAGAATGGGAGGATATCAAAGCCATGTGCGAAAACGCTGACATTTTTATTGAATTTAGTGTATATGAGATGTGGAATGTTAATGTGCATCGTATTGGATATAATTTATCGAGGCACTATTCAAAAAAGCATGGAAGTGTTGGCCTCTGACTGCGTGGGCTTGATGCATGCTTCCACTCCAATTGAGCTGCGTTTATTTTCGGGTGTGTCGTGCAAAAACCACGACTCGTCCTCCGTGTCCAGGATTGCGAAAAAATCATCCGGATTAGGCATGTGTAGTGCAAGAAGTTATTTGCAGATGTCGACGCGTTTCGCCTCCGGTTGTGGTGTGAGTGCAAGTCGCACCCACTGTGCGCACACCTTCTTCATCTCCGAATCGTCATGCACAATCGCCTGGAATGCTCCTCGCGCAAGCCCTTCCTGCATCTGGTTGAATGTTATGATCCTATTCGCTATGAAATAATCCCGACACGGCTGCCACACTTGCTGCTGTATGCGATGTTGCTGGTCGTCTCGTGGTGACACCTTTGGCCTCGGTCTCCACTAACTGCTGAAGTTGGCCAAACAGCGGTACACGGTATGCCTTGAGGGTGCTTCGTTCCCGTACACCGACACCATGCGACGATGGAACTCACTACTCTGTATCCTCTCCTTCCATAGAAACCACTGTCCAACGCTGACCGTGTTGTCACCTTCCATGGTTGGTGTCTACGCTAAAATGAAAGCAGCGAAAGTGATGGGCACTACCTCATACCGTTCGCCTGCGGCCAGCGCCATCTATGCATTCCGTGTAGCTCACCCTCCCTTGTGTCTATTTCATTGGTTTTCGCTGTCACATCGTGTTTACTTTCATTATGAGAGCTGTTGTATCAATCATTTCTGTACGATCCTAGTAAATGTGCGCACGCCATGCTACAGGCCGTGAAATATAAAACAACTAGCCGCTGCGCGACTAGCATGGTCGCTTTTAGTTCTAGATTTTCTTTTGCAAAAAAACTCAACTGAAAGAAACGTATGCAAGGAATGTTACTATTACCTGCCATCATAAATGTACGTTATTAAGTGGCAGTGCGATCTCAGCCAAAAACTTTATAATCATTGCAAAATTCTTTATAAGGATGATTCTAAAACATCGTGATTAAAGAAATATGAATTTCCATTACTTCAGAACAGAGTTAAAGATAAGACTGAAAAACCCAACAACACAGATTTTAAAATTACATTCCTCTCTGTATGTAATATTTTTCAAAATTAAGACATCTACACTTTACATCAAATAAGAAATTGTTGGAGAAAATTTTTTTTACGTATAAAATGGAGTAAAAATTCAGCAAGTACTAAAATATAGTGTGGATTACATTACTCTCTATATGTACTATTTTTCACAATTCAGATATCTACACTTAAAATTTCTTCACTTATAAAATGGAGTAAAAATTCAGCAAGTATTAAAAATATTTAGACAATTAACTCTTACTTACTATTTAGATATTATAATGCAATTATTAATATTTTACTATGATATTCCTCCAACTTCTTGATATACACAGTTGAGTATTTCAGAAATAGGAGATACTACAGTGACAAAATCAAAAGAACTGACTCTAGATAACCTACATACAACTGTCCATGACTAAACACCGGATTTGATAGGTCTAGTCATATTTTGTCAAAATTTTGTCCTCTTACATACATTTAGAAAAATCAATGGAACAAAAGAATAAATTATCTCGTGAATAAATTAAAATTATTCACGTGTAAAATACAGAAATTAAATTTTACCAAATTACGTGCTATTGTCAAACCACTACACACACACGGTCGGCCGCTAATGTTTACATCTGGTAGTTGCAGCCGTTGCCATTCGGAATGTACAAATATTGCCAATTTTTTGCCGCATACCTACGCGTTTTATATATATAGATACTATCACATGGGATGATTATTAAAAATTATAATGATAAATAAAATTTTTTCACCCCTTTAAGGGTACCAGAAATAAGTAAACGCGTTATCTTCTCCTACTGTAATGCGTTTTTAATCAAAAGGAAGCGTTTTTCCCTGATAATTATATGAAAGTCAAATAGTATGGGATCAATAGAAGGTAACGAAAGATTATTTGCACCAAAATTATTAATATCGATTACATCATTACAGCATTATTCAGTAAATATGTATTATAATAACCATCGAATTTAAGCCATTCATATTTTAATTATTTAAGTTTTTCAATATTAACTACTGCCGTTTTTACAGAAAACAAATCTTATAAGATCTCGTTAACGTAGAATAGAAAACTAAATTTTGGAAGCTTGTATACGGCACTTCACATTATGAAAATATTAGACTAGTATTCCTATCTTAATCTTATTGAACTGAAATTTCTCCACTTTTTATTCCAATTATTTTTTGTCATTTTCGTTATATAATTCTAATATTTCACTAATTGCAAAATTATCTGTCTGTCTAGATTTCTCATTTTTTCCCCTTGTTTTGGAACGAATGAAAATTGAGCTAGGTAAAACTGCTATTTGAGATGGTAAAATTATCATTAGTAAAATTAATAATTCACCTTCTTTTATTTTCTGTTAGACTCCAGATGAATTTCCCATTTAAGGCAAATGAAAGGTTACTGTAATATATAACTTATTTTCAATCTGCTTATCTCATATTATTAACAATTATTTTTATTAATACTGTTGCATAATATTATTAAGGAAACATTGTATAATTATCATTATAAAACCTTTCGCACAGTTATTAATATGCAAATTTTCAAGACAGGAATAGTGGAAAAAATCATACTTCAATTGCTTTTTAAAACGTAGTATTTTCTTCTATATAGCATTTCATAACTTTCTAAACAATAGACAATGTCTAATGATTTATTAAATGCGGTTCAAATATAAAAGCACTAAATGTGCAGAGAGTACCGATAAAATAATTACATATTGTGCATAACTCTCCATGTCTAATGTGTACCCTCGAAGAAAGATCAATAACTTTACGTTTCGCTTACGGAAGAGTGAATGCCGCAATATGCTGCTTAGACGTGAGCTGAATCTTAAAACAATTATGAGCAGAAAAAATATATTGAATAGCGCTCCTGATCAAAGGATATTCTCAATTTAAAACTTTATGACGTTCATTTAAAACGATTACATTATAGTTTGTGTTTTAAAGGTAGCACATTGGGGTGGTAAGCAAATTGCCCCTTCATCTATAAAAAATCTAGAAAGATATATGTATTGCTGAAAACCCTAATTACCCTTCAATCTCATCAAGCTCTTATTGATATACAACAGGACTTATAAAGGACAATTTAGCTTAGCTTGTAGACAACACTCCAGTTCGTGAAAGATTTTCAAACAAACATCCATATATTTAGTCAGTACGTAATTAATCAACACATACTAGTTTTAAGTAATTTTTGATGCATGAAATATTTACGCAGAATCTCATATTTTAAAAAAATATTAAAAACACATTATATACCAGCAACTATTATAAAACAATGACAATGATAGCACTCCCGGTAAAAATTAACTTTATATTACCCTCTTTATTAAAGAATTTTTTTAGTCAGAGAGCTTCCGGTAAAACATACCCAAAATCACGATGTCACAATGATATCATAAAATTTATAACCTGAGATGACTTATGACTATTTCATTTTAGAAAATCATAGAATTTATTTTAAGGGTCTTCAACATGTGTCCCATGGAAAATTGGCAGCCCGTTAAATCCTCTATGATGCTATTGAAAATTCTAAAGAAGTATCATTCACAGAATAAAAGATTTGTCAATTTGTCAGAGAGCATGCGGCAAAACATACCCAGAATCATGCTGTCATAATATACAAACCCAACAGAGAAAGAACCATGTGTCTAATGCATATAGCAATGTTTAATCCTTAGAGTTCATTACTTACATTTAATGTGGGTGTCTAAGCTGTGTGCATATACAGAGGCTGTTCACACATTTTTTAGACGATGTATATTGTATTCACAAAATTAAATTACATAAAATTGTTGTGTTTTAAATGTTCTATTTGACATCCCTTATTCCGAACTATCTTTCAATTTCCAGGATAATAATGCCTTTTGAAGTGTCAGAAGAGGTATTCTATCCCATTCCTCCTGAACAGCTTTTCAGAGTCCTGTAAGGGTTTTGGAACGACGTTTGGATAATGCAGATTTTAAAAGTCCGAAGCACAAAAATCCATAGATGATACATCGGGAGATTTAATAGGGATATCAGTGAAGGGTATGGCCTTGATAACAGAATTTTGTTCCATTTCTTTTAGCAAATTTACAGTGGATTTTGATGTGTGACTGCTAGCTTTGTCCTGATGGAGTCTCACAGATTGATGGCACTGTGGGTAAAGCGATGGTATTTCAATAAGAAAAATTGGCGATAAAATATGTTCCTGATAGTATTTGGAGTTAATCTTGACATTTTTTTCCACTCTCTTTATTTTTAACTTGCCATTATAAGAAAAACCAGCAACAATCATGAATCCCTAAGAAAAACTTTCTTTCGATTCTTTGAACCATGCACTTAAATTTTTTTCTCCCCTTTTATGATAATAAATGGCTCTTTTTTTGTTGCAATCATTTAACTACACCCATGATTTATCTATTGTGACAATTGTTTTCCAATTTTCTTTGGATAAGTGTTTCTCATATAGAATTCTGCAGCGTGTCCTGCGTTCAGCGATATGATTTGGAAGAAGACGATGCACATTGCGTTTTTTCGCTTTCTTAAGATTTAAATCAACGTTTATCATTTTGTTTCAGTGGACACCGAGCATTTTAATGATTTTGCAATTGTTCTTTGACTAGGGGGATTTTCTTTTAACATTAAACAACGTACCTTTGTAATAGTCGAAGATGTCTGTTTTTTCCTTGGATACTTGTTTGGAATTTTTGTCCTACTTGAGGCTCCAATTTGACGTTTTTTTTCCTTTCTTGTTGACGATATTACCTATCGACGCTTTAGATATCACAAAACCATGACTCTCACATCGTTTTTGGATAACGGAGTATGCATATTTCTCTTCGGAAAGAGCATAAATGCAGCTTTCGAACCACTGCTTTGTTAAAAACGCCATTTTGAATAAAAACAAAACTTTCAAGCCACAGACGATAATTTTGACTATTAAAAACATAGTACAATTGCAATTATTTCCTTTGCAGCAAACGATTTTTTATTACCCCTTACCAAAATCGTCTAAAAAATGTGCGAACAGCCTCTGTATATATATATATATATATATATATATATATATATATATATATATATATATATATATCCATGTGAATTTAATATATAACTTTAAAACTGAAAGCAATGATAAAAGTATTACCATAGAGGAGGAAAGCAATCACATTCTTGGAAGTAGATTAATTTTCCATATGCTTCGCATGATTCCTATCTCTCAGAGATAAAAGCAAAGGGATTAGATGTAAAACTTCGAAGAATTTAGAGAAATTACGAAGCTCTAGTATTGATTTTATGCTCTTAACTTGTTATTCTTCCATCGAAGTTCTCATCCATTATTATTTGAAGCATTTCATCTTCTTTAATCCTCTCAATTTCAGTCATCGACTGAAGAAATAGGGAATAAAAGAGATTTACTCTCGTAATTTATGTATCCATAATTTGTGGATGCTTACATCATAAAAAATTCAGTTGATAGAGGAGAACATATCCATAGCTTAACATCGATATTATATTTCTATGATTTCACAGCTATTTCGTAACAAAAAATTAAATAATTTATGTTTAAGAAAAAATTCAAAACTTTCATACTTATGAGCTTATCATAAAAATCTGGGGAGAGATAAACCTCTGTATTTCGGCACCACTTGTTCTTGATAAGATATAGAGGAATACTTATCCTATATAGGGTTTTTGCTGCCAATATGTTGATGGACTTGAAATATTTAATTTCTGTAATGAAACGCACAAAAGAAACAAAAATTTGACTTTTGGAGTATTTCGATTGATTGGAGGCTGCGAAGAGTTATCGTATGTAACATATAAATCTTATTTTGTGGCTAGATTAAAACTTTGCACAAAAGAAAATCCCTTTTGTCAAAAATAAAATTAACCAATCATATTTTCAGCTACGAAGAGTTATCGTACGAAAAATTCAAATCATAGTTTGGGACTAAATTAAAATTTAGCCACTTCTGTCAGAAGTAAACTTTTGTTAGGAAATTACATAAATAACCTATTCCCATCTCATGTTTTAAAGTTAATAAATATTAACAAAAATATTGAGCAATTATTATCTTAAATGAGACTCTACATGTATTAAATATGCCAGGTAATTATTACAAATTCTTATTAATTTAACTCATGGGTTTTAGAGGGTTATACAAGGATATTTCCGCACGGCTTTATTGTGTAAGATTAAGCAACTTGGTGTTTATCTCCTGATGAAAACAAAATATTTTTAAGATGAAAAAAGAATAAGTTTGAATGTGGGCAGCATAGAAAAATTTACTATAGGCTTCTTTAATTGATTATTTATGTTTGCATAACATAAAATACTAATATTTAAATTCTGAATAACTGAACATTCAAATTAAATCTCTCATAGAATTTAAAGTTTTATTTTAAGAACTCCATCTGGTAATTTATCAGAAGTTGCAATCATGATTTTTGCCTGATAAACTTTTTAAAGGATATCTTAAAAGGAAATATGCTAAAAGGTGAAGGAAAAGCTAGATAATGCTGTGAAAATCAGCTATTTCGACTCCTGAGCTAGAAAGTGAACTAGGTGTGACACACACTTAAAATTTAGGTTTCCTTTATATAAATAAGCATGTTATCACACGACTTTAAATGCCTAGACGGGACAAATTAGTTAATAAAATTGCATGTTTACGAATGTATATATTATTTTAAACTTTCAATCCAGTCAGTATAAAAAACAGTAATAATTTGGTATAAAAAACAGTAAAAAAAACTAGAAAAATATGTTTCTTTTAACAAACTCAGTTTCAAAGTAAAATATATAACTTCAGTCATAAATGATAATTCGCAAGAACACTATATAGCCTCCAAAATCAATAATAATATCAGTGTATCCGTAAAAATGGTAAATATAAAAAAGTATTTTACGGGTTATAAAGATTTAAGCCAATACAACCTCCAGTAGCTGGCTAATGGGACTTCTTCCACCAGTCTCGTTAAGGTTAAATGGCCTTGCATGATACATTCCTGTAGAATTATACTAAAGGTGCATTATACATTTAAATATTGCTTGAATGCAAGGCAAAATGAAACTAAATTGGACTAAAAATATGTCATGAATTGAAGGCATTAGGCTTTTAAGCTCTTAATTCCTCAGATGTCACTTCATGTATTCAACAATTTTTAAGTCACACTCATTGATAGCCCATTTTGTTTTGTTTTTATTTTCCTAAAGAAGGTAAGTCTTTCTAAGTAAAGAAAAAGAGGAGAATAAAGAATTTCATTGCAATCTACCTGAAATTGAAAATATTTTGAACTGTTTTTATTTAATTTTAGTTTCATAATATTTGTTCCTAATACACGATTTATTGCGTAAGGTTATATCTGATTTATTAAATACCGTTCTATTAATTTATATTTATTTTAGAACCCAGTTTTTCAACAAAGGCAAATCAGCAAACTTTAAATTATCAAACTATTATAAACTCTTTATTGAAAATTTCTTTTCATTATCTGTTATTAAATACGCTAATTTATTTAAATATACTTAATTTAATATATTTTATTTATCTTATTCTATTCAAACATGCTATTAAAATAATAAATACATTTCACATTTCATTTTAACTTCCTTCTGGTCATTGTAGACCACACACTAGAGAAAATGTTGCTTCCTATATATTACAGAGGTCCAGTATTGTTTCTACGTAGCATGGAATTGAAAATTAACCATAAACACGATAATTTGTTAGAATAATTTTCAAATATTTTAACAAAGATAGATAATACTGTTTGTATCAATGAACTCCTTTTTTCACATGATAACTTAAATAATAATTAAACAAACAATTTATTATATTGGACGATCATCAAGCAGTTCAATTCAGAGAGGCGAAATATTTACATGTTTCAATATATCAGTGCCCTTATTTAAGATCTCGGGGATTATGCATTAAACCAGATTCATAATTCCGTTCGCTTTTAGTTCATCAATTTATCATAACCGGATAAGTCTGAACGACAATGATGATAGCATTTTATTATCACGTTGTATCTCTCGAGGATCGATAGAATTTGGGACGAAGTGATTAATCCCCGCATTTTGTTTCTGATTGATATCTGAGCAGGCACATTGATAAAATGTGTTGCTGATATCATCAAATTTATAACCTGAGTTGACTTATGGCTATTTCATTTTAAAAAATCACATAACTTATTTTAAGAGTCTTAAACATGTGTCCAGGGAAAATTAGTGGCCCGTTAAGTCCTCTACGATGCAATTGAAAATTCTAAAGAAGTATCATTAGCAGAATAAAAGATACAACGTGTAACACATGAGTAAAATTTTAAAGTGGTTAATTCCATCTTATTTTGAATTTTTGTATGCAGTTGAAAATTCTAATGAAGAATCATTCACAGAATAAAAGATACATCATGTAACACATGAGTAAAATTTTCAAGTGGTTAATGCCACCTTATTTTGAATTTTTTGTGCTTTCTTTTTCGTTGTTTAATCTCAGAAAAAAATATATTTAAATCTAATGACAATAATAATTGCATATCATTTGAAGTAGTTAAAACATAAATTGCACTTTACTAAGTGAAAAACGAAACACATTCAGTTTGCTTTAAACAATTGTAATATGTAAGAAATTAAGGCCATTAAAAAGTTAATTCAGTTTTAAAGTTTTATTGGGAGTTACTGAAAAGTTACATAAATTAGTGTCTGAAGAAAATTTAGATAATTTATTGGAAAGATGTGTGCATATAAAAAGTATATCAAATAATTGTTAAATTATTTGTGAATATTTTAGCGCGTCTGTTTCAATATTTTCTTTTTATAATGTTTAAATTTCTAGAAAAATACTTCCGACCAGAATCTAAATATGTTCAGCTTCAAGATAATTCATTCATAAGAGAAAATTTTCTTTAAAACTGCTTTCAGAGTACTTTCGTATTGCAACTGTAGCTGACTTATGAGGATTGTTTTTTTTCTTAATCTCGTACCTTAGAAACTAGTTTTCTTTTGATACTAACAGCAATCGTTCACCGAAAATAGGTTTTTTTAATACGAACTGTCAATAATTAATTTAGTAAATTTTTCAAATTTTCAATGGCTTGTACAAGAACTTTTTGCCTGTTCTTTTAATGCAGTTTTCTTCTAAAATCATTAATTTATCTAACCAAAGATGCAAATATTACATAACTCAAAGGACGCAGTAACCCCTACATTCAGTAGTAAGATGATTAGATCTAAAAATTTATAAACCAAATATACTGTACAGTAAGCAAAGGTGTAAAACTAATTGATTATGAATCTGGGGGTGGCAAATATATGAAGACCATATTTGAATAGCGGTCCAACTCCACTTTTAAAAATATGGAGTTAGCATCACTTTCATGTACATACAGGTAATTTCTATCTTATTTTTAAACTGGTACACCTCCAGCTTATTTCTGCTGCCAACAAAGGGCATTACAAATCAGACTTTAGCAGTCCTTTCTAAGCACTCATTAGACTTTAAGGCATTGTATCTCAAAATGAAAAAGGATGGAGTTAGACCACTATTCAAATAAGGAATTTATATATACAAAAATATAACAAATGCACCTGATTTATATAATATTAATATTAATATAAATAATATTAATTTTAAAATTCTCGCCCCTAAAACTATCTAAATAATCCGCATGGTACTTAGTTTTTCCTCATTCCTGGATCCCTCCCAACTCGTTGGCTTGTATTCATTAAGGCGATTCTGCGATCTTTAACTAGCCATTTCTGGACTGCTAGATTTTGGTGTGTAAAAAGTTCTTTTGGTGCATCTCTTTCTCCTAAGATTTCCTGTGTCCATGCATCATACTTACTAAATATGCATATCTTTCACAGTAACCTCTCGCGTTCCTGAGATACGGATCTTCAGGTTTGCTGAAAAGGAGGTGACAGGAAAACTGAAAATTGTAAAGCAAGCGAAGTTAAAAACGCACCAGCAACAAAAAGAAATAATGAATATTATCCCTTCATTGCGAGTAAATTCAAAATTAATCCGTGCAAGATTGTAAAAATGTGGTTAAAAATAAATTTAGCTCATTGAAACGGTTAGTCAAAGAGAAACAAACCATAAAATGCTAAATTTTTAAAGATAAAATGTTTTATTGAATTTATGAGTAAACAAGTGATACTTTCTGTAAATCAGATTTTTCCTGGATTTATAGATGAAGGAAGAAAATAAGGTTTATGATGTACTGCTGAAAAATTCTTTTGCTGTTAATCGATTTAAACTACAGTCAGTAAGTAAGGTTTTAGGTTATGAGGTATTCAGAATTTGAGGAAATACAACTGGGAAAAACTATCATATTCATCACATATGACTATAATTCAGCTATCATTCAGCTGAATATTGTCAAAATGTTAACCCGTTCCTGACCATGCATTAAAGGAAAACTTTTCAAATACATTATTTTCATTGAAATAGGGCTATCAGCAATCAATACTATGAAACGCAGACTCCTTTTCTAAAATATGAATAAGACTTTTACTTCTTCTGTATAACCCTTTCAGGGGCAACAAACTCTACCGTTTGCAAGGTGAAGACTTTTCCCCGATTTTTTTTTAAATCTAAAGAATCTTGAAAAAATTTTCAATTAAAGATTGTAAAATGCCTTTACTTCTTTAAACTGATAACAGATGGCAGTACTAGCCATTTTTCTCCTCATTTAACTGGAATTCATTGATAACACTGGAAGACTAGATTTAGGCCGTTTGCACTGTACAAACGGCGCCCGTCAAAGGTTTAATGCATAAATGTTCCAGTTGATTGTTTAGTTTCATAGACAATATCTATATCTGTATATCCCCCTCTAGTTCCCTTGTTATTCAAGAGACTTAATTCTTTTACATTTAAATCATTACTTCTTATGCATTTCAATCGCAAATCATTTTATATTTATTCTTTCATTAAATTAAACATTAATTAATTACCTTCATGATAGGATTAAATAGTAACAAAAAATGTACTATAAATGTTTTCTTAAATTTAGTATCTGCATTTACTTTCAGATATTTACCAAAATTTGAAAGTATTCCCACATTATGATTCATATTTTTCCATTCATCCAGACATGTTTGAGCGATTTAACATTAAACTGGCTTCAAGAATATTTTGCTGCTTAGAAATAAGCAAACAATTTTAAGACTTTTCTATCTCAAACTTAAAATTCTGCCATCTTTAAAATGTTTTAAGGTAATTTTTTGTTCACTTCACTAGCACAGCGCCTTCACTTTCTTCCCGTTCATCACTTTACTTCATAGCTGAAATCTCTCGCATTAAGTTTGACATGAAAAGTCGCATGATGCGTAAACGAGATATTAGGCTTCATTTGTCGTCCACTTATCTAAAAATTCTTCTTCATTTCTGAAACTTTAATAATTGACGAGTTTTGATAGCAAAAATTTGAACTCATTCAAGCAATATAATATGATAAAAGGCTTTAAAAATGTTTCGATCGTAGTTTAATAATCTATCATTTTATATGGTTTCTAATTAATTTAGATTTTCTTTTCCAATATTGTTTTATTAATGCTTATTTATTGCAGGAACAAAATAACGTCAAGTCCTAGTCATTGATACCGTCTGATAGCCTATATATACCTGTTTGGTAGCAAATTTTCATAGAAATGATTCTGTTTAAAGTTTTTTTTTGGCCTTTGGACCTGAGAACTATAAATGTAAGGAACTACACTGTGAGGATTTGTTACATCTCCATGATCTAAAGGATCCGAAGTAAAATAATTGTAATATATATGTGCATAGGCATACAGAATCCAGTGCTTTGGAGGTTGTCTGACGTGACACGGAATATCTAGCTTTTACTACAAATTTTCATCTGTACATATATTGCATCCTATCATCGTTTTTTAACAAAGGATTTTTATCTCTTTTAAGTGAACGTGTGATTTCCAACCAAATCACAACCCCCCCCCACACACACACGCATATATATATATATATATATATTTATTTATTTATTTATTATATTAAAAGAGGGGTGAAAAAATAAAGAAGGATAATTTGTAGGTTACGCAAACGTACATTAGATTAAGTAGGGAGTCGATTTGTTGCCTTAATTACCCCCCCCCTCCCAATCCAAAGTGTGTGTGTGTGTGTGTATGTCGACATGTTAGTAGCAAGACATGCCTATCTAGATTTCTCTGGGCGTAATTTATATTCCAACTTTCCTGAATTGCTTATACCATTCCAATTATTGTGTGGTGTTAATTTACATTTGTTCTGAAATTGTAGATCAGTACAAAAACTTAAACAATAAAGTATAAGCGGTATGTACCAGGAAAACAGACCTAATTCACATTAACATTAATGGTATAACATACATTTATACAATATAAAAATGGAAAAATAAATTTCCATATGTATCACTTATAAAAGTAACACTCATAAACTATCAGTCGACCAATTATAAGAATTAAGAATATAAAGACTATCAAATTTACTAAAATATCAAATATACAGAGTATCAATAAAAGAAAATATCAATTATACGAAGTAAGAGTATCACGGAACATCAAATATAAAAAATATCAAACAACTATTTTCCTAGATTCTTCAAAATAATGTCCTTTAACACAGATTCCTTGTTACAAAGTTCTTAAGTAATGAAGAAAGAGTATCAAGTCTAGTATGACAATCCTAATGTAATCAAAGATTTAATGTTGTTAAAGTTTTCAAAATCCCTAATGAAAATCTTGTTAAAATACCTGTAGCATTGATGTCATTTTCTTGTGACATCACATTTGTTCAAACAGATGTCTAGTACGTATAAAATCTCGAGACAAAATTACATTATATAGTTGTTCATTTAATTATTTGTAATGAATGTTAAGTCATCATATCATTTTAGTATATAAACACCATAGTACCAAATTATTGTTGCATTAACAACATCATCATTGAAGTAATTAACATACAAAAATTCTAATCTATTCTTATATTGAGTTTATATATTAACTAATTGTACTATTTTCAACACAGCGTTAAAAATAATATCTTGCATTTCTATCATATAACCTCAGTCAATCTTGTTTATTACAAACTAAACCCTTAATTTTTTATAATCTCAAGCATTAATTTTTAATGGAAAAGTAACTATGGTCTATGACAGTAAGCAATTATCCATAAATTATAGCACTGGAGTAAAATTTGGTGTAAGCCTCATTGTTGATTACATTGAATGAATGATGCATGTATAATTAATGTATTCACAAGCAGAAATCAAGAAAATTGTTTCAAAAATATTATCATATAAAAAAGCATGTATTAAATTAAAATATAAAAAGAACATTTTCTCACACCTTAAAAATACAAAAAATAAGTAAAATTAAAACTTTCTGCAGTTGACAAATTATACAACTGATGTTTGCAAAATATAGGCTTAATCAGCATTGTATAACTTGAATTAAAATTTCTAAAATGCGAGGGTAAAATTTTAATTAGGAGCTCAAAATCATGAAGTCAATTATACAAACGCTCTTTATTATTATAATTATTCAAATTCATCCTCATCATTATTCATAATTAATTCTCTCATTATTAACCTTAAAATAAATTCTCATCATTATTCATAACTAATTCAATTATTTCAAACTATAATTTAAAAATCATGTTAAAGATTTAAAATTTATTCAAAAATACTAAAAAATATTCTACTGTTATTGAAATTCAAATATATAACCATACTAACACTATAATTTTAAACTATATTTCAGTTAAAAAAATGTGAAAGATCCATATCTTTTTCAAAAATATGAGCACTACTATGTCATCCTTAATATTCAATTAATAATGATAAGTCATTGAAGTTATGTAATGATTCTTCATAATTACTCATAACATAACTTCAGTGAAACGATCTTACAAATTGTATACTTTTATTCCATACCATTACTTCCTTAACTTCATACTCTTGGTTTATTTGAGGGATATTAAATTCCGTACTTTTCGGTTGAAATTAATTATAGTGTTGGAAATGGAGTAAATTTGTAGAATGCGCCTTACCAGTATCTTAATACTGATATTGCACATTGATAATATTGGTTTGGCACAATTGTTATCATTTTCGATTAAGAAAGTATCAGTTTTCTTTTGAAAAATATCATTTTCCAAAGGATCACGAGACACAGTATGAGTTATTTGGGAATAAGCAGGCCGATAGCTTGGTCAAAATAGGTGCTAAAATTATGCAGAGGGTCAGCAGTTACCTTTTGTTAACCTTCTCATCAACGAAAATAAAAAATCGGCATAGAAGCAATTTGCTTTATGTGTTGACTTGTACTTTAAATTACAATAATACTGGATTCCAGAGAACCTCTATAGCTTAGAATAAATAAGGATGGTTCAATGATACTTAAAATTGAATTGACTCGTGGATCACTAGTGATCAAAAGCAAAACTTCATGACGGTAAATTTCCACATGAACAAACTTTTAAAGCTAGACTTCAGCTGACAGCTAATTTGAAAAACAGAAATCGGGATAAAGCACCTGGTGTATAACTAACTCCTTTAAACACAGAGCTGACACCGCTTGACATTTGATGTTAAATTTCAATTATTTCACCTTACGCCTTAACTTTGACTAATCTGTTCCCCGTACCTTTAGGTGATTTTCTCTTCTCTTGATAGAATTTCATTCCTGACTTGTCGGTTATGCTACTAGAAACAGCATTATTCTACATAGATGGGTTTATTGAGAGCATTTTGGTCAGAATTTCTTATGCAAGGAATAATTAAATCGGGACCTATGATTTAAAACCGATTCAGTAATGATCCAAACATCTATGCCAGCTGTGGGACTTGAACCCAGTGGCTCTGGGACTCAATGCCAGCACCCTAGCTATTCGGCCATCGCCCTTATAATCTTATTCTAGGCCTGATGACAGAGGCAACTTTGCTGAATTGTAAGACTTGCACATTCCGGCAAACCAACGTTCCACAATTTTGACATGTTTGTTGTGAACATGAGTTTAACTGTTTCTGGAAACGAGCAAACGTCATCATTACTTCATATTCTAGAATAATGAGTAGCGTTAAAGTTTATTGAAGATTTTTTTTCAGGAGACTTCGGCAGATACGTGAACGAACTATAAAAACTGGTTAGTAAACTGAAAATAGGAATGTAACATATTACAATACAAATAAATCTTGTTTCTCCATGCATTTTGTTATTAGTCAATAAATATATAATCTAAAAACAATATCAATTTTATATACACGATTTACGCTGTATTATTTTCTTTCAATCTTTTAGACACCATATAAATAATTCTCAAAATTTCTTTAATTTTGGACTGTTTACAACTAATTGGTAATAGATAACAATTTACACTAAAGACAAAAATTAATAGGGCCATTATATTCCTCTAAGTTTCATAATCCTGAATGAAAGGAAAATATTAATGATTCTTATAAGTCTGTAAATCAAAAGTAGACATATTTCCTCAAATACTGAAGTATTCCTCAAAGAAGGTAAAATTTAATCTGCCAAAAAGGGATAAAATAAGTAAAGTGTCAAATGAAGATTCACTAGTTTGAAGAATAAACTGTTTTGCTTATGTTTCAATCAGGATTTCATCTCCCCTGAAGGCAATGGCTTAATCAATCAAACATTTTTCCTCAGCATACCCTTAAATGAATTGAGAGGGAAACTGCGAAGAGATATTTTTATTTCTACTTTCAGAAAATCAAGTTAAGGGGAGAAAATTTATGTTCGTGATTTAAGTAAAGGTGCACTTAGGTAAAAGAGAGAGTGTATTTTCTCTTTTTCTCCAGAATGCCAACCCTATTTTACATTTTCATTTTTAAAATGCATGAGGAAAACAACAATGGTGAGAGAGAATTCACGTAAAGCATCAAATGCGTGAATATCAATAAGACAATTTCTAATAATATTATTATTATAAATATCGGGGGGGATTTGAAATGGAATATATATATATATATATATATATATATATTGTGTGTGCGTGTGTGTATAGAATATTCAGATATTTCGATAAACCGAATAAATATCCGAGCCAAAAGTTGGAAAAAGAAAAATTAAATTCTGTCAAACTGTTTGCTGAAAAACTAATTTTGTAGGGTTTTAGCGATACAAGATAATTTTCATGTAATTTAAGTAAAACTGGAAGTGACCATTTTACATTTTTTAAAGTACTTAGTTATATTGATATGTAACTATATCGCTGATAATCACTTTACTCATATTCATGATTTTATGCATTCAGTCTGTATCCTTTTGGTCATTATAAAGTAAACCAATACTGAATTTAATCAATTTAGTGAACTAAAATTGCCTATAAAAATCGTGTGGACTTTTTTTGCAAAGTACCTTTAGAGAGCTGCGTAAAAAATTGCTTGAGGTCAACACTAAATATTTTTTCCATGTTTAAAATAAGTAGAATTTTCTGTTTTTAATTATTAGTATATAATTAAAACATTACTATAAATACAATATATATTTTTATGTTTCAAAATAAATAATTTGTACCGACTTTATTTGAATATTGCGGTCAATATATGTGCTTTGATAGAGAGATGAAATGACTTATTTCTCCAATACTACGTTTTTTCTAATATTCAACATTCCGTTCTATCTTTTACGGAAAGGAGAGAATATTTCCGGTTATAAATACGCTGGACATAGCAGACATCCAATTACCCGATAGATCACTCAGATCCTAATTTAGCAGAAAATCCTTCCATCCCTTAATAAAAGAAAAAAATTTGCTCCGTCATATTTTATGGTGACATTTATCAAAATAGAATGATCTTAGTTCATATTATTAAAATAATTATTCGAATAATTTCTTGGATCAAAGAAAATAATATTAAGACAGAATTTCTTAGAATTTTTCTACAAAATCTCAAAGATGCTCTTAGGCATCACAAAATTACGTCTGTAACTCATAATTAAGAAGTCATCAAAATAAAGCATTAAAAATTGAGAAAATATATATTTATGTGGCACTATCCTTCCATTTGTTAAAGACAGGAGTTTCAGAAAGTACTAGAGAGAAAAATGGCATTAATAATATATTTTGAATTCATATTACGGATTCATTTCCAAAAATAAATCCCTGAGCATGTGATTCGTATCTTTTCGCACAATTTAAATCAATCCCTGTACACAAGTTCTCTACTAGGAAACCGATATGGTATCCTACCGATATGGAGGAACGTAATCCTACGTTAAAAAAAGAAGCTTGAGCAATCAGGACAGAATTTAAAGTTAACTATAACTTTCCTTTATTCCGAGATTCACAAAGTGACCTCACAATTTGTTTCGTAATTCTGTTTCTAAACCATTTCAAGCCAGTTCTAACCAGTTAATCAGTTCATAAAATTTAGAAAGATGCCAAGTCTAAACTTTCTATTAACAAGGGAAAGCGGCGAAGTTGTGCCAGTTATTGTTATATCTTTCTGTGATCCTAAATGGAAACACTGTGAAATTGGAGGCTCCTGGAGTCAATCTTCTTGTTATCTTTTAATTTTGTAAATCTCTCAGAATTAAAATCCAGTTATCTACAATCTAACACACAATGTTACACACCACCAGTATTTGCAAGGTTTTGACTTACGAAGTGCTTCTACTCTGTTGTTATTGTTGTTGTTTCTAATGCCCCCTGGCCAGAATACCTCTAATCTAATTTTATATTATCTATAATGTATTATTCAGTTATGTGCTTCAGTTTTGAAATTCTAAGGATTATGAACTCAATGCAGCGAGCGCATCAACTGGTAACGCATCTTCTCTATCTCACTATTAAGCTATAGGAGGAATTTTTCCTATCGGTATTTTTCTAATCATAGAGTAGTAAATGTAGGAAACATATATGTTTGATCATTACTAAACAGATATTTAAAGGAATGCAAAATCATTATCAATAATATTTCCTATTTTTGTAATTTTTTCTACATTTGATTAACATTTATTTTCTCACATACATCATTTACTGTATGCCGACTTGGACTTTTATGATGCATAGTTTTCACTAATGAATAGTCTCTTACGATATGAATTACGTTTAAATAGTTTAAAGTCTAGAATACATGCTATTAAAAAAAGAAGTTTCTGTGGTAATTAGGTTACGTAAGTCATTTGGAATTTTGGATAGATTTTGAGAGAAAACTTTCGTTGTCTATGTTTTTCTAAGTAAAAATGATGTCAAAATTCACCGTGCCTTCCTATTAGCTAATCAATATTTGTTAACAACAACTTAATTAAATATAACACAAATGATGCTATAAACTGCCCCAAATTTTATTCTTTCACTTTAGTTGTTTTCAAAAATTTGGAGGTGTTGTTAAAGTCGTAATATGTCTGTAGTGTAACATGATATATTTCAGTCAGCAAAAGTATTATTCTCGGGAAAATGTTTATAGAAAATGTACCCTGTGATTTCCACAATAGTCAATTTGTTTATTAATAGAGAACATATTAGCGCTTTGAAAACGACATCTTTATCAACGACATTAGATATTAAGCAAAAACGCACCAGCAGAAGTAAGGCAACAGAAATTACCCAATCCAAAAATAAAATAATCTTTTCTTTGTAATAATTAAAACATTATTTTATCCAGAGAATTCTTCAGTATTATGATATTTTAATTCTAAGTTGGAAAAAAAAACTTATACAGTGCAGTAAAAAGTTCAATGCAGTTTTCTAAAGCCCCAGAATCGCTGTCTCCGTAAGTAGATTAAGGAAACGTCTACATTGTGCGCTAAGGCATGCTGTTGCGCAAGATGCAGCTACTGAAGTGTTGTCATTCGACAACAGCGAAACTATGAAAATTGGAATTGCCAACAGGAGAAGAGAAAAAGAGTAGAAACTATGAAATAAAAAAATGAGAAAAATAGGAAAAGGTCCAAGAATACCCCTCCCAATAAGAAGTAAAGAAGAGGGGAAACACTTTATATAGATAATTGCTTTCTAAGTAGCACTGACCGACCTAATATCCTTAATGAACCAAGTTAAAAGCTCCTCGAGTTATAAAGAAGTATGAAAATAATCCACATCAGGTATCGAACTAAGGGTTGAAAAGGATACGCACCTTATATACTTAAGTCTAAGTGGTGCACTTCAGATATCTTTGCACCTCCCCTTTACACTCTTTAATCTAAAACCCTTACCTCACGTAAAATTCCCCCACTCCACTTTCATCACCTAACCCTAAAATCCGAAAAAAAAACCAAATAAATAATTAAAAAAGGAGAATTTTCTTTGAGTGGTCAAAATAACTAGAAGTGGTCAATCTGTGTATGTACTATTCCAACAACTAAAATAATAATTTAATAATGATCAAATATATTCTTGTGTTATGTTTATGTATATTAAGATGTCAAGTACTATCAAAATGTTCCACAGAAAAACAAAAACAAATGTGTAGTACTGAAATTCCTTTGCATTAAAAATAACTCCTTCCTTAATCGAAATGTTTATTGGACACGTAAAATAAAAATTGTGGCATAATAAAACTAAGATTCCTGAAACTCAAGAACCGATGATGCAAAACACTGAAGGCTTGAAATTGAACAGTAGCAATATCATCAATAAACTCACTTTTCTTGATATATTGCCTGCCATTACCATTGAAATTGGTGACGGCGGAAGATTTTTACAAAATAAGAAAATAGGTCAATGTATTTATGAGTGTCAGGTTTTGAATCTTATAAACTGAAAAGTTTTCCATAAATTGCAAGAATGTAAAAAAAAAACACATAAGATTACCTTCATCTAAAAGAACAACATCTAAAAGTAGATACGAGCAAAAGTGTAAGTTCATACCTAAAAAGAGAATATCGACTTTAAATATATATATATATATATATATATATATATATATATATATATATATATATATATATATATATATATATATATATATATATATATATAAATATATATATATATATATATATATATATATATATATATATATATATATATATATATATATATATAAATATATATATATATATATATATATATATATATATATATATATATATAAATATATATATATATATATATATATATATATATATATATATATATATATAAATATATATATATATATATATATATATATATATATATATATATATATATATAAATATATATATATATATATATATATATATATATATATATATATATATATATATATATATATATATATATATATCCACTGTTTCCAGGACCAAGCGCTGTTCTGATCGATTGTGTGAAAGCTTCGAGTTATTCAGAATTCTAATGTTGGTGTGCAAGAGAATTTGGGAGATGGTAATACGAAATCCATATCTACTGACAAAATATTTAGCTTCAATAAGTTGACGGATTTCGCAGATATTTGTGTGCGTCCATGTAAATTTCTCGAGGGCAGCGATCGTAAATATTGTAAATCCGAAATTTTGGAAATACAGTAGAAAATAAGTTAGGTTATATAAAATATTTTATTCAAAACCAAAAGAATTTAATTTCTCCATTTTATCATCTGGTAGTAAATATTAATTTTTATTTAATATGCTTACTTCTAAGGACTCAAAAATGAAATAATTCATAAATATTCTTTGATTTTCGAAGTATCTGACTGATTAAGACAAAGAAATTTTTCATCTTAGTCCTCACAATAGTTGCGCTGCGGTATTCCTTATACATCAAACTACATCCCTCTTAATAAGGGGGCACAGACTATAATAACGATAATTCAAATTACTATTTAATGCAGTTTTTGTATAATTCACCAACAAATGTTTAAAAATGAAATGAATATTAAAAAATCAAAATATCCGACAATTCTGTTTCCTACACTTGAGAAAGAAATCATCCCTGCGTACTATATTTATTAAATAAGCTCAAAATTTCATTATTTAGACACTTGTTTTTATATTTTACAAGGAAGAGGGTTTTCCATGGTTTTTGCCAATTTTTAACCATGTTTTCATTAACTCGCTTTCTTATTTGTGTCTGTGTTTATCCAGTACAAATATTGCAATCGATTTTTAACTAACTTCCCGACTAGTTAGACAATTAAAACTTTTAGAATAGCTCTGAACACTCTGACAATGCATTATTTTAATACTTTTAGCCATCTTTAAGCAGATTTGAAATCCTTTTCAGTTAATTTTGTTTTGTAGACTGGTGCAGCCATCTATCGACCAGGACGGGAATGAAAAGTTGAACGCAAGTTAACTTCCAATTAACTTCATTTTCTTTCACATTGATGGAATAATTCATCAAAAAAATGTTTTAAAGTATTTCTTAATACATAGAATTGTCAAGTTTATATTATTCAACAGAAAATTTAAAAGCATGGTACATAAAAATCTCTTTTATCTTGTAATTATTATATTCAAATGCAATGAAGTCGAGGTAAAGGAGGTTAAGATATTAAACACTTGAAACATATATTTGTAAAAAAAATGCTTTTCATTGATTTGTTTAAATTTATACAATGCTGAAACGTTTTACTTGTATAAAGTTGAGATTTTGACATACTTAATATTTCTTTCTTTTTTCCACTGTTTACACTTCTGTGTAAAAAAAAATATTACTTGTTAAATAAAAGCTAAGTAACAACATTTTACTTTATGCGTGCATTAGTATAAAAACTCTAATTCATTTACAATCAATACGTTTAAAAAAACAAAGAATTTTTTTTAAAAATTGGTGGAGATTTAAAAATGTGGCTCAAACTTACAAATTTCATAGTTGTAAAGTCTGTTATTCTTTTTCAATATATTATGTTGTAAGTATGCCACAGTGAAAGATTTCTAAAGTATGAGAACTAAGACATATAAATCTTTATCTAGTGAGTAAATGTTTCAATAAAAATACAATCAATGCTGTTCATATAATTTATGGTAAAATATTGGATTTATAGTAGTTTTATAAGATTGAAGAAAAAGGTGGAAAAAAATAACTTTTCAAATATAGATAAGGTGAATTAAGTGCATCTCATTATAATAATATTTCATGCCTATAGGACTAAATGTAGATGTAGATATCAACCAGCGATTAATGTATTTTAATGTTTTCTCTTATCTGGTGTAAATATATGCTTCGTAATAGCTGCATCTACATACATAAAAATTTTTAAAAGTTTCAAAAATATAAACTGATTAATTTTGATATACAATAAGAGTAAGCACATAATAGTAGCCAATTTAGAGTATTACAATAAGAAATTCCTCAAACATGATTTCAAATGCTGTAAATTACATGTAATATAATTTTTAAACATGAATTAAAAAGTAAAAAAATGAGAAATATATAAATGTACACTTGTAGGAACCCCGTGATGGGAATCCACCCTTGTCGTGATAAAGGGAAAATAATCATTATACGTTTTTGAACAATAGAAAATAAATTTATTTCCTTTTAAAAAAGGGTTGAAATGTTAAAATTAACAGTCCCTTAGTGAAACTATTTAACGTTTATTTTCTAAAGTACGAGATAAAGGCTCTGAATTACTCAGTCAAATCAACGCTAATCTACGATTCATCGGTCAGTTGAAATTAGTTTATCCACTTCTATATCCCAATTCCTTAACAGGTTTCCAATATTCTTTTTCCAATCCATATTCAAGCGATATATTCTATCAAGTTCCAGATACATCCACTCTAGTAGTATCAAACACGCTATTGCTTACGCTATGTGCTCACACACCTTCAGCAAATAAACCCTTCAGTTTACAAGTTGGATTGTCCGTTAATTAGAATTCCAACATTTCGATTACGATTACAATTAAATTTCGCTTCTCGTCCTTGGCCGTTACAGAAAGTGAATTTTACAGCATACGGAAAATGAAAAAGATAAAATATTTCTTTTAAATATTAGGAACGCATTTACAACACGTCATGTTGCAATGTGTATTGTTTACATTGCGAATTAAATAAATCAGTATCTAAATTAAATTTGGAGACAGTTATAAAACTGAAGTCACTTTTAAAGGCATTTATAACATATAAAACTTAATTTTAAGGCGAAAATGGCTAAAAGAGAATAAATAAATGATTCATTAATGTTTTTAAGCAGTCTCTTTTTAAAACATTGCCCATTTTAAAGAAATCTGAATTAAACTAGAGAGCAAAACTCAGGGTTGACTCTAAGTTACAAAAACAAAAAATAATGCATCAATCAAAAGATACAAGTAGCCACTTGCTATTTGAATAACCGTGAGGGTTTTTTAGAAAGGCTGTGCTGCACATAACGAAATGGTCAAATTGAGAATACCTGGATGACCTAACGAATAAGTAAAAATCGTGACGAGGGTTACGTATGAGATGGGCAACTAAAGAACAATTTCGGACGCTGATTTTATACGATCGCACTTGTGGGTGGCTTTATGGACGACGGACAATATATAGATCGATCGTGGTTATCTGAGAAAGCAAAGCTAAATGATATCCTTTATGCACTCCTTTATGACTTGAGAGATCGATACCAAATATCCTGAAACACTGGAATCCTAATACACAGGAGTATAGGACACATTTCCCTTTTTACTGTGCCCGAACAACTAAACAAATGTGGATAATTTTCTCCAGTTAGCTACTTCTAATTAACGTTCGCCTATTGGACATAATGTCAGAGGGGCTAAAAAGAAAAGGACTTGATATTTGAGGAACTGGATAAAGCACTATGAAAGTAGTAGGTGTACAAGCAAAATGACTCTGGATGCCAAGTTATATGGAAATTGGAAATGATGTAGCGTATCAGGTGTCTACGAAGCAAATCGATATTTCAGTCGAGGTGGCCTCCTTTAAGTAAGTGTCGTGCGGTATGTACATGAAGGTCCAAAGCGTGCATGGTAGTACTGTAATCTAGGAGCATTACAATAAAGATTATATATATATATATATATATATATATATATATATATATATATTTCATCTGAGTTTGTTTGGGCATGCATTTGCATAAAAATTGTTTTTATGCAAAAGTAATGTCTGACCTCAACTTACAAGGAATTTTTTACAGTATTGTCCCTGTTCGGATAGAGTGACCCGCAGTCTTTCTTCTTAATTTTATCGAAAATGTTTGAGATACTGTAGGAAGACTATAGGAAATGCCAAATGTTTATATCCATTTTAAAATGTTCACCACTTGATAAAGGCGCTGACGGTAAATGGGGAATATGTTCATAAAAAACGTAAGAGATCAAAATAGAAAGGCCGCACTCTTCAATTTTTCTCGATAAATGTTTAAAATCATTTAATTAACTAGCATTAAGATAAGGAGGGAGAGATACTGGACTTTTGCATAATTCATTTTAAGGAGAATAATGATTCTTATAAAGCTAAACAGTCAAATTGAGCCAAACCAAATGTTGCTCTAAGCACTCACAGCTTATTTTATGTACGTAATAAAACTGCAAAAGCTGATATTCTAACTGCAATACGTAACGTTATTAAACTTACAAGACGTTAGAAATTAACGAAATAATGACATTTCTTCCACAGTCTTTGCATTGAACAGCACATATTGCGCTCTGAAAACTCGATATATTCTGTACCTTACGAGAGCACACTTCCACCATCAAATCGTCACAGCGTCAGATTATTTGAATCTGGGGAACATCATACAAATTGAACTATGGAAGCAATTGTTTGAACATCAAAAGGTGAACGCGGTTAATTAAAAACGATTAAAAGAGTGAACTTTAGAAGGCGAGTTTAAGTTTGTAATCATATATTGAATGAAAGTTAAAATGACCATCTTGCCATACATTCTAGATGTTATTGAATTTTTTTGTAAGTTAAAATACAAGATTAGGCAAAGTATCATTCCTAATACTAAGTCATAATACTAATTGCAAATACTAAGTCCTGTCATGATATTTTTGGGTTATACTCATTTCTTTCACCATATAAGAAAGATAATAGAACATCTTACTATCAGTTTGACGGCAGATTTACCTATATTTTGTCATCTATCAATTTTCCTACAGTTAAAATACAACTAGGTTGTCAGAAAATTCGAACCCTCAAACTTTTTAGTAATTTTCATAACTTTCTTATCTTAAATAAATCTTTAAGACCTTTATACGTTTGTTTATCAATAATTCACGACCTTATTGAATGAATATTTTTATTGCAGCGTTTATTTAACCCAATAATGCAATATTTCCAACCGACCCATTATACGGACTGTGAGTACTTCCTCTGTCTGGAGATGACATTATGTCTCTAGAATTGTGTCAACAAACGTGATGACTGTTACTGCAATATTACTCGATCCTATTCTTAAATAAAAGTTAAAGTATAGTCTAATTGCTATTCGATCGTGATCATGTTCTATGCTCTCACATAAGTAGTGTTGGAACATATTACACGGGGTAAGAATTATAAACCTTCAGATTTCTGCTTTCTGGACTCCTATACTGAACATCACGATACGGAATCGTGATGTTATTTTCACTCGTATGCCTTACAAAGTAAATTCTGCATCAACAAAATGGTATTAGATTTGAGCTCATTTTGATCTCAATATAATATAAATTGAATATTATATGCTAATAATTAACTGATTAAGTGTTTAATTTCTAAATAAAGATGCTATTTGAACAAATAAGACAAGGGAAAAAGTGGGTAAAATCTACATGTATTATTCAAAACTCCAATAAAGAGTCTACTAGAAAATCTTTTATAAATGTCTTTTCGTTTATAATATATGATCTCATGATGAATGATTTTTTTAAAAAACTCTTCAAAAGGAAAAAAAAATCTGATTGTTTGGGGATTAACTCACTAAAACAAACCTTAATTAAAAAAGATCTTAAGCAAATAGATAATAAAAAAATTTTAAAAGTGATTTTGTTCTTTGGTGGCATTTTAAATTATGTTTAGCAAAATCGAAGACTTTTCATGAATATTATCATCTAAATTCAAACAATATAATCAATAGTATAATCTATTTTACAGCAGAGCAAATGCATTAAAGAGAAATAAGTTAAAGAGAAAAATCAAATTATCCCGTTTTTGGATTCATGTTTTTGGAGAATTCTGCAAAATCGAACTAAAAGTATAAATAATAGTGACCTATATTATAGCTTAACGCAGTGTTTAAAATATTTGGTGTGTATTTTTTAAATATATACTAAAGAAATAAACAAGTCGGGGTTTCCCAGTCATTACAGAAAAAAATCACAACTAATCGTATACATATCATGTATTGCATAATCAATAAAAATGTTACAATAGAATAAAAACAAAATTTTGATTTAAAAATTCTATTGATATCTTCAAGCAAATTTATAGAGGAATTTCATTAAAGGAAATTATCAAACATTTATATTGATTAAATACTCTCACTATGTAAAGTATTTTAAAACATTTATTTATGAAAAAAATTTGGTATATCTCTTATATAATAATTCAAATACAGAAGTAATTCAAAAGCAAATTTTTTAAAGCTACCGGGCACATTATTCTGCAAACTTTAAGGATTACACGTTTTATGGATTTTTTGCCCTATTTTTAAACATCAGTCTTATTTTCTATTTTATGTTTGAAGGTACTAATGAAACGAAAATGACTGGTCACTCAACGACTGTTCTATCTTCGAAATAGCACCCTGCAGCGAAAATGAAGTGAAGATATGTTCTTTCAGTTTGAAATGGATGAGACTGAATTCTTTGACATTTCTTTAAAACTTTCTCCGTTTAAGTGATATATCATTTACTTGCACGAAGAACCAAAAATTGGATCGTTGAAGAAATATATCTTCTTCAAGAGTTCATATTGGTTATTGGTAGAACTTTCCTGACATACTTCATATTTGATCTACATATGTTATTTGTAATTCTAACATGTTTGAAGTATGTGTAGAAGGTTAGAAAATATATCTACATCATTTTTAATATTATGAATATTGCATCTTTTATATTTTTAAAATTTAGTATTCAAAATGCAACGAAGATGTTTGCAGATGTAAAATGTATATTATAAAGTGTAGGACGCGTTATTGAACTGTAATTTCTAATTATGCTTACATAACACTTAAAATTTATAATGATTTATTATTTTCATTAATTATTTGTTTTGTAATTAAACTAATATTTTTTTTCAAAATGAACGTGTGGTTAATCGAAATCAACGAATGGTTACATAATTAAAAAAAATTATAATGATAAGTCGGCTTTCTTAGCTTACAAGAAAAAACTTTTTTATAGCAAAGAGTTATGATACTTATAACTTTTATTAATAGGACATTTTGATTCTTTACCTTAAGTGTGAATGTTCTTTTAGCTTTTTCTACGAATTTCCCAATGAATGTAGTATCTCTCAATTTTGACTAATGAGCAAATAAAGCTGGCGGCATGTTATGATATTCTACTCCCCCCAAAAAAATTAAAGAATAAACATTGAAATTGTTAACAATAGACATTTTCTGTAATAAATTTCAAATCTAATTCTTACCTTTAATTGTTAAAGAAAGTAAGAAATTGCTAGTTACTTTTAATACATAGTCTTCTATGAATTTTATAGATACATATAATTTACGGTACAAAACTTCTAAAAAAAATGAGATTCGTTTCAATTTTTTTAAACTGTTGTAAAATAGTTTTAGAAGCAGGTTTTATAGGAGGTTGAAATGTCAGCCGAGGATCTGAAAGTTCGACATTAATAAAAGACTATTTATAGTATAATGTAACATTAATATAATGCATTGAGGAATTTAATGTTTCCCCCATTTTAATTTGTGTTTTTTGACTTTTCCTGTTTCAGCTCATGACCACTGACCTAGACAGTTCATAAAACAAAAGTGCATATTTCTGAGTTATTAGTATCTTGCTTGACGAATAATGAAAGTTCTGGTTTTATGTACAAAGAAACGCAAGGTATTTATTCACTATTGCACACTATTCTGAATATTTTTCTAAGAATAAATACGAATGGCAGAAGCAAGCAACACTTTCAAAAGAAAGTTTATAACACTATTACAAATTACAAATAAGGTGAAGCATTTTTACTGAGAATTCGGAACAAGTTTTAGATCAACCGTTTACGTCAGCTTAACTAAAGGCAACCTAGTTGTAAATATACGTAAAGTGATTCGGGGAAAGTACGTATCGCCCATACAACTTCTAAGATCTTGTAAATGTCTTATCTTAGGAATGTACATTAATAGACACGATCTTTCTCATGGTGGGCATTCTAATTACGTTACAGCTAAGAATAGCAACCGGGGATGGTTACAAAGTGGCACATGTTTATTCCACTTGCACTATTTAGATGTGTGTCTGGATAGTTATCAATGATTATACAACTTTCTTGAAGCTATTTAACACATTTTTGTGCAAAGTTAACACTTTTGATATTGTTGTTTAACTATACTATCAGTTGTTTCTTCTACTTCTTATTTTTTAAGCTTTAAGCCTTGCTTGCACTCACCCCTTAAAAAAACAAGTTCAGGTAAATGTGGATGTAGTAGGGACAAAGACGGATTGGTACGTCCTTTGCCGTTGATTTAAATTATTATTGTTTATTTTATTTATATGTTCATTAATTACTTAATTTTATTATTGATATTACACATGGATAATTATTCTCACATAGAACTGAGCGAAAGAAACACGAAGGTCCTTTAACTAAAACAACAAAGAAAAATAAATGGAAAGGAGAGTCAAAACTTCTTAGAATCTAATGACGAGCTTTTTAGTGTGACAGGTTCTGAAAATGCAATTGACAGTTAGGATTCCTTCATAGTATCAACAACACTTAACCCTGACGAGAACGTATTTCAATTTCAAACCACTGAGAACTAGTCTGTCGGTGACTGGACCCCAGCATTTTTTTTAAGGGGGGAAGGGTAAAGGAGTGTGAAACACTTTCTCGGTGAGGTCATATCTTATAGAACTGAGGATCCCATTAGGAAAATACATGAAGAAAAGTTCAACTACAAACAACTTAACAACTTAGATCCTACGCAAAAACAGCTTCAGTTCAGTTAACAAAAGTGATATTATTTGTGTTCTCCCTCCTATAAAAGTAAGAGGAAGAGGAGAAGCCATGTTTCGAATAGAATTCTAGGGGTAACAAATTGAAATAATATTAAGTGCGATTTCGTTCCTTAAATTTTTATAAAAATATTTCCCTTTTCTCGCTATTCCTAACCTAACATTAAATTGTCCATCGTTACTTTTATCACTAAAATTAATTAAAATGAAGAATTCAACAAAATTTCGTTCAATTCAAGAATTTCAACGAGCAAAAGAATCGTCAAGAAGCAGGTTATATGCGCTTACCAAAAGATGTTACAGAAATAATTAGGAAATAAGTAAAGGCCAGATACGCACTTCCCCCTTTTTTCAGAGCAAGTGCGTACCTTGGATCTTCAAACTGTTTTTGTCTCTGTAAATTAGAAATTGGTGAACTAAAAGCTGTTAGGTGAAGTTTTTGAAAGAGAAGGATTCATGTCTAATCTTCAAATTCTTTCACATTTATAGCTGTTAAAGCCAGTTTTACACAGTCCTTTAAAGTCAAACTGTCTAAGTTTTTTTTTCCACACGTGCGACTTCAATATAATCTCAGAAAAATTTTGTTACAGGCTTGAATTTCCCTTCAGAAATTAAGAGAAATATTTCTGTAGTTCTTAATTTAAATTAATATATTTGGAGAAATAATTGAAAGGCTCATTTTAAACTTTTAAAAATAACTAAGCAATTTTGCGTAAATTTCATTTAATCTATTTTATTAAAATATGTAAATAATACAGTAGCATTTTAAAACATATTTTCACTTTGCATTTTATTTTTATTCCAAATCCTGATACCTTTAAAAAATTATACAATTTTATTTACAAAATTAATTCAATTTCATCGACTTTATTATATCTGACTTATTAGACACGATATAAATATAAATAGTTAAAGGCATGGAATATAACAGAAAAGGTGCCACAAATATGTGCTAATAATTAATCATATAACAAAATCAAACTAAACTCTCCAAGGGGTAAACACTGTTTCAGTCAAGATGACTCATATTCAAGCCCAAAGGCAATCAATGATAAACATCGTTTCTATGAATGTATTGAATTAGGAAAGAAATCCTCTCTCAAATGATGTCAAAATATGTTGGCTATAGAATAATTTATATGTAACATGCCTTAGAAAATTCAAGGAGAATATTCTGTAAGAATATCACCTTAGGACATCTGTACCCGAATGGTTAGATATCCTAATTCATTGAATTAAATTTTTGATATCGCTGATATAAAAACATTTCTTAGAAGTTCTAAACCAGTTCATTTTTTCTACAATCAGTGTTCAGTCATTCGACAGTCATGTAAACGAAATAAATAATTACTCGAACATTTTTCATAAAAAGAGCACAGAACGGATCATTAACTTGATCATTTATCAAAAAATCGATTGGTAAATGTTTGAAAATTAATTGAGAAACTACGCCAGAGTTTAGATGGTATCTGCTCTATTCTTTCTAATGATATCCATGTTCTTCCTCAACCATAAACTAGTAATAGTAAAAAAATAGAAAGCAAAATATGAAATAATGCAACCGATATCTTTTCCGAGTTGAACTGCACGTATGATCCTGAAAACGGAAGATGCGTTCACTTCAATAGCTACATTTACGGACGGAAATTTGATTTGAATTTAATTTACCTGAAAATTTTAATCTTACAAATTGTGATTCTTAGAAATTTTTCCCATACAGGAAGCAAAAATTATATTTTTTACGCTGTGAAGTACATTCTACCGGCAGAAGAACGTGAGATTAATGACCCAAGAAAATTAATTAAGATATTTAATTTAGTTAAGATAAATTTTAATTGGTAAAAGACTCAAATTACTAATTAAGATATATCTACAAAACACGCTATCCACCATTTTTTTAGTACTTAGATACTATAAATGTATATTCCGAGAATAATCTAATAGAAATAAATTATTTACTTCTATATTTCGGTAATAAATACTAAAAGCAGTATAACATTACAGTGCTGGGCTATTACTGAGAAATAAAAAAAAAAAAAAAAAAAAAAAAAATATATATATATATATATATATATATATATATATATATATATATATATATATATATATATATATATATATATATATATATATATATATATTCCTCGATTCTTCTTTTTGCACGGATTTTTTTTAAATTTTTACTTTAACACTGTCAAAAAAGATTACAAGAAATATTGCATTGCACTATAGCTTATATTACGTGCAATGTTATCAGCGGATGTCTACCATGTTGTAAAGAGTTTTCTTTGTTTTATACTTTTTGTAAGTGCCTGTGCGATCCCTCTTCCAATCCATATGGTTAGCTCCTGATTCCTGGAACACTTCATTCAGTAGTCTTTGTCTCATTGTGTCGTGACCACAATGAGACAAATGTAAAAATCTATCCACCCTAAATTCATGCTGGATATCCCCTTGCCCAGAATGTGTAAAGCCAAAAAATGTTGTATCTATTACAAATGTGAACGAATTTCATTCTGATATTATGACTGCCGCTTAAGATTGGCACAAAAGGCTTTGAAGAATGAACAATGGAAGTTATTGCACAATTAACAAATGACGAAACTCTTAATGAAGGTCAAATTCTAGAGATTATTTCAGAGAATGCAGAAGATTCCACATTAATTTATAGTCATGATGATGAAAGATTGGTAACACTCTCTGCAAGTACAATTCCAGAATAACTCCAACTAGCCAATAAACTTGCATTTCTCACAATTGAGGACAACAATTGAGCTTTGCAACTCCACCGGCTTTAAAAATGATTTTGGCACGTTATGAAAAAATCATATAAAGATCTCACAAAAACAAAATCCTAGTGTCTGATAACAGAATTCGTATTAAAAAACGACGACACAAAAAAAAGCATAAGAGCTTAAATTTATTGAAGAAACACTTGTAGATAGTATAGCACCATTAAATATTTCCAGTGACGAGAGGGATTTTTCGCACAAAACAACGGTAAACGGGAACGTTTATTGTCTAGTTTTGACACTGAATGAATGAATATTAGGTGTTATGTATGTATAAATTAAAAATAAATTCAATTTATTATTAACCACTTCCGAATTAAGTTCAGTTTAAAAAATATACCATATAAACATAATTAAAATAATATTTGTGGATTTTTCTTACATATTTATTTCAGTTCAGACAATCAAATCCAAATTTCATATGAAAATTATTATTTGTATGAAGTATATTTGGATGGAACCTATCTTAAATTTTTATATGCTCAATGTATCTTTCTTACGCAGTTTTTATTTTTTTGGCTTGGTAGTCTCTGGAACGTATCCCCAGTTTAAAAAGATAATCAGGTGTATATATATATATATATATATATATATATATATATATATATATATATATATATATATATATATACACAGATTGAGAGAGACGCGTGAAAGATACATAAGTAGACAGTCAGCGAGTAAAATAGTTTGATAGTCTAAATATCCCTAAATAATTCTAGTTTCTGCAGAAATATATTATTAGGTAGAGCGGAAGAGATAAAGAGATTTTCTGCTTATTTGAGAAATATTTCCATCTTTTCTAAAGCTTAATAAGAAATATTATTTTTTACTGAGGTCTATAAAAATATAAACTTTTATAAAGTTTCTATATATAGGGTGGTCATTAAAAAACTTTGCCGATATATGCACCTCCAATGGCCATTCCATTCAACTGATCGAGATGAGATTTCAGATATAGTTATCCAGATATAGTTATTAAAAACAAGATCGATGCGCACGGAGAAAATTTGTAAATGACAGAGGTCAGACACCAATCACTTATGACAATACAGATTGGACAAAAGAATACTCTTTTTTGGATTACACATTTTACACATGGGTGCCATCATCGTGTTGGCGGTTCGCAGAGCTGTTTTTTGTGCAGGCATAACGCGTCCGTTTTTTGTGATACACGTACAGTTCTAACGCTCTTTACGGTATTCGCATACGCTGAGCATTTTGCGATGGAAAAAAGTAGGCGTTTCCATTCGAAAATTTCGAGTTTCTATACCTATAACCGTAACCGTGAGCGCCACTTTGTTACCGTTCACAGAATCTCAAGCTCATACCTCTGAATAACTATATCTGAAGTCTCATCTCGATCGGTTGAACGGAACAGCCGCTAGAGGTCCATATATCGAGAAAAAATTTTTATGACCTCCCTGTATTTCCTAAATATTTAAAACATTGTTTCCCCCATATTAATAGTCTAAAATATTTTTTTAGAAATGCATTCTAGATCTATTTTTTATGTGGTAGTTCGTTTTCAGACAAGTTGCTAAAATTGCTAATATTTCCAACACAAATTTAAAGTGTTATTCCCTTTATATGAGGAGTAGATATGCACGCAAAATGAGAACTACTTTACCACTGAATTTTACATTATTGTGTCATTGGATCTCCCCAGGTGCATTTGACATGAAAGACATGTCTGAGTAGACGAGAAAAAAGAAGATGCATTGCCTAATTTGTCAATCGAGATTATCATGTTTAGTTCAAACTTTTGTTGAAGGTGACGCCAAACTATTCTCCTACCTTAAAAAAATAATTGTGGATATGAAAAATTTTAGCTAACAAAATATTTATTTAATCAGTTACTTTTAAAGAACTATTGCTTTGATTTCTAGACTACAATATTTATGTAAATAAATTATAATGGAGCTGTTTGGATATGCCAAAAAATTATTTAATGAAAAATATTTAAACCTAATTTTAAATTACCCAGTAAAGCAATACAATATCAAAAATTACGCTTTTGACTACAAAAGTACGAAGTATAAGAATAAATGAAGAAATGATAGACAACAAATAGTTTCCGACTGAAATTAACTTAATTAACCAATTTGAAACTAACTACCGAAGATGGGAACATGTCTCAAGGCACCTATATGCTTTCAAAATGTGCAAATTAGGAGAACATGTGCGATTTAGATACAATAGCATATTGGGACGCATCTTGCTCGTCGTTACGTTATGAGTTAGTAGGCAGTTAGATGCTAAACGTATAGTAACACGCAATTTAGATGGATATCAGTGGTCGCGAGTGGCTAGAAGATTGGAAGGTGGGCTAGTTACAGTCTGAGATATAACTGTTCCAGAAAATTGGATCATATATATATATATATATATATATATATATATATATATATATATATATATATATATATATATATATATACATATATATGCATATATATATATATATATATATATATATATATATATATATATATATATATACATATATATGCATATATATATATATATATATATATATATATATATATATATATATATATATATATATATACACACACACACACACACATATATATATATATATATATATATATATATATAAAGAGGGAGAGAGGCAGATATATAGACACACAGACACACAGTGTTACATATATGTGAGCAAAATATTATCCTATCCAAATTAGAGCATTCTAGGCATGCTAGAAGCTAATGATACCGCACTTGACTCGAAAAGTAACTAATTAACGCAACTAATGACTTCATAAGTTGATTCCTGCTGGAGTGAAATGATGACAGAATGAGCAAAACCTAGATACCAGAGTCTCATGTTCAGTTTTCATTTCTATGCATATGTGATTGTAGCTGATCGGAACTACTATTAAATCGCGTACCGGTATTTGTAATTATAGTTTAGCAAAACATGACATTAGCGTTCCAATAACAAAGATAATGGATGCATGAAAAAAAAAACTGATATATTTGCAAATATCTGCAGTAGAAAAAGAAACAAAATTGTTTCAATATTTCAATTTTATTGAAATGCATAATTTTAATAACCCACATAATTTTTAAACAGGTTTTTACAGGAAATTCGTTTGGTTATAAGATGATAGATTTTATGTATCTATAAATTTTAATGAAAAGAGACATGGACGAAAAATTCAAATGGAGAGTATTCAGCCTTGCTCAATTTGCTTAATATTCTAAAAATACTTTTAAAGAAAATTCAAGCTCCTAAATATTTTTATTACCGGAATAAAAATAAATAACTATAAATTTCAAGTAAACGAGACTATATTTAACATGCTTATTATGTAATAAGAATGAATATATAACAGAGAAAAAGAAATGAACTGAGTTCATTTTTCTCCGAAGTAAGCATTAGTTATAAAAGAAAAGATTTAGGAGTTTGTCATAAAAAAGAAATTGATTTTCATTATACTTTTTGAAAGAAAATATTTCAATCATTCGTATTTTATTGGATTTAAGAATGTAGATTTTTAAAGTATTTTTTTCTCCTTCGCTTTGGCTATTATATTAAGAATCCTTAAAATCAATATAAAGGAAAAGCGAAATTTTCGCTTTTTTTATTCAACAAAATTGGATGCGTTGCAAAAATGCAAACAGACTTACAGGGTTATGTAGGTTTTTAAAAATGAGATCTATATAACGTCTTAATACCTATATAATTTCTATATAATTTCTTAGCTATATAAATAGCTATATAAATTCTATATAATTTCTTAATAGCTAGTAACCTAAACGCTACACCATTCCAGTCATGTGAGGGAATTTCACCTACGGAATATCTTTTCCCACATTTTCTCCCATCTCTCTTCGAGTTGAACGCATGAGATCTTTCACTCGCAAATAAGTCGCAAATATTTAATCAATTTTATAATTCTGTAGCATTTCTATTGAATTTCTATATAAATATATCTGTTCCATACGTACAAAGGGACCACCCGTTAGCTGTTCTTTTGAAATGAATGGCTATTCGTGAATAGCTATTCATTTGAATGAATAGCTAGATCGAACAACACTGTTAAAACGTCGGCTAGGAATTCGACTCGAATCTCCGAAGCAAGGACATTGACCTAAACCAACACCATGAGTGGAATCTTATTTTTTTATAAATCCGCATTTTAAAGATTTATAACTGACAGTTAAAGCTGAACAATAGCTTTTTTAAATTGTTTTTAACTCTCGCTTGCAACTACTTTGTTTCCATACGAATACATATTTTCTAAACTTATACAGTTTTATACAAATATAAATCGGGGCCTATTCCTGTTGTTAATTCATTCAAAAACGAGTTAATTGTCAAACGAGTTGACGTTGATATGCGTCAAAATTTCGTTGATATAAACGCTTATCAACGAAATAAATTGGCAAAAAATAGTTTTTTTCTTACTAATGCGGCAGACAATTGGGCATTATCCAAAAAAATATTAAAATACACTAAAAGAAATGTTTCCCAAACGGTACTATATTCTTTAGTATGTTCTATTAGATATAATTTGAATATTTTCTTTTACATTATTTAGTCTATAAAAATATCCATTACGATTTTATATATATATATATATATATATATATATATATATATATATATATATATATATATATATACCGGGTGGCCATAATTAAACTGACAGTGTTCACAGTGTTCTGTAGCGCGATGTATTTGCGAGAATGACGCCACATTTTGTAGGAAGATTAAACAAGACGGGGGTCGAAGGATTCCGCGAAAAAATAAACTAGTTCCAAAAGTCACCGCTAGGGGAATATTTGGCGCTGTGTAATAGAAAATAGAGTGTTAATAAATGCAAATTAATACGGAATAAAATTACCTTTTATTATGCACATTTTCTTATTTAGTTCAAGTGCAATATGGCAACACTTTTAAAAAAGAGTAAAATCTACATAAACACCGATAAAGTCTCGTGATCTGCAATATCACGTACTCTGAGCAGAAGAAGAAGTTCTTTATTCAAATTTCACGTTACATCCATTGGCACAGTGCCAGCTGCTTCTGTTTTAACCTTTTACACGCCGCACTATGATCGAAAGGTAACACAAACTATTTACTGATAAAAATCACATTAAAACTCAAACATAAGAACTATGAGTAATTTTTTTTTTCAAAAAAATTTTTTTGTATATGATTTACAACATGTTCCCAAAAGGGAACATTGGCGGGAAACACTTAGTTTTTCCACATGTTTTTGTAAAATAGGATTAACTACCTTTCAATTCAAATTTCGATTTCTGTGCCCAATTTCTTAGTAGTTATACGTAAATTTCTAAATGTTATAACACAGGTATAAGTTTATTTGCTTTACCTGTGTTATTTCTAAAGAAATAACACAGGTTAAGCAGAAAAATAATCGGGTTGTGCACGTCGAGCCATGTTGGTGCTCAAGAGCTACGCCAGCTAAATTTGTCAAGAGGTGCGACGAAGCTTTCAGAATAAAAAGTTTTCCCACTAAATAAAAAAAAATAATTATACTGTTGATGAGCAGGAATTACTATATTTTAAAAATTTTACAATTATTTATTAGCATGTTAATCAAACAATTAAAAAATCATTAGAATAAAGGAAGTAACAAATAATCTCTTTATTAAAATTTACAGCACAATAATCATATGAATGAAAGTCTAAAAAATGCAAGGAGAAAGAAAAAACTTACCAAAATTCTTTAAATTAAGAAAAAGAAAACAAAAAATAATTATTGTTCTTAGCTTTTATACTCTACGTTTCTTCTACTGTCCAGGGCAGGTTGGAAAGTATATCTCATGCAGTCTTTTCTCACACTCAAAACATTTTTTTCTAGTATTCTTTTGGCATACAACACAATGTCCTTGTGTTGATGGCACAATATAATGTGCATCTGATTGTCTCAAAGATTCATAACAATGTGCATGTGGTCCAGTAACAGACTGGAGTTTCGGTTTCATGCGAAGCAAACATAAAGTTACTTCACTCCGGAAATTGAGATGCGATAATTCTGCTGTTGTACCTTTGGGCAAATGTAAATGCAAAATCTATCCAGCAATGACAGCCATGTTTAGCGCATTGCTAAATAGATTCCAATAACATTTTTGTTTCTAAATATAGGTCGATATGATCCAAGAAGTCTGTCTAGTAAATCGACACCTCCCATTCCCTCATTATATATTTTTATCAGATGTGGCTGAGAAACATGAATTCTCTTTTTTTTTGTTGAGCACAAAATCGCTTGGTTTTACCGATAGGCTCATGTGCCGAATAATTGGAGGCTATAGTTACTACAGCATTGTCTTTCCAGCGACAAATGTAAACTTGACCATCACTTCGGTACTGAAAATTTCCTCTTTGCCATTTTGTGGTTTCTTTTGGTGATTTGAGAAGGCATCTTCCTGTCCGAAATTCCCGAATCGTGCCAGTTGCTTTGAAACTCTTTTCAAACAACTCGGTAAACAGCTTATGTGATGAGAAAAAGTTGTCAAAGACAATTTCATGCTTCTCTGAATTTTCAACTCTGGATAGAAGCTCCCACACAACTCTAGATCCAGGACAAAAGTTTTCTATTTCTGAGATTTTTTCTTTATGGATTCTCATAGCTTATGAATAGCCACTGCTGGAACATAACATCCATATTTTAAAATCAAACCGTATTGGTTTACCTCGTATAAACATTTTAGCCGAATGAGGACCGTAACAGGGCACCACGTATTCATCTATACTCGATTTAGAAGGAAAGTGACGTATCCTCTCTCAAATGAAGAAAATTGCAGAGGAAAGGAAAATAATGGAACTCATAATCACGTGTTTTCCAACATATTATGAGCCCCTTCAATAGAGCAATAGAGTCATAAACAACGTCTAATTATCAACAAACACGCGTTTTTCAGCGGCAGCTATGAGTAATCCACTTCAAACCCATTGGAGAACGTGTGAGGGAGAGAGGGGGAGGGGGGGGGGAGAACAGGGAATTGAAAGTAGATCGAAGTCATAAACATCTTTCGTCGACACATACTAAAATATCTCGTATTAAAAAAATTTTATCAATACTTCTATGCACTGTAATCAAAAGAACTTTATTATGTTGAAAAACTAACCTTTACACGCCAATGTTCCCTTTTGGGAACATGCAAATTTTTTATCTAATAATAACAACAAAATTTAATCTTTTTCGTTATAACTGATGTTCTACCTACAAAATGATCATTTTTAATTACTCCCAATTAATTTTAAAATCGTTTGTTGAATTTTGAATTTTATATGAATTTTTGAATTTCGTTCTTCGAAAAGTTAGAAAAAAGGCCAAAATTAAGATTTTTTCGCCTAGACACTAATTATTTTATTAACGTAACCACAAGACTAAAAAATCAATCCATACATTCTTTCTAAGTGATAATTTTTGTAGAGCAATACGAATAAAATTGTATTTTTCACAGAATTTTGAAGTTGATGTTCCCTTTTGGGAACATTGGCATGTAAAAGGTTAAAAGGCAATGTGTTACGTTTCGAATCAATCGGATTGAAAGTTTATGTGCAATGTCTCCTTCTTTAGTCGAGCGTGCGTTACTGGTCAAATTCTTTTACCTAAACCAGTGCAACGCTTCAGCCGCTCTTCGTGCTTTTAGAACGCACAAAAAAATGCGTAAAGGTAACGGTCCTGTGTCAGTTAATGGGCTAAAAGCAATGGTTGCGACGTTTGAGAAAACAGGTTCTCTGAAGGTTCAGTCAGGCAGAGGACGAAAACCTGTACCACAGGATACAATCGAAGCCGTTACCACGGCGATTGTCGACAGAGGACCAGACAATATTGCTGCCACCTCTAGCGCTCGTGGATTAGCTCGGAATATGGATATGCCTTACAGTACGGTATGGAAAATCTTACGAAAGATTATCAACTTCTATCCGTACAAGATCAGCCGTGTACAGGAGTTACTGTATCCGGACCATGATAAGCGATTGATTTTTGCTCTCACTTTTCTTGCCAGAATGGAGGTGGATGATGCTTGGCCGTGGAAAATCGTATGGGGAGACGAGGTCCACTTTTACCTGCATGAAACTGTGAATACCCAGAACTGTCGAATTTGGGATGACAAATCACCACATGCAGTCACAGAAATTCCCTTACATTCACCAAAGGTAACTGTTTGGTGTGGGTTCACAGCGGAATTTATCGTAGGTCTATTCTTCTATGAGAACATTACCCCTACAGGACCGGAAACCTGTTCTGTTACCGGAGAGAAATATCGCCACATGTTGAACAGCTTTGTCATTCCGGCACTTCAGCAAAGACAATGCCTGGGGGAAATCATTTTCATGCAAGATGGAGCCCCTCCACACGTTGCTGTACGGGTGCAACAGCTGCTACGACAGAAATTCACAACAGAAAGAGTCACTAGCCGCTACTTTCCAACTGTATGGATCGGTCGCCTGATCTTACCCCATGCGACTTCTGGCTATGGGGTTACCTTAAGTCCAAGGTCTATCAAGGAGTGGTCCAGGACCTGGCTACGTTGAAGGATAACATATCACGGACTGTACGGGAGATTCCTGTAGACATGTTACTTTCTGCTGTTGTGCATACTGTGCACAGAATGCAATGTGTGGTCCACAACAACGGCAGCCACATTGAACCTCATTTGAATGCAAAATAAAAGATAATTTCCGTATTGATTTGCATTTGTTAACACTCTATTTTCTATTACACAACGCTAAATATTCCCCTAGCGGTGACTTTTGGAACTAATTTATTTTTTCGCGGAATCCTTCGTCCCCCGTCTTGTTTAATCTTCCTACAAAATGTGGCGTCATTCTCGCAAATAGATCGCGCTACAGAACACTGTTAGCACTGTCAGTTTAATTATGGCCACCCGGTATATACCGGATGCGTCATAAATTCGTGAAAAGTTCAAAAATTCATAATAAAAGAAAAAATGCTCGAAAAATTTTTCTGTTTGCGCCAATAAGATCAGAAGGGGACATTTAATTTTTTTGCATTTAAAAAAAAAAAAAGTTTCTAAAAGTAACCGAAAGAGGGCACTCACACGTCATACTGAGACGTTTTATGCAAATCAGGCAAAATCAAACAGATCACAATAACATGTGACTGCGCATTTATTTTAAAGTAACAGATATTCAACATTACTACCAGCACAAGGTAATAGGCAAGGGAGGCGTGTCAATAAGCCCATTACAGCGGATTGTAGCATCGATGGCAGTGACTGTCTGTCGAATGGCATTTTTCAGTTCCACGAAAGTGGCTGGGGAGCCCCGGTACACATGAGACATTAAGTATCGCTCTAACTAAAATTTTGCCGGGGTCAAGTCTGGTGACCTTGAGGGCCACTGAACCTTACAACCGCGACTTATAGAACTCTGTCTTCAGTGAAAGATTCCAACAGGAACGTTTTGATATCACGTGAAATGTGGGGCGGGGCACCATCCTGCATGAGGGCGACAACAGGTAACGCATGTCTTTCCGGCAATGCAGACTTAACATGGTCACGCAAAAGCGCCCTCTTTCGGTTTTTTTTTTTTTTACATGGAAAAAATCCAATGTTCCTCTGATCCTATTCGCGCAAACAGAAAATTTTTCAGAGCATTATTTCTTTTATTACGAATTTTTGAACTTTGCACGAATTTATGACGCACCCGGTATATATTAAGCATTAATTAAATACATTAACCATTGTATTTAATTTGAATGTACTCCGTAGTGAAGGTCAGGTATTCATCTAATTATATATAAAATCATTTCAGATTATGACCAGTTTTATTTACCTCATCATTGCGATATGATATTTATTTTTGCTAGTTATGGGCATATGATTTTCTAGGTGGTAAGACATTTCCTGACTCCAGATTAATTTTATCTACACTACATGACATTTCGAAATTACGTATACATACGTTGTAAAAAATATGTATTCACATTAGAATTAATCTGGCAAGGATCAACGGAAACCATGATAGTTTATTCATTGAGTATGTGATTTCAATATTTTAGTTGTAATTATTTTGATGCATATTAGTTGTTGTAATTTAGTTACTTGCACTTTAGTTAGCACTATGAGCTGTTAAATTGACTAATTAATGCCCACTTACATATTAACTCAACTAGTGAAAGATAGATTAATTAACTTCAAAGTCTCTGCCCTTATTTTGGAATAAATTTTACTTTAAAAATATCCCTTCAAGATATTTAAATTCATTTACTATAAAAGAGCGTCAGTTAAAACTTTGCAAATTGAGTTGGAAAATAAATATTCTTTCAGAATAAAATTCAGAAGCTCAGATCTTAAGAAATTTGCAAACCATCAATTTCATGCAATTACTTATTTAATAATATGTAATTTGAAAGTTTTGTTATGAAAAATTTTATATTATTATTTGGAATAAAGTTGGATTCGTATAAAATTTCCAACTTCCGATCTTTTGGTAGACTGTAAAATAGATATACGTATAAAATTGTAAATGTAAATTGTTACTTTCAGGCTACAAAATTATACGGCATTTTTCCTATATATGTAGAAAAATTCTTAGTTTAAATATATACACTATATACCAATAAAAGCAAGCAGAAATATAAAAATACTCTTAAGTGTGAAATGCTATACTTTTGGCAATACTGATGTAATAGTAGGACGATGGCTTTTTTCATAACAATAGTTTTATAAATCTGTGTTTGCAGTGCAAAGAGTGTCAAGTCCAAAATCGTAGTTTTGAGAAAAACGGGATTGAAGAAAAAAACATATTTTGTAAAGTCAGTTTTTTAAGTTTAATTTTTAATTTTTTAAGTTTAATTTTTAATGAAGCAAATTTTTCCAATTTTATTTTTATAGAGTAAAAATTGTCAAGTCCTTGATTGTGGCATAACCCCTTTAACACTAACAAGTTTTTGTTTTGTTTCACATATCCCAAATTTTCCCCGATAAAAGAAATATTTAGGAGTGGAACTGCACTTAGCTTTCTGTAGACTGCAGTAGCCCTTGATTTTTCAAACATGCCTGGTTTGATAACTCCTTTTAGAACAGAAATACAGGGGGTTTCAAAAAGAATCATCTGATTAAAACAAATCATAACTATTCATCTTTTAATCCGTTTTGATCGAATAATGTATAGTAGGGTGGGTCGAAAAAAATAAATATTTTTTTTCCGGACGCTTTAGTGCGGAAAAGTTTCCTATTGTAAAAAGAAGAAAAACGGCATACAAAAAATTAAAATCGGTTAACATCTTCCATTCGCGCATCGTACTTGAGGTTTATGAAAAATTGCAAAACTCACGATTTTTTTGCAATTTTTTTCTGTTTGTTAAAACTTTTAAAATGAATATGCTTTAGTTTTTTATGCTTGCTTTATGGGTTAAATAACCAAAATAAATAAAATTCTGATCAATAATCTATATTTTTCCGTTCGCGCAACGTCTTAGAAAAAACAGAAATTTATCAATATTTTGCAATTTTCACTGTGCTGCTCTTCGTTCGTATTTCTAGAACAAAACGCACCAGAACTCACTTGAAATAGGTTGAACTGATTTAAGCTCAATTGAAGTCAATTCACACCTACTGAGGAAACTTGGGGTCTTTTCTTTGACGGACAAAATGATGATACTTTGTTCGTTGCAAAATAGAATGCCAAGTAATTTCGCAGGAATGGGAAAGAAGAACACTATTCTCTTATTCAGGAACCTCTATCAACTTATATTAAACATGTATCTCCTTCCTCAACTCTATCAAATGATATAACTCATAGCATTATTTCTCGTTTGTCTGAACTATCAATATCACTAGAAAAACTACAAGTAGTAGGGTGTAATGGCAATGTAACCAACTCTGGATGGAAGTACGGTGAAAAACTCCCTGTGGTTCATTATGAACCCATAGATTGTTCGATTCCTGATATAGACAGAAATTTGTTGATCAAAGACCAACAGTATTTGTTTGACATTTCAAATGCATTCACCTCGGAACAATGTCCAGAAGACTTGGCAAATAGGGACCCTATCCTTTGCCCCATACCATATGGGGCCGAGTCCTTAGGTTTTATTAAGTTCATCAGATCCCTCCGGAAACTTAAAAGAAATAGTTGGCTTCATCACGAAATCATATATGGCTATGTGGTTTAGCATAAAAAAGAACAAATATTTTACTGACGGAGCAAAACATGTCTTTCAAGCAATCCAAAAATGTGGACATGAAGCTAGAGATAGCTATATCCGAGCAACACTGGAGTCTAGATCTGTTATGCATCATTTCTTCAAAAAATCAGACGTTAAACATGTATAGTTATAAAAAAAGAAGTAAAAAACAGAGTACGCCAAATAATCCTACTCTATGGAAAATTTTTGTAAATAGATTTAAATATAATGTAAACACCACACGCAACAATTGGATGGTTGGTTGGGTAGGTTGTGGGTAGAACTCGACGTGCAACCGTCTCCGCGTGGGGTTTTCTGGGTCGTTTTGTTCTAGCAAATCGAGCAAAGAGTTGCACAGTGAAAATTGCAAAAAATTGCTAAATTTCTGTTTTTTCAAAGACGTTGCGCGAACAGAAAAAATTAGATTTATGACCAGAATTTACTTTATTTAGGTCATTTAAACCATACTACAAGCATAAAAAGCTAAAGCATGTTTATTTTCAAAGTTTTAACTAACAGAAAGAAGATAATTATGGTGACCTATGGATCTTGTCTGATAGCCGTAGTTCTCTCCAACATCATAGTAATTGGTTTCTTGTAAGATCAGCACCTCTATCCTGCTTAAACTAAAGCTCATTTCACTTAATCATGACGTTCATTTGCAATGGATACCTTCACACGTGAATATCCACGGGAATGAAATGGCCGATAATCTTGTTAAGGAGGATTGCAGGATCTCAACAACTCCCTCTTCCGCACTTACTTTTCTGGAGCTATACTCCCGAGAAAAATCAAAAATCTCGGAGGAGTGGAAAACACCCCTCACCCATAATTGGTACATGGGCTCAAAACCGGGTTTGTCCCTTTACCTCCCGTGTGACAGACGTACCCGGATTGTACTCTCAAGACTCGCAAGCGGTCACATCAAGTGCCTCACTTTCAACGAGGGCAGGAAGACCTTCGCCACCTGCACCCAATGCCAAAATCATCAGGCTTCTCCTGAGCACCTTTTAGAATGCATGGGACTCTCTAGGGAGGAACTCTATAACAATCCTCTTCTAGTCTTCGACTTCCTAACAGTCAACGAACTCGTGGATCTTATCTGACTCCGTCAGACAAGGAGGATAAGCAACAACAACAACAACAACAACTAACAGAAAAAAATTGCAAAAATATCTTGATTTTTACAATTTTTCATAAACTCCAAGTACGATGCGCAAATGGAAGATGTTAACCGATTTTAATTTTTTGTATGCCATTTTTCTTCTTATTACAATAGGGAACTTTTCCGCACTAAAGCGTTTCTGAAAAAGAACATTTATTTTTTTCGACCCACCTTAATATATCGACAGAAAGAGAGAAATGTCGAGTTTCACGCAGTTGCCAACAAGTAGTGCTAACGCTCTTCCTTCGCTCGCCACCTCAGTGTTTGTAAAGATGGCGAATGCACAACAGAAATCATTTTGTGTTCTAAGCTTTGCGAAGTGTGAGTCCGTAACAACTGTTAAACATGATTTTTGTCGACTAAATCCTGGTAGATTGAAGTTCCTACATCTCAGAGCATTAAATTATGGCATAAACAATTCCAAGACACGGGTTGTCTGTGTATGCTTAACAGCCGTAGAAGCAAAGTATGCAGACATGCTCGCTAAAGTTTGGGGAGAATTTGCCTACTGTATAGACATATGTTGTGCATCCAAAGGTGGGCATATTGAGCACCTATAATTTGGTTTGTAAGAAATATTTATAATGAGCTTTGTAATATAAAATTAACTTTAAGTTTCTATGTTCAATATTTTTCATAATATACTCATTTCAAATCGAGTGATTATTTTTGAAAAACCCTATATAACTTAAAGTTTCGACAGTAAAAAGCATGCTTAACAAATATTCAAAAGTATACTTTTAAAGTGAGAAAAAGCAAATAAAAAATAAACAAATAAACAATATGTGTCTAAATGTAATTAAAAAGTTCAAGATCAGAGCATTGTGATATAAATTATTTGAAGCAAAATAAAAGAAATATTGCTGGTTATGAATTAACGAAATTAGCAATTGTGGAATTTTTTTTTTAGTTTCATTTACATCGATGTACACAAATGAGGGATAATTAACTTAAACCTCGCAAATATATATAAAGACATGCATCTACACACTGAAAATTAATCATTTCTTGTATTAAAATTTTTGTGAAGATGAATAGAATCTGAAATACAAGAGGGAAAAAAAAGGAATTTCCGAAATCTGAATCCTAAAGATAAAAATTTGAAAAGAACAAACAGCTTAACATCCCTGCCTCTTGGACATAAAAAATGTTTTTTACATTTTTTCATTACTTTGCTATTCATTGGAGGGTACATTTTATGCCGTCTTTTATGCAGTGAACAGCTCTCGATACGTACGGCTTTAAATGTTTCGTCATTATTTGCGCCCGAAAGAAGTGTTATTTAGCCGCGAAAGAATCTGAGCAGAGAATTTTAATTAAGCTGACTAAGGCCCTTGAGATCGTGGAATTTGAAACAAATGAAGCGTGTTCAATAGGAGATTAAAAAATGTTACGAATCTATAATTGCGCTTAATGTCGTGTCGAAATGCCGATATTTTTAACTGATATCAGCATTTCTTTTCAAAGTTTATCTTTTTCGAAACGGACGTCTGAAAAGATGGAAAGAAAGAAAAACATGAAAATCATGCAATGAAAATGTATTCATCCATATGTGAGTGATAATGCCTCAGCCAGGTAAATTCCAATTATAGGGTTGTAAGTTTGCGAAAATTTAATTTTTTTTTTTCAAATGGTGTCTAAACTGACTCGAAAGTGATTTTGTAGTAAATGTTTTATTAATGGCTATTCGCATTTAAAATGTTAAGTTTTAAAATTTTGAGGAATATATGTTTTTGTAATTTTAGATAAAAATCTGTCTCTTTACGATAATTAAAATTTTAGGCGAGTCAACACAAATAATTTGACTCGTAGTTCAAGGGACGATCAAGGGGAAAATTCAAGGGACGATCTAGAAATATGCAAAGATGTTTTTAGTTTGGTAATGTATCATAGTAATAGAGTTCAATATCTTTTAATTTTTAAATTATATAATTCTCAAATCCACAGGAAGCGATTCCTCGAACGTTGGTCTTCATACAACAACCAGAAAACTTCCAAAGCTTATATAAAACTATAACTTCATAAGTTGATCGCAGACTTATTTTAGGTTTATATGTTTCGTCCAATATACCATCTTGATATTTTTTCCTTTATCTTTAAAAATTTAAACATTTAAAGAAAATAATTTAGCATTACAAAGGATTATTTTATATATTATAATTGGGAATACTAATAATTGCTACCGGCTATTTCGACTTGTCCAAGAAAATACATTTTTGCTTATTTTAAACATGTTTCACTATTATGTATTGATAGTCAATTATTGCTGTGACAATGCATTAATGCTTTAGTTCATTTCCGTTACGTATTTTTTTGTTTCCTTTTGGCATAATAAATGGCACTAAAGTACTGTACTGTTCTTAGCATTTTCTGGTTTCTGTAATCAGTATTTGCTTCCCGCGCTTTCGTTTTCACTCTCGTAGAGTGTGTAAATGGTCGTTGTTCTTTTGACAGTTAATTTTTTAACTTGTTTTGTTAAAAACTCTCTGAAGCCTACGAAATGGCTAATCGTGGTCTTACTAAAGAAGAAATCAAGCAATTGTTGCTTGCAGTGTTCGACGAAACAGAAGTTGTTTCCAAAATGGACGATCATGTTTCTGAAAGCGAACTATTATCCGATGACGACGCAGATGACGAATCTGACCAGTCGACGAATCAGACGGCGACTCTATTTAGCAAAGATGGTAAAATCGAAAAGAAATCTGAACCACAAGCTTCATGTGGTAGGCGTGAGGTAGAAAATTTTATGAACATGACTCCAGGGCCCACAAAATACGCCACGTCTAGAACTGAAGACGAATACTCTGCATTTATGTTGTTTTTTTCCTCCAGCAATTGTGAATCTCATACTAAAAAATTCTTCGAAGTAAAAAGGTGTTCGGAGACAATTGGTAGAATATGAATAACGTTGCCTTGGAAGCATTTATTGGCTTGTTGCTACTGTCTGGCTTATATAAATTTCGTAATGAGTCGACAACGAGTCTTTGGGATGCTACAACGGGCAACTATGAACTTAGAGAAATTCAAAATGATATCAAAGATTCTTCGATTTGATGACGGGCAGACCCGACCAAGAAGACGGGTAACTGACAAATTTGCAACCATAAGAGAACTTTGGGACAAGTGGATGGAAATTTTGCGTATGTTGTATAACCCTGAAATGTACGTTACTGTGGATAAACAACTGGTAGCTTTCAGAGAAAAGTGCCCCTTCCGCCAGTACATGCCCAGCAAACCAAGCCAAGTATAGCATAAAATGTTGGGTACTTTGTGATAACTCTACCAATTATGTCTGTATCATACAGCCGTACCTTGAAAAGCAGCGTGGTTCTGCACCTGAACGAAACCAAGGTTGTCAACGATCTCGTTCAAGGCTTGGAAAAAACATAACGTAACATGTGATAACTTTTTCACGTCGTATGACCTTGGACAGCTTTTTTTGAAAAAAAACTGACAATGATTGAAATAATCAGTAAGAATAAGTAAACAATGCCTCCGCAGTTGCTTGAGAGAGGGGCCACAAAGTATACATCGACATTTGCATTCACGAAAGAGACAACTCTTGTGAGAAAGGAATATGTGAGAAAGTTCGATGAAGAAAGGAATGCAATTGATAAAAACTCTAGTAAAGCATAGAAACTTGTTAACAGTGAAAAATCATTCCGTCCTGTACAACGGAAGAGGAAAGCCAAGACTAAGTCTAAACTGGGGCCTATTTCTTTTGCAAGTTACACATTGCATCAAATTAAAAAAAATAAACTGGAAGGCTATGATTTTATATATTTAAAAAAAGGTTGAAGTAGACATATTGGATCAAACTACAAGAAAATACTCAGTCAAGACCCATACCACCGTTGCCGGGCCCCGATATGTTTTAAAACACTTTGAATTGAACTCAGTAAACGTATCACTTATTGACAAAGAGACTATTCACAATACAGACGTTAGCCGTTCTGAGTTTATTTTGAAAATAGTAAATGAACGTCAAAAAATCAGCTTGTTTTAAAAGAAACCGAAGTTTATAGCCCTAGCCTAAAACTTGTACTTGGTGGTGCCCATATTCAATTTGTAATAACTGCCAAATTAAGGAACCAACTCCGACTGTCTGTGCCAATTTTATCATTTTTGCTCGTACTCCTACCCAGGAAAAATCAAGATAATAAGTAGTTGAGTGAACTAATAAAAGTATAATGTTAGCGATTCCTTTATATCATTTCGAATATCATTTAATTATTCACGAAATGATTGTTAGACAACTAATTGAGAAACAAATAGAGTTAGAACGTTTAAAAGGTCATATAAAGGTAATTGACCTGAAAATCGTTTTCACATTAATTACACTTATATAAATTATTAAATGCCTATTAAATTTCTTTAAATAAATTGCGCAAAATTTGTAAAATAGAACTGAATATTATACTGTTATTTCTAAGCTAAATTAATGTTATACTAAAATAGCATTAATAAAACAACTATTTTAAGTTTCATTTCTGCGTATTATTTGAGAAAAAAGGAAGTCATTTATTTATTACAGACAAGTGGTCTAATGGACCATCTGTCGATATTCCAGCCGTACCTGAAACGCCGTAATAATTAAAGCGTTTTTATTCACTTTCAGAACAGTTAATCTCGGTTTGAGTTATTTAAATGCAATCAGTTCAGTACAAGTTGTACTATACACCTAACATCCCTTTTACCTGCAAAAATGAGTACTGTGGACGAAACACAATGCTTACAACTCTGTATATCCAGTAAATAATATTTCTAACGAAGACGTTGTTGTTGTGGTTTATGCTCCTTGACCGACAGTAGGTATATCAGATCGAGTCCACAGAGGCTATTGGGCAGGATGGTACGACTCTGGTTTTGAATAGCGCCACGAGGATCGGAGTCCGACTTGGCTAAAGGACCGGCCCCGTAACTCTGAACCGAGTGCAACAGCCGTCATTACTGTAGACGGCGGTGGATCTGTCAGGGACCGGCATCGAACCAGAGAAGTTCAGATCACTGGCTCGCTGCCTTTGCCATCTGGTCCCCCGCACCCGCAAGGCGTACTTCATATTTACTTTACATAAGATGTAAACTATGAAATCTACCACACTGATTATTTCACGAACACGACCGCTATGGATAATTCGCTAAATAAACAGTGCTGACAAGTTAACGACGAAACAACTGAAACAGATCCATTTTCACTGAAGAAGAAACAACATTTTAATGACTGCCTTGAAAGGCAGTTGTAAAAACCACAACATTCATGTCACAGGATTTCCTTTCGTGGAATTTAAAATTCAGCCATAAATTAGGTGGAGCTTAGACAACTACTCAACTTATGACAAGCTAGTAGAAACACAGTATTGAAGACCACGACTTTTTGTATGGTTTTGCGGTGAAATAAGAGTAAATATTTTAAGTCACATATAATAGTAAAGTTAAGATGTTGCTGAGTTACCTTAACCCTTTTTGATAAGAAAATATTGACAATGATTTACAGAAATATTTCAAAATTGGTAAACATTGATTAAAAAGGGTCATATGACATTTGCGAAAGTATAATAAAAACTATTAAAATTATTGATATTTAATGTAAGATTTATGTATTTAAATCTTTGGAAATGTGTCTTATAATAGAAGCAATAACTTTATCTTATTTTCTTACATGCTTCGAAAACAATTTATCCAGCTTGATAATCGAATGTGAAAGATTTTCCTTTCCGGAAAGATGTGATTTACCATTATACCTAAAAGCTACATTGTAAATCATCCAAAGTAACCTCAGAAATTTAGAGCCATAGTATACAAACCAAACCGGAGTATACAACTCCTGTAATCTTCCTCTATATTTGTGGAACCATTTGCAAGTATTTGGGGTACTCGAGGAAATTATTTTGTTAAAACCCCATCACAAATTCTGAAACATACAGAATTATTCCTAAATATAAAGATTATATGCCCTGTAATCTTCCTCTACATTTTCAGAACCATTTGCAAATATCCGGGACACTTGATGAAATTATTATAATTCAAAACTCCACCGCTTATTCAGAACTACACAGACTTATTGTCAAATATAAAGAAAATCAAAAGCAGAATAGCATTTTTCACGTATTCATATAGCAGTCGTGCTTATATATTACCTTTGTATTCACTCTTTAGCATGAAATCTCACGTCCATTGATGAGAAATCAACATATCTATGTCGGAGATTGCATTATTTTTTGTTCAAGTGTTTTTTTTTTGTTTTTAACCTCGTCTGAATAAAGATCAATATGACTTTCTGAAAATTTTATTTCGAACTAGCATATGTAAAGATGAATAGAGCTGTTCACCACAAATTGTTCCCTTATTGAAAAGGTGTCATCGCATGTTCATTCATATATCATGAATTGACTTGGTTCATTTTCTGACTGGCGCTTTTCAAAAGCAAAATTCTTAGGACCTACATAAAAACAACTCATGATAAATGTGGCAACAAAGAAGAAAAAAAATATGTAGGAAAAGACAATTTTAACCTTATTTTAAAAGTTTATTTTCTTTCAAATTATCAACGCACTTCATATAGGGTGTAAAAGAGTATCAAATATATCATAAAAAAATTCCAATAATGCCAAAGGATCTTTAAATACATTTTCTTTTTCAGGGAGCACAAAATGATTAAACTTCAATAAAAAACACTGCTGAGAAACTATGAACGTTCTCCCTACTCGATATGAAATGCCTTCTTTATTTGATAGATTCATCTCACCCTCTGTATCTAAACATTAATAATTGCTCAGTCTCCGTGGACCTCATCACAATCTAGTTACAGTCATAATAATTAAAACGAAGATGGAATAATAATTATTTTACCTCGTAAGGGTTTTACCTCCTCTCATTTTACTTGCATGCGTATTTTTAGTTGAAGTTATTTTCGCTCTGCTTTTAAATAACCGATGGCGCACTAAACATTTAATTTCTCTGTTTGAAGCATATTTTCTGGTGTTGGTAATTGGACTCTGTACTGACTAATCACTTAAAAGGATAATGAGATGTTGAAATCTTTTCGATGTCTATGAAAATATGTTCAAATCTTTATGATTGTTTTTAAAAAAATCTCATTTTCTCCATTGATTTCTAGGTACGTTTAAGCGAAATGAGGATAGACAGCAGACAATTTGAAACACGTTGTCACTCAATTTTTTTTTTGTTTTAAGGTTTTCAGTTAATATTAAATGAATAGAGTAAGATAAATGAGAAATTTCAAGCACATATAATTACTAAAGTAATTTAATGCTTGTTGATGTAAATTCCTTTAAGATTATCCTTTTACGCCAAACAAATGAAAACTATGCTACAGAAGTTGCATATATGCTAAAGTTTAAACAACAATAATGCAACCCTTCTCGCCAGCACGGGAAATGAAAGTGTAATTAACATTTCCAACGATTTGTCATCTTGAGAGAGACTAACCGCATTTTTACAACGAATGTTAAAATATGCTTATTAAAATTTTTTGTCCTTTGAAATACCGGAAATGACAAAATCATTTCCTTTCGGACCTCAAAGTTTTTTTACATCCAAATGCATTCTTTGCAGAGGCAATTGTTTCAGGCAAAAAATTATTTAAACCATTCAAAGAATTTTCTACTGTGCTTTGTATTTCTGTTGTATGAAAGGTGCTTATCAGTGAAAAATTATTCTCTCAGCAAAATTATCAAAAGGCAGTTTTTGCTTAATTGTTATTTTCTTACTGTCAAACATATTATTAAAAATAAAAGAATTCACAAATTTTTAAAAAATGATTAATTTTGAGAACTTTTTAGAATCATGCATTCCATACTAACCCTTCTTTTTCTTTATAAATCCTTATCGAAACATTTTCATGAAGTGGAAGCATTACAATTGCTAATATGTTAAGAAATAGAGAAGTGAGAAAATAATTGTGCACCCTCATATTAAAGGCATTATTAAGCTCAAGACCTAATATATCATTGAAGTAAAGAAAAAAAATCATAGTATATGAGTTGCCATATAATAATTTAATTAAAATTGTACACGACGATTCCGTCTTAGTTTCGTGAAATTAATTTCACACACGTCAGTACTTCTCAAAATTCAAAATAAATAATTGAAGACCCTTAAAAAATATATCTTTACCTAAATTAATATAATATATTTACAGGAGACACAGATAGACTTGCTATATTTATTCAGCCTTCTTTATATCCAATTTCTTATAAATAATGAAAAGTTTAATAACATATATATAAAAAAATTTCATTAATACATACTACTAGTATAGTATATTCTGTATTCATGAAATGTACGTACTGTGCTTTATGAATGTGTAAATATCTGGTAGTAAATTTAATTCGCACTATGATAATTATATTTATTTATTTAACATAACATTTTATGTAATCTTCAATTTATAAATCACTATAACGAACGAATATTATGGTTGTTTCAGTCCTGTGTTTCACACACTTCATGTTTATTTGTATTGGCAATGTGTCTTGAAAAAAAACGAACACTATTCAATGAAAGTGTTTAAAAAATAGTTTCTTGCTTTTGAAACGTAGAGTAATTTTACTATCGCAAGTAATTAAGTTATTATTAAATAGTTATTAATAAATATAATTAAGACTATTAAAACAGCTTCTGCAATTGTGTTACTCTTAAAAGAGTACATTGAATTTAAAGAGTACATAGAATTTAAAAATTCTATGTTTCCCTCTCAAAGTAACTTCAATGCTAAAACGTAACTTGAATCTTGCAGCATTAAACCACATTATCTGCGATCAAGGTTTTTTCGCATTATGGTGCAAATATCTAAAGCAGGGGTGGAGAGCCCACGGCCTTCAAGCTCCTTCTGTGCAGCCTTTTGACTGAATCCAAATTTTACAGGACAAATCCTTTTGTTTTTATTAATGCATTTTCGTTCGCCATTTATATTTCTAATTTATTCTGAAAACGAAGGTATTTAAAGTACCAAAGAGTAAAATAGACTGCAATGAGATAATCCTCCCAGACTGAACCCCACAATTAAAAGAAATTAATAAGCCATATGAGCTATTTTGACGCCTGATACGTTCATGATTTATTTCTAACGCGATTCTAAATCTCTGATAATTTACCATCCTGTCTAGCGCCTCTACCTCACGAGGCTATTTGGTGATAGGCTACAGACCTCAGTTATAAGGGGGGGGGGGAGTATGCTAGTCTATAACCAGCTAGCACTATCAATAGTTATACGACATTACAGTATTTTTTAATTCTGTCTGCTCGCTCATCATGTCAACGAAGACAAAGGGAACGCTGAAGGAACGTAGAAGGAACGTAGAAGGAATAAAATAGATCATTTAATAAGTATTAGGAATAACAGTATTATCTTGTTTCATTTAAAGACAAAATCATTTGCTTGCTTTATGCTACAGTCATATCAGCATTGGAATTCAATGTAAATCAGCATTATGATACTCATAATGATCCAAATATTTCAAATAAGTGGAAAAAGCGCGAAAGTTTGAACTGAAGAAATTGAAAGACGAAAAGCAAAAACAAAGACAATTCTTTCAAGCAAAAATAAGACCTAGAAATAATGCCAGCAAAGCCAGTTATAAAGTAGCTTAAATACTCGGGGGGGGGGGAAGGAAACCGTTGACTAGAATGGTTTCCTTCACAAATCATGATGCAGAAATCATGAAGGAATGCATTGTCGAAGTTGTAGGATGCTTAGACCCTGGTAAGTTTTCAAATTACAAACAAATGCCCTTTCAAGATAAATCGTAACTGATTGGCAGGATGGATTAGGATTCACAGTAACAGGAAAAATATTATTCTGTACTCAAAAAGGAAAATATAGATTATTCAATCGCTTTGAATGGATCAACTGATTCTACTGACACAGCGCAGGTATTATATTTCACTCGGGGTGTAATAGAAGATTTTCTCTGCTACAAAGAGTTAATCGCTTTGGGCACGCTTGAGAGCAGAACACGGGAAATAGATAACTTTGACAACTGCCAGAGTGGGGAATTTAAACTGCATTTGGTTGTTTTGTTGTTTCTAAGGTCGCTGGGACTGACGACTATCTCAGATTCCAGTCTGGTATACATATGAAGACAAGGAAGGAAACAGAAGGACACAAACACAGAATTTTTATTTTCAAACTATGACACCGACGATGGGCGATGGATTACAGCTCACCTTTCTAGAACTTGTTTTGAAGGCAGCAGACAGACGATTTCCCCAGATCAAAAACGTGACAGGCTGATACCTTAACCACTTAGCCTATGGAAGACAAAATAAATTTGGTATATTTAGTGAGTGTATGTAGAGATCATGTTATTCGCATGGCAGGAGAACATGAAGGGGATATTGCAGAGGAAAAAAAAGAAATAACATAACCAGATACACTTATTTATTTTCATTGTATCTTGTATGAGGAAAATCTCCGTGCTAAAGCAATTTTAATTGACACTTTATCAGTATGGTTAACTATATGCATGCAATTGCAACGCGGCATCCTCTGTTTCGTAACACGCTAAAGTTGAACGATGATGTATTCTGTGAGGATTTGCCATATCATTCTAAAGTGCATTGACTATTACCGAGATAGGTGTTAACCAAAATTTGATCTTTGCAAGAACAGGTAGCTAAGTTTTATGAAGAAAAGAATTAGCAGTGGGATTTGTTGAATGAAGATTTCTGTAGAAATGCTGGCATTTCTGTGTGTTATCGTATCAAATCAAAATGACTTGAACATTTCTTTGCAAGGTAAAACTAAGTCTATAAATGATAAGTGGCAAAAAAATCCAAGCATTTCGAAAAACGCTATCTTTTTTCAAAACACTTCTTCATAAGAAAATTTCGGATGAACATTTTCTATGATGCAACGAAGTATTCGAATGTTTTCTAACAAAGAGTAGACCCAACAAAGTTTTTAAAAGTTTGTTAACTTTAAAATTAACAAATTGTTTTAATTTTTTAATACAGCACTTAAAGAGTTTTTACGTAAAAAGACTTTTACAAAATAATGTATATTTTTTAATATATCCAATTGAAGTTCCTGTAATCTGGCCTTTTCTGTTTACAGCTGAATTAATGCACCCTCCAACAGGACAGGAAAAGGTTTTCTTATCTGTCAGGAAAAGGTTTCTTATCTCTGATATAAACCTTTATTTCTGAAGAAAACACACTCCCATATCACACCATTTCAGCATGTTTTCTGGTACCATTCTCATTCTTCGTTAGTCGAATGAGAAGGCTTCAAACTATAAACCTTTATAGTATTTGCAACAAATGGAGTCAAACTGTCATTGAAAGATACTGCTTGTTTACTGCTTGCAGGCATAGCAAGACAACGAACAGTTGTCCTCTTCTGAGTTTAAACTATATATGTGACAGTCGGTTGTTTAGGACATTTGCATACAGATAACTGTCTTCTCAAAAGACAGTCTGTTAATGGTCTGTCGATTTAACAGGTATCAGCGTCGGACCATCTACCCTCCATCTACGTCAAGATAAATCTGGCGTCTTACATTTTATTATGACACCAGCAGGAATGTCTTAATTAGTACAAAATTCGATGTTCTACCATTATAAACGAATTAAAAGAACATATGATGTTCAAGAATTCTAAATGCATTCTTTTAATCAACTTTAGATTAGTTAAAGTGGCTTCATTTGAGAAACATTTTACTAAGGCCACTCGATGGTAATTTATTTAAATAAGAAATTTCTTATTTTGTAGTTTTTATGATTTTATAATTTAATTGTGCCATTCTACACTCTGTGAGAGTATTCGTTCAGATTGTCCATAGTACATTCAAATATGCATAAATATTTCTCACTTTTCAGCATTGATTTTTTTTCATTTGTTGTTAATGTTGGTCAATAGCATTATAGTTTGAGGCTAGGTGACATCACTTTCAGATGGTAACGGAGTTTTCATTCTTGCGGAAGTCTCACATCCCTGATAGTCTCTAAAAAAGAGAGTTTACTGTATGTGTTACACCCGTTTAATGTAATGATAACAATTAAATACTGTATTTAGCGCTATAATCGGATAATTAAGAGATTGTGGAAGATGATATAAACACAACTGAATGTTATTTATTTCATGAAATAGAAGAACATATAAGAAGTTGTGCATCAGTATATGGAGATAATAATATCAACTGAGTTTTAAAACAAATAGCAGTAAATTTTTGGTAAATAAAGTACGAATTACATGTCTTGATAGACACACTAGAAGTATCTGAGACTCTACATATATTTCCTGTTTTGACTGGTTGGATAAATATTTCCTTTAATGAAAATACATGGAAAATACTATAACCCTGTGAAAAAGGTAAAATCATGGAGCTTGTTCAATATGTAAATAATATTCTTTAGGACTTGTCAATTATTCTAATTTTTACGATGTACAGATGGAGTACAAAATAATACGAACACCTGTGAAAAAGTATGACGTATTTCACACCTTCAGTACAGCTGCGCCACCTGCAACAGAAGTCTCCCACCTAGTGAGCGTGAAGAGGAAGGTATCAGTCTCTCAACAGCAGTCACCTACGTTGCATGCTTCTATCGAACTGTCTGTGATAAGTTGAAATGTCAGACCTGTCAGAGTTCTAAAGAGGAACGATAGTTGGAGCTCGTTTAAGTGGAGCATCGGTTACGGAAACAGGAAACCTTTTGGGGTTTGCAAGGAGTACGGTATCAGCCGTTATGACAACGTACACTAAAGAGGGTAAGACGACGTCTTCGAAGCACAACAGTGGCCGAAAGTCCAAGCTTGCTGATAGGGATAGACGGGTCTTGAAGTGCATAGTAGCCCGAAAGCACAAGCAATCGTTATCCGAGATAACATCCGAAATGAACAGTCATCTCCAGGACCCCGTTTCAACAAAAACTGTCAAAAGGGGACTTCATGCTGCGAACATGTATGGCAGAGTGGCAAGGCTAAGAACATCTCCGGCCCCCCACTCCGTTAGGAGTATCAGCCAATTTATTCTGAAGACCAGTCGATGACACAGCGATCCCGCCGTACAACAGGACCCGCCGCTCGGGCATGTCCAAGACCATCCATGTTCGTCTAGTTCAGCTCACTCTACCATTCGCTCTCGGCCACCACGAGCCAGAGCATCCACTGAGCCAATCCAAATTAATCGTCTGAGTCCAATGTCGTTTAATTAGTCTAATAACAATTCTAACTTCCCATTTCCGTACGCAGCCATCAGTTGCGTTCTACATCACTCATCGAACTTTATTAAAATAAATCAATTACAAAATCTGCAGCCATGCAGAAAAAACATAACAAAAACAATACAATTACTTGCTAAACCAAGCAACGAACATATAATATATAAACATACAGCTCGTATCCAAAATTAAACACAACTTGACACCAACAACTAATTACAAAGCTCATGCAATTAAGCAACGCAAGCAGAACCATAAGCGACGAAAACAAGCTGAAAGCAGCCTGTAATCAAAAGCAAATCAATACAAAAAGCAGGCAGACAGCATCCCAAAGACACAAAGAGGTCAACGCGCTACTTTGCGCGAGCCATTGTCCGTTCTATCAATAGTTCTTTCTATATAAGCCTTCATTCTTGGGAAGTTCTTATCGGTTGAGAGATGCTCAGCGCAAGCCGGAATTTCTTCTTCTTTATCAATCCATATCAAATAGTCTACACAATTAGCACACCTAAGTGGCCCCGTACATTCATCCTCGTGATCAAGCTTATTGCACTTTCTACATTTTTTATCATATTCACAGTTTTTCGCTACATGTCCAAAACTCCAGCAATTGTAACAAATCAGCGGTCTCAGGTATTCCCTAAATCCGCAAGTCTCCCAACCTATTTTCAACCTTTTTATTTTTTCCAGTCTTTTGAAGGCCGAGCCCTTCATGCTAACAATCCAATTTTTACCGTGTTTTGCTTGGTAACCTGTTATCACGTTTATCGTTTCTCCAGTGAACTCTTCATTTTGAGCCATTAATTTCGCCTTTACTTCGTCTTTTTCAATTTCCTCATCAACCCCAAAAATTATGATATGGGGATCTCTCTTCTTGCCTTTTTTAATATCATATTTTTCTTTCAACTCATCTATTTTCTTGAACTCTTCTATTATTTTATCTATATCTTCTTCCTTGCTGGTCCCTATGATAAGATCATTCTTATCCATTTTACGACAAGAAGTAATACCCACTTTAATCTTGTCGGGCTTTATCAGTTCCTGTACATCCACTTTCGTATTACATTCCATAAACCTATCTTTTTTTTGGTCTAATAGTCAGCACGTGAGTGCTCTACCCCTTAGACTTAGGTTTAGCCGAGCTGGGTCTAGCCACAGCATCGGCATAAGACTTCCTTTCACATTTACTCTCCAGAACGCTAATCCGCCCCATCAAAAAAGCGATAAGCATTTGCTGATCTTTAGAGGCCTTCATGATAGCCGTAATATCCTCAAATAAATTCTTAACTCTAGTGTTCCATCTAGCCACTGCTATAGTCTCATTTAAATGGTTATATCTTTCTGTAATGACATTCTCAAGTTCATTCCTACTTTCCAGTAGTTCTTCCATTTTCATTACTTTTTTAGTTGGTGACTTTTTCTCCCCCCCTTCCGACGTTAGCGGTTCCGCCATTGCTAGAACCCCCAGGGCCCACCACGTGGAGGTGTCGGTAGAGAATTTGAAATAATGCTATAAGAGTCACTAATAACGCCTTCACCACACAATAGACTCTAGGCCCTTGTTGTGGGTGTCAAACTATTTCCTAACTTTAGCATTCGGGGAGGGGCCCCTGGCAGAGTGGCAATTCGTAAACCCTTGGAGACAGCAACTAATGCTTTCAACAGACGCCAATGGTGCAAAGATCACAAAGGCTGGTCCCCACAGAAGTGGCAACAGGTAATATGGTCAGATGAATCGTCATTCACCCTATTTCAGACGACCGGACGCGTTTATGTCTGGAGAACGCCCAAAGAAGCGTTTCATCCTGAATGCCTCTTGCCGACTGTAAATCATGGGGGTGGCTCCATTACGGTATGGGGTGCGATAACTTGGCGTGGTCTTGGGCCACTTGTTATTCTGCATGGGAGGATCAAATCCAATCACTATCTAAGCGTTCTAGGGAATCATGCCCATCCTTTTGTCCAGTCTGTATTCCCTGGAGAGCGATCGCTTTTTCAAGACGACAACGCCCCCATCCACACTGCTAGGTGTGTTAAAGAATGGTTCGAAGACCATGACGATGCAGTTGAACATCTCGCCTGGCCCCCTCAGTCTCCGGACTTGAATATTATTGAACATTTATGGCAATATTTGGAGTCCAAACTTCGTTCCCGATTTCCACCTCCATCCGGACTTTCGGAATTAGAGACCGCTCTGCAGGAGGAATGGCTTAATATTCCTTTAAATATTGTTCATGATCTTTATGCATCTATCCCACGTCGCATTAAATCTGTACTTCAGTCAAAGGGTGGTCCAACCCCCTATTAATAAAGATTTTCCATTATTTCACAGGTGTTCGTATTATTTTGTCCACCATCTGTATGTATGATATAAATGCCCTTCAATGATACTTGCTTTCTTAATTACATAATTAAGAATTTTTTGTTTTGTTTTAGTAGCGACTATGAATTAATACAAACTTTTGAATTATCTAATAATTTAGTGTCATGCGTAAGACATCCAAATAAATTACGTTTAGAGCCTCAAACATAATTTAAAAAGTAATATTTTTCGGTCATCTATTACCTGTCTCTTTGAGTTTCTCAAGCATAAACAAATGCTTTCGTAGCGGAAAATCACTTTTATGCAAATCAGATATCGGCTTCCCCAAGAAGACCACGGAAGTAAGTATAACATAAAATTCCGTAAAATATTTTAGACGTAAATAAAGTAACAATGTTATCATGAAACATTTTAATGCCCTCAAAGGTGACGAATTTTACAAACACACATTTCTAAAACTTTAAATTATATTTCATGCTTACACATGCATGTACATAAATTTTCATAGCTATAAAAATGCGCTTTCAAGAGAGTATCCCATTTTTGACTCATTTGGTAGTAATTATTTAGAAATGGAAATCTCATTATTTTTTATTATTTATATAGTACTTCTAGTTGACAAGTTAATAATTACATTTGGTCAAAATACATATTGGCAAAATTTATTTGATTTCAGTTTCATGAATCCGATTTCGAAAAAAGTAATATCTTAGTTTTACTGTTTTCATGAGATTTCAAGGACCATCTGAAAACGCTGAGGCTAGAAACCTGGTCTTTAAAGCAATGTTATATCAACTGAACCACGCTGACGATATGTGGAAAGAAACTTTAAAACACCGTTTATCACATATTCCAACCTTTCGTTTTGAAGCCAATAATGCATGCTCTTGACATTTACAAATTTTGCTATTTATACATTCATATATTAGGACTGCTAAATTTTCCTAGCACGTATACAGGACTAATGGTCTAGAACAGTGTTTCCCAAACTTATTTTATCGCGGAACCCTCAAAACATTTTTAAAAATTCAAGGAACCCTCTACATTTTTTTATCGATACACCCTTTCCTCCCCTAAATTTAATGTAATATTGAGTGAAATAAATATTGTTTTAGTACTTAGATTTTATTGAATTAAAAACAAAAATAATTAAAAATTCTTCATAAAAGAAATAATAATAATTATCAAAACAAAAATATTAAACAGATTTATTAAAGAAAAGTATTTGGTTGTCAGACTATTTCGCAGAATCCCAGGGTTCCAAGGAACAAACTTTGGAAAATTCTGGTCTAGAATCATACTTTCCAACAGTTGGACACAGTATAACAGCTGCCAGGCTGGACTAAGAATAGGACAGGGACCATCTACATTCTAACAATGTGTTCTGTCTACTGAAATATCCTGGCAGAGTAAAGAATATAAATATATATTTCGAAATCTTTTTCGCAGAGGGTTTGACTAGAACTGTTATTGAAATGTCAAATACATAGTAATATATAGATTGAAGAGTGATATTTTCATTATTTTAGAAGGATATTTTTTCATATTAATGTTCAATTTGAGGTATCACTCACGCAAAAATCTTAGATGTTACAAATGTTAGATGCATCGTAGAAATGAGGAAAACTGTCAAATTCTTACGTTATGCCATTGGAGAAACTTGAGTAAAACAAAATTTAGTATTGGAAAAATTCAATCTTAAATATACATTTCGTTTTTGCCATTAATTACAAAAATAATGCACGTAGTAGAATAAGCCTAAAAATTTTGAGAATCTGTATTCGAACTCCCCAAAATGTTTCTATGTTTCGAGGATTTATTTGAAAAACATTATGTATAAAGATCCTACATTCAGATCCTTTGCTTTTTATATAAAAGAATAAAAAACCAAGAATAGAAACAGAAAGCTTTATCACTCTTCACCTGATAACTTCTATTTAAAGTGAGATATAAAAGTCATTGTTTAGTTTTACACTATCTGGCTAAAAGTATCCGGACATCCCTCCCCCTAAAGAAGTGAATCTGGCAGGTGACGTAATTTGATGCGTAACCGAAAGCTATAAAAGTGTTGGTAGTGGTTTGTCAGGTCATATTTATGCGTTTGTGAGACAATGAGTAAGTCAAAGGAGCTTAGTGACTTTGATCGTGGCATTATAGTGGGATGCCATCTTTGTGGAAAATCTATTCGTGAAATTTCGGACATTCTACAGAAGCAAAAATCTACTGTGAGTGATGTAATTGGGAAGTGGATTTTATAGATATTTTTATAAAAGAATTTTGCGAGGTTTAAGATTTTATAAAATACTGGAAAATTAAATAAATCTTATATGTTAAATACGTCAAAAGACATAAGCGTAACATTTTAACAAGAGAAACTTTAAAATCTTACATAAACAACCTAAAAATTCCATATTTTTAAATTCAAATATCTGGATACATGAGGTTCACAAAAGGCAGAAAAATGTGTTCATATCATTTTGAGTGAAATAAATCAAGTCTTATTAGGATAAATTCAGTGCATATTACAAATAAATAAATAATATATATATATATATATATATATATATATATATATATATATATATATATATATGTGTGTGTGTGTGTGTGTGTGTGTGGGTGTGTGTGTAATATACGGGCGCGGGCCGAAGAATAATTGCTGAGTGGTAGCTTTGGAAGACTGTTCTCGCCTCATCTACTTGAGGTTAAAAAGATGACATGTCGCCCGGCCGTGCACAAACGTTTTTAAAACAGCTCCCGCATACAATGTCGTTGGCCGATGCCGTTTTCTCAGCATCTAGAAAGTAGCTATAAAGAACTGGCTCCTCAATTCTTCTCGACCCTCGGACACACAAATCACACCACAAATTTCTCGAACTACATATTTATTAAGTTCACCGGCCCCTCCACCGGGAATTTTGTGGCATGGAAAATATTACAGAGTGTGTCTAATTTTAGATACCAGATAGTTTTATTAGTTCACCTCATCACGTGACAGAGAATTGTGACTTAATAGCAGATTGGTTAAAAGTTATTTGTTGTTGCGCGGTTCAGATCTAATTTTTTAGGACGCCACGCCGCGTCTAATTTCGTTAAAAATTCAGCCATCTTTAATAAAATCGCCCGGGGTTACAATGGCTATCTATGGGGTTTCTACATAAGTTTTATTGGGAAGACAATACTGAAATTTGGAATTATTTTTTTGAATTTAACACGAATGCCCAAGGGGAATTAAATAATTTAAGAGATTAAAAAGGGGTATGTAATTTTGAATACTAAAGTGAAGAATTAATAGTTTTTAAATGTTAAGAGTATTGAATTAAGAAATTACTAGTTTTTTAATATTATATATATATATATATATATATATATATATATATATATATATATTGATATTGTGTACAAGACATTTTCACAACTTTCAATAGTATTGCTAGCGTATGCACCTGATTCTTAATTAATCGAGCTATATTCGCTTCGTAAAGTTAGAAGAATAAACTAATCTTAAACTTATGCATTGCCCCACTCATGAAAATATCTATTTCTATCATAAATATAACTTCAGAACAGTTTACGTTAATCATGTTGACGTTTGAAAATTCTAAGGGCATTCAAATGGAATAGTAGTATATATTCAATCCATTTCTCTACATCGGGTACTGAGTGGAGCATAGATGGATTGTTATAGACAAAGAGATAAAAAGCCTAAAAAATATGCTGCAAATAAGGAGTTTTTTCTGTAAAGTCTTATTTCACAAATAAAATTACAATTTATAAAATATATTTTATGAAATCATTTGTAGGAAATTAAAGGGAATAAAAGGAATAAATATATAATTGTATATTTATTTATGGTTAATTTTTTTTGTAATTAAAAACATTACCTTTTCAACCTTGGAGGAAACAGTTTAGATGTGAAGGCGTCAATAAGGGAAACTTTAAGAAAACTTCGTACAACATGCATTTCTAACATAAAGGGGAACAAAACATTTAGGTTTAGGTTTGTGAGCCTGAGAACTGAAGCAATTTCTCTACCTTCATGTGATTAGTACTTTTAATATCCAACTATAAGTTTCATTGTAAAACATTTTGGAGCTGAAAAATTGAACCTTTTTGGGGATTTTACAAAAACAATATAGTTTTTTATTTTAAATATTTTTAAAAATGCAGGAAGATAACATTTTTTTTACATAAAGAATGAACTAAAATATTTTTATAATTTAAATGATTCCGCTTTAGGTCCTGTAAAAAAACGAAATGAGTGCTGTATTTTAACACACTCCTCTGGTTTCTTTCTTTTATAGAAAGTAATCTTCATTTCTAGAAACTAATGCTTTTGTGAGCATATTAAGTTCTATAGAGCCTTTACAGTGATGTAACATATGAATTGCATGATTTATTTTATCAAACAGAACATTTAAAAATCTTGCAATAATGTATGCATTGATAAACTAAAAAAATAATGCGGTTATAGGAACCCATTAAAACACTCTAGTTTAAAAAAGGTTTGAAAGATACGCTTATTTTCTTCAATAAAATTCCCTGCTCCAGGCGAGCTTTTAAAATTACTTAAAATGAAACTGATTTGAATTTTTCTGATTAAATGAATAATCTTTGCTTGTAGATTAAGCCTATCATTCGACAGTAACTTATATTTCTTTATGAAGGTTTTAACTGCCGTGTCATCATTGAGAATTAACTATCTACAGACACATACATAAAAAATAACACACGGCAAATAAATTTTGCATGACATCTGAGATATCGACCATATTGTAATAAAATATCTTTTAAGGGGAAATACTTTACAAACTTATTTTTTTATACGATGGAAATTAGTTTCCCCTCATTATGTCCAATGTGTGTTTTTTTAATTAAACAATGAAATAATTATCTTTATTAATTACAATACAGTTCTATGTCTTTATTTTGTTAAACGGTTATATTTCAATTAATCATTTTCCATATTAATTAGTTACTATCATGTGTGTCAGTTTCTAGCAAATTTATAATTAATGTACAGGAGAATGGGAGCCAAACTGAGACTTCCTTACATCACCATAATAATCCTGTCACAATAGGCACGTTTCATGATAAGATGAATAAGGTTTACCTTCAGTCTTTCTAAACTTTAATAGTAAAAGGTCATTAATTCCGAGTTTTTTTTAAAGATTGCACTTCCCTCTAAACGATGAATGTTAATCACAGATAATTCAAATTTAATACACTGAATAATAAGCTACCAAATTTTGCTGCATAGAAAAGTGTTGTTTTTAAGAGCTACTGCTACCAGAATGCATGCAACTTAGTTATAGTAAAAAAATGAAAAATAAATTTAAAAGAGGTGAAATTTATGAGGCCAACTCATTGTTTTACGTTCAAAAATATAATGATCTACAGTGTGTTCTTGTGAATATTATGAGGGTAAATTCCATGAATATTTTGTAAACTATTCAATTGATTAGTAATATTAAAAATATATCAGTAAGTATATCTAAAATTATTCATGAGTTTCATTTGTCCTCGTTAAATTTCTCATAGTTCCTTCCCTGCATATCTCAGAATCCGAAGCTGCAAAGTGCGTTTTACTCTTAATCGAGAACACAATTTCATATGAGTAATAATATATTAATTATTTGTATAGTAAAATTATGCCTCGAGTTTTGGAGTACCAGTCCTTAGAGTAGGGGATTTGAGTTAAAAAATCAATAAATAAGTTGCGGTACAATACTAAAACACATACTTCTGTAGACATACCAGCTTTAGCGTTTGTTTCTTTCAAACTACCTCATAAACTAATAAAGCGACATATAGTTTTAAATAATTATATCCTCATAAAAATAACATCAAACCTATTTGCAAACATTTGATGAAATTGAAAGCATTTGTTATTAGCTTAATACATTTTATTGCTTTAAAAATGATTAACCCTTCGGCCTGATTGGTGATGTAATGATGATGTAATGTGTTTCGTAATAAGTATTTGCCATTCACATAATGTTTTAAAAAGTTCTGCTTGTTCCGTTGAATACTAAATACACAATATTTCAAGCGTCTGTACACATCATCAATATAGCAAATGAAGGAAGATAGCGAAATTGACTTTCACAAAACTCTATTGGGAATTATGAGTTACGAGGCAGCGCACATTTGAAACAATCGGACATTGAAAATTTTATTTGGTACGTTTGAAATGAAAAATAAATCTAAAATGATTTATTTTAGGTTTTCGAGACTGATTTTCTCTTGATATTTAGAGTGGGATCCAATGGTAAGTGAAAACCAGACGTCTACTCTTTTGGCAGTGGGTTATGTTAAGATAAAAATGTGCAAATGAAAATATAAAAAGGGATTTTTAAAAACTTTTGGGTAGATAAAATAGTATGTCTATCATAATATTATGGTATAAAAGGGAAAATTATATTTCCATGATTGGCATTGTTCTGCATACATAACCAAAATTTTATTCAGATGCTTTTCCAAACTTTGATAGATAAGATAACTTATTTGCAGAACTTAGGGTATTTTTCGATTTTTTAGGAAATATTATTGAAGAAAACGTAAAATTTAATAAACAGAATTTCTCAGACTGAAATTATATAAGACTTTAAATTCAATATCCTCTTTTGACAGATGTTCTGGAATGTAAAATTTTATAAGACCCAATATTTTCACATAGGGAAACTTCATTATGCATTTTATGCATTTTATGCATACTTCATTATGCATTTTTGTCTTTGTCGGGAGTTTACTCTGGACAGTGACATAGGGAGCATAACTGCCCCCCTGGACACGGTACTTTTTTGGCGCCCCCTGAAAAACATGTACTAATATAATGCCTAGAATTAGTTAAAAAGATTGGTGCCCCTCTGCGAGAGGCACCCGGAGCATGATATAACCCCTTGCCCCCACTCGCTACGCCACTGATTCTGGATACATCTTTTCATTCATAGGTCGTGTAAATTGAACATTATTTGCTCCCCGAGAATCTCTCACACAGATAAACTGTTACTTAGTGAGAAAGTCTTACAGTACACTGTTGTCAAGGTATGTATGACCCGCACATACTGGTGATACAGATTGTACAGTGTTGTAAATTGTTGAACAGCGATGAGACAATTTTTCCATAGGAGCGTTAATAAAATAACTCTTCTCCCTGATAATGGTGTTTTACTTTATAGATTTAGCAGAGGATTATTGTGTTGCCTCTTTTGTGCAAACTTTAAGTGCATAAACTATTAAATTACCGACCTTTTTCTGAAATTAAAGCACCAGATCTTCAAGTTCCAAAAATAGATCTAAAAAAGTATGATAAATACTCATTTATCCCTCAAATTTAAAATATCATTATATAAAACGAAGGTACATCTATATCTATAAAGGAAGAAGTCCTGACTTATATATACATATATACATACACGTATCAACGCCCAGCAAAAACTATTGGAGATACAGATATCAAATTTTAGGAGCTTATTACTTTTGTGCTGAAGGCGTCATTTAAGAAGCGATTTTTCAAAATTCGCCCCCCAAGGGGGGGAGGGGGGCAAAACGTGTTTTTTGCACATTCCTTCATATCTCAAAGAAGGATATTGATATCCATAACATTCTTGCTTTAAAATGTAAGTAACATGAATACCTAAAAACCAATTTCAGGATTTTTCAAAATTAAGCCCCCAAGGGGGGGAGGGGGGAAAAACGTGTTTTTACGTGTTTTATCACATTTTTCTTCATATCTCGAAGAAGAACACAGATATCCATAAGATTCTTGCTTTAAAATGTAAGGAACATAAATACCTAAAAACCAGTTTCAGGATTTTTCAAAATTCGCCCCCCAAGGGGGGGAGGGGGGGCAAAACGTGTTTTTTACATATGCCTTTATATCTCAAAGAAGAAAATCGATATCCATAAGATTCTTGCTTTAAAATGTAAGAAACATGAATACCTAAAAACCAATTTCAGGATTTTTCAAAATTCGTCTCCCAAGGGGGAGAGGGGGGCTAAACGTGTTCTTACGTGTTTTATCTATATATATAAAGGAATCAACACCCAGCAAAAACTATTGGAGATACAGATATCAAATTTTAAGAGCTCATTACTTTTGGGCTGAAGGCGTCATTTAAGAAGCGATTTTTCAAAGATTCTTGCTTTAAAATGTAAGGAACACGAATACATTAAAACCAATTTCAGGATTTTCAAAATTCGGTCCCCCCATGGGGGGGAGGGGGGAGAACGTATTTTTTACATATTACCTCATATCTCAAAGAAAGAAACAGATATCCATAAGATTCTTGCTTTAAAATCTAAGGAATATGAATACCTAAAAACCAATTTAAGGATTTTTCAAAATTTGGCCCCCACGGGGTTAGGGGGGCTAAACGTGTTTTTATGTGTTTTTTACATATTCCGTCATATCTCAAAGAAGGAAACAGATATCCATAAGATTCTTGATTTAAAATGTAAGAAACACGATTAAATGTAACAAACACGATCAATGTCACGATTTTTTGACATTCGCTTTAGATTTTGAAAAAATTGCTAGAAACAATCGAATAATTTATATTTCCTATATATCACCATTTTGAACACCAAATTGGTGGTAGGAGAAAAGAGAGAGATCAATCTTAATTAAATGAACTGTGGAAAAGTGTGTGTGTGTGTGTGAATTGTATATATTTCGGTTGTTAGTACGTATACATCTAGAGCTCAGGTTAACTCCATTCATTTTTATTATCCTGGGTAACGTCAGGTAATTCTTTGTTTATGAAACCGGCGATTTTCACAAGGGTTTACGGGGAAGCCCTCAAACTCCTCGAAGGGCCGGGATCCAGTGGGTTATCAAAATTGAAAGAAACATTTTAATGCTGACATTAGAATGGGGAGGGGGGGGGTTATTATAATATGCTGATGGGATGATGACCAGTGGAGAGGGGTATAGATTGCCATAAAATACAAATATACATATCATACAAGTAAGCTTTATTAAGGGTTCACCCGTGCAACGCCGGGTATATAAAGCTAGTTATAAATACTACTTGAATAGAGTAGCTCCAAACTTTAAAGAAAGACCACTTGATTAGGTCATATTTACCAACCATAAACGTAGAATGTCTCCCTGATCAAGGAACTTCTAAATGAAAGTTATGTATATTTTTAATTCCTCTTTTAAACTTTCATTTGCACAGCATCTTTTAACTTAAGCTCCGTCTTCTCCGACTTTAATTTCTATATTCCTTTTATTAGTATAACTTTCTCCAGATTTATTCTGTCTTTCTCTCCCATAAAAGCTTTTCTCATGTCGTTTACGTATTGCTGTTCTGGGGGATTCAAATGAGACCTGCGAGATGTAAATCTCGCAGATATAGCATGTATCGTTTTCTGTTCTTGCATACTCTGTCTCTTTACCTCTGTCTGTTTCCACGCTAATGAGCTATTAAAATAATGTACAAGCCTCCTTTTATCACATACATTTTCTTTATTGCCTAATGGTTGGTCTATCATTTTTCTTGGTAATCTGAAGTTTAAATGACTGAAGTTTGCTTAACGAAGTAATGTCTTACACAGGAAGATGGCATTGAGGATTCTTGGTGATTTGGTTAGCATTTTGTTGATGTCTACTAATGTACTTAGTTAATACAGTCTTCCAACAGATTTTGGCACAGACCACCTTATTCATTACATGGATATCATACAAAAGCTGACGGTAATCCATCCATGACTTTGTTTCACGAAATTTCCCACACACAATCGCATATTACATGAATACTGAGACTAATTTGGATAAGTTAACAGAACCAATAAAATTCAAATGTATAGACAAAAGATATGAAAAAGATATATATATATATATATATATATATATATATATATATATATATATATATATATATATATATATATGTGTGTGTGTGTGTGTGTGTGTGTGTGTGTGTGTGTGTGTGTGCGAGAATTAATACTCATGTCCTCATTACTAAACTGCAATATCAGAGGAAAATATCATATTGAGCTACGTTATTACGTGGTTGCTCATGAAAATAAGTAATATGAAATTTTTAAAACTTTAATTTAATGCATTTTCCGACTTAGCTTTTGCAAACTTTAAATAAAATGATGGTATTAAGCACACAAATTACGGATTTTTAAAGGGAAAAATGATATTTTTGTAATGGTAAAACATAATAATGCCTACTTAAAAAATACAAAGAATCTCCCTAAATAGAACATTCCTAATGAATATTACGTTAATATTTATTTATGTACTTAGAGAAAGAATAATGCATTTGAGGACTTACATTAAATAAATACCAATATTTTGGAAGGAATTTCTTCATCTGAAGATCTAACGTGGCATTTAATGTTCCATGTGTTTTGGAAAGCTTATTAGCATGGGTGACTGGGGAAAAACAAGTATGAAAGGAAAGCAGTGAAGGAACATACACTTCGGCAAATAAAGAGCTTTTGAAATGTTAAAATTCTGGATTCATTTCCAAAAGTTAGAATTGCTCGCAGTGGACTTTTAGACTGTCAGTTGTGAATACATGTAATGTTGTTAAAATAATGCAAATGCATAGCATTAAATTGAGTCTAAAGCAGCACACAGGAAAACAAGTGGATGCGAGTCTTAAAGAATGCCTTTCAGAATCAGTATAAATTAAGCAGTTGTTTAAAAAGACATTGAAATTTTATACATCTGACTACTGTTGTTAATACAACCGACTTAATGCTCGTAATTTCTATTCGTCATATTCAAGTTTAGAGAACTTGCATCAGAATTAGGAGCGAAAAAGAAAATTTTCGCTATCGCATTATTTATAAGTACGAACTTTAATAATATTCCATTTAATATTAAATAAAGTGGTTTTGTTCTAAAACTGAAAGATTGACACTTTGACCTATACATAATTCGTAAAAAAAGAAAAAAAGAGGGAATTTAACAAAATTCAACTTCTATTTTCCTAATACATATACTTTTTTAAGTGCAAGGATAAACAAAATTCAGTAAAGTCCGTAACCTTGTAAAACAGATGCATCACGCATTACTCATCACTGACAGTAGGTGAATGAAGCTTACAAGAAACTTGTGAAGAACAAGCAAAGGGTAAATTCTTAAATCCTCAGCAGTTTAATTGGGTGATAAATTGTTTCGGCGTAACAAAAGTGAACCTTATGCGGTACTAGTGTATTAAGCGTGATAGTCACGTGGTAGAAATCACAAATGATCCTCCGAGAGTACCGTATCTAATGCTTTGACAGGATGAAAAATTACACTAGTTCTTCTGAAAGTAGCGGTGAAATCTATCAATCATATTGGATTTTGGAACATATTTTTTTTAATAAAGAGCTCAAAGTAGCTTTCATCCCCGAATACAAGGCATTACTTCTGATCATTCCATAAGTTCAAACTCTTAAATACAGAATAGTCGCTTTTTGCAACTGCAAGTATTTATATTATATGGTACGAAGCAAACACAGTTTTAACCTTTTCCTTAAGGGGCTAGATAGGATGTATCCCAAGAATACGGGCCCAAGAATAAATATATATATATATATATACATATATATATATATATATATATACATATATATATATATATATATATATAAACCCCTTAAGGGTCGTTCTTACAAAGGGGGTGCATGAAATTTCCCGTTGTAAAGAGGGAATCGGAAAAATGCCCCGTAAGCTACAGGCAAAGCAAACACAGTAGGAATGTCCCCCTTATAGTTTAATAGAAAGGACCATATTCATGTTAAAATTTATTTTTGAAATAAAAAATGTTTTCCAAAACGCAACTCAGCAATTGGCTAATTCTTTCTCTAGAGGATAAATATAATCGTATTATATTTATCCTCTTTATTATATTTACCCTCCTTTATATATTAAAAATAATTTTTACTAATTTCTCTAGTCTAGAGGATGAATGAATTCTGCACGTCAGTAATTCAGCTCAACGAGGAATACAACTTACCCTTTCAAGTCTCATTTCTTCCATTCATTAGAAAATAAACACTTGACATTAACATAAATTTCTTCTAAACTTCAGTTTAAATTATTTTCATCTCTGTAACTATAATATCGCAAATAGAAATTTGTATCTTGAAATGGGGATTCTTGGTGGAAAGAGGAATTTATTTTACAGAAGAATAAATCTAACAATGATACAATTAACTAAAAGTTCATGTTAAGTGAAGCACACACACACACACACACGAATCTTTCCTCTTATCGTGATAAAGGTAATTTATGTGCACTTGATTTAATAAAAGATTTTTATTAATATGACTCTCATTACATTAGTTACAAAAATAAAGGGAAGAATGATGCGTGGTATCAATGAATTTTAATATCATGTTCATATTTCTCATATTTAGCGACCATAAATAATCACCGTAGTGAAATTCCTTTCATAAAGAATTTAGTATTGAAATAAATATATTGAACGCAATAAATATAGCGAAATAAATTTTAAGTTAAGAGCGTATAAATCATTTTAACTAAATATATTTCTAGGGAATCATTATCTCCTTCTTTCAGACAGAAAAAAGGGGAAATAGTTTTTATCTCATGGGATGATACTCAATTGTCCCTTGTGGCAAGAATTGTGTTTATTGAGCTTTAAGGAAAAGCAGGAATAATTTTCTTTTAAAAATATCTAGAGATTTTTTTTTACTCATACAGTTTTTCCAAGATGTAAATAATCTCATATTTACGGAACAGTTAATTAGGGATTTAATTTTATAAAGTATTTTAACCCAGGACACTTTTTTGGTGTTCTCAGTTTTTTTAAAACTTTACAGAATCCTCCCATATATATATATATATATATATATATATATATATATATATATATATATATAGTACAAATCGTTTATAAGAACATGTAGCGAACTTTAAAAACTGGTTCTTATAATCGATAGTTTTTATATCCGATAGATAACTTAAAACTGCTGGAAATACCAAATTCATTGTCACATAATTTCTATTTACATTTGAAACATGACGTTCAAAATATGGTTAAAAGGTTCAAGTTCAATCAGGGAAAAACACACTACTTATTATCACACAAGTATGTATTTTTAAACTTTAACAAGTACATATTTCTAAAAATGTTAAAAAGAAAAATTAATAAAATTATGTACCTATTAAGAATGTACATACATAATGCAATATTTTGTGTTTACATGTTTATTGATTTACTAAAAAATAGTCAGTAATATTTGTTTAGTTTTTTTGTAAATAAAAAGAATTTACGGTTATCGCGACAAGTTCTTTGACAGCTTTTTTTATCGGATCCTTCACAAAATCGTCATTGCAAGCTAAAAATTTATTAATAGTATTGATTGCTGAAAACATTTCTTTTAAACTCGGGCAAGAAAACTCGTTCAAATGATCTTCTGAGCTGGCACTGTCGTCAATATCATCATCTCTGCCAAAAATCTCTGCATTTACGCCTGCAACAATATCTTCATCCGTTACATTCCCATGAGTTGCAAGAGCCAAATCTATATCTTCATATTCCTGAAGTGAATCTTGTTCAATTGGCAAATCTCGAGCCCAGTCTTGAAGCGTTTCCCTAGGGTCTTGAATTTGTAAAATGGAAGGATTTTCACCCCTAAGAAAACCAGTATGCCGGAAACAATTCGAAATCGTTAAAGGTTGAACATTATTCCACGCCTTTTCTAGCATTATGATATCGTCCAGTATTGAAATCTTCGGTTCTTTCTTATTTTCAATATCATCGATGATCTGTAGAATCAAGTTCTTCCTGAAATGAACTCTTAAGGACTTAATGACACCTTGGTCCGGATGTAATACGGAGGTTGTTTTGGGAGGAAGAAAAGATAATTTAATGGCATGAAGACCTTGAACCGGAGGATGTGTTGGGCAATTGTCCACAATAAGAAGAATTCTCTTTTTTTGTTTAATAAGTACTTGGTCCCACTTCCGTAACCAGTTTTCAAAGATTTCTCATTCAAGCTTTAGAATTTGAATGATAATCAACTGGCAGTGATTTTAAATGATTAAATGTCCTCGGTTTTTCTATTTCCCGATCACTAAAAGTTTCATTTTTTCAGTTCCAGTTAAATTTGCAGCAACCATAACTGTTATCATTTCTTTTGAAAGCTTATCACCACTGCAGTTTTCATGTTTAAAACGCTACGTCCTATCTGGAATCCTATAAAATAGGCCAATTTCATCAGCGTTGGAGATTTCATGGTCTTCATAGCCTTCTCTTAACGTAGTCCAAACGGTTTTCAGCCAGTTATCAGAAACTCCTGGTGGCACGGCCTTCGATTCTCCACTGATTCTCCTGAACACAATGGAATGTCTCTCCCGATATCTCTGGATCCCCGAAGTTGAACAACCGAAATCATACTTTTAAAGAGCTTCGCAAATTCATTTGCTTTCGCTTGCAAAATCGGTCCGCTTAGGGGAATGTTGGCACTCCTATGAATCTTAAACCATTGCAAAAGGGCTTCTTCTATGTCAGCATGTGGACTTTTATGAAGTTTCTTAATTTTAGTCCCATCTTTTTCAAATTCTTCTCTTAATTTTCTCTATAACCAAAAATATTTGAAATCGTGGCATGACTCACCTTTAATTCGTTGGAAAATGCTCCGTTTTCTAATCTAGAAATTATACGAACTTTTTCCTCAACCATAAAAATTTTACTTTTTGCACTCATCATTGACTATGTGGAGGTACAGACTACGGAGGTACAGACTGTGATGACTTGTCGGCTGTAGAAAGAGTTGTAATTGTCTTGCACTCTTTCTTCTCGCCACAAGTCTGGAACTTCTGCTGCCGTCTGAGTTAGTTCCGAACCTCATAAATTTTTCTTCTCGGACTCCACTGCTAGATGGAGGTTTTGGCGGACTGGCTTGACGGGGTCAGCACTTCCGATCATTATGTCCCAGTCACTAGGGTGGGTAGTAGTATGGGTGGTGGGACAACTTTCTTCATAAGTTTTGTTTTCTTGACTGTTTTCTGGAGGCACACTTTTTCTGGCAACCCCTATTTTATGAGGGCTGACCACAGCCGAATTAGTTCGTGAGAGTTGGGTTTTTTTAGATAAAATGGATAAAATGATTGAAGAACAACCTGCTGATACTTCCTACCGGTTCACAATGAACATGTTCTTATCAGCGATTTATTTTCCCAGAAACCAATTAATTTTAAGTCACTAAAAGCTATATGTTCCTATTAACGGTGTTATTATAATCGGATTTTGTATCCATCATTACACATGAGAATTGGCCGGGAACTAATAATTCCTTTCTTTTAAGCGATATGTTTTTATAACCGGTGTTCTTATAAACAATTTTTACTGTATATATATGTAACATCTGGATACCCAAGGGGAGAGAAGACTGGCATCCAGCATGTCACAAGGGATGAAGAGTAGTCGTGGCTCGAAGAATAGACAACTCCGCAAGTTACGGCATCGCAAAACTTTATTAGGAGGAGAGTACGTCTCCCCAAGACAGTTACAAAATCCGAAAAGCGCACATGTATGTTGATCAGACGGCTTATATAAACTTTGTCATGTGATCATGATAGCGATTAGGGATTTGCTGTTGTCGACAAGTCACATGGTGTTTTATGTAATCTGCGCAAAGCCTATATGAAATCTCGAATGACGCTGCGCAGGTTTGAAAAGGAAGCAATTTAATATTTTCCACTAGAGGCCTTTTAGGACTTAGATTTGAAAACGAAAGTTAGCTCGTACGCCCAAGAGAATTTAGAATAATGTTAGATTTTAAAATGGTATGGGGTTTTTAATGTTATATATATATATATATATATATATATATATATATATATATATATATATATATATATATATATATATATATATATATATATATATATATATATATATATATATATATATAGATATATATATATGGGGAAGCGGTCGATCATCCAACAGGAGGCCAGACCATGATATCTATGCTGTCATAGCTTCCATAGCTTTCTCGGATATCGGAGGAAAGTTTCGGGTCCCATGTCTACTCCAGCGAAGGGACGTCGAGAATCAGTGTCCATGCTGAATCGCAACTCGTCCGGGGAGACACGATTTTACCAATGAAATCTGGGCCAAGGCTGATGTTGTCTGTACCACGCTAAACTGCAGCAAATCTCTCCATGAGCTTGACAGAGGCTCCATGACTCGTGGGAGGTATAGGGATGAGATCTTACAGCCCTATAGTGGTATTTTTAAGGGCGCAGTTTGACCTCCGTTTATTTTTATGAATGACAATGCTCGTCCGCATAGTGCTCACCTGGTCGGTATGTCTGGGACGCTTATGGGAGGGAAATTGTATTTCACCATCCACTTCAGAGAACCATCCAGGAGCTGAAAACTGCGTTGTCACAGAAGTGGGACTGACTGCCACATAGGGCCTCACTTACTTCACTTGCAATATGACATCGCGTTGTGTTAGCTGTAAGACTGTGAGATGAGACCACATGCCTTTGCAGAGTCATTTTATGTTCGATCTTGCAATTTGAGTTTTGGACATCCCTCTGCTGATGAGCCTAACTAACGATCATGTGTGCATACCATGACTGTTGTGTAGTACAATTTTTGTGTAGTACCATATCAAATTTCATTAAAATCTGTACATTTTTTCAAAGAAATTTGACAAATGTGTTCAAAACTAAGAGAATTAACACAAGTGAATATTAAATCTAGCGATATTTTATAAAATCTCAATGATTTACATTGATACCCAACTATGAGAGATGTACATTTTCCTTTAACTTCACTGTTCTGAGTTATTTAATAACTTTACACTGCCGATTTTGTATGCCATAATATGCATAGAAAGAACAATATAATGGGGGTGGGGGAGTTTATAAAGTGAGACTAAATAAGTGGAAAATAAGCAAAACTTTATTTCTGTCCAATATCCTACTCTCAAACAAGTGGATTTACATATTTGTTTTAAATAGTAACTAAGTGGTCTTCGTTATTGCTAATCATGCGTTTCTGTAAGGAAAAGGAGATTTGTTCCATATGTATATAAAGTTAAACTTGTTGTTTGTATAAAGGCAGCTTTAAAACCATGAATTTCCGCTTAGCATAAAACTTTGAATTTTTTTTGTTTTTTAATCTTAATTTCTTTTAATTTGAACTCGAGATTCTAGAACTAAGATGGTGTAAATATAGCACCAATCACTATATTGAAGAAAATTTCATTTACGAATCAAACAGCCAAATTGTACGGCCTTTTTAATTGTTTAATTATTCATTAATATAATGATCTATATGCATATATAATATCATTTTAGTTAATATTAAATGTAAAAAAACAAAAAACAATCTTTAATTCTGTTACTTTCTTGAGAAGCTGAACAATAGTTTCATTTTTATTTCATTTTTTTTTTCCAATTTTCAAAATCCCGTTTTTAAAAGTAGAAAATGCGTTTCAAGCTTATGCCAACAATGTTCATCACATATGCTTATTCTTCGAAAAAATACACTTACTTAGTTATGGGAACTGAAATATACCGTTTTACCAGTTCAAGATAGTACCGCGTAACGGCATCGATGATGCATATGCAGTTTTATAAGTTCCGGTGATTTGGAGTTAAGAGTCGTAACCCAGGTTCATAAACTGTCCATTCAGAATGTAACGACTCATAACTTTTACCGTTTAATCCATTTAACGACTTTTATAAACTATTAATAAGTATGGAGGACCAAAAGAAATAGGAATTGCACGGTTTGTTAAACCTGCATTTCAGGAAAGCAATTACTTTCTGTCAAAAGCATGGAATACATGGTATCTTTTATAAATTTTATTTATCATGTATTCTTTATCTCTGAGAAATATGACCGATAAAACATAATGATTATTACCTTCAATTTAAATGCTCCTTAGTATGAACTTCTGTCTTCAGTCCAAAAATAATTTTTCAGATTGAGGTAATTATTAATTCTGTTTTTAGTGTCCTTGCAGGTATATGCCTATTAAAAGGCATTGTAGTAGTTGAGGAAAATAATTATATAGTAACCTTTTATGACCAAAATACTGTTATGTCTATATATGATAGATTAAAAACTACTAAAAATCTCTGATCTGTGATTTTTCCTATGCTATACAGTCCCTTTTGATATTTTTGCTCTTTACTGGCAAATTATTCAAAATAAAGAAATGTTTTAACTTTAATTATAACTACTTAATTCATATAGGAATTAAGTAATTCTAACTAAGGAAATACAACCTTTGATTAATACTACATCTTTCATTATATGTATACACAACAACGTTTTCAAAATGACATAATATTTCCAAATTTGGTAACTGACTGAAGACTGAAAATTTGCATACAACCAAAATACAACCCAAACCAAATGACGGAAAATTTGCCTTCAAAGTAGTTATATTTTATACTATTTTGAATGACCTTTCAGTGATCTATTTATAACATTTATATACTATATGATGTACTTTTGACAGTAAATGGAACACAACAAATAACAGAGTCTTGAGCCATCTGTAACAGCAAATTCAAAGTGGAAGGAATTATTAAAATGTGACACTTATTTTGGGACAGAGGGAGTACTATATTTTTGTCAGAGACGAAAACCCTTGATGGATTGTTCAGTTTCGTAGAGTTCATGAAAGCAATATTTGAGTATCCAACAATTTCTCCTAGCAACAAAGGTAGATAAAACGAGTACGAATACATTTTCATGAAATTCCTTTGGAGATGAGTTTTAAATCGAGTCTTGAACGAGCCCTTGATGACACAAAACATTAATTCAAACAAGGGACTATCATCCAACATCCAGGATACACGATGTTTCACAAGTGAGAATTATTGCTGTAAGTAATATTGTTCTAAAAGTTGAACGCCTGAAGACAAAGTTTTACCCATGTAGTGTATTCAGTTCTTTAAAATTGAAACCAATCAAAAGGCAGTTATTCGAAGACATTAAAAATCACTTTGTGCCATGTTATTATTTTATTAAGGCGCAGTTAAGCTTCTTCATTGTACAAAATTAATACAATTTACCAGAATTCTTACCCAAAAATTAACTTAATAAAAGAGGAACTACATTTAAAATTGGCCAAAAAAGCTCTTTGAGTTAAAACTATCTCCGTTGTATTTCGCACTCAAAAAATTTGAATAATATTCGTAGTTAGAGGAAAAAGAAATAAATAATACTTTACGCTTGTTATTAAAGATACATATTGTTAAATTGATTATTTTCCCTGTATCTTTTAAATTTTGTATTAGCTGCCTAAAAAAATTTTTAAATGATGAAGTGATAAAATAATAAAAAAATATCTTTAAAAAATCTGAAATTTTTTTTCGTTAACATTGAAAAATTTAAGGCAGGCGAAAGGTATTAAATTTAAAAATACTATAAATACAAATAGTGATGTGACAAATACTGCGTTTTTAAGAATGCTAAATATACTGTCAAATAAAAAAAGCATTAAGTAAAAATGATCAATAATAATTTTAAAATGGTTAAGTTAAAACTGTCCCTGACTTCCTTCGTGGTGCAGTAGTTGCTGTTTTTTTAAGGCTTTTGGTGAGACACGACTGTTTTAGAGGTAATTTGCCATCTCTAAAGTTGTTTGCCAGTTGTGTATTATGTTTATTTAGATTGCCTATGATGGCAGATCTGGTACGCCAATCGGTATATTATGTTTATTATCTGTATATTACGTTTATCTAGACAGTCTATGAGGGCAGATCTGGTACGCCTATCGGTATATTTTGTTTATTATCTGTATATTATGTTTATCTAGACAGCCTATTATGGCAGAACATTTGGAAGCGTGCTCTGCACTTAAATTGTTTCCGAGATATTATACAAAAGTATTTGACAGCCCGTGGACTAATGGCATAGAGTGCCATCCTATGTCCGGCATTTGAAAGGCATATTAAGTTTAAAATGTGCATTTACACTTTGTAAAAAAGATAAATTGCAACATGATTGTTACGGGAAATATGAATGCAATTTGTTGCAGATTTTTAACAAAATATTATATTAGATATGATTTGTTTAATATTATTGAAAGAGCTTTTCATATTATAAAATTTACGATGAAGAGAAAATAAATTAATAGCATACAGTATTAACAAGGTGAGACTCGTAAGTACGGTGAATCCCCCTCCTTTCGAAAATTTAAAACCGTCCGACGCTCTGACACATGCGTATTGCGATCTTCCCTGTCTTACGTAAATTTTGCACTTTGTTTTCAAAATTTCTCGGCAGGTGTTTGATCATGCGGTAGTTGTGACGTAATAGTTGTTAGTGTATTGCGTCATCAAAGAATCAATAAGAAATTTTGTTTCAAATTGGGTAAAAGTCTAACGGAAACCGAAAAAATGCTGTAAAATATGTGCGGAGATGAAGCTGTTTCTGGCAAGACGGTATTTCAAACGCTTTCGTGAAGGTCGTGAAAGCGTGAAGGATGAGCATCGTTGTGGAAGACCTGTGACAAGCAGTTCTTCTCCAAAATCGAAAAAATTACGTTTCGAAAAATCCAACGTCAAGACAATCCTCCGTTTTCGACTCACAGGGACAAAATCCATAAAGAATTCGTACCGGAAGAAAAAAACATTTAATGCTGATTTTTACTGCATTGTTCATCTCAAGCACCTTTTGGTGCGTATTCATTGTGTGCGGCCGCATTTCGCTGCGGTGGGATCATGCAAGTGGTACTTTTTGCACGATAATGCACAGCTTCATACTGCTATGATTGTGAAACGAGTAACCACCCAGCATCAGATTACTGAGTTGTTCCACCCTCCACACTCCCCTTATCTGTCAGACCTTTTCCTGATTCCAAGACTGGAATGGCACTGAAAGGACACAAATTTTCAAACATTTCAGACGTCCAGCCTGCTGTTACCAGGGGCTTGCAGCAGTAGCGAAGGAGGACTATTCCAGAGCTTTCCAACACTTGTATGAAAGTTGTCAGAAGTGCATTAAATTCAGCGGAGAGTACTTCAAAAGACAATAGGGTTCTTTTTTGCAAATATATAATACTGTAATATTTTTTTAGATCAGTCGCCTTATTTATTGGTCATACCTTGTATTTTCTTCATTAACGTGTTTATAAATCATGGACGGTTTATGTTAAGTTATAATTTTTGGACACTTATAAAAAAAAGACTTCCATTAAAATCCAATATATTTATTTTTTTATTTTTAATCTAAACAACAGTGTCGTAATTACATAATTTGACATTTTTAATCCGTATATTTTAAAGCATTTAAATTCAAATATGTTTACTTATAAGTCAACTTTTATTCCAAATTCCTCAGATTGTTATAAAAACCTGTTGATTTTTTAAGTCATCTTCAATTAGGACAAAAGGTTGTCCTAATTGAATTAAAGGTTGTCCTAATTGAAAATCATGGACGGTTTATGTTAAGTTATAATTTTTGGACACTTATAAAAAAAAGACTTCCATTAAAATCCAATATATTTATTTTTTTATTTTTAATCTAAACAACAGTGTCGTAATTACATAATTTGACATTTTTAATCCGTATATTTTAAAGCATTTAAATTCAAATATGTTTACTTATAAGTCAACTTTTATTCCAAATTCCTCAGATTGTTATAAAAACCTGTTGATTTTTTAAGTCATCTTCAATTAGGACAAAAGGTTTTTTTTTGAGATTTACCCTATAAAAAATTTTTGTTAGATTTCATATCATTAGTCTTTTTGTGTCATTAATTTATTTTTTCATTCATTCCATTTAGTACTAAACTAAAAAGAGGTTTTCAAATAAAAAAATATGCATGTGTTAATGGAGTATAAACTTTTGTCTCAAAATTTGTATAGTACAATTTTTTTATAAACTCTACAGAAGGAAATTTAAAAAAAAAACGGCATAAAATTTAAAACAGAATTAGAAAATGTTTAAAGGTTTTTAACTTAAAAAATCCCATTAACTCAGAAAGACGCATATACAAAAACTATTTACTATAGACTATTAACTATTGAGAAATGTTAAAAATTAAAACAAGCAGGAACTATTAGAATGGTAAGATTCCCGTTTAATGATCTGCAGAATGTCTTAAAGGTGCAGCTTGTTTGCTTCAGAAGATTGTACATTTTTTTATTTACTTTTCCTTGGCAGAAATAAATTTTTGCTGGAAGATTTTTCAGAACTTGTACCTTTTTTAGTCTCATAAAAAATTTTACTAAAAAAGGACTTTTCCAAATTTCTAAGAGTTAGAAATGAAAGATTGTTAACTATATTTGATTATTTGTATTTTTTAATAAATACTTATATAACTGGGAATGAAATAATTCTCTATACGTATTTTTATTTATTTTAGTATTGAATATTTAATATCAAGATATTAACGAGATGTATACAAGAAAAATTTTTATACTTAAATGTCATATGCTACCAACACTTTCAGTAAAAATATTTATAAAATATATTATTGAAACAAGGGATACATAATACAGGTACTAAATAAATTAAAAGAAACACATCAATTAAAAAATAGTCTTTATAAATGAGTGAAATATGCCGAATAACATCACTTTTACATATTTAATAAAGATTTCTGTCTTTATCAATATTATTTAAATTTTATTATCCCTCAAGAGAAACAAAACTATGATATATATTTGTATAAATAGATTTACATGTATAAATTGATAATCGTACATTTATGTAATTTTAATTTAAAATTCCTATAAATTCAAAGATACCACTGTTTTGTTTCCAAATCTTCACGATTTTCATAACTTAATATTTAATAATATATCGTTAGTCATTATTTATATGTTTTATTAACGAGTTTCATTTCGCATTTATCCTATTTGCAGAAAATAGATTGATTTTTCATTCTTAAGCTATAACAAAACGTATTTTTCTGCAGGGAATGTAGTTAGTAATGCTTCGTTGATGTAGATTAGTCTTGTCTTCAAGAAGAATTCTAAAAGAAAATTTAAATATACCTTTAGAAAATGTAAATTAAAATATTTCTTGTATTAACGCTATCGATATTCTATAACATGCTTCGGTATTAAATTAAAATTGCTTTTCAAATATTACTAATTAATTCGCCTAGCTATACATATGACCTTTGGATTACTTCCTATAAGGTTTTGCCTTGGTTCTACAAGATTGTAAGTGATTATATTTAGCATCTATTCATCCGTTTGCTGTCACTTAACTGACCACACCCATTACATATTTTAAAGATCACGTACGCTTATCAGTCAAATTGTTATGATACTCTTGATTATAATAACTTAAAACATGAAATCTTAATACAATGTACTGAATACTTATGATCAAACCCACTAACGTTGTGCGAGCTAGGTGGGTGCAGAAGTATCTAATAGAGACTCAGCACCTTATTTGGTATCGTCTCGTTTGAACGAATGAAAATAACTGATAGGGAAATTAAATGAGGGGCATTGGTGAAAAGGAATGCTTTCTGTGAGTTATTAGAAAGAATGCAGGTGAATTTTTAACGATCTTTATAAATGTTTTAATAGCCGCATTTTCTCTAAATGCTGGACTTCCTAATTATTACACAAAGTTCGTTATACATTTTTTATTATTATTTCTGAGTGCAAAGCCAGTATTTTATATCATAAGTTTAATAAATAATAGTATTTTGAGCAGTAAAAATTGAAATTTTATATTGAATATATATTAATGTTGTCTGTAGTAATATAATGAATTTCTTGCAGGTGGAATTCAGCTACGAACAATCTGGTAAGTCAAAAATAAATTTTCTTACAAAAGCAAAATTGCTAAAGTAATTCTTTTTAAGTAATATACATTTCATTTAATATTGTGCATTTAATTTCATATTGTACATTTTAAGAAATGTACATGTATATTTCCTGTCTTGAATAAACATATCTTTTCTTTGTGTATGTAAATAAGTTTTCGGTTATGTTTCGCATTTATGAATGCATACATAACAATTAATAAAATAGTAAATTGTAAAACTGACGACAAGTGCCTCCGCATTGGTTGAAAAAAATGGAAAATAAATTTTTATTTTGCCCTTATGGGAGCTATAAAGCATTTTTCATTTAATATTTAAAACGCAATCAAAACAAATAAGAATAATATAACATACTATATTATAATAAGTACTGTTTAAAATTCAAGTATTATAAATTTTTTTCTCCTGCTTCTTGTATAAATTAGATAGATCAGAATGAGAGATGTTTTATTTTCACTATCTAAAAGTGAGTAAATCCAGAGTAACAGAAAAATCCCAGACAACGTACTTTTTTTCAGAGGTCTCAAATGTTACTTATGGGTTTATTATGCAATTACTTTGAAAAAAAGTCTATATTAATCTGCAATTTTACGGTACCTTTATTCCAACAAGTTATAGATTTATTTAGTTAGATAAACAGTACTTTTATAAAACATCAGGTCAGATTGTGAACAGAACCTGTCAGCAGCTGTTTATTACTCAGATATAAAATCCTCTAAATTAGCAAACTGTAACATGATCTTCACTTTTAACGTTCACTTTGTCTCAACCATGCGTGTGTTTTTCAATGTTGAATAAAACATTTTTTCTTTTTCGGGAGTTTTAGTTGTCTAGGTAGATGTGTTCATTTCTGTACCATTAATAGGATACTTACTAAAAAGCTAATGCTCACAGGACCTTATATGCATAGAAAAATAAATATATAACTATGAAAGAGCGGTTATAGTGTCAAAAATGTTTTAATTGAATATGATTAATTATGAAATGGACATTAATGAAATCCCAAATCATTAAAAGATTACTTATTTTTAGAGTACCGTAGTAGATTCCGTTATTTGGATTCACTTTCAATAGTTATTTCTACATCAAAACTAATGAGCTAATCCTTGCTCCGTTTGAGCTCTAACAGATGTCATACAAATAAGGGAAATACGGAAAGAAAACTATGTGATTCTCCGATTTTTATGTAACTAATAAGACACTCAATACTCAGAATGATAAAACTGCATTTGTTAGCTCCTATCGCAAATTTAAAAAGTTGAGTGGTTGCCAGATTTTACGTAGCCACCAGGCATTTGTGCACTTATATATACAAATATACTGCAATAAATAGTGTTTCTTACATATATCGAGATGTGTAAATATGAGTATAATCATCGTTAGAAAATTTTCCTAGAGGCAAGAAGGTAATTTGAGTTGTTTGAATGACATATTAAACATGCGCTATAATCAGTGCAACACCGAGACCAAAATATAAATGAATCATTGTAGCCTATCTTAGGAAACAGTTCTGGAGAGTTGTTTTCTGTGTTTATTTCTAGAACATTTTTGTGATATTTCAAAAAATAGGAAAGAATCATACATCATTTATTCAGACGATAAATGAGGTGATTTCCTGTAATGAGAAGTAAGCTTCAAAATTATATGGTAACTAATAAATTTCTTGAAAGATTTTTTTAGTTTCAGATAAGTTCCAACTGAACCTGCAGTTTGAAGAAGGGAACAAGCTGCAAAAAATAAAAATTAGTTTTTTTCTTTTTGCGCCATACTGTTATTTACATATAGAATCTCCTTGTAAGCTGTAAAAGGCACTGGAATAAGGGGGGGGGGGTGTAAAGAATCTTATATAAAATTTTAGTGAAGAAAAAATAAGAAATAAGGAAGTCTTTAAAAAACATTTTTTAAAATTTTCCTTGAAAAACAGTCTTTGGATTGGTTCCCTTCTACAAACTGCCGATTCAATTAATCCGTGTTAGCTCCTATCAACAAATAGATTAAACATACACACACTCTCGATCTCTCTATAATATATATATATATATATATATATATATATATATATATATATATATATATATATATATATATATATATATATATATATATATATATATATATATATATATATATATATACAAAGGGAAACAAAAGGGAAAAAAGGTAATCAAAGCTAAAAAAAGACGCATGCACTTCAGTGAATGCAAATTAGGACTACTACGTCATCGACGAGCAGAGATATATATGATATGAGCAAGTAGGAGTATCAGACATTACACAGTAGTAGTACAGTCGGGACAGCTGTCGAATTAATATGAGAAAAATCGGATTCGAGATACACGCCGGAAGGTACGACAAAGGTTGAGCAAAGCTTGCAGGTGCTGCTGTTACTAAAACTACAGAAATAGTCTTTGTAATACGTGGCACATTATTAAACATTCTAACGCAGAAAATAAATTAAGAATCTGTAGTCCGCAAACACAAAAAGTGTGATCGTCATAGGAAGATGTTAGTAACTCAAAGGTGGCACGTGATACCGAAAATTCTATAATCAAACAAATCAAGCAGACCTGCATGTGAGTCATAATGATTCTGTTTCACTAATCGCATTTCATCGGGATCAGCATAAAGTCCATATTTTTGATGCTGCTCTGTACAAGTCACTAATTAGTGGTAATGCCTCAAAAGAGGGTAAGAAATCTTACTAAAGGGGATCAAGAACAATTAAAAAAAACAGAGTTTAGCAACATATCATATGTTCGGACGAATGTAACTTCCTACTATTTCCAACCGCTGGTAGAGAATGCGATTAGCCAACACCTTCCGAAGCATACCGTCTCGATTTTTTCGTGCTCTACCTGACTCTCTGATGCCATTGTGGAGTGGGGTGGGGAGCTATCTCAAGACATACCCTATGACTTTTAGTTTTTCTTCATCGTCCTGTGACATCAGAAATATATGAAAATATTATGGAGGACTACATACATGCTATGATGCAGACATTATTCCATAATGACCCTGCATGTTCCCAAGCAGATAAGTTACCCGTACTTTGTCAGACATGCAGACGAATCAGCATGTGGTTTCAAGAGCATAAGTGCAGTTTGGACTATGTTACGGAATGAATGATACCAAATTCTATGATCCATATGAACACGGGTTATGGCACAGAATTCAAGCTGTTTCGCTCGTCAATTCTCAGTTACACTGTATTAATTTTAAAAACTCACAAGAAACGATTAGAGTTTCCAGAGGTTATAAAAATTATAGAAACATTCACCAGTATATATGATCCTTGCTGCAATCATGTATTATATTTCGAGTCCCCCTATATAAAACTTCCTTATTCTACAAATATGAAAGTGTTCAGTTTAATTTCGTAAATCTAAAAATATATGCCTTTTATTTTAAGTCTACGTATAATAATTAAATTGAATTGTGTAAAAGATTATTACAGCTAAACTCTTTTATAATGAAAAATAACCTTTTCAGTGGTTCTCAGACATACACCATTACAGGTAAAAGAGTTATCTTACTAAAGGGAAAGGTTTTTGTGGAAATGCAACCTATTTTAGTGCTATAAATTATTCTAAAATAAATATGAAGAATAATTCAGAGTGAGCACACTTATTTTTTTTATTAATTTTTCCCTTTTATTGAGTCAATTATTATGATAATCTTGTTGAGTCTTCTAATTGGTTACGTATTTATTCTACACTAGCTGAAAACCCGCACTTCGCTACGGAGTACATTCAAATTAAATACAACAGTCAATGTATGCAATTAATGGCAAAACAAATAAATATATATCTATTTATAATCAGTACGACGATCAATGTATAATGTATACAATTGATGTAAAAATACAAAAAAATATATTTATAAAAAAATCGTAAAGGATATTTTTATAGACAAAATAATGTAAAAGAAAATATTCAAATTAAATGTAATAGGACATACTAAAGGATATAGTACAGTTAATATAGTAGTTTTAGGAACATAATATATTTTATTGTATTTTAATATTTTTTGGATAATGTCCAATCGTCTGCCGCATTAGCAAGAAAAAAAAATAGTTTTTTGTCTATTTAGTTGTTATGCACGTGACGATAAATTTATTTAAAGTAGCAGAAAAATAAATCACGTGATCGGCATTTAATAAATTAAATTCTGAAAATTAATCTTTAAAAATTCACCGAAAATCAGTAAATGGAGGTAAAGATTCGAAAAAGATCTCATTCTGAAGGAATTTTTTTAATCTTTCTCGTGATATAAATTTTATAAACCTCAAATTATTATTTTAAATGCAAACTTAAAAAAGTTACAAAAACAGCTTAAAAATTTAATTAAAAAAAATCTAAGAAGAATTTTTCAAATATATTTCTTAGTGCACCCCTACACTATAAGAAGAATCGCCATGAAAAATTTCAGCCCTTTAGGTCCAGCGGTTTGGTTTGTGCGTTGTATGTCAGTGAGTCAGTCAGTTACGGAACTGTTTTATATATATAGATAATGAAATTATAATTGTGAGAACCGAAATGTTTGTGAAAGGTATTAATCAGGTTATTTCACTATAAGTAGAACTTTTCGTTTTAAGAGGCTAATAAGTAATTTTAGTTCAGCTGATTTGACATGAAATAGACGTCTCAGTATATTCAGACACCGTTGATATTAACTGTAGTAAAAACGTACCTGGCAATCTAGTAAACCTACAGTGAATCTCAAAAGAATAGTCTAATATTATACCAGTTACTCCATTTTAAAATTACGTTTTTTTTCACAATGGAATTTCATAACGCTTTGGGTAACATTAAAGGGTTTGTTTTGCAAGAAACTCCAAATTTATCATGATCTTGAATAATTTTTTTAAAGCTGATATAAGTATAAGAAATTTTTCTAGCTTAAAATAACAAAAAAATGTTCTGTTAACTATGTTTTTATTCTGCTAAACATTATTTTGTTTTCCAACACCACAGGCTCTTTTAACTTTCGCCCACACCAAGAATTTGTTGGTTTCCTGTAATAGAGGCACAGATTAGGTGAACCAACATTACCTCTTGGTGTCACCTCCATTTTAATCAAGCACTCTCGGGCCCGACATCTGGGCGACTCCTACCTTCCGCTTACCTATGATTTTCCCAGATTTAAAGTGTCCATGCCGAATATAGACTAAAGAACATTCCATGGCGTTTGCAGGGATTTGATTCGATCAACTTCAGTACTAATCTCGATGTTCTACCATCAGAAGTCTCTGGGCCTAAGCTAAACAATATAAAAGTACACTAAGAATTCTATAACATCTCTGCAGTTAAGGATTTGACTGTAAATTATAAACTAAAATGTTTCTATCTTTAGAAAAGAAATAGCTAAATTAAATACTTCAGTTAAATTTTCTTTTATGTATTATTTTCTCTGTAAAAGTAAAGAAAAATAAATATAAACATTATAAAATAATAAATCAAATCTGACATTTGTAAATGAGCCTGATCGATATATTACCATAAATATACAGTTCTTAAAATGCCAGAGCTTTCTTTTTGTATTACTGAACTCATGTAAATACATTTTAGAATAGAATCTGAAATGGGAGGTACCTAATTTTATTGATAAAATTCAGCACATGAAGTTTATTGTATTTGGAAAAAAATAAGACTGGGGTAGTTATGATTTGATACTTTCTATTTAAGGCTGCCAGATCTTTTGGTCATTTTGGTTTTATTTTAAATATCACTAAGACACACCGCGTAACGAGAAAATCGGTAAGGCCGAATATCCTACGAGGACACCCCATATATATGCAAATGTATCTGTAGTATTCGGTCTGGTTCCAATTTCGAATGTGAATATTTAACAGGCCGGTCCAAAGAAGTTATTTAAATCTATATTTGTGAAAAATTCCTCGTCCATGTTAGTTTTTTATTTCTTGGATAAGTGTACAGCTGCATTTTACTAAACATCGATCAAGATTTTAATACTGATTTGGATAGAAGAGAACATTTATATCGAATACAAATTATTCAAGCTTTTGCTGTAAAAGTATAGAAACTTACTTTAAGAATTTCAGACTATTAAATTTTTTTCTGCTGTAAATATCAGGGAAATATACAGATTAAATGCATTAAATATATAAAGTTTGCAGATAATTTTAAATTTTCTATAGTTTGAATACATACCAAATCCTGGAACCTATTTTAATGAATTAAGATTGACATATCCCTATGTACCAAGTACGAAATTTTTATTATTTCTTTTAATTTATACCAATAACACAGACACACATAGATGTATGAAAAACATTCAGATATATTCTAAACAAAATGTTTAAATGCTTTTCAAATATTCAGGCAAAATAAAATGAAACATCTAATAACATTTCATCCTTTAAACCATTTTTATAATATATGATTTTTATAATATATGATTATCATACGTCATGGAATTTCTAATAAAAGTTAAGCTAAAACTCAAAATACAGATGAAATTAATGTCTAAAAATATATGAAAAAACATGATTGAATAGCTTCATAAATTTGGATTTCCCTTAGGCTTGAGGCTTATGTTGATGTACTAATGTTCAAGGAAAATAATTTTTATAATTATTTACACTTTATTTGCACACTAACCATATTGCTAATAGTCTAGCTAAGCGAAAAACATCGTAGCAGCTAGCTAGAGAACCAAAACGCGCCAACATTAAAAAGACAGTGTTGCCATTCCAAAATAGGGAAATTTTGGTGGCGAAAATATTTATGTACATGGAGTCACCACAGGCTAAACTCTCACGAGCCTGATACGTACGTACATGCATACTATAGAGGAGCTGAATGTTATAATAAACTGCGGTGTGAGGTCGAAAATCGGCCAAGAACAAACAGATGTAGGTTATTTTATAATCTTAAAACAATGGGTGCGTGCATATGTATGCAAGCAAGGAAAGACATAGAATTGGCCTTTATCATATATTTATTTGACAAAGCTCAAAATTCAATTACAGTGTAATCAATAACATAATATATTAACATTTAACACATGAGGAATCAGAAGCAGAGGCAACGTATGTCCAAAGTAATTATTTTTAGAGTCTAACGGGAGACACTTACTACTGTTGGAGAATACAGTGATGCAAAATAGCTTCGTCGACAGGGGACCAAATCAAGTCATATTCAGGATCATCATGGCGGGTTACCGGCAATATCGCTATACTCCGAGGCAGTTTTATCGGGACTCTGTATCGTCCGAGCTCTAGGAAAACAGCCAGCAAAATCTCTGAACCATTTTTCGGTTTTTTTTATCTATCTGGAGCTGCTGTCCGTTTACCAGGGCCCTTTTGGCCTTCCCCTTTTTCTCTCATTGGGCAGGGTGTAAATGAATGTGTGCGTGTGTGTGTGTCTTTGATTATTTCATTTATTTTGTCTGAGAATGCCAACTACTAATATATTTTATTTAAGACTCTTGTCTATTCTACTAGTTATTTTTTCTCAAGATTGCCTTCCCTTGATTTTCAAATCAATGTGGCTCTTTCCAACAACTGCGAAAACTTCCTTTCTATTCTGAAAAATTGCTAGTAGTAAAATTCTTTATGTAACAAACCACCTTCATAAATTTACTATAAGCAATGTTTATATTCTACGTGTATAAAGTTAATTACGGACAACAGCACATTAAAGTTATCTCTAGTTTCTTTTAAACTTTTAAGAATTAGTTTTCACGCCCTTTCAATTTCTTCAATACACCTTTATCCAATTAGAATGCTAACTACCTACGTGGTAAATCTTTTATCAATCTATTTCAACCCCTAAACAAGTTTCATCTTGACAACTAATTATCAAGCACGTCATAAGAACTTTGCTCTCCTCGCTAGCCTCCGTGAACTGCTACTGAATATCGAGCCATTAAATCATCTATTCACCGTCCTGCCACTAATTCATATTCCATGAGTTAAACCTGTGCTTCAGGATGACTTATATGACTACACTGTGAGAATATAAATTGTCCATTTCTGCTATTAAACCACAATAGTTGAATTGAAATTCCTCTATATTCACGAATAATTTAAATCCATTATAACTATATTGAGATTTATTTATAAATTTATAAAGTGATAGACGATAGATGGATTGATAATTGATAGACATATTTATCGTTCGATTGAGTGATATTTAATAGATTGATGATAAATATTTATAGGTATGCACAGATAGACAAACATGTAGATATATACAAGGGGAGTGATGGATTAAAACATACGTGCATGTAAGCAAAATTTAGTATACAAAAATAATTCTAATTTTCAAGCGACACTTGTCTGTACTAACATAACTGAGGATTCCAGAATCAATTACTTTGAGTGCTTAAAGATATAAAGAATGTTACGAAACACTTAGATGAAAAAGGCCATCTTAAGTTTCAGGATATATATATATATATATTGAGACGATAATTTTACAATTTCAGTACACTGTTCAAAATATTCCTAAGAATTTAAAATGCATCCCTTTAAAAAACCTTTCATATGTAAGATAAAAGTATCTCCAAAATTTATATTTCAACTTAAAAACTTGGCTCTTTTTGAGTAGAAGTTATACTTATTTCTTGTTAAAGAAAATTTTCTGTAAACATTGTTATATTACAATTTTATTTCTTATTATTTTCTTTGTTAATGTTATCCAGACATATAACGTTTAAAATATTGAGCAACGCAGAGTTTCTCTTTTAATTTTTTTAAAGAGTATTAAACGGCCGGATATGAAATAGACTTTCTTTCTTGGAGATTAGATGCTATTTGTTTATTTTGAAAGTATAACGACAACGAGGCTTAAATTTCAATTTATACTTTAATAGCTAAAATACTTTAAAAAATTAATAATCAAATGGGATAGTGAAATAAATAACTAAAAATGAGAATATTTCAAGTATTTTCTAAAGCATAGATAAAACGTCTGACAGTTATATATTTCTTTCTGGAAGCAATAGTTATTTTGGAATTCTGCATGCAGTGAATAACAGTAAGATTTTGATTTTGAAATTTTTTGTAAAATTCTTAAAGCATATTTTAAACTAATAATATGCATTTTGTGTAACTTCAAAAAATGTGTATGCATTAGAAATATGACTTTAAATGCTAAGAATTTTACGTTATTAGAATAGTAGGTAAAGATAAATTGAATCGGTAGTTTGAATAAGGGAACAAGCGCCAAAAAATTTAAATTCTTTTTTTTCTTTAGGGGGGGGGGGGCATACTGCTATTTACATATAGACGCTCCTTGTAAGCTGTAGAAGACAGTGGAATAACGGGTGAATGTAAAGAATCTTATATAAAAGTTTAGTGAAGAAAAAATAATAAATAAGACCGTTTTTTTAGTTTTTTCTTTTTAATTTCCCACAAAAACTGTTTTTGGATTCGTTCCCTTCTTCAAACTACTGATTCAATTAAAGTTATTGTAGTTTCATAAATCCTTTTTTGCAACAAAAGTAAGACTCATTAGATCTCTTAATGGTCTTCTTTATCTATTATGTGCAAATTAATCTTATTTCTCTGTAAATTCCAACACTAATAGTAAAGCTAACTGATTTTATAAAAATACTTGAAATGAAAACTTACCTGTTATGACGTGGCCATGTTTCATAATGCTTGCCTGTAGTATATAAGTACTTAAATGACTCTCAACTTTTCTGGGATTTTATAAACCTTTCAAGAAACGAAAAATGTACATCACAAGTTTGAGCTAGACATTACAAGTGCTCATTTCGAGTTCACTTCATAACATGTAAGACGTAATGTGGGTAAATCTGTTCTTACCATACTCTGTTCTGCGAATCTGCTGGTATAACAAACTTCCAATGTATCTGGATCATCGGAGTCCATTCAAATTAATAAACATTTCTATCAAGCAGTATCTTTTGGATTAATTTAAAGATACTGCTTGAATTATTCGCAAGCCATCTTTAAATGAAAGCCAATTTCATTTAAAGATGAATTTATTTACAAGCAATCTTTTGCTTCCCTGTTTTGTGAGATGACTGTATTACTTCCAACCAACCGAGCAAAAAACCTTTCATTTATATGCACGTACATGTTTGGAGTCAGTAATCAGAATAACCGTTAAAAATTAATTCAAATTTTGTTCTATTTAACTAAATTTTAATTTCCAATGTTACCGGAAAACTTGAACATTAAACTGCTTTAAAGGAATGCTGAAGAAACAGAATTTATACAATAAGGAAATCTATTAAGTCTGTGAGAATGTCAAACCGATATATTTTACTGACTAACAAGCATGCGTATTAGAAGAAAGTTTCTGCTCAGTTTCAAGTTTAGAAACCACCCGACCTCTAAAATTCTTAAACTGAACCCACCAGATATTGAAAAAAATTGAGTTCGCATAAACCCGGACAAAATCTTTTGACCTCTTTTTTGTGTATGCTTACCTAAAAACATAACAAGAACTTTTTCTGACTTTCGGACCACTATTTCTATTCACACAAGTTTTGATTGGTAACGAAATGATTAACATAAGCATTAAAAAATTGAATCACTAGAAGTGTTTTTCGATAATTTCTATTCAAATACGTTCCAAAATATCCTTTTCTCGGGATAAGAAAAAAGGGTACAGATTGAATTTAAACTGTAGCATAAATTTTACAAAGCACTTTTCTTTCGTCTCAGAAAATATTTTATGAGCCAATTTTTCATTTATTTAGTGTCATATAAATCTTTATGATATATCTCCATACAAAAGGAAGTTTTGATAAATTGGTTCGCACTTCCGTTTGAAAAATATTTCAAATATTTAACTGGATTCAGAAACTTATTTCTAGTACACTTTTATATACACAAGAGATGGAATGGAAAGAGTTTAAGTTTGTTGTTGAAGAAAAGAGTGAGAGGGAATATTCTGCTGATTTCCTGAGCGCTGTGTGAGAGCGAAATAGATACATTAAGATCAATTTTTTTATCCCTCTGGGAAAAAATACACGATCATAATTCAATAATGTATTCTATGGTAGGAGCATATAATTTATTCCTATAAATTTTCAAACAAAGCATTTTTGAATATTGATTTTTATACAATTATAATTTTCAAATGTCTTTATTGATATCTCTACATGCTAAAGGGATCTTATTAATACTAGTCGGTACCAGTCAAAACATGACGGTTAGATAGTAAATAAATGTACGAATACACAAATTATACTCATTGCCAAATATACATTATTGCCAAATGTTGAAAATCATAATAATGTGCAGAAACAAATTAATGTGTTTAACCACCTCGTTCTTAGTGAGTATCTAAATCCAGATTTAAAAATGCCACTGAGCATGCGCAGAAAGCAATTTTTTTAATTGCAAATTATCACTAATTAAACAGCACGAAATAAATAATTTCCTTCAGGTTTAATCTGATATTTCACAAATTTAATTATAATAAAAATAAAAAATGGCAGCGAGATATCTAGAGTGACTCCTCGGAATAAATGTGTTTATTATTAAAACATGTCACTAAGCATGCGCAGAAACAGTGAGTTTATAAAGGCAGATTGACACATGCCCTGAGCATGCGCAAAAATAAAATTTTTATTGCAAATTATCGCTAATTAATAGCTAAATAATATCGCTAATTAATATTGCGGTTACATAAACCAAATTTGACAAATGTACAGATTACAATCTCGTTTAAGATCAAAATGAAGCCAATCGATGCAGTAATTTTCTCTGACGGACTGCCTAAAAAGTCGGCTTAGCAACTTAAATATATAGATGAGTTCTCAAAACTGAGTTACTAAGCATTATTTTTCTATACACCAAAGTTTTAAAACTCTAAACTTCTCACCGGGGTATTATAAGGAGGTTGTTGAAAAAAGTAACAGGGTAGTATCCTTTACAATAAAAATTGTTCTGTAGTAGTATCATGCCGATTGGAAATGGTTTTAAAAAGTAAACGGGGATAATAACATGTGATGATAGCTGGAAAGCAGGTGTTATGTAATACAGTAACTGTAACAGCAGAATTTAAAGACTACCCTTATTTGTCATAGCTAACACGAAACTGGGTCTGCAAAATTGAATTACTAAAAACTTTAGCAATCGCTATCATAAAACTGAAACATAACAGAAAGGAATAAGAATAACAGAAATTGGGAACCAAGTCATGAATATAGAAATCTGAGTGACATAAAAATCATAAGGTAAACAGGGAATGTCTGGAATACTCTTTGTGTCATCCCACCAATATTGCGATATAATTCTGAATATTCACATGCTAAATAACAGATGGATTACTATTCTGGAATAAATGGTTCAGGAATTTGCGGTAAGGTGGATCCTTTATATTCCCTACGATGGTAGAAAGACCTATCAAATGATGATATGTCACTAACAGAAACGTAATTTCCATCAAACTAACTTCGCTGAATAAATTTATGACCTGAAATGAAACCATGATAAAAACTACGACAAGCGACTTCCGTTATCTACGAAGCTATAAAACAGCGTAAAAGGTTTTATCCAGATGTCTTGTTTGCCACTATAAGAGTAGATGTGGTGAACATGCTAAAGGGAAGCATCAAACGTATATTTGGGTCCTGGTCCACTGATGTGAAGATTTTATCGTTTACCATGATAATATTAATTTCAACATAAGGTTTAGCATAAAATGAGAAAACATGAAATCATAGACATAAATGTGACAATATCAGCATAATGATAAGATAATTATATGTAATATCTTAGTTAGGCAATTGTCACATGTAAAGGGGGTCTAAATTATAATTGTATTAGCAAAATCGATATGTCTAGAAATAACTAACTTTGTCCAACTTACTATTTGATGCTTTACTCTGTTTACAGCCATATTTTTCCTGATTAAACTACTTAGCTTCTGTGCTATGCTATTTTTTTTCAAGTAAGCTATTGTTCAAATTTTGCTTGTGACACGGTATTCTTCATACGACATTTCACTTCAGTAAATTGCTGAATAATAATATGTGGTTTTGCTTTGTTTTAAATTTCTTAAAGAATTAAACTAGTTAGCTTAGTACGCTAAATAGATTTGGCGACATTAGGTTAAGAATATGGAAGAACTGAGTAGTTGAAAATGACTCAAGTTGCTCTAAAACTATCTTTTGGCAAACCTAACTTCAAAATGTTAAATCCTAAACAAAATTACCTAGCCCAACTGGAGATCATGTCAAATGTTATCAGAGCGCAAATGTTGCATACATTAAATTCTATGGTTGCAGATTTTTTAGCATTGTCAGTTCAGTTACTGCTAAAAAAGAATACAACATAAAGCGTAACATTCTTTCTGAATTAGAAAATAATGTGTTGATATCCACCATTTGTATTACTGAGACAACAATGAGACTCACTTTTTTTTCTATTGAAACTAGTAATCGGTAAAAAAAGTTTCTCTGATCATCTTTATCTCGAATGTAACGAAAACTTGTAAGGCTATGATACACCATATTTTATTTAGCAAATTCGAAAACCATCGTTATCGAACACTACAGTTTCAGAACACGTTTCATAGTTTATATTCTTTAATAATACTCATTCTTTTTACGTATTCATATTTATACTTTTCTTGTTCGGTAACCTCTACTTTATTTACAAATATTTAGCAATATCGAAAAGGAAGTTTTAACGTATCTATCATAAGTTGCGAAATTACAGTTTCCTACTTAGATAAATTTCAAGAAATAAGTACTTGTGAAAACGAATCTCCAAAATATTTTGTGATTTTTCCGACAAAGGATAAGAATATTAAACTTAGTGCAAGATGTAGAGAACGCAGTTCTACTTAAATTTGAATTATCGATCACATTTACATAGAAAAAACTCGCATTTTCAAATCTATGACTTTTCGCTATCGCTCGTTGCCCATGGTATCATAAAATGAATGAAATAGTCTCTTCATAGCTGAGTGGATGCGAAGTGATAAAAGTGGAGAATGGTAAAGGGAGAATATTTACTTTGAAATTTTCAAGGAGGGTGGAAGCTTAGATACACACACCACATACACCACACACATAGAAAGAGAGTGAGCGAGAGAGACAGCGAGACAGGGAGAGAAAGAAAGAGAGAGAGAGAGTTCTGAGTGTGCATTAAACATATTTATAGGTTAGTACGTATTTTAAAAAATAAATAAAAAAATATGTGTTTAAATTTCCATACCGAAATGCATTTTCTACGCGGTAAGGATTATCACTCAACATATAGATGCAAAAAAAATGAGGCCTAAATTTAATACTTCTTATAGACTCCTATGTAAATAGTGAATACTTATAACACTATTTTCCTTTAATTCCTTCTTTTCAGGTAATGTACTCATAGTAAACTTTACATAATCAAGAAAATCGTGTAATTTACATTCATAGACTGAATGCATTAAGAATATAAAACATTCAAAGTGCTTAAAAATTGTCTTTTATTTCCAAGAAAACCCCCTTTAGGGCCCTATCACAGATTAGAGACACTGGGTGTCCAAATTATAGCATGAAAAAAGGTGCTTTCTTGATTGCTCTTGAGTTCGCAACGGTTTTGCAACACGATAGCTTAGCACTTTTTGCAACACGATAGCTTAGCAGAACACTCCTATTTAGATTAAATCCGATGCAATACGAGCACAACTACTTTTGCCACCCGTGACTGGAACACGCAGACTATGTTAACGAAGGCCAGAACTCTAAACATTCAACCATTGCTTGGCCTTCGAAAGGGGATCAAAAGAAACCAACTCTTGAAAAACTGTAGGAGAAAATGTAGGACTGCGCTAAAGGGACTCTCCTACTTACCTGCAGCGCAGCTTCACGATTTCGTCACACGATGTTAAGCAAACGTCATTGGCACAAAGTACATAAATATGCGTTCTCTGATTCCCCCCCCCCCCCCAAATGGGGATATTTCGGGCGATTGTACGTTCTCTCAACCTCGCTGTCCTCAAAGAGAGACTTTCCGGCCTACGGATTAAACGCGCTAATATCCGGTCTTGACTCGAAGGTATTGAGTGGAACTTGTCGACGTTCGAACCGGGCACATCGAAACACGTTGTCTTTCGGCACACTGGTGCCGAAAGCCACAGTGCTATCACTAGTCATCCTCAGGCCCATATAGACTTGTAAAAGCTTCAATCTGAATTAAAACTTCATTAGTAACATATTCCTCTTAAACAGGCTACACTTTCTTAATATTTCGATATATTGGTAAAGTATGACTGAGTGTGTTATATTGTGTATTTATATGCATGTAAGATTGGATAATATTATGAGACCTAGACACTTTATACGATATAATTTCTCTCCATTCTTTGAGGAAATATTTCAAAATTTTGATATAATTTTCTCTGAATCACCTACATTATTATGTATTTTAAAGAAACTTCTCAAAATTCTTCAACAAAAATATATATGGACATAATGTTTAACATTTTTTAATCTTAAAACGTTTTCTCTATCTCAAGACACCAACTATTTTAAAAATCACCAGATATATAATATCTACACATAAATTAAATAGACACATATATTATAATAAATGTAAACGAGATAAAATAGTGTAGTTTCTGTTTCGTTAATTTTTTAGTTTAATGTTTTCGACACCTGTTTTACACAAACGACAATCTATTTTAGTTTAAAGTTGGTTTTGATGGCAACCTTAAATAAAAATAAAACCTACACCATAAAAATCACGTCTCATACACTTCAATATTAATGATTTCAATTACTCAATGCTTTAGAACATTTTAAAACGCATTATATATAACACAACAAAGCATCTCCTGAGCCGTGAATGACGTCTTTCTCGTATAATTAATCCTGTATATATACTGATATGTAATTAAAGCTACCAGTGATCTTATGGTTATAAATCCTCCTATATACATGCTAATACTCAAAATAAATCCTTGATTGTAAGCACTAATATGTATTACAGTTAAACTGTATGCAGGCTAGGTATAGAACTGCCATAGGATTGTTTCCCTTTTCGGTTTTATTCTAGTAATCAGACTGACTAAATTTCGTAACTACGGACATATGACTGATCATACAGGATTTCCAAATTTATGTATGCAAAGCTATCCACACGTTTACTATCAATAGTTTAGATCATGAATATTTATCATGGTTGAGGGGAATTTAGATCAAAATGGAGAAGAGGAATATTCAAATAATTATTTAATAAATGTGTTGTATAAGTTCTTCAAAACCTGTTAAAAGCAGAAATTATGGCCTCCTATCTGGAACTGATATTTCACACAACAAGGTTTTGTAAACCTCAAAACATTGTGAGAATGTGAGGCCATTACATTTTCATGTTGTTGCAAAGACGTTGTAGAAAATATGGAATAAGGAAATTTGTTTAAAAAATAATATCTTATTTTTCTTGTGTTTAAAAACTGTATATGTCCAATGGGAGTAAATCCTAAATGTTGTCAACAAATTAATTACTCTTACACCAGAAACGAAAATGTTACAGTAGTTTCTCCGTTTGCAGATTGAGGGGAAATACAAAACATTATGACTATATATGCATGTGTTTATTGACAACACAGTTATGAAGAAAGTTAACATGTTGATTAAGGTTCGAAGATGTTACAATTTGTAAAATTAAGTCTCACCTTCGCATTTTGCTGGAAATGGGGGAAGTAAATAAACCATGAGTATCTAAAAGTTGTATAGACTTAGTTCGTATTACTGTTAACTACTTGTATATGTAATCAAACATAAAAAGTAAAATAATATTCGGTAATATGTTTTAGACACATAAGAATGTGGTATCACTAATCTAGATTAAAAGGAAACGGTACTTAAATAATGCTAAAATTAATAAAGTTTTGGCCGATGACTGTTATTTCAATTATATTCTGGCTGTGACTCTCCAAAACACTCTTTTAAACAAGAGACTAAAAGTTATACATTAACAACTAATAATACACAGGTGAATAAAATTAAGGTATAACTGAAAATTTAAAAAAATCGGTATAAAAAAATCCCTGTCAAATTTTAAAAAATCCATATTACTTGTAAAGTTCAAAACGATCTGTTGTAAAAATTTATAGAATCTTTAATAGAAATAAATTACAGTTTTTATATGGAGTGGAGTCACATTAAAAATGTATTCAAAATATTCGCAAGACATAGAAAAAGGCAAATCATAGAAAATGCTTTACTCTGAAGAGATAAATCAGAACGGTGTAGCATAATTTCTGGGTGAAGCATGAAGGAATCGCAGTGTCCGATTATGGAATAAATTAGACTTTAAATAAACAGCTTGAAAACTAGCCACAACTCTTCTAAGAGGGTATATCTCAACTACAAAAGGCTTAGGGAAGTGCCCTTGCGTGCTGGAACTCAGCTCCTAAGACATGAGGAAGAAATTAATCCCCTCCAAGTGAAGAATAAATGAAAAGTATTGAGTTCTAGCGACAATGCCCAGCATTACCAACTGATATATTTCTCGAGATTCAATGAATTTCACTATCAGATAGGTGAATTTAGATAGGGCATTATCTTTCATCAGAAGAAATTCCAGGCTGATAGCAATGATGAAAACCTTACTTGTGTATGCAAAAGTACCATCTACGTTCCATCGGCTTCCTACAGAACTACTTTAGTAGATATGCAGGTTGCTACGGCCATTTAGGATGATTTCTCTCCACTATTTTCGAAACTACAACTGAAAAACCTGGTTATTCATGATTAATCGATGGAATTTTACATGTTATCTTCCAATAAAGGAGGGTTGAGAATCGGTATTTAAACTGTACTCCGATTCATCAGTAATGAGACCTCATGCTCCATTGTTTGGACTCAGGGAACCATGCAGATGACTTCAGCTTAAAGAGCCTCTATGAAAGGGAAAGAATAAAAAGCACGGTGCATTCGTCTGCTAGCAAATTAGATACGTATTTTCAGTCTCTGTTAAGCAGCAAACTTACTTATTGTTGCACCTGGGGTTACCACATGGTCAAATATTTACCTAACAGTCGACTAAAGATATTATCGGATAGAATTGTCAGCAGTTTTCGTATACACTAGTAGCTAATCGAAACCATCCCTCACTTCTTGACGAACATTTCCTACGTTAACAAACCTCGTCCATATATATGAGACTAGCTGAAAACCCGCAATTCGCTACGGAGTACATTCAAATTAAATACAGCGGTCAATGTATTAAATACAACGGTCAATGTATACAATTGATGTAACATACATCCATCTCATATATATATATATATATATATATATATATATATATATATATATATATATATATATATATATATATATATATATATTTAGAAAAAATTAGTGATATTTTTATAGACAAAATAATGTAGCAGAAAATAATTCGGATTAAATGTAATAGGACATACTAATGAATTAGTACAGTTAATATAGTACAGTTTGAGGAACATATCTTTTACTGTATTTTAATATATTTTTGGATAATGTCCAATAGTCTGCCGCATTAGCAAGAATTTTTTTTCTCTATTTAGTTGTTATGCACGTGACGATAAATTTATTTAATGAACCAAAAAAAGGAATCACGTGATCAGCATTTAATAAATAAAATTCTAATAATTAATCCTTAAAAATTCCCCCAAAATCGGAAAATTGAGGTAAAGATTCCAAAATGATCTCATTTTAAAGGAATTTTTATGATCTTTTTCGTGATATAAATTTTATAACCCTCAAGTTATTATTTTAAATGCAAACTTAAAAAAAAGTTACTAAAACAACTTAAAATGGAATAAATTTAAATGATTTCAAAAATGTAAACGTAGAGGGGAAAAAACATTTTCATACAGACATAAAATTTATGTAAAAATATATTTGTGAATATTGCGCACACATAAAAATGTATAGAGATTCTGCACTTCTGCCCTAATTTTGTGTATATATAATTTGAAGTGGCACTCTAAATAATCCCATTCTTACACAGTTCTTACATAACAACAATGTGTATTTAAATATTTGCACATATAGATTTTGCTTTTCCGTACCACTAGTACGAGATATATATAGCATTCATGCAAGGGAAATACAATTCAATATATTTACTTGTATAACTACTTATTCAAGAAACATACACATTGCAATACTCACAGATACTTTGAAAGTCAACCAGCAGTGTTGCCACGTAAACTTTGGGCTTACCAAGAACTCGCGTAGGTTTGAAGCAACCTAGCTATGCCTCCAGCGGCTCCCCACAAAACTCAACTATTATTAAACCAGACTCTAAGCCTAGCTCCAGCTCGATACTTCGCTTCGCCAGCACTACTTCTCCTTTCACTTCCTCTTACTTCGTTTCTTTAATCTAGCTGCTTGGTATTTATACCAACCCCGTATGCCAGAATTAGCATATCTTAAGCGGTTTCTTTAACTTTATTCACCTAAAAGTTCGATTATTGTGAATCGAATCTTATGTAAAACTTACAAATGTTAATGAGAAATCAGTTGAAAATAATTTGATAAGCATCGATTTCGTTGAATGTTTCGACTACACAAATTATAGAATTAAGTATAATCGAAGAATAAAAATGTTAGTAAATTTCCTATATATAGTTTGGCGTATATGTTTGATATAATTTCAAAAATTTCTTTAACATAACAGATAAGGGAACGAATGATGTTTTTCATGCATGCCTGATTAACAACTCAAACATTTTGTTTATTTCTAATGATTACTTATAGTTTAATTGAAAATATAATTCGTGTTAACTGGGTTATACATTTAAAGTCAAAGAGATTTGCTATCATCTCTATATATTCTAACCATTTTATGAAAAACTGTTGCATAAATTAAAATTCTGCTCTTCCGTCGGATTGCAGCAACAATCTACTGTTTGAATATTAACTCCAAAATAGTACTGACACGCTTTCTAATAGTCGCCTAAGTGTGACTGATTATACTCCTTTCTCACACTCTCTCACTCACGCACAGTTTCATAGAGTTAGTGGAGATATATATGGAAATTCGTCGTCAATCCAATGTCAGGTTGCAGTTCCCACCATGAATATTTAACAGAAGATGATGAAGCAGTGATTCGAATCTAGCTGTCTGAAATTCTAGTGCATGAATATTGCTTGGTAAGTATTGCAGGTGATATTTACAGTAAGTTTAGTTATGAATGATTTTTGGACCAGAGGGGTATATTTACTTAATAGACATGAATTATAAACTCAGATAAACCGTTACTCTCATACATACTAATCATCGTTTAGAATACTCAGAAACTAAATCCATAGTAATATATTATAGATTACTGAATAGGAGCATATAATGGAAGGATACTAAAGGATGTGTGTTTCAAAATTTCTCTCCACAATATTATTGTAAGTGGGTGAGAGGATATTTTAGTACATAATTGCGCATTTACAAACCTTTCCAGCTTCATATACTAAGGATAATATTCTGCAATACTTAACAGAAAGATTCCTTGTTTCTGTCTAATTGATTGCCAAAGAAATATTACTCAATAAGAGAAATTTTGTCCTTTCTAGGAGGACCTATTTAAATTTCATTGTACTAAAGAGGTAAATAGACGTCTTCTCTATATTCTATATAAAGTATTTGGAATTTCTACAGTATCCAGAAATATGACAAAACTTCATATATATATATATGTGTGTGTGTGTGTGTGTGCGGTGTGTGTGTGTGTGTTTGTAATACGCTATAAATATTGATGATATCTCAAGAGTTAATATACATGTCTTAAATACATGTGTAAATTTGCATTAAGCGTTCAGATCCCCGACGAAATTCCCTCCGGCTACATCTTCAGCAAGTAAGTTAATTAAGTGTAAAACTCAAAATATTAATGCATGGATGTATAAGTATATGCAGTCTGAAACGCAAATCTGAATTCTATGGAACTAAAAATTGTAAAAATCTGACTGAATTATAAAATATTTTAAAACATAGAGGAAATGAAATGCGTAAAAAAACTATATTATGCGACAAATATATGATCTTCAAGAATTATTAATACATGCCTCATTTCTTGGGGAGGGGGATTAAGAGGACAGGGTGAAAAGGTGAAAAAAACATCTGTGTATCATTATATATATCCTCTACTAAACGTGACATGTGGCGAAATATAAACGGATAAGCAACGTTCACTCAGCATTCTCGTGACAAAATCTGATCCGTCGGGCTGTCAAATGGTGTACAAAGATTCGTGAACATCATTAACACATCATTACTCAGAGGTTCATTCGCAACGAGAATCACACCATTTTAATCTGCTTTTGCAATGATCATAATGATTTTCGGCTTGTGGGGGATGGATAGATTAAGGAAGGTCATTGCCCTGAGCTCCCGACATAGATTCATTTTGCAACTGAACAGTAACAGAAGGAATCGTTTCGATTGTGTATTTGCATTTTTATAGTGGACCCACGATCTTTTCGTGCCATCCTCTTTAGCAGTTAATGGCTCTTAATATTAGCCTGTGAGATTAGACTTTTCGTGATTTCGTGTTCGTAGTTTCAATATGTTTCCATTCCCCAATGGTGTGCATAATTGAGAATTACATTATGTTTAAAATCTCTTAAACATATTTGCTCCTAAAATATCATTGTAAAAATTGTCCGTTTTCGAAATCACCAGGCTTTCATATCCGTGTTCCATTCTTCTGACACTGATTTTGCATGATTTTTCTTCTCCTTTATCTGTAAGTTTTAGCACATGGTGTGAAGTATATACGGGAAACAACAAATTTCAATTGATGCTCGAAAAGTTTGGGCAAAACAAAAATAAAATAAATTTAATTAAATACTCAGTACTGGATTCAGAGGCACTATTGCATGTATGGCTAAATTATGTTGTAAAACTGTATATTTCTTAAATAATTTTAAATAATATAAATATAATATTAAAATATATTGTTATCTGCAAAGGTTGCCTTAAAGAATACAGTCTTTGTTGCAATCTTTCCCTTTCCTCTTCCGAAGGTTTGCAACAAAACTATCCTTTCCCTACGTCTTACCCATTTTGAACTCTGCAGTTTGTTTTCAAAACTGTCCTTGTCATCACGTTGTTGAAATCTAACAAAAATTATCTTAAAACAATTCTTTGATTCGTTATCACATACTATTATTTCTTGAGAGTTTTAAGTGTGAACTTTTACTGGTCTTTCTTTAGGGATTTTGATTGGCAACATTGTATGCCTGTTGTTTGTAATCTGATTAATTTTGTTAATTCACGTTGTTTCAATATAGCTGCAGTGTTGTAAGTTTTGTGAGCTGTTAAAGGATTTTCAAAGAAAGATAAATTAAAAGTGAAAAACTGAGGCTTAGAAAATTAAAATAATGTTTGTAGCTTTTAAATGTTTTCATCTTACAATTTCTTATCTTTCTATTTCAAATTTTTATATGTATTTCATTATCATTTACTTATACAGATGATTTTTGAGTGCAATATAAGTATCTAATTATTCTTTTAATATGAGGTGATCCACTTTCATATTCCTGTGTAAATGTTTTAATTTCAAAACTATCCTAAAACCAAGTAGTTATCAGCAAAGCTTTCCCGATTTATCAGTTTGTAGAAAAGCTGTCAATTTCCAAATTATTCTCATTGATAATTCTGAAATTTATGGCAGGATATAAATTTAATGCTTACTTTTAGCTCAAATAACAGTTCTTTATCGACATAGGTACAAAATTCATGAAATACAGTTAAGAAAGTTAAGGCAGTATTTATAAGATTTAGGCAGTATTTATAAGGACAATTTTGAAACTAATCACCTCATATATATGTAGAACTATTTATATCTTCTTCAGCCTTACCTACAATAATAATAAACTGAGAAGTCTATGCCAGCGTGATAAGTAGAATGTTAGAATTACATAGAAATGGAGGAAAATGTCTATTTAGAGGACCACTTTATAGAAATCCGCTTAAAAAGAGATTAAGATATCAAGAGAGTCTAAAGTATTCCAATAATTGCTCATAAAAGGAAAACTACGGAATCATTGACTATAAGGATTCTATGAGGATTTTTGGTACACTACTTTAAATTATCTCTAAATATTGCGAATATTTTTAATACAACCATTTTATAACCTCATAAGGTATAATATATAACCTTCATACAATGTTTCGTGGCCATTAGTAGTTCTCTTACGCTATAAACAAGCTTAACGTTGAGTATTTCTGTTTTATCTGGCAAATCCGAAAATCAAACTCTACTTACGTTTCAAAAGAATCCAAGACGGGTCATTCAACAACAGTCTACTGGATAAATATAAATCTAACTTTCTCAATTCTCCGCAACTCCTTTGCAATTATTCATAGTAACGGATTTTCTAGTCATTTGAACTGCAATTCTCCTGTCAAATGGTCTTCTTAGCTGGAGCGGCAGTTTTATGAGTTAAATTTATGATTGGAAGAATAAAACTGTACAATTTCCTCCACCTAAGGGATAAGAATTATAAATCTATAATGATGGCTCTCCAACAAAGGAAAAAGATTTCTCTTCTGAATGAAACCGAAAGTGAAGTAGCAACTGGATTTGATGATGATGAATTCTGTGGTCGTGAATACTAATTCGAATTAAACTGCTTCGCAGATTCTGTAAAAAATGAATGTCATAATTTTCCGGGGAAGATAGTGAATGGTTTAAAAATTCTTTTCTAATTTATTATCAAACATTTACTTCCAAATTTATCCCGGTGTTTGTGTACCTAAAACGCATATCAACTTGGAAAGTTTACTCGGCGGAACGATGTGACTTGGAAGAACAATAGACATCGGAATATTTTTTGGAAATGACTGCACTTTTTTTCTGCTTGTTAGCTATTAAAAATACTTAATGCCTATTAAAAATACCTAAAATGGATAGAATAGAATAATTAATAAATTTCTTTTCTTCCCTTTAAGTGTTTTGTTCTGCTAAAAATTATGTTAATTGTGGTATTATTTCAAATAAAAGGAACTTTAATGCTTCTAATGAAACACTTATTTTCTTTAACAAATTGACGTATTCGAGTCTGAATATCAGTGTTCAGGAAGTATTATAAGAAATTCAGTAATTAACTACAGTTTATAGATAAACTTGAAATTACTGCTGAATTAAGAACTAAATTTTGGAAAACATCTAGATTTACTTAAAAATTTCCTTGACATTCCTTAACTGTCATATTTAATATTGGTGACGCCATGAAAAATATTTTATAATCTTATAAAATACTATATTCAATTAAATAAAATTGTAAAGTGGTTTGATAAAAATTTATTAAAGCTGCATACTTTATATTCTTGCTTTATATTCCAAAACGTTGCTAATGACCATCTGCTTCATTCAGCTTCTCTATCATATAAAAATACTACTTAACAGTTATGAATATTTCTTTGTATTTGAGAAGAATCTTTCCAATATCCTTAACAAATTTTACATACATTTTGACCCGCAATTCTTCCTTTTAATTTTTACTATATTTTTAGATAAGTTTTACGTGTGCTTAGTACTCCTTTACTACATGCAAAACAAAAAACAGCAAAAAAAAGGACTTTTAAAAACACAAATAAATGAATGCTGCGGCTAAATGCTGAAATTTTCTACAAAAAAATAAATAAACGAACGAACACTGAATGAACGAATAATAATAATGACGACTCGCGAATAGTAATTATCCTATAATAACGCTCTGCACCTGTTTTAACTTTATTTCATTTAATATCTACTTTAAATATTTTCTTTCCCGTCATATAAGTTTTTTTCTTTCATGCACGTAGCTGTCGCTAAATATATTGCACCACTGACCAGCTGAACAATCGAAACTAAATTTCCTATATGCAGGTGAGAGTGTCGAACTATGTAGATAAGAGTTTAGATATGCATTGAAATCACACTTTTCTATCCATTCTCTTTGCTATTTGTTAGTATGAAATATCTTCTAGTGTTTTATATATATTATAAGATTATATTAACCTACTAAATAATTATAATGTTGCACAGTCAATAAAAGTATTATTGCCACCAAATGGATTGTTGGATTGGATTTTTATGGTGTTCGAGCCAACTACAACTGTTAAACTCAAGAGGCCATCGAAAGCCGTAAAGGCATGTTCTGCTGTTTCCGAATACAAGTCAAGTTTTGTACACTCCCTGCATACTTACTTCATATATTTAAAAGCAGAATCCAGAAATCTGGTTCGCATGTGGAATGTTAGAACATATCCCTGTGCAAATATTGAACTGCAATATAAACAGGAAGTTGAAAACAAGGATAAGTAGTTCATTTTAAAGTATTCTCTTGAGCAAGTTTCCGTTAAAAGTTGTTTCAAAATTCAGGGATAAAGTTTTCCATATAACTAGCATGCAAATATTTCTTCGATATTATTTAAAATTGCTTTAAATCATTCCTTCGTTAGCAGTGTATTTTGGCTGATAGATATACAAGTCTGGTATATTAAAACAAATTTACTCTAACCAGATATGGAACAAAGAAAACTGTGTTGAAATTTAATATCTTTAATTTTAGTCGAAGGACCTTTTAAAAAACGTTTTAAAGTTTCTTTTCTACATAGAATTTTACATAGAAGTCTAAAGAAGTTTGTAACAAAAGGCATTGTAAAGGAATAGCATTCTATTTCATGTGAAATTTCCTATTTTAATTCTGTCAAGTTGTTTTTCAACGCTTCATAGCACGTTTATGGACGCGTGGAAAGGAAATTGAAAATTACATCACTGCTGGTTTCTGCAGATACAGGTAAAAGAGGAGAGAAACAATAGTTAGTCTGATCCTTTGTCGTTGACGTGAGTTGAGCCACTGCAATCTACGGTTATATTTTGAATCCTTAACTGTAAATGAAGTGACCGAATTTAGTAGGTAACGGATATCAGCCAGGAACTTTGATTTAAGCTAGTCTTGTGATTTCTTTAGTTATATGTCGTAACATCGAGTTTTGTGGGGGAAAATGATTATTTATTTGTAATTCTTGTTTCTTAGTTCTTAACTAAAGTCGAATGATTTTTTTAAATCAACCTTTAGTCATCAAAAAATGGAATGCATTCAAATATTTAGTTATTAATCTAGTAAAAAAGAAATAGCTGTGTCGTTTCATAACAAAGTTTATAGGAAACGACCCTGACTTAAATAGCTTTTCATGGAAGGTAAGGATATTAAATTATTCCTATTAAGCTATTTCCTGCTTTGCATATTTCGTTACCATTATGTTTTTGATTATTGTTTTGTCTTCTGTAGGCCGATGTATCAAAGTACGTAAACATACACTAATGTAAACTTCCAGTTTCATTTAGAATACGAACGGAAATTCTAACTATTGCATAGACATTTCAATGTGTCTATATGTATCCAACTTGAATAAAAGGCCGCTTAGATCATTGCGATTTTAATCTATATTTTATTAGATGTTCGTTGGACATTATGGCTGACGTCAGAAAATTTCTTTAGGATAATGTGCTAAGATGTCAGTTTTGGAATAACAGTGAAGAGGAAATGCATTTTTATTATACAGAAGTATTGAAATAATTTTCAATTCAATAATTTTCATTAGACATTTGAATTTGATAGTATAAATGTAAATACAAAATTAGTGAAATTTTTCAAAATATGTAATAGCATGGCTCTTTATGGTAATGAAGATTACAGTGCCGATTTAACAAAAGTAGAAGGTTTGAGTACAAGATTAGATCGAATATAATATTTTTTAATGGTAAATAAGGAATACCAGGCAAAAACACACTGATAAACAACTTAAACAAATTTAACCCATTTAAGAAAAGTAGAAGGTTTGACTACCAGATTAGATCGACTACCAGATTAAATCGAAGATTATATTGTTTAATGTGAAATAAGGAATACCAGGCATAAACGCATTGATAAACAACTTGTATTAGAGCCCGAGTGTTGAGTGCTAGGAGTGATTCCATAGAATCAATGTTATTAGTTTGCTGAACCAGCACGTTATTTTAAAATAGATAACTTTAAAATAGAAGAAAGTAATATCTATGAATGCTTCTCCCCATCACTTAAACTTTAAAAACTAACCAAACAGTAAGGCATAGGAGCTAGTTTCTGATTTAAAAAATTTCAGCAGATACAGTAAGACTTTATTTTCACTACTACTACTCCCGCTTTAACATCTGGAAGTCCGATAAAAACTGCATGAAGGAACTGTTAATCATCCTAGTGTATTGGGTCAATTGTAAAACATAATAGAAGATATTCAATGTACCTTTGCTCTATACAAGAATACACAAATAGTGCACTAGTCCTATGGCAATGTATTCTCATCTATAAGGATACTCTGGAGAATTTATTTACTTTCGCATAATGAAAATAGCCCTGAAGAAGTTAGCATACAAGTTTGTGATGCTTCCAATTTCCAATGCACCAACCAAGGAGCGAGATAGAAAGTTTGACCTTCGAATTTCCACTGGTGAATAACTACAATTTAGACCGATCACCCCTCAGGGGCGACATCTGTTGTTCTCGTACCTTTTCCCAATCTATCTGTCCTCATAGAAGGACTATCCGGTCTACAGATTTAACGTGTCCATATCCGGCTTAGACATGAAGGTATTTAATGGCGTCGGGAGGGTAGGGTTTCAAACCGATATCCCCAGTCCGAAAAACACTTGCAATTCCTAGTGGTGAATGTATTCATATATACTTATGATAAACACTTGTGGGTTGGAAATAAACATGTTCCACATTTTTGGACATAAAATGTTTGTACGCTATGTAGAGACTTTTAAGAAACATTTAAAAATGCTATTTAAAAAATGAATTCGAAAGTAGACATCATCCAATGTTTGCTCTCAACGACACTGACTGAGCAGAGTTTGAAGTAGTCGATTCATAGTGAATGTTCTTAAAACTACTTACTGTTAACGTTATATCGCATTATCGTACTACATTTGAAATCGCACATTCTTTTTGAAAGATCATATGTGTTCAAAAAATACAACAACGTGTTTTGAAGATAGGTATGTCGTTAAACATTTAAAACGCATTATTAAAAGTATGAAAATTCATGTCAAGATAACGTATTATCTAGCAATCAACGAGCCACCCTCCCTTTAAGTAATTCCCGCGATAATACTTATCTCTCTTTTAACATTTACTCTTTCATCACCCCTTTAACAAAGCGAAAGTGCTCATAGTTTATCCCTGACATGCTGAAAAAAATACTTCTTAAGATATCAATGACCATCAGCTCACGTCGCTTTAAATGGCATTATACTTGACTTCATGATGAAGTGGAAATGTTAAAAATGGCACTCAGGATGCGTTCATCCAGAAAGATGAAGACTCACTTCAGGAAATAGGATGCTATTGATTTTTTTGAAAGCCAAAGTCTCTTAAATGTGGTCTGTAATCCTCCTTAATTTTTTGCGTCTGAACTATGTGTTTGCACTTCTACCGAGTAGAAGTTTTTAAGAGGATAAAGATTGTTAACTTTTTTTTTTAAAATACAGTAGCGTAAAATGCAAGAACATTTGGAATATTTTAAATTATAAATTGGTTGTTATGAAAAAAAACTCTCTTCTGGCACAGTTAATCAACAACCCAAAACAGCACAAATTTAAATTAATAACCTAATGCATAGTATTTTATGTACAATGCAGTCGTTATATTGTATAATTTCCTGGTCATTCTGGAGGTGAACTATTCCGAAACAATTAATGTTTTTTTTTACTTTTTAGCATTTCAAAAATTAATGAGAAAAATATATAAACAAGAAATTTTAAAACGCTTTCCGTTTAAAAAAAAAAATGTTTTATCGTTAGAATAAAGGGTTTTATATTTTGACCACTTTATGTTCAACTATTCATACTATCATTTTTACATACCAAAATATAGTTAGTAATTGCAGGGTACAACAACTTCCAAAACTTCTGCTCTTACAAATTCTAAGAAATGGGCCGAAATGTGTAGTTTTATAAAGAGGCACATACAAATTAATGATTGTTGTATGTTCGATTTTGCCGAAGATCAAATGCGCAGAACAGGAAGTCACCTGTCATCTCACATTCCAAGAAATCTGGCCAAATTTCGAAAATTTTCAGGAAAGTACATTCAAATGAAAGTGTTCCTTTCATTTTAAAATTTGACTGTTTCAAAATTTTCTCTCTTTAAGCCAGCGATAGCAGTTCTACTCCTTATATTACATCTGCTTGGGATTATAATATGTAATAATATTTTTATTTGAATTAACTGATTATAAATTTTTAGATTTTTTTAAAATACCTATGTCGATTATTTTATTGCTCCATTCCCTGTACCCTACCCTTTTATTTCAGGGATTTGGCATCTCCTCCCTTTCGAAATTTGAAGTTTTACTAAAAATGATGTTATTCTGGGAGATTCATGTTGCTGCTACACATAATTTTACAGGCCTGCTAACCGATCAGGTTATTATAAGCATTTAAAATTCAAATATGGCAATTACTTTACATGATGTAGAGAATTTTATGGTAACTTTTGTTAACGTATCACCCGGTAATGAATCTGCCTTTTCACATTAGTGTCCACTTTTTGATAGGAATAAATTTTCCAGTTACATACAAAATTATTTGCTTCCCCAAATACCCTCCTGAAACCTTTGAATTTCAGATGTAACTTGATAGCCTCTAAATTACTATATAATACGACTAGCTGAAAACTCATGCTTCGCTACGGAGTACATTCAAATTAAATGCAACGGTCAATGTATGCAATTAATGCCAAAAAATATATACATATTCATAAAATAAATCGTAACGGATATTTTTATAGACAAAATAATGTAGAAGAAAATATTCAAATAAAATACAACGGTCAATGTATGCAATTAATTTGTATGTTTAATATCCCTAAAACATACTAATTTGAATTAAATTCTTAAAAAACTTCCATCTGGTAGATAAATTTTATCTTGTACCGTATTTTAATATTTATTTTGTCAATTTATTTCGTTGTCCTACTCGTGACGCAAAATTAATTTAAAGCATCACAAGAAGAAAAGAAACGGCATTTAATAAATTAAATTCTGAAAATTAATCTTTAAAAATTCACCCCAAATCAGAAAATGGAGGTAATGATTCGTACAAGATTTCATTTTAAAGGGACTTTTATGATCTTTCTCGTAATATAAATTTTATAAACCTCAATTTTTTATTTTAAATGCAAACTTTAAAGAATGTTACAAAAACATATTAAAAATTTAATTAAAAAAATCGAAGAAGAATTTTTCAAAAATCTTTTTTAGTGCACCCCTATACTATAAGAAGAATCGCCATTAAAAATTCCAGTCCTTTTTGTCCAGTGGTTTGGCCTGTGCGTTATCTGTCAGCCAGTCAGTCAGTTAGTTACGGAACTGTTTTATATATATAGATGATATTCACCACTGAGTTTCAATACTCCCGAGTCCCAAAGACACATGGTAACCAGAAAATTTTGAGGAAACCTATTACGTTGGTCGGGACCATAATAATAAAATCTTTGGCATACCTATTACATATTTCAGTTTCTGCTTCTTAGAAAGCACACCTGGGTACGCCTGTTAAACCCGGAACATTCAGATCTCCGTTCTGAAATAATCATGTTGTTGTCTCTTAGTCATGACGCAACCTTTACTGTTTTAGTTTTGAAACTAATGGACAAATATGAACAAGGAGAAATAGGATTTTTTTTGTTTGTATTTAAAGTCTTGCAGCACACATATTTTTTGAGGGAAATTTTTTCTTCTATTAAAATATTATCTATACCTTAATTTAATAAATTAACATTTTGTGACAAATGTTGCTTCCTTTGAAAATTACTGTTACATAAACAAATCACAATAAACGGAAAATGTAAAATTGCAGAGATAGTGGGATCACTGAACATATTTCCTAAACGCCATGATTTCGTTTTATTTTAAAACAACAAACTTTTCCTACCACCGATATTCATTGCCTCAGGAAATATTTTACACCTATCCATAATTATTTGGGAATAAATGCAAACCTCAAAGGATTCAGCCCTTTTAATACGTAACATATTAATTACAGCAAGCTTTCCAGGAAATGAGCATGCAAATATTTATGCGTGAATAGCAACGGTTGCAATAACAATATGAAACGAGTGGGAAAAAATATAAATCTTATATAACGGAAAACTTAATTAAATTCCTTCCTCTCCAAAAGAAAATAATTTAAAGTTCCCTTATCCATAGAACTTTCCTCTACTGAAGAAAAAGTTTAGATTAAGTCAACCATAAAAGAGATAAAATGCTTTTACTTATCCAGTATTTTTAATTACAGTTCCTATTAACGACAGATATATATAAAAGTCTCAAATACGATTTCTCGTTATTACTTTAATGTTTATTAATTGTTAACATTTTGGAGGTAATCTTTATTTAAAGAAGGTGCTTTATTCAGAGAATTTATCGAAGCTTTTGGGTTTGAATACTCTTGCCAAGAAAGTAAGAGAAAATCGAATAAAACTCTTGAAAAGGGCAAACAAATTGAACTTATAATTTAGTCAGTTCATAAACTTAATGGATTATGGAAATTTAACTATTATGACATCTGGAAATAACTATTTATACTATTTTTGAAACAAATGAACAAGTAAGTGAAATTAGTTAGAATAAGATGCGGATATGAAAAGTCAACATTTCAGCATCTTTGTTTATCCTCTAGTTGACCAGGTTTGCCTTTCCGGTCATACATTCCTATGTCATTCTGTTTTGTTTTTGAGTTTTCTACCTCCTCCAGAAAAAAGCGATATTTCCAGCCATCTAGTTGGGTTGGTAAAAGGTATGACCCGATTAATTAAACAGAGCCCTCTAGTGTCAGGTTTGCGTTTCCGGTAATACATTCCTATGTGATCATTGCTAGTCTTGATGCCTACTATCACCCCTCTGAATTTGTCGGTCGAATGCGGCAACACCTTATATATATATATATATATATATATATATATATATATATATATATATATATATATATATATATATATATATATATATATATAAAGGTGCCAAAAATTCTAAAAAATATTTTTACTGATAAATATCTTGTCACTTTGTACATGGAACTTAATAATGTTTTTACTATAGAGGAGAAGGTGGGATTATGGCCCCCCTAAATATCTGCCCTATGTGCAGGTGCAGCCACTAATTATAGATGTGATGTAGAGCCCCTAGGTGGCTGCAATGGATAGTCAAGGTCATTGACTCCAGTGCACTCGCAAATGATGTCCTGTGGCCAATTGTTTGTTTTTTGAGTTTTTAAATTTTTTCTGAGAAAAGTAAAAGTGAATATTTTCGATATCTACTACTACGTTTTGAAAAAACTGATTCCGGTGCCTTATTCTAGACTAAATGGAGTTCCTTTTGAGCTAGTTCGAAATTAAATTCGGTGTAATTCATAATGTGAAAAATGAGTTTGTTTCCAAGATGGCGTTGTTTGAAATATGAACCCCATGGGTGCTGGTATTATGGACCCGGGTCCATATTACCAACAACCGGTTTCGATAATGTAATAATAATGTTTCTGTGATAAGATGCGATTTCACAGATGATTTTATTGTGATACATTTTATTTTCATGTTTTGTAATCCTTTTCGGTTATTCTGGAAGCTAAGAATGCAAGGTGAGACGAAATCTCCCGCTAGCAAGGACGCTGCAGTGCGCAGAAGAAGTTGGGATAGGGTGAAGATGGTTGAGGCTATCCAGAAGCTAAGATGAGGAGAAATGGGACTAAAGGAGGCTTCCAGAGTGTTTGGTGTATCAAGAATAACTTTTAGATTATTGGCTTCACAAGTGGATAAGCCAGCAGCAGATTTGTTTATACAAAAACTAGGGTTTGGTTTTGGTTTGGAGCGCTACAGTCAACTTTTGTTATACAAGGGCTAATTAGACCGGGACCTAAAGTTTAAAGCCGATTTCGACAAGCTGAAAACATCTATGCTATCAGTGGGACTCGAACCTACAGAATCTGAACCAAATGCCAGTGCCCCAGCCATTCGGCCATCACCTGGCACAAAAACTAGGACGGAAGCCTGTTTTACCAGATTACACTGAAAAAGAGTTAGTGGTCTATTTGCTAGAGATGGAGTCTGTATTTCACGGTCTCACTCGATAAGATGTGAGGAAATTGGCTTTCCAGTTGGCTGAACGCAATAATATATCCCACACTTTCATAAACGAAGCAGCAGGGAGAGACTGGCTAAACCGATTCCTCACTCGTCAGACAAATTTCGATCAGGAAATCTACAGGGACGTCATATGCACATGCAGAAGGATTCACACGTGAGCAGGTGGCTGGGTTATTTTTATTTTCTTTAAGACTTGTGTTCTGGGAATCATTTCCAGAATCTTCAATGTAGATGAGACTGGTTTAAATGCGATTCCGTCAAAAGTTTCCCAAGTCATCTGGTTGAAGATAAAACGTTAGGTGGGAGCTTTGACTGCAGCTGAACGTGGTTCTCTGGTAACTGTCGTTTGCTGCATGAGTACTGGGGGGACATATTTTCCACCAATGATAATATTTCCTCGTAAAAGCTTAACGGATCATCTTATGAATGGAGCCCCATTCGGAGCAATTGGAAGAGCTCATCCCTCTGGGTGGATACAAGTCCATATAATTACAGAGATGGCCCAGACCAGCAAGAAGCATCGTGCATCTTCTGTGAAGGTGCATTGAAAGATGACACATGAAGATAACTTTTGATTCGTTGTGGGATGAGTCTACACTGGACTCATTTTGTGTGCGAAGCTGAGTTTTATTTTTGCGACTTTTGTAACCAGAATTGAAGTTTATTTTTATATAGATAATATTTAATGATCCAGCTATTTAATAATATATTATCTTTCTCTCACTTTTTCATTTGAAAACTTTTCTCTTTTTTGTTTCAAGCTGTTTAATAAATAGATAAATGATTTTTTTTTGGTAAAAAAGGTGGGGTCCATATTACCCTCCACTTTGGGTCACCTGCAAGTTTTGACTTTTTTCACTTATTTGATTGTATACATCTTAAAATTTGATTTAACGGCAAATCCACTTAAGGATGTTTAGACGATGAGTTATGGAAGAGGTTAGAGCCCCAAAATATGAAAATCAGTCTTTGGTATGACCACAGTGAGCCTAAAACAAAAGGGGGTCCATAATCCCACCTTCTCCTCTACATATAGACACACATAACGTGATTACTGATAAAGTAAATGAGCTTTAATTAAATCTCATGTATCAGCTTTTTCAAATTTTTAAAATGCTTGTTCACGGAATAAATGATTATATAATTTTTCGTATTTTAATTAGTTTTTGGTGATTTGGCGATGTAAATAAAAAAAATGGGAGAATATCATCGACCTATTTTATGTTAAGTTAATTTATTTCAATAATTCTATCACTATTATAAAAGATAAAAATTCACGTCAATCAGAGTAAAAAAAGAGTTAGCAAGGAAAAGATAAAAAAAAATATGCGATGCAGTTACAAGCAATAATTGTTACGGAGACTTTTTACTAATGACAAATAACATGCAGTCAGCCTAGTCTGGAACAGAAAAAAAGCGAATTTCTTGAATCATTTGCGGTCCAAATTAGCTCGAAAACGGAAAAATTTGCATGTCATACGAGTGGTAATGAATCCAGCATTGAAAACTCTAACAAGTAGTCCATGTTATGAAAAGTACATTGGTGTTCAAAATTAAGAGAACTTGCACATTTTATCGACAGTTAATGAAGAGATTTTAATGAAATTAGGTAAGGATACACAATTATATAAGAGAAAAAAAATTGTACCTTACAACAGTCATGGTACGCAAACATGATCGTCAGTTAAGCTCATCAACGCAGGATTGTCCCAAATTCACGTTTCAAGATCGAACATAAAATGACTCTAAAATGGGGTATGGACCCCTCTAACAGTCATACAGCTCTCACAGTGCAATACTAAACTGGAAACGAAGCAGTCTGACGAGTTCCTGTGGCAGTCGGTCCCACTTCTGCAGCTACACAATTTTCAGCTCCCAGATGGTTCTGGTAGGGGATTGGAGAGCTGCAAGTGCCCTACCAAGATAGTCCAAGGCATGTTCAATAGGATTTAGTTCTGAATATTTGGCTGGTTAATCCATCCGGCGAATGTTCCCACTTTCAAGATAACAGTTAACAAGGGGAGAATTATGTAGAATAAAGTTGCCGTCCATAAAAATGAATCGAGTGCCAACTGCACCCCTGAAAACTAGAACACAGGGATTTAAGATTTCATCCCTATACATCTCCCCAATCAGGGACCTTCTGTCAAATACATGGTGAGGTGCGCACCAGTGCATATCAAAATACGGAAGAAATCTGTGATCCTAGATATTCAGCACGTAAGAGTTGCCCACTTTGGTATGACAATACGGATGTTTTTTTTTTAATCATATTATATATTTTTCTGATCAATAGGTGTACAGCAAGCCCGTGCAACATACGGCCTACAAGAACTCAGTGGCCCGAAGGCTTTTGTGATGACGAAAAATATTATAAATCTAAAAAATATGGAATATTATTTTTTCATTTAAAATATTACGAAAGGCATATATAAGCAATGAATGGTACAATTTATTTAATTTTTAAAATAATGAGTTATTTACTTTTTTAAGGTCAGAATATTTTCCCTTTTCAATCTGTCCTATGTTCTTGCTGCCCACAGCAGCTTTTCATAAAGTAATTTGACTCTTATCATACTTCAAATTATCAGACATAGTGTCTATTTATCCTTTACAGCTCACATATAAAAACAAAAAATGAGACATGATGCTCTCATTTGAATTAAAAATATTTGTGATTTTCGCGGTTTGCCTGCCTCTTTCTGGTAGTATAAAATGTTTCTGAAAAAATAATAAAAATATATATATATTTTTTTGTTTCATTGATTTTCATTAAACTTTGAATAAAAGAATAATAAAAGTTATTAGAAATTTTCTGAGATTGTAATAAGTAGAATTATTCTGTAGACTTAAATTTAGTTGATCCGATTTATTAATAACTTACTAATTCTAACATATATTCATGACAAATTTCTAAAGAAGAGAATATTAATATAAATAAAGTGTTTCACTTTTGTCAAAAGTAATTTCTTGCAGTTCTGAAAACAGGAAAGAGAGTAGTATGTGAGAGAGTAAGATTATACTAATCCGCAAGAACTATTCTACTCTTATGGTTAAGTAAGTTTTTTTTATGTTCATTTCTTTCCAAAATCTGGACAGATATTCTGCTTTTATGAAAAGGAAAAAGATTTAGGGAATAAAGAAACTCTCTACTGTTGCTTCTACTCTTTCTTTTCGAGTTCAGTGATTGCCAACAAACGTGGTATACATTTAAAAAGAATTCTTAAAGTAGATAGGAAGTACACCTTATTTCCGGTTTAAGAAACTTGATTTCCACTTGCTACTTTTACTGAATAGTATATTAGAAATAGGAAGTGTAGGGCTTGAAAAATGTCTATGAACATTTGTGTTACTTCCATCATACGCTGCTTAAATTAAATCCATTCGGAAAATATACTTTTTATCAACAAAATACAATAATTTAGGTAGCAATATACTATATTTCTACCTTTATGTGCCAATTTGGTGCAGTACTAAAGTGAAAATTGAAATTATTTTTGAAAAAGTGAAAAGACAATACAATTATCTATAGATAAGCAGCCTGCCGACCATCATAGTTCAACGCCTGTCAAAACTTTTTCTTGAAGTTGATTTCCCAAAGATATATACATTACAAAGAATGAACTTTGAAGAATATGCTGTTTCACACCAAAGAATTTTACAGAGTTATGGAATACAGTGGATTAGTTGTCGAGTAGAAACTTTGTATCTCTTTGAGTAATTAGCATAGTTACTTCGGGATTGTAAGTTAGTTCCATGAAACTTCTTCAAAACTCATTCTCGGGAGGAACGGCAAAAGTGGCTTAATATGCTTTTAGATACGAAAGCAGTAAAGCTTATGGTTTGAGAGGTTCAAAAATTGTTACAATGATTCTAAAAAGCCGTTGATAGAATACTTAATTCCAAACCATGTTAATATTTTAACGTTGCAAATAGATTATAAACATTATGTTTCATTACTGTCGCGATATGTAAGTTGTTTTATATGTTTGCAATTTGCACTTTTGTGGTGTGTGATTTATCTTTTTTATTTGAGGATACAAAAGATGGTCAAAAGTCAAAATATGATTATGTTTCTATATTTATTTTAAGCAAGAATGGAAGTTAATTTTAACTTTGATGTCAGGTATGTATACACCCTTCTCTCTATTTTCAGATTTCCAATTACACAGTCTTGTGTTATTCTTAAACTATGTACATATTTATCAATCTTAAACTATCAATATATTTCCAAATTAAGGGACACAAAACAATGCTTTCTTGAACTATCCATAATCTTATCGCCTTCTCGAATATTTGATACCTTTTTAATCCAGAAACTATTTAGAAACATAACAGATTTCAATCATTAAGTTAAGTAATCCGTCATTTTAATTCCGTTAAGTAACAGTAATTTTTGGAGAGATAAATCTAAAATATCATCTTCATTCAGTCTAAAATAAAATATGTAATATCAAGATTTTCTAAGATAGAAATATAAACTATGAAATCATTATTTAAATATTTACCGAGAAAAACAACAAATCCTTTATGATAAGTAAAGTACTAAATTAATTTAAGAGTTTAAAAATACTATTTTAATCTAATTTATATTAACTCGTGCTTCAAAACTAGTTTTTTTTCTAAAAATATGCAAATATGTTAGGCAAATTAATATATAGACATTCGTTTACGCATTATATGTATATTTGAAAAGCATATGCTTTATATTAAACAAACATGTGAAACAATTTAAAATACAAGATTAATATGCCCTATTTAAACAATCTGGAATAAATAAATTAAGAATTGGTTTTAAAATTACATTTTTGCAGAGGCGCATAAGACATTGAATATTAAACATAATGTTTTAATATTCTCTCAAGAAACATGAAAATAACTAAATGTACAATTAACCTCCAAACAAAAAAAATGCTTGATATCAAGAAAGGGTGGGATACGCATTTTGATTTCTCAGGGAAACTGTTGAACCGACAAGAGCAATTTAGCTAGAGCATGGATAGACACAAGTCCCCCAACATAGAAACTGGTGCTCTCGGTGACCTGACGATTTCTCATTCATTTAAAGTCATTTTTGCTATACTCTTGCTGTTGAAGCTTACTACAATAGATGTGGGCGTTATGTATCAATAATATTATTTATATATTCCACTTCTTTACTACATAATACTGTTATTATATATAGCGAAAATTGAGCCTACGGTTCTTATAACGAAAAATGCCTTTCTAGCAACTAAACTATGCCAAAGATGTGAGGAACTCTCCTTACTTTCACAACGAAGCCATTTAAAATTTACATTGACGTCTAATTCTTTGTGAGGGACAGTAAAATTAACTTCGATAATTGATTTTATATATATATATATATATATATATATATATATATATATATATATATATATATATATATATATATATATATATATATATATATATATATATATATATATATATATATATATATGTATATATATATATATATGTATATATATATATATATATATATGTATATATATATATATATATATATATATGTATATATATATATATATATATATATATGTATATATATATATATATATATATATGTATATATATATATATATATATATATATATATATATATATATATATATATATATATATATATATATATATATATATATATATATATATATATATATATATATATATATCCGCAGGTCGTAACGATTGATTATGATGTGAGGCTATGGTAATTTGTTGAACGTTACTATTGAGTACAGCGAACTGAAATTATTTCACTGAAGCGGGTGGTATTGTGTCTTGATCTTGGCCGGCTGACGGGACGGTAGTCTGACTCATTTTTGTGGATTGCACTGACTTTTCGCGTGTTTGAAAATGAGGTATTGATTATCTCCGACCCCTCATTTCGAGAATCGACTTCCCCGAGGCAGCTACCCTTATTCTATGTTGTGTTGTTGAGGTTAGTTGCGTTTGAGCAGTGTCAAGTCTGTGTGAGTGCGATAGATTGTGAAGTGAAATGAGTGAAAAACTAATTGATTTTTTCTCACTTTCGGGTGGCAGTAAAAGACTCAAGCGCAGCATTAGTTGTGACTATACCAGTGATGACAAAGTGGTTAATGACGGTGACGGGGAAATGAAAAGTCTAAGATCGCAGCCGACCTCTAACACTGCAAGCGAAACAATGGCGTCTGAAAAGCTTGACTGTAATGTAGAATGCCCTAAAGAAAAAGATACACATGTTTAGGGCGACAATGTACTGCCAGATTGCTGGACTAACTCGCAAAAATCGAGTTTTGCCAAAAATATGACTGGTTGTTTGCTAAAATTGAAACGTTAAGATGCAATGCTTATGAAAAGGTTGGTGTTTTATCTGTCCATAAGAAAACAGGTATGAAAATTTCAAAAGCGTGGGCAAGTGGTGAGATAAATAGCTACGGAGACACTAAAGAAAAAAAGAAAACTTTTTAATGGAAAAAAACGTATGAACACAAAGAAAGTGCTGGTCAAAGAGCAGCTGTCAAAATTTTATGTGAAGGTAAAAATGAAGTATTGGAGAAAGTTGTTTTGAAGCAGCATGCTCACGAAAAAGAAGCTACTGAAAATATATTTCGTACTGCATATAAGATTGTTAAAGAAAATCAGTCCTTTCACAATTTTGAAACAGAAATTGATTTGAAAGAACTAAATGGGGTTGACATGGGTCGTATTTTGCATTCATAAAAGGCCTGTACTAACATTGCTTTGCACATAAGTAAAGAAATGAAGAAAACATTTGTTAATAAAAAAAATGAAGAATGACAGAAAAATGGCCTGATAATTGATGAGTCAACTTCCTTTAGTAGCAAGTCAAGTTTGATTGTTTAAGTTCGTTACTCTTTGCCTATATCTGGTATGTGTGGTTCTACCAACGCCTTTTTAGATTTAGTAGAACTTGATGGTTTTACTGCTAAGGCGTTATTTGACACTTTGATTAACTGTCTTCACTCTAACGGAATAACTGACACGTTTTTATGTAAAAACTTAACAAGTTTAACATGTGATGGCGCTACTACTATGATTGGTAAAAATAAAGGTGTTGGAGCATTATTTTTTGTAAATTTCCCTTCTGTTATTGTTTGGCACTGTGCTAACCACAGGCTTGAGCTTTCAGTGTCTGATGTAGTTCAGTCTGTTTCAGGAGTTGATACATTTAAATCCCTCATCGACAAACTGTATGTTGTGTATCATGCTTTACCAAAGAACAGCAGGGAACTGCGAACCTGTGCAAGTTTACTAGAGACAGAACTTTTAAATATCGGAAGAGTTTTGAGCACATGTTGGGTTGCGTCTAGTGTTGTGTATCGCTTTATAAATTAAATATACTGAGAATCAAATACGTTTATAATATTTTTCTCCACCTATTGTTTAAGTTTGATGAGTGTCATTAGATTAATTTTCGCGCGGATTAATTGTGAAGGCATTCATGAAAGTTGAACAAATTGTAAATCATGTTTTATGTACGATAAATGTAACATACAGTTATTTAATTTGTTTTAAATATTTGACTGACTGACAATTTTCAATTTATTTTAATTCCTTTTCATGTTGATTGACTGACTCAAGACAAAGTTTTTCTAAAGAATTAAGTTTTGTTTAATCTTTTAATTATTTACCCCCTTATAATTTTTAAGTTTTTATACGCTAAATTTTTCCTTTTGTTTATAAATTAATCTTAAATTATCGCAAAGTAAATTAAAACACAGAAGTGCTTCACGAAAATCATAAAGAAATGGCGCTGAGAATTTCTTCAGTTTCATTCAAGAAAAGGGACAAATTTTGCTCACTTTTACGAGAGGAATATACTGATATGCGGATTCCTTAGGCAGACTAGGTCCCCGTATATCAGGGGTCAAGAGACCTGAAGATGTGTTCGGCAAAAAAGAGCAGATATGCTGAAATCGAAGGGGTGCCCCGTAGAGTGCACTGGAAAAATTATAAAAAGGATGGACAAGAAAAAAACGAGGACTCTCTCGCTGACTCGCTGGTGGACTCTCTCTCTGATTCCACTATTGCTGCTTGCTACGGTGCCATCCGGAAACTGATGATGTGGATATTGAATAAAGACACTGGAGCTGGAGTAGTGACTCTCTCGATGTCCGAAGACGATTAAGCATAAAAGTGATCTCGAGGCTATTAAGTTATCCCCTCAGATAAGTTTTTTAAAATTTTTTTTAGCCATGGTATAATTTAAATAACTTTTTTTTGTTCTTTTAATATTTTTTTCGTCAATCAATTAAAAATTTTTTTGGCCATTTTATTTTTTTTCTTAATGATGTTTACAAGTGAATTCTTAATGATTTTAATAAGAGGGATATTATTTAATGCTATTATAATTACAAGTTGAATGAGTCTTTATTATGTATTAGTATGGTGATTTTATTATGAAGTTTAAGGTAATAGTTTAAGGAAATGAGAGAAAGTTTCTACTAAATTCTATTGTTTAAAGTAAAGTGAAAAGGTAATTATAAACTTGTATTAAAAGAATTGAATAAAAATTTTAGTTTGTTCCCTCAGAAATAATTGTGTCTGTCATGCTTTTGAGAGTGTTCATTTGTGAATTTCTGTTAACTATAGAATCTAGGTTATTGCTTTAGTTTGAGGAATTTAAACACAACGCAATGCTCACTATACTAGTAAAAGAACTGAAAAATATAACTAAGAGAATTTAATTACTAATCCAGTATAAATAATAAGAAATAAGTAAACAATAATTGATAATAACTTTTTGTATTACTTGTACCTTCCATTATCTTGTTTAACTTCATTTATTAATTAAATATAACATTCAATTTTATTAAAACTTCTTTATTCCATATTAAATATAAATTACATACATTTTAAGATAATTAATACTCTTTGTTTTAAATAAATAATAAGTAACAAAAGTTTCAAACACAACACTAGTTTCAGATCTGTGTCAGCCGTTTGGAGGTCTTATGAAGCACTAGTCCATCACATTAAAGAAGCTTCAAATGACCCAACCAGAGACAGCAATGAAGAAAGTACGTTTGAAAACTCCTCAAAAAGATTACTGAAACTAATTTCATTTTAGACCTGGGCTTGATGGCTGATGCATTGCAAGAGCTCTTAGAGTTAAGCGAAGCTTTGCAACATCGCAACGTTGATCTAAGTTATGCTAACAAAAAGTTAAAAATTACAACTTCTTTGTTTGAGGAAAGAAAATCAGTTCCAGGATTTTACTCATCGATGGCACAAGAAGCAGTAAACATGTCTTTTTTCGGAGTTCCTCTCCACGAAAAAGAAGGTAGGAAAAACAACCAGACTTTGAACTCCGAAAAGTTTTACGAGGCACTTAAAAAGTCTATTTAAACAAGACTGCTCAGTGAAAAAGACTTTGAACTTGCTGACACCATCAAAGTAATGGATGAAAAACACTGACCACAAAATATCCCAATAACGTTCGTTGAAAATGAAATGTGGAAACTTGTCTCCAAGTTCAAACTTAATGAAAGGCAACTAATTACAGGATTCTGAGAGTATCGCCACTTCAGAGTTTTCCCAGAAGGTCTCAACCCGTTGAAACAGTCAATCAATTTGATAGCCATATCGTCGAGTGAAAGTGAAAGAGGGTTCTCACAGATAAACCTCATTATCACACCATTGAGATCATCACTGAATATTGCAACAGAATATTGGCCTGTTGTTTGTAAAGATCAATGGACCTCCTCTTTGGCTCTTTAACCCAACTAAGTACACTGCTGGTCACTGTAAATGCAACACCCTGAAGGAAACATGCAAATAACATGAAATGTACAACATACATTAGCGGAGGTGAGATATGCAAATGATTGGAATTTCAGCGCAGACGCACATCACGCGCGCCTGTGGCGCCACTTCAAAGCGCTTTTTAAGGCTTGGAGATTTCGACGATTTCAAGTTCGGCAATTGCGTTTTTCTTGTGGTTTTTCAAAAAAACGATCAATTATGCTTCGTCGAAAACAGCGATCATCTTTTGATCAAGTATCAGAGTTCGACAGAGGAAGGATAGTGGCCTACCGAGATTGTGGATTATCTTTCAGGGAAATCGGTAGTCGTGTTGGACGAAACCAAACAACTGTAATGCGGATATGTGATCGTTGGATGCAGGAGGGTACGACGGACCGACGTGTTCGATCGCATCCACCTCAGCGCACCACTTCACGTGATGACAGACAAATTGTGCGCATGGCAGTGACGGATCGCTCAGTCACATCACGAACCATAGCACAGCACATGCAGTCTGTAACGCATCATCCAGTGTCTGCGCGTACCATTCGACGCCGTTTACAGCAGAGTGGTCTGTCCGCAAGACGTCCATTGCTTTGTCTACCCTTGACGCAGAACCACAGACGCCTCCGCCGCCAATGGTGCGATGACAGAAGGATGTGGACGGCAGAATGGAATGAAATTGTCTTTACTGACGAGTCACGCTTCTGTCTGCAACACCACGATGGTCGCATTCGAGTCTGGAGACACCGTGAAGAGAGGATGCTGAACAGCTGCGTTATGCACCGTCACACTGGTCCTGCACCGGGTATTATGGTATGGGGCGGTATTGGATATCACTCTCGCACACCTCTAGTACGCATTGCCGGTACTTTAAACAGCCAGCGCTACATCTCCGAGGTGTTGGAGCCAGTTGTCCTTCCTTACCTTCAGGGCTTGCCCACAGCCATATTTCAACAGGATAATGCGCGACCACACGTGGCACGCATTGTCCAACGGTTCTTCGTCAATCGCCAGATTGAATTGCTTCCCTGGCCGCCTCGCTCTCCGGATCTTTCGCCGATAGAAAACATGTGGTCCATGGTTGCTCTACGATTGACCCAGATTCCCTCCCCAGCTGCCACAGCAGATCAACTTTGGCAACGTGTGGAAGCTGCTTGGTCTGCTGTACCCCAAGAACTCATCCAAAGTCTCTTTGAATCAATGCCGAGGCGTGTGGCAGCGGTGATCTCCAACAACGGCGGCTACTCTGGCTACTGATTTTGGCAGGAACCACACTTCACAGAAGTCTATAAATTTAATCATTTTATACTTGGTCAACATGTTATCTACAAAATAAATTTTGTTGTGATATCTCTTGTGTTTCTTGGTGTTGCAATTTGGGTGGCCAGCAGTGCATGTTGATAATTGGCTTGTGTCTGGACACCATTCAGCATTAGCCTTCAAGAATAACTAGAGGTCAAAATACAAGAAGTATGATGAAAACATGTTGAAGTTTTGGACAATCTTTTAGGATGGGCAGAAATCTTAAACAATCATGAAACGGTGATTTTTTACTGCTTTTATTACTTTTCTACAACACATTTTTGTACTTGTCTTCTTCTTCACAAGCACAAGCACAACAGCCCCTTACAGGCCCTGGCTGCCTCATTCAAGCGCTTCTTCCAGCGTCTTCTATCTGCGACAACTCCTCTCCAATTTTTAATTTTCAAAGTTTTTAAGTTTTTCTCAATGACATTTAACCATCTAGTCGGTGGTCTACCTCTAGCTCGGGATCCCTCGTGTTTTTTAAATGTCAAGATCTTAGAGGGATTATCTTCCGAGCTTCTCCAAACATGACCAAGCTATCTAAATCTATTACTACGGAAGACTTGTATTATTTGTGATTGCCTATAAAGCCTATACAGTTCAAAATTATATCTGGTTCTCCAATGACCTTCTTCCTGCACTGTGCCTAAGATAGCCTGAGGATTTTCTCTCAAACATGTCCAGTGAGCGCTGCGTGTCTATGCTCAAGGTCCATGTTTCATTTGCGTAAAGTAAGACAGGTAGTATTAGTGTCTTATAAATTCTTAATTTAGTTTTGCGAGATTAGATCTCAATTGTCATCTCAGCCCAAAGAAGCGTTTATTAGCCATTTTGGTTCTGTTATCAATTTCTGTTCTCTTTTTTTTTGTCATTAATTATAGTGCCAAGGAATTTAAATTCCTCAACTTTTTTTGCACTAGTCTTGCAAAATAAAATTTGGAATTAAATAAAATGCTCATGGTTTTGTATAACAAACGATCTATTTTTTTTCAGGCCAATAATTTGGAATACTCCCCCCCCCACCCCCACCCCTGAAGGTTACCGTTCCGGTACCTCTATTTCTAGAAATCTAGCACTGTATATATATATATATATATATATACAGAAGGTCGTTCGCACTTTATGGAAACAGTTGTGTAATTTTGTGTAATTTATTTTTCTCGTTTGCATTTTGAGATAAAAAGTTGGCAACTTCTGAATAATCGTCTGCTACTGTTTTGTTTTGATTGGAATGTAAAATAAAAGACAAATTTTGAAAATGGCTTCTAAAATTGATAGATGGCTCGAAGGTTACTTAACTGAGCTTTCCGAGAAGAACTATTCGTATCAAAAAATTATAAAGTAGTGTAAAAATCGCGGTTATGGCATTTCAAAAAAAGGTATTTATAATATATTAAATTTGAAAGGGAAAAAAACGTCTGAATGAAAGTTAAAATGAAAACATGACCACGAAACCTCATCCTAAGACTGTTCGAAAGCAGGTAAATATCAAGAAAGTGAAGTCTCTGATCCTAAAAGAAAATCCGCCAACCCAAAGATCCATTGCATCGAAACTAGGAATATCTTCTGGCAATGTTAGTGAAATCATTCATAACGATTTGAAGTTAAAAAAGTTGTTTAATCCTAAAGTTCATCAGCTTTTGCTAAAGCACATTGCTGAAAGATAAACAAATTGTAGAAAGTTATACGAAAAACAACTAGCTGCTGAAAAATGAGAATTTGTGGTAACGCTCGATGAGGCATCGATGCATTTAAGTGACTGTAAAAAAAAGATCAATTTTCTACTGCTCAACAGACGGGAATGACCGTACGAAATGGCTTCGTCAGTGTACAGAAAAGTTCCAAAAGGGATTCATGATAGTTGCAGGATTTTGTTACAACGGCAAATCAAAAATACCAAAAGTCTCAGGTAAAGCCAAAATTAATTCACTCTACCATCAGCAGAATATTTTAGAACCAATTTTTGAAGAATAAATTCCTGCCTTATATGGAAAGGACTTTGATAAATTTGAGCTTCATATGGACAAATCCTCTAGTCACACGTCTAAATCAACTGCCGCGTATATAGAATAGAAAGTATCAGAAACAGAAATAAAGTATGTCCCATTTAATGAAATACCTGTAAAATCCCCTGACGCTTCTTCAATGGACTTTTGCGTTTTCGATTTATTATAACGAGCCTTAGGAAATCAACATCGAAGAACACTGAACGGACTTTGGAAAACGATCCAAGAAGAATGGGGTAAAACTGATATGACAGTACTAATAAAAAGTTTACTTTCATGGAAAATTCGAGCTAGAGTTATTGTCTAGAACCATTTCTATCAGATAGGAGCAAACTGCCGCAAAAAATACGGCATTTATACATAAAACTTAACTATCAATATCGTTTCCATAAAGTGCGAACGACTTTCTGCATATATATATATATATACAGTATTACCCGGAAGTTACGCGACAGATGGGACCCAGGAGAGATTGCGTAATTCGGGGTAGAACTTTGCATATACATTTTATCTAGTTGTGACCAAGAGCTTAAGAAAACCAGTTTGAAAGAAAAGTGTTGTGTTAAAATTAAAATATTGTATTACATATTAATATTATATTTATGTACAAGATATTAAAAAAATATGCTGAAGGTTTAAAAAAATCCAATAAAGTAGAGTGCCGTGTTAACGCTTTTTATTCACAAATAATTTCTTCATAGCGGACAAAAAAAGTTTTCTTTATTTCCTGCTTTGTCGTGATCACGCGATCTTTATTAGTGTAAATACTCTAAAAAATCTGTTACCCTTTCTCAATTGCGCTGAGACCTTCTGTCAGGTTTTTTAATTATCATTAGGTTTTCTTGTGGAATTGGGTCTGAAGTGTCGGTTTCTTCAGTGATGCTTTGGTCGCTCATCTTTATGAGATCATCGACTGTCAGCTCCTGAAGATGAGATTCCGACAGCTCCTTAACATCATCGCGATCGACTTTCATATCTAATTGCCTCTAGATATCGACAATTTCTTCTATCACACGAATAATATGATCAGTTACAGGCGTTGTTTCCATCTCGATTTTAAAAATATTGAAAAAGTTTCTTCCAGACACCCTTCAAAATTATCTTTCAGGAATTTTCTCGCCAATATTTAAAAAGGGAGAAATGGGTAAAATCAAAAACCGCGTAACTCCAAGTTCGCGTAAGTCGGGGTATTACTGTACACACACACACACACACACACACTGTATATATATATATATATATATATATATATATATATATATATATACCGGGTGGTTATAATTAAACTTCCCCTATATACGGCCTCCTACAGCGCAAACGGGTGCACAGATTGCAACGAAATTTTGTATATGGGCTATACACGAGATTTCGAAAAAAATAATAGTTCCAAAATGTCCACCAGAGGGCGCCTTTTCGGGAAAGCATGAAATTTAACACAATAAACTACCAAAACGGAATACAGAAACAATACTAACATTTATTGACTAGTTTCTGATCACCTTGTCATCGATCCACATTAAGTAAAGGTACGGGAGAAACAAAAATATTTCAGTTTGCAGAAACAAGAACGGATTAGGACGAAATTGCACAAGAGGAGCAGCTGTTAATCGTGTCCAGGACGATGTAGGGAAAGCTGCTCCACGTGACCACTTTGCGACCCACGTGACCACGAGTGTGAAAATCATCTTTTTTATCGTCACTCAATCGTTTCCAAGATTTTATCAAATTTTTGCATTTCGAATGGTAAGCTCTTATCAACTGTATAATCCGGGTGTGGGACACGGTTAGAATTGAAGCTTTTTGCCTTATAGTTTCGATTCTCACCGCAACAATTTCCGCACACATGTAAAAGAGCTGGCTCCATTCGAGTATCTGATTTAAGCTTTAGCTGAAATCTTACACAATTATAAAATTCCATGACCTCCTTATACGTATGTAACATATTACATTTCACCTCTTCAAAGTTTCGAAAATACAACAACTAGAGACTTTTCTTGTTTTATCCATGTTCTAGCTTTTCTTGTTTTATCCATGTTCAACTCTGTAACAATTAACAAACGGAACTCTAAATACAACTGAACGGTGAACAATAATGGCGGAAAATCACTGATTCTGACCAAAGAAGTGTGTATGGTGCTTCTGCTTGCGCATCGCACGGACGGAGAAGTAATGACCGGACAAAGACATTCATTCCCCCCAACTCCCCTATAGGGTTGCAAAAAACGGTTCGTTGGATAATTATTTGATTCATGTTTTAGCGCTCTTTAGGGGTTACAAATGATATAGAAAAAAGAAATTTGATCAGATCTTCAGAATTCAAATCAAATGCGCTGGTAGATAGACTCAAAATAAATTTAAAATATTTTAGGATACAATTTTTAAACGATTGGGTCAAATTATTTTCGCAATTAGGAAAGAATTTGGCAAAATTGGATTTTTCGCTCCACCCTAATGTACAGATGGTGGACAAAATAATACGAACACCTGTGAAATAATGGAAAATCTTTATTAATAGGGGATTGGACCACCCTTTGACTGAAGTACAGATTTAATGCGACGTGGGAAAATGCATAAAGGTCATGGAAAATATTTAAAGGAATATTAAGCCATTCCTCCTGCAGAGCGGTCTCTAATTCCGAAAGTCCGGATGGAGGTGGAAATCGGGAACGAAGTTTGGACTCCAAATATTGCCATAAATGTTCAATAATATACAAGTCCGGAGACTGAGGGGGCCAGGCGAGATGTTCAACTGCATCGTCATGCTCTTCGAACCATTCTTGAACACCCCTAGCAGTGTGGATAGGGGCGTTGTCGTCTTGAAAAAGCGGTCGCCCTCCAGAGAATACAGTCTGGACAATAAGATGGACATGATCCCCTAGAACGCTTAGATAGTGATTGGATTTGATCCTCAATTGCAGAATAACAAGTGGCCCAAGACCGCGCCAAGATATTGCACCCCATACCATAATGGAGCCACCCCCATGCTTCACAGTCGGCAAGAGGCATTCAGGATGAAACGCTTTTTTGGGCGTTCTCCAGACATAAACGCATCCGGTCGTCTGAAATAGGGTGAATGACGATTCATCTGACCATATTACCTGTTGCCACTGCTGTGGGGACCAGCCTTTGTGATCTCTGCACCATTGGCGTCGCTTGAAAGCATTAGTTGCTGTCACCAAGGGTTTACGAATTACCACTCTGCCAGAAATGTTCGCAGCATGAAGTTCCCTTTTGACAGTTTTTGTTGAAACGGGGTCCTGGAGATGACTGTTCATTTCGGATGTTATCTCGGATAACGATTGATTGTGCTTTCGGGCTACAATGCTCTTCATGACCCGTCTATCCCTATCAGCAAGCTTGGACTTTCGGCCAGTGTTGTGCTTTGAAGACGTCGTCTTACCCTCTTTCGTGTACGCTGTCATAACGGCTGATACGGTACTCCTTGCAAACCCGAAAAGGTTTGCTGTTTCCGTAAGCGATGCTCTACTTAAACGCGCTCCAACTATCATTCCTCTTTGGAACTCTGACAGGTCTGACATTTCAACTTATCACAGACAGTTCGATAGAAGCATGCAACGTAGGTGACTGTTGTTGAGAGACTGATACCTTCCTCTTCACGCTCACTAGGTGGCAGACTTCTGTTGCAGGTGGCGCGGCTGTACTGCAGGTGTGAAATACGTCATACTTTTTCACAGGTGTTCGTATTATTTTGTACTCCATCTGTATATGTTTGTAGGTATGCTAAGCTTTTGCGTTCATGATCGCATTAAATCTTTTGTTTCTATTACATTTCTCAATTTCCAATCTCCGGTGACTAAAGAAGAAGTAATGATTATATTTGAAATATTCTTTTTAAAACATATAGAATTAAAACTCTTGCATATCTCTTACGGTGGCATCAAAATAATATTAATAAAGAAAACTACGTGGTGATAAAAATTTAATATTAAAACATTTTATGTTGTATATTATTGCGCACCGATTTTTCAATGTATAAATAAAGAAAGAAAGAACATCCGAGAGGTTGTTTATTATACGTAAAATGTCAAGCATGCGGAGTCTGGAAAAATGCATCAAGAATTATGATTTTTTAGTAGCTATTAAAGTTGATTAGGAAAAGATTTTATTTAAAAAAACAAATCAGTTTGACCTATAATTTTTAATAAAGTCTACATATATGTCATCACTTCAGCGAATCCTGAATAACAGATTTGATGAAAAGTCTTTGTAAAATGTTACAATGTAGGGATAAAATTTTGGCAATTTGTAATGAATAGTTTTTCATTAATCCAGAGAAAGTGTCTTTCAATATTTACCAGATGAATAGCGAATGATGTGAAATATAGGATCGTTTTTATGATTATGAATCAATAGCTGAAACATTATAATTACTTTCAAAGGAATACATCTTGTATGATATTTCGATTACCTGTTTTAAAATCTAGTGAGAATTAACCATACACATATATAAGGTGTTTTAAAATAATATGTATATGTATATATATATATATATATATATATATATATATATATATATATATATATATATATGTGTGTGTGTGTGTGTGTGTGTGTGTGTGTGATGAGCTCGGCTTAAGCGCACGATAAACTTTAACTTTACACTATGTAGCGGAGATGAAACACAAACATGTTGTAAACGTAGCGGGAGTGTCAGGAGATGAAGTCACTTTCACGAGTGCTGTTGACACATCGGGGAAGAAACCCAAATAGAGCTGCAAGGCATTGAAGGGACACACAGAGCAGAGATGCGACGCATATTAATTTATTCCGGATTCTAATGTAGACAAACATTATTCAGTAAAACACAGGTATCTTGACAATTGGGCACACACAATAGCAACGCCACCGGTCCCTGCCGGGCGCATTCAGAACGCAGATTTTACATCATATCGGACAGCAGGTCCGATAGCAACGAGAGTTAGACACGAAGAGACAGAAATCTTCTGTTCATGCAATATTAAATGGGTATTTGGTGATATTGACGCCAGAGGGCCTAAACTACTTAATATTTTAATTGGGCGTCTTTATATTCGTGGAGTACACTAGTCCACTTAAGTTTTGCCCGGGGACTTTACTGCTAGATCCCGCGCTTGTTAGAACCGCGAACTATTGACCTGGGTGCAGGATAAGTGTCCATAAAGTTCTTGTAAAGTGTGGTTTTGACGCTACAAAACCCATATATCCAGAGTGGTTCGAGGGCTCTTCAAGAATTTTGACATTACACTGACATTCGGAATCTCATAAACTTCCGACACTCATATTTGGGGATATTATTGAGTTCAGCTACCGCACATGCCTGTATAATGATCTGCAGGGCTAATATAAATTACCTTATTTTACTTTTAGGTTGCAATTTTAGAAAAGGGGTCGTGCTTTATTAACAGGATAATTTTAAATACGCTTTAGATATTTAATGGTTGGCCGTTATTATCACACACACACACACACATATATATATATATATATATATATATATATATATATATATATATATATACAGAGGCTTTTAGACATTTTTTAGACGATTTTGGTAAGCGGTAATAAAAAATCGTTTGCTGCAAAATAAATAATTGCAATTGTACTATGTTTTTAAAAGTCAAAATAATCGTCTGTGGCTTGAAAGTTTTGTTTTTATTCAAAATGACGTTTTTAACAAAGCAGTGGTTCGAAGGTTATATTTATGCTCTTTCCGAAGAGAAATATGCATACTCCGTTATCCAAAAACGATGTGAGAGTCATAGTTTTGTGATATCTAAAGCGTCGATAGGTAATATCGTCAACAAGAAAGGAAAAAAACGTCAAATTGGAGCCTCAAGTGGGACAAAAATTCCAAACAAGTATCCAAGGAAAAAACGGACATCTTCGACTATTGCAAAGGTACGTTCTTTAATGTCAAGAGAAAATCCCTCTATTCAGAGGACAGTTGCAAAATCATTAAAATGTTCTGTGTCCACTGTAAACAAACTGATAAACGTTGATTTAAATCTTAAGAAAGCGAAAAAACGCAATGTGCATCGTCTTCTTCCAAATCATATCGCTGAACGCAGGACACGCTGCAGAATTCTATATGAGAAACACTTATCCAAAGAAAAATGGAAAACAATTGTCACAATAGATGAATCATGGGTGTATTTAAATGATTGCAACAAAAAAAGAGCCATTTATTATCATAAAAGAGGAGAAAAAAGTTTAAGTACGTGGTTCAAAGAATCGAAAGAAAGTTTTTCTAAGGGATTCATGATTGTTGCTGGTTTTTCTTGTAATGGCAAGTTAAAAATAAAGAGAGTGGAAAAAATGTCAAGATTAACTCCAGATACTATCAGGAACACATTTTATTGCCAATTTTTCTGAATGAAATACCATCTCTTTACTCAGAGTGCCATCAATCTGTGAGACTCCATCAGGACAAAGCTAGCAGTCACACATCAAAATCCACTGTAAATTTCCTAAAAGAAATGGAACAAAAAACTTTTATCAAGGCCATACCCTTCACTGATATCCCTACTAAATCTCCCGATGTATCACCTATGGATTTTTGTGCTTTCGGACTTTTAAAATCTGCATTATCCAAACTTCGTCCCAAAACCCTTACAGGACTCTGGAAAGCTGTTCAGGAGGAATGGGATAGAATACCTCTTCTGACACTTCCAAAGGCATTATTATCCTGGAAATTGCGGTGTCGAAAGATAGTTCAGAATAAGCGATGTCAAATAGAAGATTTAAAACACAAGAATTTTATGTAATTTAGTTTTGTGAATACAATATACATCGTCTAAAAAATGTGTGAACAGCCTCTGTATATATAATATACATATTTGTGTGTGTGTAAAACCAGATACTCCTCTCAAAGTGCAAAAGTTCTATTTTCAGTGAAACAGAGATTCAGTTTTCTTATAATACCGTTGATCTTGAAAGCAGAATGTTGTATTCATAAATACATGTCGGAATCCTCTTTTATCGTATTAATTTTCGTATACGTACGAAATCGTACGTTACTATATAAGTTTTACTCTATGTATTCTTCCATATATTACTTTTCATCAAAATCTAATCCTTTGCAAAATGCAGAACATTAAATTTTGTTGCAAATGATTCCAATACCTGGTTATTAAAAGCAGTTTCTCAAATGAATATCACTCAATAAATGTGGTATTACATTATTTTGGACTAATGCTTTATTTCAAATTCTTGAATTTTTCATCTCTTCAGGATTTTACCTAAATTTCAGGCATAGCATAAACTCAGATTTGCGTTTTTGTCGTCAGCTGCAAGTGAACGATGCTTTACTAGTTACTGTTGGTTACTGACATGCCCTATTAATCACTTCTACTTTTTAAAACAATAGATTAAAAATTCTTTAGCTTTTAGTCATTTTATGTTTAATTAGAAGTAATTTATTATTTGGAGAAGATAAAAAAAAATCCTTTCTTTTTTAACAACTTGCTTAGTGTTTTAGAATACAGCGTCAGAGAGGTAGGAATTTCTCTAAATAAAATTTTCATAATCAATAATTACTGTAATTTTGATAAAATTTTATCTTTTTGACTGAACTTAATTTGTACTAATAGCATCGGGAATAACATCATTAAGTGATTAAAATGATCCCATAATTTTAACGCATTGTATCGTCGTAAATATTCAAAAGGTAAAAAGGTAAAATAAATGAATCAAAGCCTTAAAAGAGCTTGTACCAAAAGGCCTGTTAATATTACTAAGTACCTCGTACCATTAAACTAAACTAGTAAAATGCTACTTTTATAACAATAAAAAGTATATTAATGGACAACTTTTGAAAAAACAGGCGAAGAAATGGGTAGCATTTCAACATCATAGAGATAAGGATATTTTAGCCAGTTACTTTTATGGCGTGGCATAAAGAAAGGCAGTGCTGAAAATGGAACACGAAAGGAGCATTAAATGACAGCTGGTGTTGACACTTTCCGATAGCTCTGATAAATCTGCAGAAGTCCACCAAGAAGACAATCCAATATAGTAATCCCGGTCTAACGGTTATAATTTCGGTTGTAACAGACGTTTCAGCTGCATAGAGCAAATAAAAAAGTGACATGGCCTTATTAAATTACGAAATACGTAAAAGGTTTTCTAGCAATATTATTATTTTAACTATTATTATTTGAAATTATGAATACAAAATATGACTTCAAAGAAAATGCAGTTTAGCTATTGCTCTTTTCTTCCGGTACATTCTAACAATAATTTATGTTAATTAACACATTTTCAGAATCCATTTTTACAAAACCCAGTTTATAATACTAACAGCAAGCATTGTATAAAATAAATTCACCATATTTATGTAACCGAATATTTATAGGAGAGCAATGACAGAGACTACCATGATAATTGCTTGGTCGTCTTTATTTAAAACACTATCGAGTGTGCAAATGTATTAATACTTATAAGTGGCTAGTGACTTATATAAATGCCTTATATATATATATATATATATATATATATATATATAATTAGGGTGGGTCAATTTTCACTTTTTTTTAAAATCGGAATCGCCTGTTGTGGGAAAAGCTGTGTATTGCTATCAAATGTTTGTAAAAGAACTTTTTTAAAATTAAAATATAGTTAGGCCCCCCGGTCGGCCCTTGCAGTTTTTCCAAAAACGTAAAAAAAAGAATTTTCTATTTATTTTAAGATTTTTTTAGTACCAAAAGTTTTAACCGCCTGCAGCGGAAATTAATGCAGAGCAAGACCCTTTGTTTGTGCAAAAATTTTTTTATTTAAATATATTTAGGCTCCCTAGCCCGGCCCTTGAAGTTTCTCCAAAAACGTAACAAAAGATCATTTTTTATTTATTTTTTTAATTTTTAACGTACCAAAATTTTTAACCACCTTTAATGGAAATTGTTACATAGCAAGTCCCTTTGTTTGTGAAAAAAATTATTTTGATATTGTAGCATATTTAAAGGCACCTCTAAGCCAGCGAAATTTGTCTTTAATTTCAACGATAGATGGTGTGATTGTACTGCGCGGTTTCATAAAAAGTTTCATAAAAATCATGAATATAAAGAAGTCTACTGGAAAAACAAATGAAGCTGCGAAAATTAAATTAAGAAGGTTTCAAAATGATGCAAAATTTACACTGTTTGATATCTCAACATGTAAGTGCCATGAATTTTCATTGGGCACTTGCGAGAAGTCAAGAAAAGTTCCGGTTTTCGAACAAGAATTTTTGAAGGACCAGAGATCTTGGACGAAAATGTATATGTGGAATTTGGATGCAAAAATCTGTAGGGTGCTAAAACTTAGAGTGGCAAGAAAAGCAATGGATGCTGAACGTGTGAATAAGCAAAAATCTGAAACTGAGATAAATAGCCAACCTCAACAATGTGAAAGTATTATGGATGGTAGCTCTACTCTAAAAGTGAAGATGATTTTTATTTTGATGAGGATTTTAAGCAAGTTTCTACATCTTCAAAAGAAGTGGGCAGCTCCAAAAGTGTATGAAAAAGTTTGGTTTCTCACTAAAAGTGAGCCTTCATGCACAGTTGGTACACATAATCTTTGGGAAGTTATACACTAATAAAGATATATGAGCGATGAGCTTAAATCAGTAGTGGATCCTGTAATGCAAATAAAGGATTTTATGGTCACCCATAAAACCTGCTGATTGCCATGATCATCGACAAACAATCCTATGTGAGGACATTAGACTTCAGAAAAATCATGAAGCCCCGAACACTACGCAATGAAACAAATTGTGATTTTGTCATTCTACCTCTTAAATTTCACGCAAACGACTGCGCAGAACTGATCAATTGGAAGAAATGTTCACTTACAGAACCTCCACTGACTAAACATATACCCAGTGCAGAAATTGAGAAAATGGCTGAAATAGGTAGCTTTATTGAAAGTAAGCTGTGGACTCTCTCATGCCGTATACAATATGTCAAAAGGGCAGTCAAGATAGTGTCAGAGGCATCCTCCTGTGTCTGTGGAACAAAAAGTCGCGATGGCTTTATACATACAACATTGGCGTCTCGAAAGCTGATGCCAAACTTCGAAAATAAGGCAAAATATAAAGTGCAAGATTGCTATATAACTAAACAGGGAAAAAAATTCGGGAGGAATTCGAATGCAGCCACCTCGTCGTGGTAAATACATACGGGTTATTCTGCCATAATTTTGACAAAATAAGCAAAGAGCAGTTTTATCCCTTAGACACAGATGAAACATTGAGTTTAATAATGACTTTACTTTTTAAAATATGTTTATTGCAAATTCTGCTTGAAAGGCTTAAAATATCAAAATTTCGCCGGCCTAGCGGGGGCTTTAAATATGATACGATATCAAAATATTTTTTTTCACAAACAAAGGGTCTTGCTATACAACAATTTCAAATACAGACGGTAAAAGTTTTTGATACTTAAAACAATTTAAAGATAAATAAAAACTGCATTTTTTACATTTTTGGAGAAACTTCAAAGGCCGGGCGGGAGGGAGGCCTAAATATATTTTAATTTAAAAAAATTCACAGACAAAGGGTCTTGCTATGCAAAAATTTCCACTACATGCGGTTAAAATTTTTGATACGTAAAAAATTTTAAAAATAAATAAAAAATGCATTTTTTTTACATTTTTGGAGAAATTTCAAGGGCCAGGCGGGGGACTAAAATATATTTTGATTTAAAAAAAAATTACAAACATTTGATAGCAATACACAGCTTTTCCCACCACAGGCGATTTAGATTTTTAAAAAAAGTAAAAAAAAACGACCCATCATTATATATATATATATATATATATATATATATACACTGGTGTAAGAAATTAAGAGAATTTACAGACTTGGTCGATTATCTCTAGAACTACTGTACCGATTTTAATGAAATTTGATATGTACATACATTGATACAATACAAAACAAATAACCATTCAATAATTGTAATACACACTCATGATCGTGCGTAACACTCGTTGGAGTCGGAAGGTATGAAACAGCGGTTGCACAATAAACAAAAAAATGGATTAATAGATGGGTTAGTTTTGCAGCAATCGGTTAATTTCAAATTCTAACAGTAAAAATGAGTAACCACCAACGTTTAGATGATGAAATGAGGTGGCGAATTCTGGGGAGACTAGAAGTCCAAATTTGTAGAGAGTTCAATTTAATGCCCAGCGTCATGTGTAACTTATGGAAACAGTTCCAGGATACCGGATCCATCGAGAGAAAGCCTGGGCAAGGTCGTCCAAGAGCCACTACGGCCAAAGAAGATCGCCATTTGTCGATTATAGCGAGGCGTAACAGGAGTGCTACAGCTTCTCAGCTCTCTCGTGACTTGTATGCAGCTACAGGAATCCGTGTATCAAGGGTGACTGTTTCCAAAAGACTTCATGAGAGAGGGTTGTTTGCAAGAAGACCTACTGTTTGCGTCCCGATCACATCTACGAACAGGAGAATCCGTTTATCATGGTGTAGAGAGCAGAGAGATTGGAGTATGGATCAATGGGCGACCATTCTCTTCATTGATGAGTCCCGGTTCAGCCTAAACACCGATTTTCGCCGTACGTTCATATGGAGAGAACCAGGGATCCGCTATCTACCCTCCAATGTCCACGAAATCGACTATTATGGCAGAGGAGGTTTAATGGTCTGGCCAGGCATCATGTTGGATGGCCGCACACCTTTCCATGTCTTTGAAAGAGGCACTGTGACTGGTGTGAGGTATAGGGATGAGGCCTTGGAGCCCTATGTTCGCCTTTTCAGGGGTGCAGTTGGCCATGAGATCATTTTAATGGACGATAACGCGAGGCCACATAGAGCTCTTCTGGTCGACGAATTTCTAGATGGTGAGGATATTCGCCGGATGGATTGGCCAGCCTGATCTCCAGACCTTAACCCTATACAGCATGTCTGGGACGCTCTGAGGAGGGCAATTGCAATTAGCAACCCCCCTCCAAGAACCATCCGTGGAATGAAAACAGCGTTGGTGAACGAGTGGGACCAATTGCCACAGTAAATGATAAACTGCCTCATTTCAAGTATGAAATCACGCTGGGAGACATGTGTATCTGTAAGAGGGGACCATACCCCCCATTAACCCATCTATTAACCCATTTTTTTCTTTATTCTGCAACCACTGTTTCATACCTTCCGAGTCCAACGAGTGTTATGCAGAATCATGTGTTTGTATTACAATTATTGAATGGTTATTTGTTTTGTATTGTATCAATGTATGTACATATCAAATTTCATTAAAATCGGTACAGTAGTTCTAGAGATAATCAACCAAGTCTGCAAATTCTCTTAATTTCTTACACCAGTGTATATATACACTCGCCAAAAGTGAAATTTCAACATCATGAAGGAATGCGCGTAGCGAGGTGAAAATGAAAGGATCGGTAGATGTCAGAGACATATGTGAATGATTAAATGCGCGTACGTATCTGGTCACATGACACCCAGTTTCTGGGTATAAAAGCCAGTAGCTGACCCGCTCTTTATACGCTTTCAATGACAGATTATTGTTGTAACGGAACTTGAAGAAGGATAGAAAATACCTCTGACACATCAGCGATCTGAATACCAGCAGTTATCGTCTGAGGAATGAGAACGCATCCTAGAACTGAATGAGCTCGGCTTGTCCATGCGCGCAATTGCCAGTCGTGTTGGACGAAACGTCAGTACAATTCATCGGTGCGTGGCACGATGGACGCAGGACCATCTAAGAACACGGCAAAGAGGAAGTGGATCATCCAGGTGAACGTCAGATCGTACTTATAGGCGATTTCGGCGAATGTTTCGTGGGGACCCGTTTGCCACGGCAAGTCATATTCAAACCTACCTACCATTCTCAGATGGGGCATCTGTCTCCTGCCAAACTATCCGTAACAGGTTTCATGAGGCAAGGATGCGCGCACGGCGGCCTGCCATCGCAGTTCCTTTATCCACTCGACACAAGGCTGCCCGTCTGCCTTGGTGTCGACGTGATCGTTACTGGACGAACTAATGGCATCGGGTATTGTTTTCAGATGAATCCCGATTTTTTATGGAGGAATGACGGTCGAGGACATGTGTGGCGGCTTCGGGGAGAACGTTACATACAAGCCCATATTGTCGAACGTCACAACGGCCGCACAGCGAGCTTCAGGGTTTGGGGTGGCATCATGTTCAGGAGCGGACAACCCTTGTGAACATTACTGGTAGTTTAACATCTGCCCGGAACGTAACACAAGTTGTTATGCCTGTGGTTCGGCCACTTTTGCAGTCCGCCCCCCTCACGTTATTCCAGCAGGACAATGCCCGGCGTCATGACGCACGTCACACTACGAACTGCCTCAATGGAATTCCCATCCTTCCCTGGCCGGCAGCCTCGCCCACCCTCTCTCCCATGGGGCATGTGTGGGGTGTCATCAGACTTGCGGTGCACAGGTCTCTGTAGCTGCATACCGTAGATTAACTGAGAGCTGCAGTGGACTCGGCTTTTCACGGGATATCTCAGGAGGTTATTAATAGCCTCATAGACAGTATGTCTCGCCGTTTAGAAGCCTGTATAGCTTCCGGTGGTGGACACATTCGATACTCAATAAACAGTTTAATTTTCCATATCACTGTTTGTTTCTTTAATCATCTGCATATGTGTCTTACCTCTACCGATCCTGTTATTTTCGCATCGCTACGAGCATTCCTCCATGGTGATGCAATCAATTTCACTTTTGACAAGTATATATATATATATATATATATATATATATATATATATATATATATATATATATATATATATATATATATATATATATATATATATATATATTTATATATATATATATATATATATATATAGGTGGTTATAGAAATAATGGAAACACTATGAAACATCATGAAAACCTTTATTAATACGGTGTAGGATCACCTTTGTATGTAATACCACCTGATTCACCTTGGAATTAGATTATACAAATCATGAATAGTGGTTAAGAATATATTATGCCATTCTTCAGGGAAATATAATAAAAGTTCCTGTAGAAATGCTATGGTGGATATCGATACATGGCTCTATCCGTTTATACAGATCACGGTGGTTGGATGATATATAGTCGGGGCGACTGTACAGGGCAACATAAGATATTTGACTTCTTTTTCATGCTTTTCAAACCAAAACTTGATAGATTTAGCTGTATGTATAGAGGGATTATCATCATGAAGAATGCCATCTCCTGCAAGAAACAATGTTTGCACCATAGGACTAGTGAGCTAAAATTTCATAGTCCTTCAAATTCAATTTCCCTTTTAGGGTTACAATAGGGCCATGAGATGCCATCCTCCAAAACCCTGATAAATCTACATCCATGATTGACAGTTGAAATGAGACAGCCAGAAAATTGCGCTTGTGTAGGTGTTCACCAGACATATGCTTGTTCTGTTGCGAGGAACAATGTGAACAATGATTCGTCGGACCAAATGCCGTTTTTCAACATATTACTCGACCAGGATTTGTGCTCGTGGCACCATTGAGTACGTTAGTTTGTATTGGCATCTATTACAAGTGGCTTGGGAATAGCTACTCTTCCGTTAATGCTTTGTTTGTGAAGTCCCCTTCTACCTCTAATAGCTTATACCGGAACTTGCAGATGCAGATTGAGCTCTTCGTTCATTTCGGATGCAATAGTTTTCTTTCTTCATGTCACAATCCGCTGCAATACCTCGTCCTTCTCTTTCACTAATCTCTCCCTTTTGTCCACTATTCTGTTTGGCAAAGGTTGTCTTTCCGAGCAATTTGTATGCTGTCATGACTTTCGATACCATATCTCAAAAAACACCCATTAGTCTGGGGGTTTCAGTAACAGATACTCCAATTTCAACACGCACCAACATTTTTCCCTTTTCGCAAGGCCTGCAACATTTAGCAATTTACGATGTTTCCCCCAAAAGCCCTATGCCCTTACCTTCTTTACTTCTACCTGACAGAAGAATAATACATACACTATATTGTATAAAAATCACCGGTGGGCAGACTAGTTTCTTAAGGAAAACTAAGCACATTCATAAACACCACTAATATTGATAGGTGCTTCCAATATTTTGATAACCACCTATATATATATATATATATATATATATATATATATATATATATATATATATATATATATATATATATATGTGTGTGTGTGTGTGTGTGTGTGTGTGTGAGTCAGTCAGTGAAAATTTTGCGCATTTTGGTACATTTCTCTTTAATGTTTACTGCTTCTTCAAGCGATTTGACTGGGTTTGGCGAGCTGCTAAAAATTTAACTTGTGACGCAGGACATCTGAAGTTTTGCTTTCGGGAGGACCGTTATGGAGGAACCTAATCCTACGTTAAAACCTTGACAAGTCCTCCTCCTCCTTTATGCCTCTTTGTCAGACATTGAAAATGTTTCTATAACAGTTAAGAATCTAGTATTTTTTCTATACCACAAGATGACTTTATTCTTTAGATTTTATTAAAGCTTTACTAAAGAAATGCATTTTTCAACATCATGAATTCTCTTATGTAATAAAAGGCTAGCTTGTGACACTTTTATAAGCCACATTATTTTGATCTGTTGTATTTATTCTGGATCAGGAAAGTTTTATACACTTTAAATTTAATATAGCTGAATACGTAGAGCTTGAATATAAGAAAAGGAAAAATAGTTTCAAATACTCACGGGTTTTATGTAATTCCAAGCGCAAAGTATCCCCATAGCTTTGCGAACGGATATTTTAAAAGTCAATACCCCTTTCTGTTTCATCAACGGAGAAGAGAATTAACTAGTTTCAGAAATATCACTTTAAAAATTGTAGAATTCCCCAGCCTTTTTGATACCAGAAATGTTTCCAAATCGTCCTGATAACCGTAAACAAGTGAAATATGAAAGATTGTTCGAGATATAACTTCAAGCTTATTTTGTTAGTTTTTATTTCAATAAAAAGTTACAGAAAAATAATAATGAACATTAGTTGTTACAATAAGTGTTTTTTTACGTTATATAACTTTTGAGAAAGAAATTATGCACATGATTGATTTATAGAACGAAGTCCAGCTATCAATAGTAGAAAATTCTAATTAATTATATTACAATGAACTCCAAAAGAATTGGCCAAAAGCATTGTTGAAAGTGGCCGTTTTATGGGGTGGCCTTCGAATAGGGGTGTCCGCTTGAGATGTTTCACTATTTATATATGTTAAGCATTTATAAGAGAGAGGAGAATAGTTAAAATAATTCAAAGGGGGCTTAAAAGCAGATCTAATTTTGTGGCGTTAAATGTCATTATATTTCACATTGCGAAGCACGCAATAGAGTCAAAAAGGGAAAACCCCTCGAGGAGCTAAAAATAGAATCGGACTTGATTGACAGTTAACCACAGACTTATTTTCGGTGTGACGTCATACAGTATTATAGAAGTTTTTTAGGGAGTTTGAACAGCGAAAAACAAAGGAGTAAGTTAGCTGAAGATAGATTAGAGTTGTACGCCACTGGACGAGGTCGCGCGTCGCGAGCTGAGAGATGGAACTTGGCACGGATTGAGCTGATTTTTAATTAATGTTAGTTAATAAAGTTCTTAGATGCAATTTCATAGTCTTTCTTTGCCACATTCCAATTTTTTTACTGCTATTTAGAATAATTATTTATGGGGGAAAAGTTATGCGGGTAAGAGCCGTGTCATATATATATATATATATATATATATATATATATATATATATATATATATATATATGTATATATATAATTTGCTTTCATAGTGAATGCTTTATTTGATTGAAAAAAATTTTGGAGATGATAAATTTACTACTCATCATTTTCTGAAATTATCTCGACATTGCTCATGTTTGTACATACATAATATTTTATATAAGCTAAATTCCTTTATTATTACAGATTACCCGAGCTATTTCTAGAGCTCGTATTTTACATGAATAGAGTAAATACACATTTGATAAACATAAATTTCGAATAAATACAAATTTGTTATAGGTGTTATTCTTTAAAATTTGGATCGAATAATTTCACTACTATAGTGTTTAAATCTCCCCTGGAATTTTAATATAGCTTAAATCTATAAAGATTGACAAATTTTGATTTATTTAAGTGTACCATTCTTGGCCGGCAGGCATCATCTATAGATATAATATTTATAAAACTATTCTTTATTAAAGGAAATATGAAAATGTAGCATAAGATTTCTTTCAAATCTGAAGATAAAATAACTTACATTTTATTACTTCGCTTTTCCTATCAAAAATCTAAAAGTGTTCATTTTACAATTTCTATTGTGTTTCATTTCTTTACTTCAATTCACGTGTAATATACTGTTTTATGAAAGCTGTACACGTTTCACAGACAAGGAGATTGTTGCTTCCTTTAAACCAAGGAGTTATTGAATTACTGTAAAAAATGGAGTGGGAAAATTGTGTGAGAGAGTAATAAAATTGCTTTTAGAAATAAAATTCGAAGAAGGATTTTCTTTAACTGAAATAAATTGTTTATATGAAATTAGATATTTTCTTATTATTTGCATTTGCTAAACAGAATAATCCATTTAAATCTAAAATTTTACATTAGCTTTTTAATGTTTCTTAAGGGGGGAGTACACCTTTGCACACGCAAAATACACTGATTTTACTACCAAGCTTAATGGGTTGTCAAGACTTAATTTGTAATTAATTGAAACCAATTTTTTGGTGTGAATTGTACAAAGTTTTATCTATTAGAAAACAAAAGCAGAATTTTAGGGAGGTTATTAAAAATTATTTTGTGTAAAGAAAAATAATGTTTTATGAAAAATGAATCTTAGGTCAATGCACTACGCGCAGATTAAAAAATAAATAAAAACTATAAGACACATATTTTAAATTATCTGTATATATTCTATCCATAGGTTATACTTTTATTTATACCTATAATTACCATATTTCACATAAAAATATTTTTCAGGCAAATGTATTGTAATGTACAAAAAATATAAGATTTTAAAAAAATCTGTAAAAAAATTTGTAATATGTACTTACTTAAGTTTATCTAGAAATTATATTAAGTTACAAGATATACATATATACAAAATTTTAGCAATTTATGACGATTAGTTTTGAAGAAATAGTGTTCTCAATTTGAAAATATCAGTTTTTAGACAGAGCTATTTAAAGTTAAAAGTTTCTATGAATTTCTTTACTATTAGCTTTATACATTTGCCCATAAAAACGGTTCTAATTGTAGTATCGACTTCATTTTTTTGCAAAAGATGATTCCTTATATTCCATTCTTCAAAATTAAATCATAATAAAAATTGAGTTTTTTGAAGGTTTTAAGTTGTACTCCCCCTTAAATGTGTAATCCATAAATGCGAGATCGCAAATTACATAACTTATAAGCATACTGAAATAAAAATTGCTTTTATAATTAATGTAAGATTTAAGGAAATAGAATAACATATCACACTTTGATTTTACGATTAACAACAAATAAATGACTAGCGTTTGTTTTTATGTATCTAAAGGCATTCTACACATATTCATTTTCATTTTTTTCTTCTTATTTATAATTTTTTAATATCACGTTATTCAAATTCATAGTACAAGATTAAAATAAGTATTCATTCACACTGTAAAAAGAATGCTTGTACTGCAAAAAGGATGCTTGTAAATATCTAAATGTATATGCATATATTTTTTCTTTCAATATTAAAACTATTTGCAATAATTTACATAGTATATCTCTATTGGCATCTTATTTGTAACATATTTTATGATTATTATGTATAAAGTTTTGATAAAAATAAAAAATTAACTTTGATTGCTTAATTGAAAATCACACTGAGGTAGCATTTTCCTAGCCTATTAAAATAAGTAATGTTTTATCGAATATTTGTAAAAGAATAACTAAATAAGATATTTCTATTATGATATTTAAAATTTAAAATAAGCATAAAAACTCATCTATTACTTTCCAGTTTCCATTACTTTCTTCAGTGGAAAAACAAATAATATAAATAAACAGCAATACAATTTTCATATCCAAGCTCTGTTGAGAAATTACGACTACCATTAAGACTGTCTTCTATAAGTTTAAGTGTTATAATAATTTTAAGATAATTTAAATAATGCCTGGAGTAGTTTATATGTGTGCTGGGTAAACTTATAAACCTCTCCAGACATTTACACAATATTTAATCTTGTTATATCATTTGTAAACTTGGAGGATCTAATTTAAGACTTTTAAACACAAAATAAGTTTGGCCTATTTTATAAAATTAATTAGGTACTTTAGAGGCATTTAACATTGAAGGAATTTAGTTGGAGAAAAGTTTTATAATTTCATTAGTAGGATTAAATGCAGTGATCCTGTGCTATCATATATCCTTAGTAAATTGACCAGTACTGATGAACATATATCCCACTTTGTTGGCTCTCCATGATCCAAGAAACCATTTTAGATATGACAGTTTCTTAATTTAAGTTTTAAAATTTCAGATAATATTGCCTATCAATAGTACTATTCCTGTAAAGTTATAATTTTATTCGTAGATTTTTCTATGATGTATGTTACCACATAATTAAATAAAGTGAACTTCTATTGCATAAAATTAGTTTTAAGCATAAAATTAGTTTTGCATAAAATTAGTTCTATTGCATAAAATTAGTTAAATTCTGATAAGAGTTTTTAAAAACATGCATTTATTTGATTTTTATTCAATTTCTACTTTTATAGAAAAAAAGGTTTAAGGAAACTTCTTTTAAATTTCAGTTTCTTAACGGTTAAATTTGAATTTTTATATCAATTATTGAAGATATTATTTACCACAAAGTAACAACATTCTCTTACATATCACGAAATTAGTACAATAAAATTTAATACTTTAACATCAAATAATGTTTTTAACTTTAAATATACATTTTTTAAAAGCTTTTAATTGAAATTTACCTTCCTATTTTAGTAGAATTTTTATTTTCTTAAGGAAAATGACATCAGCAGGAAGGAACAAAATAACCATAAATATGCTCTATTGGACTTTATAAAGAGCAAAAAAAAACCTGTTTACTCTGCAAGTAGAACGTTAATAAATAAATATAAGCAAATATTATTTAAGTAATCAGTATACTTCAAATTTATTTAAATTTACCCCTTGAAATTTCAGCGTGCTAACAGTGAATTTATTTATTTATTTGTAGAAAGGATTAATTTCCTTTATAATCTACAGTGCAGCAACTGAAAAGAAGGTTTCTTCTATCTTTCAGAAATGAACTGTAGCTAAATATTTACCATTGAAACATCTCTTGTTGAGTATACTAATGATACAAGAAAAAATCCTTTGCTAACGAAATTAAAACAAAAGCACTTAGGTCAGCTGTAATGGAAAAAAAAATATTCGGAGGACTTAAAAGTAAAAGCGTTGTCTCATAACTACACCGTATGAGAATCACGTTTCGAAAGAATAACAAACGGGATACTGTTTCGAAGATGAACGTTCTTAAGTAAACTTAAAAGAAAAGTACCTGAAAGAAAGATTATTTCCCAGAAAAATATCCAATATATGTATATTGTTGATGAGGGTTTCTTTGTTTGCCGCAATAAATGAAATTGTATCTTTTAAGATGAGACGCTGAATATTTGTATATATATATACATATATACACACACACACACACACACACACATATATATATATATATATATATATATATATATATATATATATTATACAAATGTAAATTACTTAAAAGGAAACAAAGAATGAGTAAATAAATTTCAAACCTAAGCTGGTCACAAAAATATTTACGATGTAACAGATATTTAAAATTAAGATGGTATATTTGTTTGCCGCAATAAATGAAATTGTATATTTTAAGGTGAGAAGCTGCATACTTGTATATATATATATATATATATATATATATATATATATATATATATATATATATATATATATATATATATATATATATATATATATATATATATATATATATATATATATATATATATACATATATATATACATATATATATATATATATATATATATACTAGCATTATTGTCCGGCGTTGCCCGCGTGGATATTTAGATATAAAATTTTTCATGCATTCCATCAAAAAAATACTGGGCTGCACCCCCTGCTCTTCATGTACATCTGGCCAGACAGAATGCGCTTAGCGCGTTTCTACTAAAATAATATACAATCAATAAGAAAGAAAGTAACTTTGAGGCTGCGGACCTTCTTCTGATTATACGTCTGTTTTTATTGAGAATTAATAACACAGTGTTGCGTGATTCGCACGTTTGCATTGAATAAGATTACTATTTAATTATATTTGTTAGATAATGTTTAATTAGATTTAATTAGATTTGTTCGATCCACTGTTTAATTAGAAATCAGTTTTATAATTTACATTTGCCTTTATTTTTTATTTTTCCCTTAAAAACGCAGTTTTTTTCACATCACCCAGGAGACGCACTCTTTTCTACATCAACCAAGAGGTAGAGTGCAAGATGCGTTTTTCCCTTTATTTAATCAAAGTAAGGCGGGATTTCGCATGAAGCCTATGCTCAAAGTTTCTTTCTTTCTTATTGTTTGTATATCATTTCAGTAGAAAAGCGCTAATCGCATTCTGTCTGGCCAGATGAACACGAAGAGCGGGAGGTGCAGCCCAGTATTTTTTTGATGGAAAGAATGAAAAATTTTATATCTATATATTTACCCGGGCAATCATTCTTTAAAAATAATTTCATTAATTTTCTTATGCCTTAATATAACTAATGGACTAATAGTTCGGAATGAAAGTTTTGTGTCGTTATGTTTCTCTGTTTAAAGAGCTTTTCCTCCCACTGCTTAAAAACCCCAAAACCGTAAAAGATTTTTCTTCTATGATTTCACGGAATAAGTAATTCAAATACACATCGTATGTTAAGTCTGTTTCGCGTACTTAGGGGAAAAAACCTGTAGAACTCTTAAACTTCTTCCCATTTTATGATCATCAAACAATTAATATATTTAGATCAACAGAAGACTTCCAAAAACTGGCCATGGGACAAACTAAATTTTTCTCTTTTTTTCTTCCTTTTTTTTCCAAATTTTATGAAGTTCTATTAGTTTGAACTCCATTGTCTAAAAATGTCTAAAGCAGCTGTTCTCAAACATTTTAGACTCACGACTCCACTAAACGTAAGAAAAATTAAAAAAACTCTTCGCCCTCTCCCCCCCCCCCCACAGTAACACCTAGACCAACTCTCAAACCACCCCCAGATCACCCCAGAACAAACCTCTTTTCCCCCGCGTATCGAATTTGACTGGTTGTGGGTTGAAGGGGCTGTATCCACATTTAAGAGATGCGCTTAGGGGCACAAAAATCATTAAAAAATTAATTTTTAAACAACTAATTGAGTCTCAAATTTCGTTTTTTCTGATTTAAGTTTCTCGGGTCCTAAACATTAACTGTGCCAAATTTGGTGCCGGTGGGTGAAACAGTCTATGATTCTATAGCGGACAAACAAACAGACAAGCTATTATATATATATATATATATATATATATATATATATATATATATATATATATATATATATATATATATATATATATATAAAGAAAGAGAGAGAGTCAGTCAGTCAGTCAAATATATAGGCACATTGACCTTTATCCAATTTGAAAGCAATATATTTAGTAGCATAAAGTTATCGAATATCTATATTTAAATTGAAATTTAAAATACAAATGTATTTCTCACTTTGAGGTAAAATTAATTTTGATTACTAAGTGCTATCTAATGTGCAATTGAAATATACCTCAAAGTGCTACAAATAACATAGATGGGTTATGCGACTTCTCTAATATTGATTAATATTCCATTATCAACATCTTAAGTACGTTTTTCGTGGTTAAAATTATTTCGAACGTCTTTAGGGACCTGAAAGTTTCGAAACTGCAGATATTTTAACCAAAATCTACTTTGAGATATGATAGTGTTTTACTGACTCTTATTTTCTTAAATTACGTCTTTATTTATTTTAAATGCATTGTTTATACAGTTTTATGTTATAGCTATACAGCTTCATTAGTAGTAACTTCTGATCACTTGATGAGTTAAATTTTAATTTTCTATAAAAGCTAATTTATTCTCTTTATTGAGCTTGACAAGTCATTCCTTTAAAATAAAGTTCTCACCCGATGTGTAAAATCTGGTTAATTTTAATTTAGGAATTCACACTTTTGAAAGTTATTTTCTTTCTTAGTAATAAAGGTCTTATTCAGAGTGTAAGATCTTGTTAATTTTAATTTAAGACGTTATACTTTTGTGAGTTATTTTGGAGGAGGTAATTATGGAGGCATTTACTCTTACCTATTATTTGTAAAGAAATCTTTGCTTTAAACTCCAATAGAAAATTTTGCTCAGAGAAGCTATTTTAGTAAGAAATTAAAACTATTACTCAAATAATAATAAAAAAACAAATTTTTTTACACTCTTCTGCTAGATATTTACTTTTTCTTAGGAAAAAAGTTAATATCTAGGCAAAAATATCGAATAAAACCTGCATTATTCGGTACTTCTAATTAAAGCGCACACCTCGAAACTAACTAAACGCTAGCTCAGACTCTCTGATTACTTTATCTTGGAATTCATTTTTCTTAGATATGGCATTCTTGCAAAAAATGCTGATGTATACCAAATTCACTTGGATGGAACACTAAGACACTGATTTACTTACTTTGTCATACTTTCTTATTTTCAAACATGATCATTCCATCTCGCGTCCCAGTTCCCATTTTGAAACCCTCGTACCAAAAAAAAAAATGAAAAAAAAACATTAAAAATAGTCATAAACAGAAAATATTAAAATGCCTTTCAAACTGTTCGAAAAGAATTACCCACATGACAATATATGGATAGACAGAGGAATAATTTTTTTAGCAGTTACGAAAGTGAACTACACTCATGTCCATGAATTAAGGATAATTCAGAATAACACGGAAATCGTACTTTAAAGTAAAAATTTCCCCTGTAGAATTATCACACACATCTTCAAGAATAATATGCAAATTACAGGAATCCACCAGATGACGCCGATAGTACGTCACAATGATGAGAGTGTAAGAGAGGGTTATATAAGGAATGGTGGCAAAGAAGTAAAATTGTTCACAAGCGTTCTGTAAGCCGCTTAGTGCCATAACCGAATAGTTATGAAACAGAGGACGCATGTGGATGATTTTTTACGTGGTAGAATTATCGGCCGCCTGGAATGCGGGCGTACTCAGATGGAAGTATCACGAGGAACTTGATATTGCCCAAAGTGTCATCTCTAGGCTTTGGCAACAATTCCAAGATCCTGGAAATGTGAGTAGACGTTACAGTACAGGTCGCCCCAAAGTAACAACCCGAATGAAGACCGGTATTTGGCAGTAACTGCCAAAAGAAGCAGACGGAGCACAGCATCCGACCTGTCTCGTCAGCTATCTGCAGCCACGGGTACTACAGTTTCAAGGCAAACCGTGTACAGACGTTTGGGAAATATTGGTCTATATGCTCACAGGCCTGTCAGATGTGTTCCGCACACGGCAACTCACTGTCGGCAGCGATTAGCCTGGAGTAGAGATCATGCAATGCGGACATCGTCACAGTGGACTTGTGTGATGTTTTCCGACGAGTCCAGGTATAGCTTGCAGTCTGATTCACGTCAGACTTTCATATGGAGAACGCCAGGTACCCGTTACCATCAAGACAACATCATTGAACGAGATCGCTACGATGGTGCAGGATTGCTTGTTTTGGGTGGAATTATACTGGACTCCAGAACAGATTTGCATGTTCAAATCGGTACCGTGAACTGCCACATTTATCATGACATCATTCTGGAACAACTTGTTTATTTAGGGGTGTCATGGGCGCAAATTTGTGTTTATGGATGACAACGCCCGTCCTCATCGAGCAAACATCGTAAACGAATGCCTTCAATCTGAGGATATCACCCGTATGGAATGGCCAGCATTCTCACCTGACTTGAATCCGATAGAGATGGTGTGGGACATGCTTGACGACGAGTTGCAGCCCGTCAACCACCTCCTACATGTCTATCGGAACTTCGAAGAGCATTGCTCGCTGAGTGGAATAATCTTCTCCAAGATCAGCTCGATAACTGATACTCAGCCTGCCCAGGCGTTGTACGGACTGTATTTCATCGCATGGGAGACATACAATTTATTAACCATCATACCAACCCTGTAATATTAAGTTTTTGTAAAAGAGATTTTTTTTAAAATTGCTCCAGGGAGCTAAAATCGTAGTTTTTATGAATGGTATCATACATACACCATCTCATTTTCTTTATGTTTTGTTTAATAAATGGACTTTAAGTCCCGTTTTTTTTTCTGAACCTTTATTTGCCAGAGCTTGCATTATCCTTAATTTATGGATATAAGTGTACATTAAGAAAGCAAAAGGCATAAATAATTGTTAAGAATATCTTAATATTAAAAAATAGGGTAACCATGTGGTTCTAGATGCTTACAATACATAAATTATTACTCTTATGTCTAAAACCCAAGAAATATCTTTGAGCAAAGAAACGGTTATAGGATTTATAGAAAAATATATTTAAAAAACCTAAGAAATAAAATATATAACCAATTACATATGTATCACATCAGCAACATATATCTGTAAAGGACGTATGTAGAAGTTTTTGGATTCAACTCTATCCAGGGGAAGGTAATTGAATTTCTGCTTACACAAAGAAAAGTACTCTCTGTATTTGAAAAACAACAGTTTGTATCTTTCCAAGAAAGAGAAAACCTGAAGGAGAATCCTTTTTGTGTAAATTGAAGTATTGTGTGTGTGTTGGCCAAACATATAAACTTTCTACAAAGTTATATTTTTTATATCCAGAAATATTCTGTATTATTTTCAAATAGTCAGATCGAAGCAGTCAACTTGAAAGAAAATATATGAATTTTACTTTTGTCTCAACATACGAAGGCCGTCCATAAACTCAAAAAAAAAATATCCCTGAAAAAGATGAGGCAAAAATAATAAATGAAAGAGCTTCCAGCATTTGCGTATTTTTTTAATCTTTTTTTCGCATTTTTTTATATTCTTTGCCTCTCATGCTGGTAGCATCGAAAGTCAAAGAGATGAAAATAATAAAACCCGAAAAATTGAATTATTTGTTATATTTTCTGCTGCTGCTATTATACAAACTACCAGGGAAGTTTTAAACTAAAATATACATTAGAAAAAGAAAAAATAACCACATGAATAATATTTTTGTATATTTATATATTACAATTTATTTTTCTCATTTCTCTTGTTATATTTTTTTCTATACTTTTTATACTTTGTCTATACTTTTTCTTGTTATATTTTTGTCTATACTTTATATTATCCATTAATTTATGTTTCATATTCATAACATGACATTCAGCAAATACATCAGGTTAAAAATTCTGTATTTTATAAAAAAATTATGATTTTATTTTCCAATAAAATATTACATTTTAGAAGATGAATATATATATATATATATATACTGAAGTGCCACTGAATTAGGGATACCTACCTAGTAACAAGTTGGGCCTCCTCTGGCCTTGATAACGGCTGCCACACGACGAGGCATAGATTCAACAAGTTTCTGGAAACGTTCCTCGGGAATTGCTTGCCAAATTTTGGCTAAAGCTGTCCATAATTCAGTAAGGTTCTTTGGTGCTGTGTGATGGCCTTTCACGTCTTGTTCCAAAACATCCCAAAGATGCTCAATAGGATTTAAGTCTGGACTTCTAGGTGGCCAATTCATGACAGAGAAGTCAGAGGAATGCTCATCCAACCAGCCAGTAGCCAACCGGGACTTCTGAGAGGTACAGTTGTCTTGCTGGAAAACTCCATTACCGTGCGGATAACAGAACAGCATAAACTGATGGAGGTGATCACCCAGCAACTCTACGTACCGAATTGCAATGAGGGAGGTTGATACACGCTATGGTAATGTGGCCCATAGCGATCAATAACCAACTGCGTGAAACAAGTTAAAGCACGAAACGGAATAATTCGAGAAGGAAACTCGTTTACAAATGTACAAAAGGTTTTATTAAACCTTAATATATTTACTAAACATAATTTATTACAAAAATTCCCTGGCTATCACAAGCCAAATATCCTTATCCACGGTCTCTGTTCAGAGCAAACCCGTGCAATCTCTCAAATGATTAATCGGCTTTCCGCCGTCACAGACCCGGCGCACTCCAGCGCTGTCGGTCTCACAAGTCGATCAGCTAAAAAGTCCCCCAGACAAAGAAGGGGAGTCCTTTTATCCTTTTTTTCCAATTTTCTAGAAGAATCCAGAAGACTCCACAAATTGCTGGAACAACCTGGACTTCCGGGCCGATGGAGGTCACTTCCCCTCGTGCCGACCCTTTCAAGGAAACCTGAAATCCATTTGGGCCCGGGACATACTTCATTGTTATTTTAATGGATGCCGCCGCTGATCGGCAACATACGTGCTGACTGCGGGAAGAAGAAAAGAAAGGTTATTTGGCGACTTTTGCACATTAGCGTTCCTTTTGATGTGCCTGCAACACATGTGGAAAACTCATCAATTCCACCGGCTGAGTCGAAATAAGAGGAGTGCCGATGTCCACGATGTGACAGCTCCTCCTCCCATCAAGTCTTTTTATATTTTAAAAAGACTAAAGTCACAGGTGTACGTCCAAACGAGGTAATCCTTCGGAGAGGTCTTTCACACAATGGCTTATTTGAGCCCTATCTTAATGGCTTAATACCAGACATACCGCGCACTCGAAACTCTAACACCAACCCCTTCTTAGTACTCAGTTCGAGAACCTACCAGTCAAACCTTCGTCTCTACACATTATGTTGACACATCAGAAACATTTTATAGCGGTTACAAAAAGAATAAACACAATTATACACTGAAATAACTTCTACTCACAACTTCTTAAAACATGAGATTAAAACACCGCTACCATACTTATATAAAAACATACAGTCACTTTACACTTATTGACATGCTAAAATTCCAATCATTTTACACATAATCAGTTTACAACTTAGCACCTTTAACAATAGTACTTAAAACTTCACCCTAAAAATTCAACACAATGATAACTTACAACCTGCTCGTCAAACGACTCACAGTTGTCTTAAATTTTTCCATTTAGTCGTTGGTTCACAACTGACTCAACCACTAGAATTTACACAATTCATTTGGACTTTCCTTTGTCCGTTCAACCTGAACCAGACATGACAATAGGCAAAACCGCCTCACTTTCCATTCACGGAACAGAAACAATCATACTATTAGACCTAAAATACTAACAAATAAAAAAAAAACCTTAACTAATTTTCACTGTGAAACGCAATACAAAACTTTAAATAATTTCCATAATCAAATAATCAAAATTAATTGGTCCACTTACTTATGGATGCACAAACAAATTAAAAATTAATTACTAAGATTTCATCACAATGGATTAATTTCTCCATTCTTAGGTTACGAATTTACCATCATACCTAACGTAATACACTTCATTACAATAGAACACATTCAATTCTTAACTAGGTATTCACACTCACAACCAATTTAATACATTTCATCACTATAATTTAATAACCTTAATTTTCTAAATTATGCAATTAGAACAATACCAAATTTTATACAATAATAACTCACATTTCATACCAAAAATATGTACATACATAATATTCAGATAACTCTCTGAACTTAACGTTCGATTTCCCGAGATGACTGACTCGGTTCATCATTTTCACACAATTTTATTCCTTTAATTTTGGAATTAATCCTCCTCGAAGCATCTCGCTTACACTGTATTTTCATGGAAACCGTTTCATTCGGCCTCCTAAAATCAACCTGCCTAATAATCTTCGCCCTCGCAAAAATTTTCAATTTTCGGTTTTGTCTCTGTCTTCCGAAATTTCTAGGTTGCCTTCCTGAGTATTTCTTACCCATTTTTATTTTGAATTTAACGGGATACTTTCTTCCCCTAAATTTCCTCTTAAATTTTTTCCTTGGTGCCTGATAATCCGAAATTCCATTCATTTTAACCAGACCAAACTGCCAGATTTTTTCCCATTTTATAGGAGTTAGCGAAAACTGACCAAAATTTAAATTTCTCCTACTACCAGGGACCATTAATCGGTTTCGCAATTTTCCCGGAGGCTCAACCCATTTCTTTCCTAGGGCCCTACGTCGCGTCCGTCTCCTCATCCAAATTCCCCATTCTCCGTAATCCAATAGGTACCTCCGTAAAACAATAGGATAATTTCGCAGTTTATCCCTTCCGCAGCTATTCTCCGCAAACTTTAAATTTCTCCCACTACAAGGGCTCACCATTCGGCTCCGTAACTTTCCCGGTGTACCCGTGAGTCGTTTCGGACTCCTCAGTAGAAATCCCTTTTTTCCAGAGTACCTATTCTTTAAGGCACGAGTCGGGAAACCCTTCTCTTTACTGCTTTCAATTTTCCCGCGAAATTTGCACGGAACGCCTCCTACAGATAAGAAAGTCTTATCTCTGGACTCAACATAATGGTCGTTGATATTTACCTCACTCGCGTCCCCTGTCTCCGCATAATAGCCCGTGGTCATTATCTGAACCTCGTTTTCCCCCTTCCCTGGACACAACCATCCAGTTTTCCCCTCTTGCAAATGAGCGAGCGAAAATCTTTCTATGCTCTGGGGCAAAGTGGATCTTGAACTATTAAGGTTTCCGGTTTCGGAGTTACTCTCAGGCAAACTAACTGCAAGGTCCCCTTTGTTGTCGCATACGGAAAAGTTCGCCCTTTCGAAATTCCCAGCTTCCCTTGTCAATTCTCTACTTTCTCTGTAGGAATTTACAGCCAGTAATTTTTCTCTCAGGTACTCCAATTCCTTAGCTTTGATAATTCTAATTGATGGATATAAACTATAATTCGCTTCGCAATTGAGGTCATATTCTAACTTCTCAAGCATTCCTTCATCGTGTCTCACAAAGAATTTTTTATTCGACTCGAAAACCTCGAAAATATTATCAATTAAGGCTTTCTGACTAGCGTCTAGACGATGTCTCCATCTTATCCATCCTAATTCCTGAGCCCTATCCATCTGCTTAAACTCCTCTTCCCTTCTAGCCTTTTCCAGTTTATCCTCCTGTTCTAATTTAGCTTCTTCCAAAATGCATTCTAAACACGCTCTAACTGTGACCTCGGCGCAATTTGGCGCTTCCACAATGCTCTTAATAATCTGCCACTTTCCCTCTGATTCTGATACATTTAGGGCGAGATCATCTGCCAATGTCAGCAGGATATCTTTGGTTTGTCTACCCAGATAAGCTTCCATTTTTTTAAACTAAAATATTAAACACTCTTTTCACAGAAAACACAATTTCTAAACAGATATCAGCACACAAAGAGTACACTCTGCATTATATCACATTTCCAAAAAGATATTAACATACAAAGAAAATACACTCCGTATTAACTTTAAACCAAACTTAAATATTAATGTACAAAACAAACAGCAAAATATTAAATTTTAAGTTAAAATCTCGGGTACCCTGAGCCAACTGCTCAAATTTAAAACAGATATTAATATAATAATACACCTTGTATTATAATATTCCCCATTTTTTTTGTATTAACCTAATCGGTCACCCCTAGTACCGTAACACAATTTTCCCGGTCTAGAATACACTACCTACAGATATACAATATCCTAGCACTTTAAAAATTTAGGCATATATCACCTTCTACCAATACGTCTAAAATATAGCACCAAAATCACACTATAACGTATGTCACACTAGAACCTGTATCACACTAGAACATATATCACACTAGAACATATATCACACTAGAACATGTATCCCTCTAGAACATATATCACACTAGAACATATATTACACTAGAACATGTATCCCTCTAGAACACATATCACACTAGAACATATATTACACTAGAACATGTATCCCTCTAGAACATATATCACACTAGAACATATATTACACTAGAACATGTATCCCTCTAGAACATATATCACACTAGAACATATATTACCCTAGAACATGTATCCCTCTAGAACATATATCATACTAGAACATATATTACACTAGAACATGTATCCCTCTAGAACATATATCATTCTATCAAACGTTTTAAAATATTTATAACATATATCACCATATACACCTATAAATATTTTTATGGCACAATTCAAACAACGTCTCCCAAACTGAGTACCGTTTTTCTCCTTCTGCACAAACGTGCTGTGAGATTCCGTATGGATTACTCACACATACCTTGATTACCACTAATCAAAATTCTATCTTCCCCTAAGGGATTTTTAGTTTTCCCAAACTAATTTTTATTTCACGCGCCTGGCGACTTAAACTCAGACCTCTCTAAAAAGATTTTAGAATGGACTCACCTTCTTATTCGTTGCATCCAGCTCGACCCCCTGATTGACTTTCACTCCAAGGTGTCCTCTTTTTAGGCTGCTCGGTCTTGCATCTATCCTAGTCTCCGTGCTGCTCCCCGATCAGTGAAGACTCCACTTCTCGATCATCTGGAACTGCAGACGTACTGTCCTTCGTGGACTCGAATTCCGATTTACTCCGGAATAATCACACCGGACTGCCACCAGCTATGGTAATGTGGCCCATAGCGATCAATAACCAACTTCGTGAAACAAGTTAAAGCACGAAACGGAATAATTCGATAAGGAAACTCGTTTACAAATGTACAAAAGGTTTTATTAAACCTTAATATATTTACAAAACATAATTTATTACAAGAATTTCCCTGGCTATCGCAAGCCAAATATCCTTATCCACGGTCTCTGTTCAGAGCAAACCCGTGCAATCTCTCAAAAGATTAATCGGCTTTCCGCCGTCACAGACCCGGCGCACTCCAGCGCTGTCGGTCTCACAAGTCGATCAGCTAAAAAGTCCCCCAGACAAAGAAGGGGAGTCCTTTTATCCTTTTTTTCCAATTTTCTAGAAGAATCCAGAAGACTCCACAAATTGCTGGAACAACCTGGACTTCCGGGCCGATGGAGGTCACTTCCGCTCGTGCCGACCCTTTCAAGGAAACCTGAAATCCATTTGGGCCCGGGACATACTTCATTGTTTTTTTAATGGATGCCGCCGCTGATCGGCAACATACGTGCTGACTGCGGGAAGAAGTAAAGAAAGGTTATTTGGCGAATTTGCACATTAGCGTTCCTTTTGATGTGCCTGCAACACATGTGGAAAACTCATCAATTCCACCGGCTGAGTCGAAATAAGAGGAGTGCCGATGTCCACGATGTGACAACGCACCAAAGATCCCAAACTGGGCCACGACAAAACACCCCAGACCATGATTGAGCCAACATGCCATTGTACAGTTCCAGCCAGGCATGCAGGATCCATGGCTACATGAGCCTGACGCCATATTCTCAGCCTCCCGTCGGCGTTAAGTAGTCAGAATCGAGACTCATCACTCCATGCTACTCGTTTCCAGTCCTCTACACTCCAGTCTCTGTGCTCTCTTGCCCAGGCAAGACGTGCAGCCCGATGGCGAGTATAGAGCAATGGTACTCTCGTAGGTCGACGGCTCCCGAAACCCATACGGTGAAGCGAGCGTTGCACAGTCCGTTTACTGACTGTATGACTGGCACCGTCATTAATCTGGGTGGTAATTTGAGCTAATGTTTGGCTTCGCTGGCTACGTACAATACGCCTGAGCCGTCTCTCACCACGCACTGTCAAGGCTAATTGTCCTTTGCAGTTTTCCCGATCACTAGTTTTCTTTTCATCATCCATGTATTCTTGGTATACTCTTGACACTGTCGACCTTGAAAATCCTAGCTGTCTGACGATTTCGGAAATTGAATGGCAATGCACCTACGATTTGTCCGCGATCGAAGACGTCTAAATCAGACAGTTTACCCATACTAGCAATTCCAACAACTAATTCAGAACAACCACAGTACGTGCTATATATGCAGTTACCACAGCGCCCTCACTTGCGCATACATGATGCGCAGCGCTACACAATTTGCATAGGCTTTGCTATCCCTAATTCAGTGGCACTTCAGTGTATTTATATATATATATATATATATATATATATATATATATATATATATATATATATATATATATATATATATATATATATATATATATATATATATATATATATATATATATATATATATACAATTCATTCATTTTATATTTTCATTGGATTTTCCTTTAGGAGTTCCATTTATTATACAATGTTTCTTTTGGAATCTATTTTTTATAAATTAAATTTTGCATGTAAGAATTTAGGTTATTGTACATAGTGAGAAAAAATTACGATTTACTGTGTATATCATTGAAGTTGTACCAATGCTTGAGTATCATACATATAGCTCCTAGTTTCAAGTATTTAAAAATATTTTAATGCATGATGAACGTATATGCCATCAAATTCTCGCTCAACTTTTTTGAGGAAAGTAATTATATCCGAATGCATTAAAAACTGACTTACACAAATGTCTATGTAATGTATTATTGTATGGTAAGTAAAAGAACTATTAAACCAGATAAAATAAAAGGAACAAAGGTAAGATTTGATTTTTAGATAAATTTTACATGATGATGAAGAAAAATGTTTATAAATGTTGTTTTTTTAAATTTAATTGCTACCTTAATTGAGAAATATACTTTTCACATGAAGTTTTCTCACACTGATATTCACAACAATGAAAGCTCAGTGATTTTCTTTAGGAGATTCTTCAGCATTCCACTAAGTTGAATGATATAAGAGGAAGAGAATAGCAATATACAGTTATCACTAAAATAATATTATAGCAGATTTTCAAGGCAACTCCAAACAAATTTTGAAGACGGTATGTAATTTTTAACATAGCTGTTTCTTAGTTAAAATGTTTAAAGATGTTTCTTGCGCAGAAGTACTATAAAAACAGAAAAAAATCTTATATTTTACTGTTATATGCTTGCAGCTAAATAAATATTATAACACTATAACACAAAAATGTTACTAGGAGAACCTCCGGTTGGAATATAGCACTGGATTTCCTTTGGTCGCATTATTACCGCTTGGAATGATAAGCGAAAAGATGGAAAGCATCCTGCTTACTCTTATATTTTGTATATTATACAATCATACACATACATTTACGTTTTGAAGTGATTATCGCTAAGTATGCATAGACCATAAAAAAAATTCTCCCATCACATATTATCAACACATTTTTATCCGGTACAGAGTAAACTCATTTTTTTAGTTGCCAATGTTGAAGATAATTCAGGATACATAAAAGTTATGTTGAAGAAATTTTTGATCAACTGATCATTGCTTTACTTGCAAACTACTTTCACTATAACTAGAATGGGTTTCAGGCAAATCCTCACATTTTATCATTTAAGGCGACAATGGAGCATGAAAAACTTTTTTCTTATTTATCAACCAATTGCTATGAAATTTCTTATACTTATATAGTGTTGTTTAGAGATGAAAATGCTAAATTAAAAAAAATCAGAAAGCACTTAAATAAGATATTAATTGAAATCAGTTTGTTAATTACTCTATTTAAAAATGCTCCATGAGCATCAATTTTTGTCTCAGATATGTTATTTTCTTTCTTAAGCTAGCTTTATATAGTTATAATAAAAGTTACTGGCAATGCTTGATTTACAGTCATATTTATAATAAAAAAAAGGTCATTTTATGGAAAATTTTATAAAAAAATTTTTTGGTATTGTCAAAATTTTAATTTGTTTTAAAATACACTGCTGGCCACCAAAATTGCAACACCAAGAAAAACATGAGATATTACAACAAAATTTATTTTGTAGATAACATGTTGACCTAGTATCATATGATTAAATTTATACACTTCTGTGAAGTGTGGTTCCCGCCAAAATCAGTAGCCAGAGTAGCCGCCATTGTTGGAGATCACCGCTGCCACACGACTCAGCATTGATTCAAAGAGACTTTGGATGAGTTCTTGGGGTACAGCAGACCAAGCAGCTTCCACACGTTGCCAAAGTTGATCTGCTGTGGCAGTTGGGGATGGAATCTGGGTCAATCGTAGAGCAACCATGGACCACATGTTTTCTATCGGCGAAAGATCCGGAGAGCGAGGCGGCCAGGGAAGCAATTCAATCTGGCGATTGACGAAGAACCGTTGGACAATGCGTGCCACGTGTGGTAGCGCATTATCCTGTTGAAATATGGCTGTGGGCAAGCCCTGAAGGTAAGGAAGGACAACTGGCTCCAACACCTAGGAGATGTAGCGCTGGCTGTTTAAAGTACCGGCAATGCGTACTAGAGGTGTGCAAGAGTGATATCCAATACCGCCCCATACCATAATAACCTGTGCAGGACCAGTGGGGCGGTGCATAATGCAGCTGTTCAGCATCCTCTCCTCACGGTGTCTCCAGACTCGAATGCGACCATCGTGGTGTTGCAGACAGAAGCGTGACTCGTCAGTAAAGACAATGTCATTCCATTCTGCCGTTCACATCCTTCTGTCATCGCACCATTGGCGGCGGAGACATCTGTGGTTCTGCGTCAAGTGTAAACAAAGCAATGGACGTCTTGCGGACAGACCACTCTGCTGTAAACGGCGTCGAATGGTACGCGCAGACCCTGGATGATACGTTACAGACTGCATGTGCTGTGCTATGGTTCGTGATGTGACTGAGCGATCCGTCACTGCCATGCGCACAATTTGCCTGCCATCACGAGAAGCGGTCCGCTGAGGTGGATGCGATCGAACACGCCGGTCCGTCGTACCCTCCTGCATCCAACGATCACATATCCGCATTACAGTTGTTTGGTTTCGTCCAACACGACTACCGATTTCCCTGAAAGATAATCCACAATCTCGGTAGGCCACTATCCTTCCTCTGTCGAACTCGATACTTGATCAAAAGATGATCGCTGTTTTCGACGAGGCATAATTGATCGTTTTTTTGAAAAACCACAAGAAAAACACAATTGCTGAACTTGAAATCGTCGAAATCTCGAAGCCTTAAATAGCGCTTTGAAGTGGCGCCACAGGCGCGCGTGATGTGCGTCTGCGCTGAAATTCTAATCATTTGCATATCTCACCTCCGCTAATGCATGTTGTAAATTTCATGTTATTTGCATGTTTCCTTCAGGGTGTTGCATTTACAGTGGCCAGCAGTGTAGTATAATGAATTGATTACTAAGTTTTACTCTAAAATATATAAATAATTATTTTATGAAATTTTATGAAAATTCAATAAAAACTATGACGCATGGAACATTTTGAACTTACCGAAACGACATGAAAACTTGTTTTAAGAAAATAGCATTTAAAGTTTTAATTCAACTTAACATTTCCATTGTTTACGTTTGAAAAAATACTTATAACTCGGTTAATAATGATCGGATCAACATAATTTTTTTTAAATTTAAAGCTGATGAGTTGCAGATTCATTTTTCTGAAAGAAAAAAAATCGTTTTTGGGACATATTTTTGTGAATCTGAAGGTCTGTGGCATAGAAGCACCTCGAGCCCAAAGGTCCATTGTCGCCTTAAAATGTGAATCTCAGACACCCATCTGAAGGAAACAGATTTCAGAAAATGAAAATGTCGTACATTATTGCAAAATTTTAGCCTTTCCGTATATATTTATATAAATTTACTGGTCAACAATGTGTTAACATAAGCATACTTTGACGGAAATTGAATAATTCCCCTTTACAAATTTGCTCCTGAAAAGAATTTATTTTTAATTAACTAAGTTATTATTGAAAAATAATCTATTTTTCCTTCAAGGAAGGGTTGTTGTACAATTATCATTTTTACTGTTTTTGTGTAAAGTATTAAACGAACTTTTTATTTCAATAAAGGGGATACAACCAAAATACCTCACAATCTCAGACATCAGAAGATCTCACAATAGGAATTTCAATTCATAGTTTTCACAATATTTTCATAATAGATACACTTTGAATAAACAAAATTTGAATGTTTCTGATACATGTGAATCGACATCCTGGATTATGAAGTGCTTCCACTGAAACTCAATACTAGGCTTTCAGCATCACATCATAAATTATATTGAATAATTGTAAATTTTCAAGCATTCTTCTAAATATATTCTGAATTTTTCATAAATTCTTTAAATAAGCAAGACCTCTTAAAACTTTTTACTAGTATTAAACATATACCGCAATTAATCAAAATTAACATATATTTTATCAGAAAATAACGACTCGCAGTTTCAGAATAATATGCGATTAATGCTATAAAGGTTAAATCAATAATTTCATTGCATTTATTTTTTATTAAGTAAATTATCCGATATTTGCAACGTCAAAGTGACCAAATACATAATTTTGTTTAAGAAAATATGAAGATTTCATTAACTGGTACTTAGGCAACCGTAATGCATTCATAAGCATTGTTTTCTTCAAACTTTCCCCAAAGCCATAAATGACATTTCTGAGTGGAAAAGTTCTGAGTTTTAATAGCTAATTTTACGAAACAGTCCAAAATATCCTTAACAACAAATTATATCAGAAATTAAACTAGCATATTCAAGTTTACACTTCACTCTAGAAAAAAGTTCTACGGTATCAATACAAAATTTAAGAAACAAAATGTGAGGAATATCATAGAAAATAAAGGGATTTAAAACCCTTTCAGAGACACCAACCTCCACCGTTTGCACTGTACAGACTATTTTCCCGATTTTTTTAATCTTACAAATCGTTAAAAAATTTCCAATTAAAAGTTGCAAAATGCTTTTACTTCTTTAAGCTGATATCAGATGGCAGCACTAGCCATTTTCAGCTAATTTAACTGGAATACATTGAATGCAAGCGAAAAGAAGAGTAGATTTAAGCATTCGCACTGTACAAATGGCGCCCCTGAAAGGGTTAAATAATTTTGCTGGTTAATTTTTTAAGACCAATACCGGAATAATCAATCTTTTTGTAATCTTTTATGCGGAAATAATGTTCACGGGCCGTTCAAAAATTAATCAATCTAGCTTCAAAGACGTCAGATTCTCCTCTAATCAAATTGGAAAAATATTTACTTCTCTAGATCTTACGAATCAGGTAAGGAGTACAAATCAAAGATAAATCTTAAGGTATGCTGTTGCTTAACTTAAAATAAATTAGGTATATATTGTGGTACCTACATTTTTATGGTCCATTTTTTGTAATGAGCTAAAGGTTAGCACAAAAATTCACTCAATGGGGACATTTTTTTAAATTCATCAGCATAAGAGTTCTTCGTTGATATATCAGCAAATCAAATTCATAGGTACTTTAAATTCATAGGGTATATTTTGAATTTAATGTGGCTTTTTTCTAAGGGCTATCAAATACTCGAACAACTCTCATTGTTCTAGTAATTGAATAAAGTCGACTATAATTGATTAGCAACATTTACCATCTAAGTCCGCTATATTTGCGAAAATATGTGTTGTTACTACAAACATAAGAACTATCAACTAAAATAGAGGTAAAATTTTTTCATCCTATTGTTTAGTATAATTAGCTTTTCTTATTATCTATTTCGGAGATATTTTTAACCATTTTCCAGTCTGGAATTCAGTTCTTTATAAAACTATCAGACTGTCCTCCTTTGCTGTTATTTTCGTTTTATTACTTTTTAATACTGTCTTTCCATTTTAGTAAATTTATTAGAAATAAACATGATAAAGAATTAGGAAGCATTTTTTTCAAAATAAATCCTAACTCGCTTAGCAAAGATTATAAAGTATCGAACAATTGTTTAAATTGACAACTTATGAAATGATGTGGGAATCTCCAGTCCATACGAACATCTTGATTAGCACGTTTAAATACGTTAATTTGAACTAATGTATATATTTTTAATAATGAAGACTTTCATTAACGTTGACGACTTGGTTAAATTATTTATTGTTTATGTGATCTTACTTTAGTTATTTTAAACCATATATAATCTACATTAAGATTATTATAGATTGCATTATATTTGGTAATTGTATAGTTTTATTTTAAGTAATCTGATATTTTTTTCGTAAAAACTTCTCACTTACTAATTAAATTAAATATTATTTTAATGATATTAAAAGTATTAAGAACTAAAAATCAATCAAATAAGTCAAATGTTAGGCTAAAACGATCTCCGAAAAACGTTGAGATGTAAAGGAAGATTTCCAACTGCAGTATTATAGAATTTAGCCCTGTATGACTCTTTCATCCCAAGAAATGGCTTTCAAATATTATATCAGTATTTATTATTGTAAATTAAATAATATATGTGTTCGCTGTTTCACTGATAAAGTAGTTCACTGATAAAGTGTTTCACTGATAAAGTAGTTTCATTTATACAAGGAATTAAAAAAAATTTTTTTTGACAGTATGTTTGTATATTAACACTTATATGACTGATATGTGGGAATAATAATAATTCCGTTGAAAATCTGTGAATTAAAAAGCAAATTGGGCATATCTCTCATGAATGTATCTACAACGTTTTATTTTAAAGCAGTCGGCAGAATTATTAAATGCTTCATTAAATGTACGCATTTAATGTCAAAACACCTGCAAATAAGGTTTTTTTAACAATTTTACTATTTTTTGTAAAAGAGAAAAGAAAGAAAATCATGAATGATCTTTTGATAAAAAAGCCTATTTGCTTTTAATGCATAACTGTAGGAATTGATATATACTCTTTTCCCCGATGATCCGTTACTCTCATTTACTTCAGTTTCAAAGTGATATCAATCACATGAATATCGTTTTCCTTACCATCTTCTACCTCAAAAAAAAGTTTGCAATTTGTAATGAGACTAAATAGTCAAATGACAATTTTCTAGATGTTACCTGATAGATTTTCACGGATTTAACAGCTGTTGTACATGAAGTGTAGGCTTAAAGCGTCCCGTAACTTTGCATTGTAGATGATATAACCGTATTTCTGTTCAGTGAGGAATAATCTCTGCCATACATTTAAAGATCTTAATCAATATCAGTTTCTAAAACCACTATGTGATAAAATAATTTTCTTGGTGCGTTAGTGGTTGCACATTGTCACCTTAAAACATCTGGCAGTCGACATATTCCACAAAGTAAATTATCTTCCGTATTGCTTTAATGCCACTATTGAAAGCCTAAAGGCTTTTTAATTAATTAACACAGTTAGGGTGCTTTCATAAGTTTCCAGACATGGACATCCCTGTCCAACAACATAGAAAGTCGTAATTCCTCTGACAGGCGAACATTTGAACAAATAAATCTACCAAGGACATTTTATTGTTTGCACAATGGTGTGGTTTCAGTGTAACACGGTATAGATATTGAAATACTCAGAGATCTGGAATTTATGGTTTGTCATATGCATTGCCTCAAGATCATTAATTAAATATTATTAATGAAGTAAAAGCTAAATTAAGATAAATATAAAATAAAATATAAAACTGAATAATTATGATAAATATTTGACTTTACTCCCCGTATAATAATCTCATTACAGAGGACTATTTTTTTTAATGTATAAATAACTTTTCTCGCTTAATTTATTTGCCAGTATATTTATTTATTCGTTTATTAAAATATTTAAAATAAATATTAGTAAGATTTAACTTAAAACTTTATAGTCTTAGAGAGATTAAGGATATCCTCGTGATTTTTCTCAGGTTCATTGAAATTTGAGTTTTATTCTTTCCATTCTATGCTATCACTAATCTTCTTTATACTTCATTTTTGTAGATAAAATATTTACACCTGCATACAATAAAGAAAATGATATGACACAGATAAATAAGATACATTTCCATGTTATATTGGAATACGTAAAACGCATTCCTAGAGGTGAAAACTTTTCCGTAGTGAAACTCAAAAAGAAAAAACATTTATTTTTAAATTGTAACTCTACCTAGTCATTCTATAGAAATTTTATACTAGTTTATATATTTAAAACTTTACAAATGAGAACGCTACACTCCATAATCCTTTTAGTAGATTATATTTTTATAGTCCAAACCTGGAGATTATTAAAATATGGGATTTCTTATCTGCTATTAGAATGAGAAAACTTCACTTTGTTTCGTTTATTTGCCTCTAAAGTTCTCAAACTTCCTTAAGGCTGCTATGTACTAACCCCATTGTATTCGCTCATCTCAATGTTAACCTATGGAGAAAATTTGTCCACAGATTGCCGACTTGGATTAAAAATTTTTTTAAAAAAAATTGTACTCCGTCATAGAGAACTAGATTTTACATTTGTGTACATTTTTCGTTTTTTTTAATGCAATTACAATTTTAAAATTTAAATTATTCGGGGAAAAAATCTGGTACAATCTGTTTTAAACGCTCATAAATTCCTTCGGTGGACGAAATTTATAAAATGAATCCTGTGGTGCTTTGCAGAAAAGTTCAGGCTATCTGACAATACCAATTTTATTTGATTATCAGCAATAATGTACCTGTAAATAGTTGACAAAATATATTTTAAATAAAAAATTTGGGGACAGTGCTTAACCCCCCTATAGAGAGAGAGCCATTACAATCCCTCAAAATGTCAATCCTAAGGGGGGTGGAATTCTCGGACCGTCAACTGGACTCCTCCAACCACAAGAGTCTGGAAGAAGAGGAAAAGGGAAATACGATTTTTTTCTTAGTACATAGCAACCTTAACAAGTTTGAAGTGGCGTGAGACTATTTATTATTCTATCTATGTTTTTACGTAAATGTGTAGCTTATTTCTGCAAAAAAATAATGAATAGAAATCATTTTTCGAAGCCACATGTGTCGTGGATAAACTGAACAGTACGACTTCAACGATAATAAACTTTTTTTTATGAGGTTTGCAGTAAATGAAGATGGACAAAACTTAGTGCAGCTTATATATTTAATAACTTCTCGAAAATATTTATAAGTTAAAGTAAAAAGGAGAGTATAAAACAATTTAGAGGAAAAATCTCCTATCGGTCAACATCAGGGAGTAGAAATTTGAACAAAATACACTTTTATGCAACAGCAAACATAAACTATTGTCATTCAAAGCTTTTCATACCCATAAACTTTTACTTTAGAGCATTCTTTATCAACCAGTACAGGACACCTATTCTTTATGAGAAAAATAGCCATTTTATAAACTTGAATGCAGCTCAGTACTCTAAAATGTTGCAAACAGAAGTAGCCAAACGCGCCATCCCTGCTCTTTTACTTTCTTTGAAAGATTTATTACCCTCTAGGTGGATTAAATACGTCGAAGGAGAAAAATCTTCTCTAAGAAATTGTAGAAACCTAAAAGCTCGAGTTTTTGTCAAAGGTGGCATCGAGCATTGGCAAAAAAGCCTGAAGCGGGTATTCCTTTAAAATCTACGAACTTCGAGAGATTTTCGGTTGCAGAAATCAAAACTCTGTGTCCTTTTTCACGTTACATACATCTTTATGAAGACTTATACGTCGGGAGAGAGAAACTGATTCTGTAACTTTTTATTGTATTGAATAATTTGATTGCATTGCAGTAAAATTTTAGATCTTAATTTTATATCTTACTATCATATATTTTAAAGTTGTAAAAGCTATTGAAAACATTGAATAACGGTATATTTATAAAGAGATTGTTCAGTTTCATGTATAATTGTTCGTCTTATTTAGTCGGATTTTCTATAAAAAGTATTTTTAAGGAACAGTAAGGGGAATATCACTGGTATTTCTAAAATACAGAACACAATAATATTTAGTATACTCTTAGAGTATTATCAGAAACCTGCAAAGATTCTGCAAAGGATCAGTAGTTGAACGAAACGTTTTCATCTCGAGATGCAGTTGTACACACACACACACACACACACACATATATATATATATATATATATATATATATATATATATATATATATATATATATATATATATATATATATTGAAGGTAAAACGAGCAATTTCTGTTGTGGCATCTAAAAAGGTATTTTAAGTAAACAGTTAAACTTTAAAGCGTATTCCCATCTTTAACATTACAGTAATAAGTATTACATCTTATTAATAAAAGCGAATGTTTGCGTGTGTGTGGGGGGGGGGGGAGCGGCCCCCAGGAGAATCTGTGAAACTTACAGTCGTGAAATTTGGCACACGGGTAGTGCACACTATGGGAAAGTGCACCTCGAAGCCCGAATTTTAAATTTTATTCTAGAAATTTTTTTATTTTATGTTTTATGGGATATTTTATGTTTTTTATTTTCGGATTACGATATCTCGGCAAAAAATGATCGTAGAATTTTGATCTTTTTACAATCTAAGACTACAGACATTTCTCCTTCAAACAAGACCTCAGTTGTTTAAAAATAATTTAAAACAGACTAATATTTTCATCAAAATATTAAACCCACTTTTTTCGAGAAATTTACGCGCTTTTGAGGATCTACGGTCGATGCTCTTCGAGTTTTTATCTTACAAAGAAAATATTTACATCATCTGGAAGATGAAAGCTTTCTCATTCATATAACCCTCATTTCAAGTCTCTATCTTAAAATTTCGATTTTTAATTGAATTTTAAAGAACGATACTTCAACACAAATTTTATGCCGTTCTTCCAACGCGATACTCTAGGCGTTGGAATCAATCATTCATAAGAACTGCGCATGCGCACAAGGAAACGTTTTATTTACTTTTGCCGGTGTTCTCTTCTTCTGTATTCTGTCAATTTTTGATTAATTTAGTTACTTTTTTGCATATTCTTTCTTTTTATGCTTCTGTCTGAAACTCTGGAATAAATTTTATTATCATTCTAATATTTCGAAACATAACAATGTTTACGAGGGGTGTTTTAAAACAACTGTTAATTATGTTTGTGCTTAGATTTGATTATGTTTGTGTTTAGCTTTGAGGAATAATAATTTTGTAAAGGTTTTTTTGGTCTTTTATGCTGAAATAGCACTTTAAAATAAAAAAAAGAAACAAAAACTTCCCTGTAAATAGCATACCTTTTTTAAAAATTGATCAATTTGAAGTAATTTTTAATGAAATTTAGCTAAAACACCTATCATTCTGTACAAAATCCTAAAGCTAATATTTTAAACTAATTTTAGCTTTTGATTGTGGAAATTTTTTTGTTAAAACATGTTTGCAATGTATAACATATGCATTATTTTGTACGTCAAATATAGTTGCACATTAATTTTATAGAAATTTGTGGTATGTCTTTCTTAAGTAGCATGATTTATTTTTTCTCGATGATATCTTTTTCTTAATTGTCATATTTTGAGACCATAACTTTTTTAAATTAAAAAAAACACAAATAACAGTTTAGGTTAACAAGATTTATTGTCAAGAATTATATTTCACATGATTGGACAAGCCACAGGTCAAGAAGTGTTGAAATTAATGGAGGTAAGGTTAATTTCTTTTACATGCAGTAATTTTTTCATGTCCTGATAAATGATTCATAAATTAGAATCGACAGCTGATTTGTACCTTATTTATATTTTTAGAATTTAACTTCTTACTTCTGTTTTAACTTTCCTTTCTATTTTACCATCATGTTTTGTTTTGCTATTATTGAAGTGTGTCAAATGTTTTTCATTGCTTACTACGATTTTAAAATTATTTTTTGTATTATTGGCCGGAGCATATCTGGCCGCAGCCTGTACTTTTTATTCATACTGTGTTATTTATACTGTTATTTTTTGTACGTTATTTATACTGTATTTAGTTTTTAAATTGATTTGGTATTGTTTACCTTTCAGCTTTTTCCGAATGATTTTTATAATCTTTACCCCGGAAAGAGAAGCGAGACTGGAAGAAATCAGACAACAACAGCAAAGAATAGTTGGACAAAAACCACAGGATCGTCATGATTTGTTAGCAAGAGTGTTTCATCAAAAATAAAATCACTTATGAGTCTCATCACAAAGGCAAAGATTTTTGGAGAAGTTAGGTGTCATATGTACACCATAATTGCAGTTTTGGCTGATTTAAACTCTGTATTCTCCCATTTTGATGCCCCTGTAGCAGTAGTGGATTACATGGTTAACTGGAGTTACTCATTTTGTTCCCTTTTAAAGGAATTAGGCTGTGTTTCATATGGGAATGGCGTTTAGAAACATACGGCTTATGAGGCAGATATTACAGATCAAATAATAGCCAAAGATGACACCACTTCAGTCAGTTGTCACAAAACAACTGTCTTCATGCACATGTTGCAGAAGCCTCCTCTACAAGATTTCTTCATTCGCGAATGGCGTTTAGAAACATACGGCATATGAGGCAGATATTACGGATCAAATAATAACCAAAGATAACAAGTGTCTATAGACAATGCGTGGATTGTCCCGTATTGCCCTCTACTAACCACAATTTTCAATGCCCATATAAATGTAGAGTACTGTAATTCAGTTTTATAGTGTTGCGTGTGAGTGGAACACTGGAGTGTGGTTTACAAAGTATTTTAGATTTTACTGGAAATTAGCAGAACATTAGCTTCCAAAATAGTAATCGTTTGGAAAGGTTTTATTTATATACACAACTCACTACCATAATACTCTTAAAATTTATATTTTAACACATTTCGGTTACTGCTGTTGATTGCAAACACACGATCTTCATTGCCATGCTCATTTCAGAAATTTCTCATTGAGATGATGCTCATTTAATGCGTGTTTTCAAAAGTGAAATATACCATGTTCTGTAAATGCCCCGAAAATATTTCTATACTGGAGATGTAGACAGATTAAAGAATTTAAGTAAACTTTTGTGTAATTTATACATTTGTGTGTGTTTAATTATTTAAATTAATAGATTTATATTTTTTTTAACGTTTTATTCTTGCATTCTTTTAGGGGTTTATAGTGTTGCGTGTGAGAGGAACACTGGTGTGTAGTTTTCAAATGATTTTAGCTTTTACTGGAAATTAGCAGAACATTAGCTTCCAAAACAGTAATCGTTTGGAAAGTTTTGAATTTAATTTATTAAATGCTGATCATGAGATTTCTTTTCTTTTTGTGATACTTTAAATTAATTTTGTGTCACGTGCATAACAACGAAATTAACTGACAAAGAAAATATTACAATACATTAAAAGAAAAAATTTAACCGTCCGACTAATTGAGATGGAAATTTTTTTAAATTTAGTTCAAATTAGTATGTTTTATGGATATTAAAACAAATCTATATATAAAACTGTAATTGTCTCTCAAAATATGCTTCGCCATGACGATAAATAAGTCCCAAGGCCAAACTTTAAAATATGCTGGCGTACATTTACGCGAAAATTGTTTCTCCCACGGTCAGTTTTACGTAGCTAGCTCACGCGTAAGTTCGCGGACGAGCCTAGTAATATTAGTTCCGACCAATGAAGAAACAAAATATATTGTTTATAAGAAAATCCTCTAAAAAGCAATTTCATTACTTTTTTATTGTAATTATCTTAAAATATACCCCGTAGCGAAGCACGGGTATTCAGCTGGTATGTATATATATATATATATATATATATAAATAACACATTATAAATTATTAATGTATAACCTGCCTAAAATGTTTCGAATCAGTATTTGGAAGAAAGGTCATTTATATTTCGAGGAAAGGAAATATAAATCAGTACGTTTTTCAAATTTTATTTTTATTATCCAGGGTCTATTACAGCAGATTTTTAAATCAGAAAATTATATATTTATTTTAGTGGCAAAAATTAATAATAGCCGGCAAAAAATTTTTAAAACATGATTATTTGCATCAAACAACTGCATTAGAATGGTTGTAGAATGAAATGATTCAGTTATATATATTTTTTTAACTTTTAAAATAGCTTTTTTATTTTTATTTGAAGCAGTAAACAATATAAATGATATATCTCTTAGACGTCCTATAGAGAAGCATCATATATCCTTGAATTTAATATTATACACCACGCTTCCTCTTAAATATTCTCGATTTAAATTACCATGTTAAAACTGTCTATGTGATATTTCAAGCCTTTTGCAGATTGAAATTATATATTTTTTAGTATGTTTCTAAAGTACAGAATGATAATTTTAACCAGCGTATAGGTAGCATATCTCTAATATAAATAGGTGGCAAAAGCAAAAAAAAAATATGAAAAATATGTCCTTTATAATGGACACCATAGATATCATATTTTTTTTTTAATTAGTTTTCCTCAAATTCATTTTCCTTTTGCAATTTTCGTCCATGTATTTAATTTTATACCTAGCACAGCCTTTAAACCGGTATGTGAACCAAAAACGTTATGGAGTTTTAAAGAATGGCGGGAAACACTGTGTGACCAAGTTAGTCAAATAGTGGATGTAGTGAATAATCAGAATCATAAATTTTCAACTGATAAATTGATGTCAAAGATGCTGACCTGTAGCTAGATGAAATCCCTATTATCGTGACCTATGGAGTGCACGAGAAAGATGGAATGAATAAGACCGATTAGTGGCATGCTTCCAGCAAATAACTATCGATTGGTAGTTTGTCAGGCGAGAATTACGTAGTTAAGTTTATTGATATGATGTCCGAGTTACGATTTTATGTAATTTCTCCTTGTTAGTTTAGTTTCTCGTATCATCTTTAGAAGCACGCTGAAATTGAGAGGTAGTAAATCATCTATCTTTTTGTGCTTATAATTTAATTTCTTACTCTAGTTCCTTTGGAAGACTCTACGTCTTCAAGACGATTAATATCCTTACCATCTACGAAATTTTATTTGAAATAAGAATTCTTCAAGTCTTTAATTTTAGATATCATTAGTCTATTTTATTTTTTAACTTTATCATGCAGTAACATTTATTCAGCAGGCCATATAAAACACAGTTAAATAAATAGAAAACCTACGTACGAATTAAATTATTATAGTAGAAAAATTTCAAAAACCATTTTCTACGTAGTACATAAAATGTTATATAAATAATATATAAATTATAAAGGGTTAGTTTACTGTTGCATATTAAATTAGAGTAGATATTAACACATTCTCTTACTTTACTAAGAATTATGTAGTTATGTTTCTAATCGTAGGAATGTAGATTAATTTCATAATAGGTAGGGTCATATAAACTAATCGGTTTCATGATTAAATATACGGTGAGCATTGTTCTTAAAACAAACATTACAGCGGATTTTTCACCTCTTCGTAATTATCTCTACTAAATAATTCAGAGTAAAGGTTTTCAAGTAATGTATGTGGTTAGCTGCTCCTTCTTCACAAGCCCCCACGATCGCATACAAGTGACAATTTTTATTTCTATCGGTAGGAATTTAGCTCATGAACACTTTTTTTTATTATTTAAAGAAACGGGCCCTGTTTTATTAAATTTGTCGTTTTTTACACCAATAAATATTTAGCATGACCAAAAATTTTTAAATAGCTGAAAAATGGCATGTACTAGGGCAAGTTCTTTGTCGTTATTCTGAAAAAGTAATTATATGTGGGAAAAAATGCAAGTACCTGGCATTATTATGCATTATAAGCCCAAAATTAGAGGTCCCGGGTTCGATCCCTTGTGAAAACATATTGTCGTTATAAGTTTTTAGTATAAATTACTTTTCTTTCAAAATAACAATTAAAAAAATTGTTTAGGGTTTTAACTTAATTACATTTTTACATGCTGTAACTTTTGTTCAAGAAATTTTCAAACAGCAATATTTAAAAGATACGAAAGGGGAAAATAGGAGAGGGAGTCATGTTTTATAAAACCGATGATTTTATTTCAAATGAACAAAATTTGAAATAAAGGTATAAAATAAAATTTCAAGAAGAACGCAGAAATTATGTTCTGAGCACCCATATGTTCTACTAATGTTCTCTTAGGGGGCAATTCAAGAAAAGCCTACTGCTAAAAAAACACTTTCTTTAAAACCTAGGGATTTTGCTGATGTTCTGTAGAGTTATAAACCCGTAATAGAAAAGAAGATGACACGAGAGGCTTTGTCGATTCCCCCGGGAGATTTTTTTTACTATCATATTTTAACCTGCTGATAGAAGCGTATATCTTGCTTACTTTGGATCATTTATTTTGTTCTTTTCCTTGGCATATCATCTCAGGAACTAATTTTGTAACATTTACTTGTTTGACGCATTATTGTTTAAAAATATTTTTCTTGTATATTAGTTCTCATGTGATAGAAATTATTTTTAGGGAAAATTCTTTTCCATTAGAGTTTTTTTCTATTATATAGTTGAAGCCAGGCATCGTATTTCTTTATATACTGATAATATATAAATCGTATTTTTATATACGAGCAAGTACTGAAGTACCCAAATGGGTGTATTATCAATAATAAAACATCAATTATCATACAATAAATTGGAATAATTTCCTAGAAATTGATAATTAAATGGATTAATTTATAATCGATTGATATTTCCGAAGTTTGTTCTTAAATTATATAGTCAAGGAGTATATTCAATGTATTATTTAGAATTGTGAAATATTATGGTATTCTATAAAGTTGTATGCACAAAATATAACTTTTATTTGTGTTCAGTAAGGAATAATTACCTTGAAAAGTATCATTCTACACAAAAATGTTAAAAAAAGTGTAAATTTTAAAATCGGTCAAAAAAGTTTCAATTATTTTTTCTGTAAATTGTTATTAATATTCATTAAGACAGTTATAATTGCATTTAACCACTTAGCGTTTGAATTTTAAGTCATTTTTAACCAATTTTGAGTGTTTTAATCATTTGGAAATTTTCCGCTGTTTTACTCCGTTGAGACCTGAGTTCCACACACGTGGACCTTATATTACTAGTCCCCTAAATTATCAATTTCAGAAAAATGGTTTTTTTTTGGTGAACTCTGATGTCAATGTGGGAGTGTAAAAGCCATGAAAGGATATTGAAGTTGTTATTATTACTTCGAGTCTGAAGAGGATAATGTACGGATTTTCACGTTACTGAAAATTATATTTTAGAAAATCAAATGTTTACGAGTAGGACTTCTTTTAAGAATTAAATTTGAATAAAATTATTGTATTCCTGTGTTGGGATATTAAGCTAAATATCGGAAACTGCTTTGCATTGAAGGAGCACATTCTCAGTATGGTCATTCAGAGTCACTCGACATCAATACATCAATCTAGTAATCAGTTGTTATTTGAAGGTGTCTATCACAGTTTACTTCGTAACTACAGTGTATTTACTGTTAGAATAACATTCAACTAGTGGCAAAATTTCCATTCTAGAGTTTTTAAGTGCAATCAAATTTTGAGTTTTCATGCAGAAAAGGATATTCTTTCCGCATGTAAAGAAACCTCGAAAACTTATTTTGGTGGAAAACTCTACAGAATTTACAGCAACTAAATTTTTTCCTCTCATTCACAAATAAATGTTTCTAAGAACAACAAAGAAATCCATTTTGCGTATTTAATTTTCGAAATTTATTATACATTACATTCAAAAAGAATATTACTTTAAATCTATAAATAGTTAATTTGGAAGATTTTATGGATTGAAAAGTGTGAATTGAACTCTTTTATTAAAGCTAATGCATATTTCAATATTTTTTAAAATAAAGATCGTTTGTTGTAGTATTTCGTATGCAAAAAGCAGTGTTCCTGAATATCTTAAGATGGTTCTACATAGTACACCTGCACTCATTTTTTTTGCTTTCTTATATAAAATATTTTTAAAACTCCAATGTAATGTTTTCCTAAAAGGTAAAAAAAAATTATTTCTCATTTTATAGATTACCAAAAACAATTTCCTGTTATGATTTTTTTAAATAACAAATTTTAGACTATTTTTAATATTTCCACTTTTGCTACATATAAAGTACGCATAAATATTTTTTTATAAATTGTATTTGAAGTAGTACGTTTAATTCTATGAGTTCCATTAATTTAACAAAGATCCTTAATTATATGAAGGTGGTCCGACATATACATGCTTTCTATTTTTTCATAATCTAAAGTACATTTCGTAAAATTAATGTAACTTTTTCCCAAAAGGTAGAAAAATATTCCTAACACTAGCCACAAAATGATATAAAAATATCTAAAAAATACCAAAAATATTTTACTTCAGCATTTCCTTCTTAAATAGCAAATTATAGAATCAATTTAATTGAGTTACGGGTATTTCGTAAACAGTTGGCTCAACGGAGAATGATATACATCTTCTCGACCTACAAAAATCATTAACTTCAATTCCCATCAGGCCTATAAATTCCTCACATACATTATGTAATGCATAATTTACGTTGCCACTTATAGAGAATCTATGCTCACTTCTACCCAGACTTGGGTGTATATAATTTGAAGTAGCACTCTATTTGAATTATATACACCCAAGTCTGGGTAGAAGTGAGCATAGATTCTCTATACTGGCGCCCGAACAGGGACAGTAAGTCAAACCAGCAGTACTGCCACGTAAACTTCTGGCCCGTAAAGCACCAGCGCAGGATAACACCTTTTTCAACCTTAACAACAACTCCTCCTTTTTTTTAATGACGCTGCGTGGTATTTATACTAAGCGCGTATGCCAAAATTAGCATATCTGAAGCAGCTTCTTTAATTCACTCAAAAGTTCGATTCTTGTGAATCGAATCTTGTGTATACCTTACACACTTCTACTTTCGTTTATTAAATCATTATAATTGATAACGTAAAAAATCATTTCGTTCAACAAGTTTTCCAAGGTAGAAATTTAGCCTTACGTATTATTATTTACCTCGTATTTATATCCACGAAACTCTGAAACTATTTTATTTACACTGTAGTTATTATTAATACGAATACTTCTTGCCAAGGTTTCTGTTATGTGTCCATTTGCATGTCCTTTTTGCAAAGATGCGTTTAAGAACTGATTATTATTTTTAATACAGTAACTAGGTATTGATATGTTTTTGTAAACTCTCCAAAAATTATTATTTCAGATAATTATAAAGAAGAAGGTTTCAGAGGCCTTCCTAATTTTTGGCGCTTCTGGAGCCTATAAAGTTATCCGCCTCTCTCTACAACAAAATAAATTAAAGCAGAATTGATAAAGTAACGCCAAAACTAACCATAAAATTTTTATGACATCGTAATGCTTCTAGCCGAATCACGTGTCGATTTTGAGGAACTCTGAACCTTGGTCGACAAGCACGCATACTGAAAAAAGTTTTATCCGAAAAAAATCTAATCAAGCGTTTTACAAATATTTTCATCAGATTAACAGTGTGTTAGTGAAGGTCAGTATATTCCTACACAGTATATTTCTCTCAAGGTTGTTTTGGTTCCGTTGAGAGCGCTACGGTCATCTTTTGCTACACGACAGTGTGTCTAAGGTATATTTTTAGCTGCCTTGATAAGCTTTTAGTAAACTATGTTGTTGATGGGTTTTTTTAATGAAGACAGAAGAGCTGTTCACATATTTTTAATGTTTTAGAATATTTCTTATTATTGCTGGTATAAATTTTATGCTCTAATTTTGAGTGGTAGTGATAATTATTTGAGAATACTTAGTTCCAAGCTAATTATTGACTTGAATTTGCTTGACAATAGGTTTGATATTTCACCGAGTTGTCTTGCATGTATAGAACTATGTGAAACAGTCATACATAACTCAATGATTCTAGCGATATAGCTGCGATTGTATATGGACAGAATGGATATTATATATAAAAAACGTGTTATGAAAATTAACCTTTAAATGCTGAATTGATATTTTTCCTTCTCATTTTTACGCCAACCATTAGTGTGGTTTCCTCTGCTTTAATAACTATTCTTACCATTGTGGCATTGTACACAGTGTAAGTATTGTAACTATTGTGGTATCGTATACAGTGTAACCATTGAAACCATTGTAACATTATTTATAATTGTAGCATTGTCTGAAAGACATAATATTTATAATTGTAGCATTGGTGAAAGTCGAAGCAATTTCCCTCCTTTTTTGTATACTTTATCACGTTTTCTTTGAAACTATGCATTAGTTACTTTAGTGTTCGCTGTATGACCATAAACATCAATACTGTTCCCCAAATTCAAAGAAGGTGCATTGGAATGATGTGCATTTTGGAATGATGATTTTAAAATGAATGCAAAGATGTGATGAAGAAAACCATGGAAATGCTTATCTTGGTAAGAAGAACTTTTAAAGAAATGACTGCGATTCTGAAAGAGAAATAAGAGAGTAAAACTCAAAATAGAAATTCAAATGTTAAAACATAACGTAAGATAATTATTTTGACAGTGATATAAAAATTGATAGAAATAACTTCGAGAAAAAGTATGCAGATAAATTTTGTACAGTTTTCAAAGTAGACGCTAGATCCAATTGTCGCACTTAAGGGGGATTGACGATGTCACTTTTTCAAAATATTGGAAGTGGAACAAATGCTCACGTACTCTATGAGAATTACAACAATGATAAAAGTATTTTCAGAGGGGATATTTTAAAGATTTGACTAACCAATTAAAGATATAGTTGTTTGAGAATGCAGTGACTGGAGTGATACTTCCATCCATAATTCTGAGTATTACTGATGCAATTTCGAATAGTGAAGATTAAAATAAGTTGTCTCTTTTGTCTTCCAAAGATAAAATAAACATATTTTGATGTCATTATTTTTAAGAAACTAATTTGTCTTAAGTATTCATTTTGAAAATCCATCAAGATAAAACTAAATTCATGAGTGCAGAGTTGAATGTCAAAACATTACTACCTGTATGGAAATATAACCATAATTTTTTGAAATAGCACATAGTTTTATTTATCTAAGATCTGAGTTAAACTGTGAAAATCCTGTATCATCAGAAATACATTGAGTCATTATGGCATTGCATAATCTCAGAAACAATAAAGAGAATGATTTCTGCTAACAAATGCTACTATAGGCTTAAAATACTCTTTTCATTGCCATATGGAATAAATTTGTTTTACTGAGTAGTATCCTTATGGGTATCAAAGAAAATGATCAATGGAGACAGTGTTCTAATTTCGAATTATAAAGGTTTTTTAAAGACCAAGAAGTAATAAAATTTGTTACGATTAATAATATTATTTGGGTTGTTCATCTTATAAGAATCGATGACTCAAATCCTGTTAAAAAATACTTTCTTGGGAAACAAAAAAAAGCATGAAAGACCAAGGTTATAATGGGAAGACTAGATGGAAAGGATTTCCAGATAATTAATGTAAAACACTGTAGTGCTACAAAAAGACGTTGATATGTCAAGAAAATTTTTTCTGCAGAAGACCAGGCAAATGACGTTTCACCCCCAAATCCTTGAAATTTACGAAAGCTTCATTAGACGACTTAAAATGTTGCATTTATTTAAGTTCATGCATTAATGCCTTAACACATTTCTTAAATTATGTACAGTGACGCATTAGGTTCTATATATTTTTAATTTTAAAGTGATGTGGTAATGGAAATGAAAACTGGCATTTATACATTAGAATATTTTCTAAAATAGTTGAATTTTTCAAAGAAAAAAGAGAATTCAAAATTCAAGAGCCCGATTTTTTATATCATTCAAGCAATCAACAATCATTAAATAATTTGTCGTTATTGTCAGTTTTATATTTCTCTAAAGAATAATAAAATTTCATGCAATTAAAATCAGCAATTTCTCATTACTGTAGAACTAATACATCATTCTGACTTCAGTGGTTAGGGAATAATTTAAAATAAAATTCCTTTCCAACACACATGCGATATAATATTTGCTTTAGTCTGTCTCGTTTCACTCTCTCTGTCTGTCCTATGTTTATGTTTCACACAGTTTTGTGTATTCAAGACTATCATAGGGCTTATGAATGCGTTCTAATCTAACTTTATATAATGGGCAGTGCAAGTATTATTCTATTTAAAGGATTAGGTGAGAAATGTTTGCCTCATTTCGTTATAATATATATAAATAAGTTTAATAATTATATATTACGATACTATTGAAAGAAAAGGAAACAAAACAGTTAAATTGCGCTAAACATATACATTAAGGGAATTTTATAAGTTAGTACTTATTTTATATCTAGTAAAATGGGTAAGATTTCTGATTTTGATATCTAAGCTTTACGGCCCGTGATTCACTTCTTGTGTAAGTATTTCTATATAGGAAATACATTTTTAGAGTGAAGAATAAAGCTGTCTTGCGAGAGACATCTCCTGATATTAACAAAAGACCCGAAAGATTTCGAAGGAAAACTGAAAGTGGCATCCATGCTTCTTCATTCGACACCTGTGATTTATCACTCTGCAGGTGTGAGTTCAATACATGGAACAGAAAAATTCTTCTACAAAACCAAACAAAGTTCATATTTGACGGAGCTGTCATAAAACATCCATCGAAAATGTCGTTCTTTTGGATGTAGTTTTCAACTGCATTTGCAAAAACATTTTATTCATAAGAACACAGAGTATTCCGAAGAAATTTATGTTTTAGATATGAATGGGAGATAAATATTTGAATTTCCCATTCTGTGTGTATTTTTGTTTTCCTTTTTCATACTTAATGTAATCAAAATGTGTCCGGGAAATAAAATTATTTAATAAACTTTTCCGATAATTTCGAATTTCATTAGAATCCAAAGTAAAATCCTCCTCTCGCTATAGGGATGTATATAAGGTAAAAGAAAATAAAAATGTTACGTCAGAGAAGGAAAAATGTATAGTGTAAAATCTTTCAAATTTTTTTCCTCCGTAACTCAAGCATAGATAATTTAATAGTTTTCAAATCTGTAAATATTCATGTTTATTATCATAAAATAACCATAAAAAAATAATGAAATCCTTAGGCGTCTAAATATTAGAATACGAATTATGAGTTTTAATCTCCAGAGTTGCATTTGCCAAAGTAATTAGCTTTTCATATATTCTTAACTACTGTAAAAATGTAGAACTATTAAATACACCCCTCTCTATCTTTATATATATATATATATATATATATATATATATATATATATATATATATATATAATTCATTCATTTTATATTTTCATTGGATTTTCCAAGTTCTTTTGTTTATCTGAAGAGCTAAAAATTACAATGTAAGGTAATTTATAAAAAGTATGACTAAATTTTTGTACACATGAAAATACTACAGTGTCTTTGAATTGAGAAACATTACATTGCTATAAATTTAAGTCATATATATTAGTAATTTTAATTATTTAATTTGGGAATTATAATTTCCTTTTTTTTTAAATTTATCAATATATAAAAGCGGACTCTGTGTAAACGTGCCAAACATAACTTTTATAAAAAATATTTATAAGCAAAACAAGCAAGGTGAAAATTGCTGTCTAAAAGCATCGTTATAATTTTATAGAGTTAAATAAAAAATTAATGTAGAATGCCAAGCGTGACAACATTTTACAAAAATAACTGGCTTACAAAGTTGAATAAAATTAGGTATTCATATGGGATTTCAATTAAAATATATTAAATACATTCAATTATTATATATTAAATACATAAAATGCATCTGATTAAGTAGAATTTAGAAATAAGAGATAAAATTACAGTTACATATATTTTTCAAAATCCAAATAAATAAAAAAAACCATATGAAAAGCTTTGAAAACGGACAACTTTAAATTGCGTACCAGGATTTTTTTTTAAATTATATTGTTGAGATTTTTACAATACTACTAACTTTTAACAGAAGAAAACTGAAGTAGTGTTAAACCGGTAAAAATTATTTGTTCAATCTGTATATTTGACTGAAAAGAAGCGAGACATTATAATTTACAATCATTTTTATATATCTTAGCAATAAAATATCTGCCTGGAAGTTACGAAATGAATATTACAAAATATCTGCTCTTTTTAAACTTTGTTATAGTTGCTGGAATTTTTAGCGACAAATCTTTTCGATGTAGCTCTAAATAAACAGTCACAGATTGCATTTCAAACACTTACTAATAAGACAGAAAAAAAATAATAAACAAGACTATTCAAAATTCACATAGATAAAAACTATGGTTGCACATATTAGTATGATTCATTAGCCTTATATTTATAAATGCTTTGGACATAATTAATAATGCTTTCTTTCCTTTTCAAATCTCCTCACCAGAAAGCAAATTCCTTTTTCATATTATATATATATATATATATATATATATATATATATATATATATATGCATATGCACTCCGTGGTAGGATATATGCGCAATTCAAACTAGTTTATATGTCATATTTAGTGCTTCGGAAATATATAAGCACGTTGATATATATGTTGTGAACAGCAGGATTCAAAGGATATGATAGATAAAGTCAATATTTTACAGTATGGAAAACACGAACCATTACATTAAATTGCAACTGGAGATTAAAAATCCAACGTTCCAACTTTTCTTTAAAGTTTCATTTCTTTAAACATCCCAGGACTCTCTTAGAGATGGGACCCTCCATCCTAACTAATTTTGACACCGCCAATAAATAACGATATCTTCCCCAGAAATTGAAAACGACGACTTATGATAAATGACTTTGGATCTGAAAATATATCCATCATGCTGTTTGAGCAAATCTTGATAGCTTTTATAAGTGCAACAACTGCTGTAAATTTTTCCACTCTTTTAAAGGTTTTTGAAAAGAATTTCTACAGCAATACCAGTAAATTGTTTGCCCTATAAAACTGCGACAGTCTTTGGATGCTTGTGTAATATAAAAGATTTTTACGAGCTTTTTGAGATACATTCTAAAATAAAAAATGTATCTACTTACTACATTCATATCCGAGCACGTACGCATGCATATATATATATATATATATATATATATATATATATATATATATATATATATATATATATATATATATATATATATATATATATATTTATATATATATATATATTTATATATATATATATATATATATATATATATATATATATATATATATATATATATATATATATATTTGTATATATATATATATATATATATATATATATATATATATATATATATATATATATATATATATATATATATATATTTATATATATATGCAAGAAAGACATGCGTTACCTGTTGACCCCTTCATGCAGGATGGTGCCATGCCGCACATGTCACGTGATATCAAGACGTTCCTGATGGAATCTTTCGCTGAAGACCGAGTTCTATAAGTCACGGTTGTAAGGTTCAGTGGCCCACACTGTCACCAGACTTGACCCCGGCAAATTTTTAGTTGGGGGGGGGGGGGGGGCACTTACAGTCTCATGTGTACCGGGGTACCCCAACCAATTTCGTGGATCTGAAAAATGTCATTCGACAGACAGTCGCTGCCATTGATGCTACAATCAGCTGCAATGGCCGTATTTACACGCGTCACTTGACTATTACCTTGTGCTGGTACTAATGTTGAACATCTGTTACTTTAAAATAAATGCGCAGTCTCATGTTATTGTGATCTGTTTGATTTTCTGTTTGAGTTTGCCTCGTTTGCATAAAGTGTCTTAGTATGACGTGTGAGCGCCCTCTTTCGGTTAGTTTTAGAAACTTTTTTTTTTTAGATGGAAAAAAAATTCAATGTCCCTCTGATCTTATTGGCGCAAACAGAAAAATTGTCCGAACATTGCTTCTTTTATTATGAATTTTTGATTTTTGCACGAATTTATGACGCACCCGGTATATATATATATATATATATATATATGTGTGCGTGTGTGTGTGTGTGTGTGTGTGTGTGTATATACAGTGGTACCTCCGAAAGGCGGACAGTCACGGGACCAAAAGTTTTGTCCGTTATTAGGAGGTGTCCGCTATTGGGGAGGGCAACATTTTTATAAAAAACTTTTTGCTCTTTTGTTTGACTTTTGATTGAAAATTACGGCTGCAATTTTAATTAGAAAGGAAAAATTAATCAGGCAAGAAAAGAATAACTATTTACTACTTTTCCTTTTAATTGTATGCTAATCCTTTTATCTTGCATTAAATAATCCCAAAATACAATGTATAGTAGCTAAATTATTTTAATTACTGCTGAAAAAATCTCTTAAGAAAGTTTGATTTCTCTTTTTTACACAACAAACCTGTTTTTCAAGATGAATCTTCAGAGGATTTAGCTTTGCTAGTCCCTCCGAATCTTCGATGTTCATAAAGAAATGTTTGAATTGTTCGCTGTATTTCAGTGCTTCCAAATAATCTTTGATTTTGCAGTCTTCCATTGGCGATTCCTCATCATCATCCTCAGAAAGGGCCAGTGTTTCAGTGGTGGCCCGATGAATTAAATTGGAAACACGCGGGTTTTCTTCTTCAATGGAAAAAGCGTCGTCTATCTTGACTTCCTCTTCAACGGTGACATTTGAATCCAAATTTTCTACTAGATCCGCAAGTTCATTTTTGCTTTTTTCGGTAGTGCTGTCAGTTGCCACTTCGCTTGTACTCAAAAATCCCGTCTTTTTAAAACATTTTAGAACGCACCCAGGTACTACCTTTTTAAGGGCTGACGTAGTCCAGGAATTTGCATCCAAATCAGATACCGATTTTGTCAACTCTTCACTGGATTTGCAGAAGATAATCTGTGTCAGAAGCAGATTTCTGAATCGTACTTTAAAGCTGCGGATAATTCCCTGAAATTGGCTGTAGCATTGTCCATGAACAGAATGATTTTTCTCTTGTTTTTTTCATTTTGTTGTCTAACTCCACAAACCAATCGCTCATTATCTCAGTGGTTATCCACGCATACTTATTTGACTTCCATGAAACACTAAATTTTCGCACATCAATGTTCTTGAAACATCTAGGCTTCTTAGCTTTTCCAATAACAATTGGATTTTCCAAGTCTCCCAGCATGTTGCAAGGCAGCAAAAGAGTGAGCCGCTCTTTTGAAATTTCCCGCTACTACATTTTCCACCCTTATAACATAAGGTCTTGTCTGGAAGGACACGGAAAAAGAGGCCAGACTCATCGGCATCGAAAATGTCTATGTCACCATATCCTTTGCACAAATATTTAAGATTTCCAATCGAATCTGTTACTTCATTTGAATTTACAGATTTTTCTTCAACACAAATCTGTTTAAAAAATATGTTGTGACGTGTCCGAAATTTTTCCATCCATCCATTTGAGGCGTTAAAAGCTTCTAATTTTGAAATGTTTGCCAAAATAATTGAAAGTTTTTCAAAATACCTGTCCGCTATTCGGAGTGTCCGCTATTCAGAGGGAATAACATGGACTGTCCTATATAAAAGGACTGGGACTCGTAAAAATGTCCATTAATTAGAGGTGTCCGCTATTCGGGAGTGTCCGTTAAGGGAGGTTCCATTGTATATGTGTACACACATATATATATATATATATATATATATATATATATATATATATATATATATATATATATATATATATATCTATGTGTGTATATATATATATATATATATATATATATGTATATATACAGTAACCACCGCTTATAGAGATCAGTGGTTATAAGAATCAATATCGCAAAAACAAAAACAAATGTATTATTTCCATGTTAAAATTTTCGCTTTAAAGAATCAATCCACCGGTTTTAAGAATCAGTTTACACTCTTCGCTTTCCTTTCACTTTTCCAAAAACGCCCCTTAAACCCTCAAAAGGTACGAAGTTGTTTCTTTATTCTTTTTAAAAGAAAGAGTGATAAGATGGGATGGAATACAGTCGTAAAATGCATCCCTTTTTTTGTTAGACATAACATAATAGTTTCCCCTTAAACGCTTTAGCTAAATACTGTCCTATTAGTTTGACCCAGGGGCATCCTACCCGTGCGGATCCGATTTCACTTTTCTCCACTGACAAACAATGACAGGGACTCTTCTTTCCCACCTCCCACATCCTGGTTGCGGCTTCCTGAACCCTGAAACACATAAATCTTCGGGGAAGTGTTCACTATCACTTGGACAACGTGACATTATTAGATTCAGCACGTTTTCAAACCGTGAAATGTAAGCTAGAAGGTGAATCTTGGTCTGAGACTATTGGTATTGAAAGCGGTATATACAGCCTCCCGAAAACTTCATTACGTCAAACTACCATAGAAAACTTTTTCTTGCACCCTTTCTGTAGTTGAAATGTTAAACTGTTAAGCAGGTATGTTGTAACAAATATTGAATTTTTTTCTTCTCTTACTATAATCATGTGTATCTACTTATAGGTCAAGAAATTAAGTTGTATTTTTAAAATTATAAAATAATTTTAATAAAAGATAATTAACGTAAATTATAGAGTATTTTATAGTAAATTATCTAATATATGTATATCTAGGTGTGTGTGTTCCTGTCGAAAAGCCTAAATTTCGGCTATAAGAATCAACCACTTAAAAGAATCAAAAACAGTAATAACAAACGTGATCCTTATAAGCGGAAATCACTGTATATATATATATATATATATATATATATATATATATATATATATATATATATATATATATATATATATATATATATATATATATATATATATACATATATATATATATATATATATATATAAGATACAAAACCCAAAAACCTTAACTAATTTCTAAATTATTTTAAATTTCCTTCGGCGTAAAGTTAATTGCGTAGTTTGGTTTTAAGAACAAAGGATTGGAGCATAACGAAAAAACTAAAGTAGGTAATCGACATATCATGACTTTAAATTCCCAATCTCGCGGGTGCCAAATCTTATATAACGCCACGGGACTCAATCCCAGAGAACTGGCCTGGGGCCCTCTGTCCAATCAATGCAAGAGTTCAAGGGTCATGTGAAAATCCCTTCAGGAAGTATTAAGAGACCCACCAAGGTCATAGCCGGGATTTTACCCTCTGTCGTGCTGCTAGTGAAGTTGTATCTGTTTCGGCGCTCTGTTTCTTTTGTCTGCGTTTTATACGATGCCATATCCAGGTCAACTCTGGGCTGAGCCGCCCTGGTCTCTTCAGTAAAGAAACTTAACAGGCATAGATGAGGACTATGTTTTCTTTGAGTGAGTTCCTTGATTCACTCCGGCCACGTCTACGTATCTTAAATCATCCCAGGTGTAACTCCATCGTTTGCGGCATTCCACCTCGTGTGACTGCAGTGTTCCGGAATCCGTGGTGTGTGTGTGTGTGGGGGGGGGGTTGCATATATATATATATATATATATATATATATATATATATATATATATATATATATCCTAGCTTTCGTGGCTGAAAATCAAGTAAACATTAAAATACTTGTTTACCCTATTACGAAGTTCCTGGTTAATGTATTCTAGAGGTAGTATTTTTCTATTGCATATAAAAACAAGTTTATGTGAATGAAAAATAAACTTGGTACTCTTTATCTTAAGCGAGAAGTAATATCTGGTGTCTTCCTTGCTATGCGACTTAATACACAGTCATCTATTTACACTTTAACACTTCATGGATAGTATAATGCATTTAGCAGTTAAAACGTATTCCGTGATTGCAAGGACTTTACATATTAATTTATATGATTAATTTGAGTTTCATTTCAGTTAAGAACACTTGATTCTCAAATTTGTCAGTGTATAAAATGTTTAAAATAATAGACTTTATACGACAAAGCTATCCCTTAAGCCTTATAAATATAAGTTTATTTCCTCATTTTTAGAAAATTACATATGAGTATTTACCTAAAAATATTACGAAGTAGTTTTCAAAATGTTACAGACAATTTAAATTTTATAATTGGGAAATTTTTACTGCACTTGTAACGAAGAACATAGAAATATTTGAAAACCACATAGACTTTCAAACTACAAAAATCCAAGAAAAGGATTGTTGAATCCTTGCATCATCAAGATGAATCGCTTACAGTTCCAAGCATACATATGCTACAAATAATGTATGAAACTCAATTGCAATATGGACTAAGAGAAAATGTAATAATGTTAACTAAAAAAAATGCATGACGTTCGTGAAACGTATTTAATTCTCCTTAAAATCTCACACAGTTTCTTGGGTATTTTGTCACTTTTAATGATCTTTATTGATCGATTTAAAATGCCCCAAACAACGAAGATTGATTTTGACTAATACAGTTATTACGCTCTGTGCGCATTTCCTTCATTTGAGATTCTAAAGAAGAACTAAAAAAACGAATTTTCATAATTTCCGATAAAATTGCATAGTTTTACTAAAACACTTTCCAATCATGTCCTGCTGAATGATGCACAAATAAACATTTTCAATGGTTTTAACCCAAGCGGAATGGAGTTGAATGCATATATGCCATTGAAGCTAAAGTTTTACAATGTTATATAGTCAAATGAGAGTATATAGAAGAAAAAAAATTAACTTCCCATCTTCGAATATTTCAGAGACAGTTGCATTTTTATTTTCACACCCAAAAAGAGAGGTTAATAGGAATGCCTCTATTAAGGAGAACATGCTAGAAAATTAACAAAATATTTCGATAATAGTTGATAAAAAACAAAAGGCTAAAATATTCTTATTTATTCATTGTTCAGATATATCTCATAGAACAATTTTTGATGGACAACGTATCATAGGGACCAAGGAAGTTTAATGTGCTTTAATAGTATTTACTTCAGAAATTAAGCAGCTTATTTTTTCTCAGAAAGGACAAAAAATGTATTTATTTTATCAGATAATTACTTTAAAACGATTAAAAAATTAACATTGAACAAATAAGGAAACAAATACAAAATATAATTCTCGAATAAATGAATTTGGTCGTATTCTAGATATAAACCATATGAAAATTATACGATAAACCTCAATTAAAAATATGTGATATAAGTGGAAATGGATGTTTTATAGACACACTTTCATACTTATAAGTATTATAAAACTAAAATTTATTATTTAAATTTTTAATTTTTTGTGCTAGTACTAGACAGTTAATACTCCACACTTTACTTCATCATTTTCATTTCCCTTGTATATTTTCGTGTCACAAAAAGAAATTTACTTGTGCATTTATTTTGATGGTATTCATACCATCGACATAAAAATATGTATAATGCATGCATCTTTCTTATTTGCTAGACATATGCATCCGAAATACACGCCATATGACATAAAATATGTTTTGCTTGCCTTCTATATTAAATTGAAAAGATTTTTTTTTCTGAAGAAACCCTAGAATTTTTTTCTTTGATAACAATTACATACATAAGTTTGAAATGAAAAATCATTACGTGTACTAATCCTATTAATAAGGTGTAAATACAAAAAAAAATGTTTTTTAAGTTGACCCATTAACCGCCAAAACTATAAGGGGTGAATTTTTTTTATACAAATAATATTGGCTATTCATTTGAACATATACAACATTAATTTATGGGTAAAATAACAAAACTGGTCTTAACTTTCGAAAAATCGAGTGTTGCGTTCACGCAACGTCAGCGGAATAAGAGTATTGACATTAAGTGAGTTCAACTGAACTTCTGCAGGGTTTTCTTTGATTTGAGCACTGGGAACTTTTTTTAAAACTTTGTTACACTTTAGAAAGATAATGATCACTTTACAGGTAATTTATTTATTATAAAGATTTAACTTATTTTTCCTTTACAAAATTACTTATTATATCCAGAAAACAGTTTCTATCACGAAAAGCTTCACTACAATCACGACGTAGAGTAACGTGACAAACTTTCAATGAATAAATTGTCTCGCTATGGCATTGTTTACTACGCAGTCTTCTGCTGTCTTCGGACTTGACAATAAAATGTCCACGTTCTCCACGTAATGGCTTTTGCATGATGAATGTCCTTATCAAGATATCAGTAAAGTTCTTCCTGAGGTAAAGAATAATATCCCGTCGGCAGCAATATTCCAATGAACCATCTCATGTAGGCTTCAGATGCTAAAAAATGGGGGTGATTCTTTTGTTGGGCACATGAGTTTGTCTATTCGACGAGAAGGGAATAAACTTCTGAGCCAAAGAGAGGATCAAAAATCTATGCACTAGTTTTATCTTGTATTATACTTTTCATAGTTCCGATTTGATCTTTTTCTTCATTTTTCGGCTGAGACATATTCAATGGTCCCTTCTTTATCCATTTCAAATCTTCAGTTTTTGTTTTTTTAATTTTTTCGAAAAACTTGTACTGCTTTTAGGAGGCAAAAACTTCTTTTTTACTCACACTTCAATTTCGGCAGCAGTATCGCATGGTAAATCATCATTGTCACTATTCAAAATATTATCATTTCCTTCTTTTTCATCACTAGCCTCTGCTGTCTCTTTTAGAATAACAACAATATCAGTTTAATTCTCGTCATCATTATCTGAATCTTCGTCGAAAATTCTTTGAAGAACTTCTTTAAACGTAAAGTATCTAGTTTCAGGCATTTCTATAACCACAGAACGGGGGAAAGTTCTACGGAGTCGAGCGACACATGTGAATACCCTTTTCCCGCTGACGTTGTGCCAACGCAACACCTGTTTTTTCTTCCTCCCCCACCCAAACAAAATCAACCGATTGATGGAATGTTCTGATAAACTTTGACCTTAGCTAAAAATAAATCACCCCTAAATCTCACTTTTGTCTCCCTATATTTCTTCTGTGAAAAAGACTAGGAGAAAGTTCTCGTTCAAAAATGCTTAACTATCTGTCTAAGTTTGGAACTCGTTAATTAATTAAAAGAACAGCTGAAGGCAAATATTTTTCAATTCGATTATTAACCCTACTCAAAAACTACTGTTAACATAAAATTCATTTGATAGCTAAATTTTGATACGCATTTATTTTGACCGTTGCGTCAACGCAACACCAGCGGTTAATGGGTTAAATGAAAATCAAATTAATCATGCAAATAATATGTAAAGTCCTTGTGATCATGGAATACGTTTTAACTGCTAAATGCATTTTATTACTGTCCCTGAAGTTTTAAAGTGTAAATATATGACTGTGTACTAAATCGCATAGCAAGGAAAACACAAGATATTACTTCTCACTTAAGATAACGAGTAACAAGTTTCTATTTCCTTCATTTAAGATTGTTTTTATATCCAACAGAAAAATACTACCTCTAGAATACATTAACCAGGATCTTCGTAATAGAGTAAATAAGTATTTTAAGCCACGATTTTTAGCCACGAAAGCCAGAATATATATATATATATATATATATATATATATATATATATATATATATATATATATATATATATATATATATATAAATAAGTTTTTAGACTATTGAGTAAGTGGTCCTTCTCATATCTAAACATAAACTTTTCTGCAAATGTTGAACAGTAGAAAAATATTTTTGTCCTCTTAATTATGTTGTACTTAAATGAGAAGATGTATTTTTATATTTGAACAACACATTTTTCCTTTAGGCATGTATAAAGTGTTTAGTTATGTAGAATTTGTAAAAATATATTATTAATGCATGAGAATGTTTGCTTGTCTAGATCCTTAAAATCAATAACCTACAGTAGACAAATAATAGACATACCAAAAATGTTTTCTAAAATGTACAGTACCTCATAATTTCATTTATGCGTAGATTAGCCAATAAAAAATTTTGCAACTACAGTGTAGTATTAAAAAACTTGAAATGTATTCAAATCCCTTAGTTGTGTCTTTTATTTGGACCGATGTTTATTTTATTTCAGCAAGATAAAAAATAAAATACAAAACTAAAAATTACAACTTAAACCAAAATTTATAAATTACAAATAATTCACGGTATTCACTGAATTCTCACCACTTTTTTTTTCATAGTTTGAATGCTAAATGAAATCATATTTTACCTGATTCATTGAGAAACCATTGGTAGAACCATGGTAACATTCAAAAGTAATATCATTAATCTGAAACTTTGTAATAATTCAGAGAAGTTTAACATTGTATCTCAGTGTTAGCGCTAAGCCTAATTATCACAGGAGATGCATCCTATACTTACTTTTTCCTTTATGAGCAGATTACTAAGGAAATTATTTCCTATATCTCACTTACACGAAATACTTATGTAACCGTTCCAAACTAAACCTAAATAATCTTAGAATACACTACCATCATTGCTTTGAAACATGCGTAATCAACTACGGTAGAACAGCAGTTTAAAGAGATTCACATTCATCTCGAAACAAAATATGGTGTCTACAGACTTAGTCTGATTAGCCAAGAGAAGTCCAAATCTTTAACAAAAATTTATTATCTTTGCATTACAGATGCTGTCACTGCTTTGGACAATTAACCCCGTACAATCTAATTTTTTTCGAAAACGGAAGCATTTGTCGCTAGACATTCACCTATATGTACACCGCAAGACTGTTGGCCATTCATTTAAGGGTGCACCGTATAGGTGGCCAGCACTACCCCCTACAAGCCGGTCCCGTAATTTAGAACCGAGTCACGTGATAAGAGCAGTAAACTTAACCCCGCACCTCCAGAGGTAAATTTGAGACCTTGGAGGACATTGCAGTCACGACAGATTTTTCGTGCACTAACCGCCATAGTGTACACGGCAGTGGATTTGTCACCAACGGGCATCGAACTAGTGACGTTCAGATAATTGGCCCGCTGCCTTTGCCAACTGGGCCACCGCGCCCATGTATTGCCTAAATATTGAGCCATATTTAGTTTGCATGACCAAGGACTTCACTATGATGCAACATAAAAGGCGACTTGTTATACACTGAAACCAATTGGTTGTGACCACCTACTCAGTATATTGTTCTGCCATCTTTTTCTCTCAATACTGCTACGATTCTCTTTGCCATGGACTCTATGAGATGTTGGTAGGTGGTTTTAATATGAGAACATATTCTATAAACTGCATTCTTTAGTTCTATATGATTTGATGGTCCAGGATGCAGCTGACTGATTCCACATTCAACCTTATCCCGTAAACGATCGATTGGATTGATATCTGGTGATTGTGGAGCTCAACTAAGCAAAGTGAGGTCTCTTTCATTCCTTTGAAACCATCTGAAGACATTGTGAGTTGTATGGAATAGAGGATACTCTTGCTCGAAATATCCGTCTATAGTGGGGTAACTATTAATAGAACTGCATTGACTTGATCAGCGTCAATGTTTAAATACTTAAGGGTATTTAGAACATTATTCAACACGAATAAAATGGCCTAAACAGTGCCATGAAAACATCACCCCCAACCCATAGCACAACCCCCTACTAGTTTGAAATGTTTGGGCAATGCACATAGGGTCCATGCGTTCTTGCTGTTTTCCCCTTATTCACACCCTACCATCAGCATGGTGTAATTGAAAACGTTAATTTTCAGACCACGTTTCCATTCTCTATTTATTTACTGTCTAATCCTTGTGATCCTGTGTTAACTGAAGACGTTTAATTTGTTAGCTACATATAGCCAAAGTTTCCAAACAGACTTTTGGGTTCCATTCCTTATACGTTGCAAAATGCAACGAACAGTACGATGAGAGGTCACTGGAGTTACTTCCTGATTAAATTTAACTATAATTTAAGGTGTTATTGCCCTTCTGTTTGACAAGTTTTGAAACTCTCCTTTCAACTTGAACATCCAGTAGCTGATTATGACAACACGCCTTACGTTGAGACAGGGTTTTTTGTTTGGTAACCCACTCTTTGTAAACATGAACAACAACTGCTTTCGAACATTTTACAAACTAAACTACTACATTCAAAATACATTAAATGGCGTATTTACTCATTCCTTCATAATAAATCCTCTTCAAATGTCTTTATAATCATCCAGCAATCTTATTTTATACCAATTTCCCCTTCTATCGTCAATAGTGTGACGTCATAGCTGGTTTGCATAAAATTATCGGTTCATCTTAGTATATTGGCCACTCAGTGTACATCCTTTTCCCACCGTCAATATTATGACTGGGATTATCTCAAACATACAGCTACATTTTGGGATGATTTGTGTGTAGTGGCTGTTACAAGTGATATCTGCCACAGAACCCCATACATGTTGAAATATATAGCGCTACCGTAGTATACAAAGGTCAGTTTTGCATACCCTAAACTAGTTTTCCATCCTCAGTTATCTCAGTCTCATATTGAAGTCATTTCGCGAGCGACTTTCTGTTTCGTACATTTCTTTATGGAGCATTATGCCAATTTTATAGTTTTGACTGCTTGAGTTAAATTTTACTCGGTTATTATATTTTGTAAAATTCTTGTTAAGTCTTGAAATGTTTTGGAGATTTTTAAAACTGGGATGCCTTCCAATTTGTTGCTGATGATAAGATCCTTCTGGAAGATCAATAAACTTTATCAATGATTCGTCGCACGAGTATAATATACCCTGGATGCGCTAATTCTTGATAAGACTGATCATAAGTAGTTTTATAACGATGTTACCCATTTTGGGAGTGATTAAGAAAAAAATGGCAAGGTAAGGCATAATATAGACAATCGTCAAGGAAGATAATGCATTTTGTACTTAAATTTAAACTAAGATTTCATTTTTGGTTAAAGAATAAGTGAGAGAAAATTCAATTTGTGTTTGTGTGAGAGTGTCTCAAAATGTTTTTAGACTCAATATCTTGATACTTTTTCTTCAACAATCTATGATAATTATGAAATTATAGTAACAAAGATAATTTCACCTTCTAATATCACACTGTATTTTATTTTGAAGGCATTTTGTGCCAAAACATCAAAGTTAATTATTTAGTGAGTGACTCTGAAGAATATATAATCCAGATATTGACAGGTTATTAGCTCATTTTAGTAATTTTTAAGTTTATATTTGATAGTTTTTCATGTTTTTTACTGTAATGGAACAGTTTTAAAATAAATGTTTAGATTTTTCCTCCTATTTGTAATATTTGTTGAAATATAATATTTTTTATACGAAAAACTAGATACATACTGTTTCATTGATTAATGTAGGATTATTATTTTTAAATCCACAACTAATTAATGGTTCATACATAAATGAGCACTGTAAGAAAGACGATCCTTTTCTGTAGTATGTACTAAAATTAAAATGCGAATTGTTAATGCTACTTTTAACAATCGATGGCTTTAAATCGAAAGTTTTTCATTCACATAAAACCAGGAAAAATGCTACGCTTCTAAAAAGAAAAGTTTTTCCATATTTCTAGCGTGTAACACACACATTTTCCTTCAATGTGAGCTAGATTTGCGCGATCGGAAGGAAGAGAAAACAATTTTTTGAAAATATTTTTATTGGAATTGTGCCATAGCATTTTACGGCAAGAATTCGAACACAGGGTATATTTATCATATTTTAACAACTTTCTTTCAGATTTATATCAAATGAAACGTAGATTTCACTACATCTAGATATTCTCTAAAAAATTCTCCATGGGTGTGTGAATTATTCTCTATTACTTTTCAAATATGGAATAAAATATTTTATTCAAACTATAGTGTGAATATTTTCTTATCTTAAATTTTGACGTGGGATACTACATAAAATGTATGAGGCTAAAAAATTCCCACATATCTCATAATGCAATACCATAAGTATATTATAATAGAAGATTATTTCCAAATGATAAATGCATCATGGAATATCTAAGTGTTCAAGTGAATTGAACAATACAGAATGTTTCGTAGAAAAATTAAGGTATGTTCTACATTTTCGGGATTGATTGTGTGTTTGGACACTAATTATTAAAATATAGATTATGAAAATTGTGACATAATTCATGCCATTTTGTCCTGAAAATACCGGTAATCTTCAAATTAATTTTTTCTAACGGAAAAGAAGCACACATACTTCCAGAAAATTTAGCGGTGCAGACAGTATTACTAAACTTCACTCTAAAAAAACATTTCGTCTATTTTATGAAAAATCGTTCATTTTTCAAAAGTAACCCATCATCCATTTTTCTATTCAGAAAATCCTCCTTTTTTTATAGTACATGTGAGATTGGTAACTTTTCCAGGATACTATAAATGATATAGTACCAAATTAACGTATAAAAATAATATAATTTTAGTAAACTTAGTTTTATGGACTTATAGGAATAAGAAAATGCATAGTAAATATGTTTGTACATGGTTTGGTATATCGAGTTTGCAAGTAGTTGTCTAAAATTGTCTAGTATGAAGTAAAGTGAATAAGAGATAGGTTTCGAATACTTGACCATCATTAAATTACGAATGATGGGTTAAACGCCAGGATACACCTCTTACTTGAACTAGTGAAGGAAAATTGGTGCAAAGTTTTTTTTTTCATATTTTGTATGTGTTCAATGGTCGTTATTAAATTCTCTGATAGAGAAGAAAATATTGATATGAATTACATTTCAGGTACATGGTATCAAAAACAACTAGCTGCTGCGCGACCAGCATGATCACTTTTAGTTTTGCATTTTCTTTTGCAAAACAACTCAACTGAAATTAACATATGTAAGGAATGTTACCATTACCTATTATCATAAATATACGTTGTTAAGGGGTAATGAACGCCTTAGTCGGTAGTCAGCCAACAAATTTATAATCATTGCTAAATTCACTATAAGGCTGATTCTAAAACATCGTGATTAAAAAATGTGAATTTCTTTTACTGCAGTACAGAGTAAAAGATAAGACTGAGAAACCCAACACCAATGATTTTAAAAGTGACATCCCTCTCTGTATGTACTATTTTTCAAAATTAAAATATCTGCACTTTATCATTACATCAAATAAGAAATTCTTGGGGAAAATTTTTTTCACTTAAAAAGTGGAGAAAAAATTCAGCAAGTACTAAAATATAGTGTGGATTACATCACTCTCTGTATGTACTATTGTTCCCAATACAGATATCTAAACTTAATCATAACAAATAATAAATTGTTGGGAAAATATATTCACTTATAATAGCGGACGGCCGCTAATGTTTACATCCGGTAGTTCCAGCCGTTGCCATTCGAAGTGTAGAAATATCGTCGATTTTTGTGCCGCATACCTATGCGTTTTATATATATAGATTGTTATAGATGAAAATAACTAACAGAAAATACAGGAATATTTGAGGACTTAATGTAATTGTAATTACAAAAATTTAGTATTTTTTCCTAAGATAATCCACTCTAATAACTTTTTAAAATACTTCATTTTCTCATATTTATGGAGATGGAGATACGAAAGTTTAGAAAACATCACTAAAATTATTAAAGTAGTTTTACTATAATGTTCGATTTTAAGGAAATGACTCGTCCTTCTTATTAAACTAATTTTATTCATCTGCCATTGATTTCTAGTGACCACGAAACGGAAGGTATCAGTCGAGCATTTCAAGGTGGAACAGTTCTATTAAAAAGTTCTGTTCCCAGCAAAGAGCCATTATGTCCGACGTGCGAAGAAGCATGATCATTGGTGTCCCCTCACTGGAGCGTCCATGTCGAGAACAGCCAACTTTGAGGGTGTTTCAAAGACCGTCAAGGGTTATAACATCCTACACAAACCTGGGAAAGGTTTTCTCTGCAAAGTAGAACATTAGGGGAAAGTCTAAGTTGACCGACCGGCATAGACGAGTGTTGAAGAGTCACACGAAAACGAAAACTACCCTGCCGCAGATAAACTCCGAGATGAACACCCATCTCCAGAACCCCGTATCCACCATAAATATTCAACGGGAGTTGCATGGTGCCACCATTCATCGCAGAGGGTCTATTCCAAAGACATAACCTTCCAGCATCGCCACGGAATGCTATGAAGCAACGACAATGGCGCCGAGACCATCAAAACTGGACATAACAGCAATGGGAATAGGTCATCTTGTCTGATTAATCATCATTTGTATTATTTAAGACCACTGGACGTGTATTCGTCTGGCGAACACCGGCAGAAGCATTTCATGTTGACTGCCTGGTTCCTACATGAAGCATGGATGGGTCTCTGTGATGGTATGGGGCGCGATATCGTGGCGTGGCTCGGGGACACTCTTAGATCGCAGGCAAGCCTTATCGAAGTATTCTAGCAGATCATTTCCATCCTATGCTTCAGACTATTTCCCGGAGAACGTCCTGCGCTCCATGATCACAATGCCTCTGTTCACACGGATCGCTCTGCTCAAACATGTTTAGATGGACATATGATGAAGTGGGACATTCAATTTGGTGTCCTCATTCCCTTCTTCTCAACATTTTTGAGCATTTGTGGGTTTTTTAGAGAACAAAGTCCGTGCTCGGATTCCCCTTCCACGCACACTACATGAGCTCGAGATCGCTCTGCAGGAGGAATGGGTGTGAATTCCCTTGAATTTTGTGCAGGACATTTATTTGTCAATCCAACGTCGACAAATAAATGCAAGCTGTAGTTAATGCCAAGGGTGGCCCAATCCCCTACTAATAAATAATTTGCATTCTTTCCCAGGTGTTCCTATTGTTTTTTTTATACCTGTATATAATTTATTAATTAATTACTTATAGAGAATATACATTGTTTGTATAAAAGGTATCGGGAAAAGTTTATGAAAAATAAATTTTTATGAGATATTTCTACAATTCCACGAAAGTCTTCAAAATACATCCCTTGAGCGTCGACACACTTTCCACGACATTTCCAAGACTCGGCCAGCGGCTTTTCCACGACTCGAAGGCTCCCTGGTAGGCGAATTCCGGAACGACCTCAAGGGTCCACGTGCACGTTTATCTGATGATACTTAGGATCCCATGGTGGTGTCCTTTAAGGGAGGATTTCACTTTTGGGAATAGGAAATAGTCTTCTGGTGCCAAGTGGGGACTGTAAGGGGGTTGGGGTATCGTCAGAATGCCGTTTATCGTCAGGTACTTGGTAACCTTGGAGCAGGTGAGGCTGGGTGCATTGGGTCATCTGTCAGGATCTTCGGGACGAGTTTAGTGCAGATCTTTCGCATCGCCAAATTTCCAATGATAATGCTGTCCACTGTCATCTTATGAATGCAAATTTTATCTGTGACCATGCGCGCACTTAACCGACGGTCTGAATTCAGCACTTCATTTACTCGTTGCAAGTTGTCGTCGGTTCTTGAGGTCGACGGCCGTCCAGCGCAGGGCTCGTCTTCCACGCTCTCTCCACCATCTTTAAAGAGCTTGTGCCACTTAAAGCTGCAGTTTATGACATGATTTCATCCTTGGACACTTGGAGAATCATGTCCAACGTCTCCGTACCCGATTTCCCCAGTCCAACACAAAATTTGATGGTGTACCGCTGTTCAATCGTTCGCTGCATTTTGCGCTTGCACCGAGTCACTCGACAGGGGTCCACTAAAACATGATCTAGCCTAGAAGAACGCTCGCTGGCGACTGGCTCTTGGTGCGTCTTGTAGGTCACATCCCCCACAATGGAGTATGTACGGTACAAGCGCGCTCCGACGTACAGTCACGTCAGGAAAAAATTGTTCCCGATACTTTTTATACAAACACTGTATGTAAAAATGCTGTGGGATTTCTATAAAAATTGAGACTAAAATTTATGGAAATACTGATTTAAATAGAACACAAAGATAATTTCATTGTGATAAAAATTCATATTTGAAATTATGGAAATTAGGCAATTTTCTGCGAAGCTATTTAAAAATACATTGCGAAATTTACTTAAAGTTTTTAGGAAAAATGCACCCCTAAAAATTTATTTTATTTCCAAGTTTTTAGTTGATCCTTTCATGTGAATCTCAAAACCATGCATTGTGCTGCATTGAATTCCTCGCCTTTTCTAGTATAAAGAACGAAAAAAGTGAGAAATTTTCAAACAGCCGTCTATACAAAAAGCGTCAACCACACATCAATATCAGGTGTTGAGTGAACACGAAAGTTTTTTCGTGGCAAAAGAAATCCAATTTTTTTCTATCAGATGTTTCATACGCTCTGCTTAACATACTAAATGTTATCTTATAATACCCTTTAACGTAATTCATTATATTATTTTATAAATGCTTATGAAAGTTCCTTAGAATTTCATAAGCGTTCATTAGTTACCGAGATTTGAAATTTATAGACTGGAGATAGAACACAACTGCTTTTAAGTTTTAATATACTATATCTGAATGTTTTAAAACATTCATGAAGTAACTGCTTTTAAAACACTTTACGCCTGTGGTGTCTTGAGGTTTTCAGAAAAAAACATTCATCCTATGGTCATTCCTCCTTAAATGCAGTTACATAAGTGTCTCATATCTTTAGAGTTATATATATATATATATATATATATATATATATATATATATATATATATATATATATATAAATTGTAATTACAGGGAATATATTATCACCTGTTATCGTAATTACCGTTATAAAGGAAAAAGCCATCACGTGAACAAGATTGGAAATGATTACTAAAGAACACATTTTCATTATTTTCATGATAGTTTCTTAATTGTGTCATATTAAGTGATATTTTTTATCCTAAATTTATTTTTAGGAATATCCGTAAAAAAATCGCTGAGGAGTAAAGCAAATTTGGAAATAAGAATTTCGTGTATCCATAATAGCATGTATAAATGACATCTTGTTTCGGAAAAACCGTTCAATACTGCTTCTCTAGGCTACAAACTATTATTTGTGATTGTCTCTACGGAAAAATCATAAAAGCAAATTGTCACAATAATAGGTAATTGTCACAATATAAAAATAGGTTGACCAACAAAACTTTTCTTAACTTTACGTAGAACAGATTAGGTGAGGACTTAAAAAACATAATTCTGTTGAAACTGCGAGTGAAGACACTAAATCTATGATCTCCCGCCAGTTTCCATAGAATTACTAAACATAACAACGGAACATCAAAGAGAGGGGGAAAAAGAGGGTAAAAATAAAATAAAATCGCAAAAGTGAAGATAAGAAATACGAGAATTAAGTGAAATTAAACTTCCAGCATTCGCGCTCTCTATTCCAACGTGAAATGTCCCGTGTATTTTCCAGATACTTTATTGTAAAATATAAATTTTTAAGAGTTTAATAGTGAAGTTATGTTGTAATAAGTTAAGCTTTAATAAATACGCTTTATTTAAACAAATGTTATTTAGATTACAATATTAATCCATTAATCAAAGAAACAGAAACAACGTAAATATGAATCATGGAAACAATATAAAATGACCAAATAATTGTTGAAATGATGTGAAAATAAAATAAATGAAATTGTCGATAACCCTACTGATCTATTTACATTTGTAATATAAAGGTATATACATAATATAAAAGAAAAAATTTAAACTTAGATATAAAAAGCTAGAAATTAAACTTTAGTCCTTTAGTCGCATCGTTGCAGTCTGGGCAAAAGTGTTTAGAGTGTTACTAACATATAAATTTCTTGCAAATCTCACAGCTGAAACTTGTGATTCTAGTGCACTTGTCCTTTTGGCAGGGCTTGCATCTTTCTTTCACTGACATTGCTTCTTCCACTTCTTCAACGCTTAGTTCTGCTTTTCTTTTCAACACTTTAATATTTAGCTCGCTTTGCAGAGATGTAGTTGCTCTTCGGTCAACGCATTCTTTCGCAAGGGCACATTGAAAGAAATTACGCGCAAAAGTTACAACCATAATCTTTAAAAATAAAACAATAAAGGTTTCTTATAAAACAACTTATATGACTATTACTTACACGAACAGTCGAGCGTATATCTAAAATGCAAATGGCGGATATGCGGCACCCTATTAACGACTCAAAATTCAGACGATGGCTGAAAGTAGGCCAAAGAGAGCAGGTAGAATAATCAAGTGCAGGCGTTCGTTGCGCTCTCTGTCCTAAAGATATATAGTAACCACCGCTTATAGTGATCAGTGGTTATAAGAATCAACCGTTTATAAGAATCAATATCGCGAAAACAAAAACAAATGCATTATTTCCATGTTAAAATTTTCGCTTTAAAGAATCAATCCACCGGTTATAAGAATCAGTTTACACTCTTCGCTTTCCTTTCATTTTTCTAAAAAAGTCACTTAAACCCTAAAAAGGCACGAAGTTCTTCCTTTTTTTTTTTTAAGAAAAATTGATAAGATGGGATGGAATATAGTCTTAAAATTCATTTCTTTCTTTGTTAGACATAACATAATAGTTTCCCCTCAAACAATTTAGCACAACACTGTCCTATTAGCTTGACCCAGGGGCATCATTACCCGTCCGGGTCCGATTTCACTTTTCTGCACTGACAAACAAAAATAGGGGCCCTTTTTTTTCCCACCTCCCACATTCTGGTTGCCGCTTCCTGGACCCTGAAACACATAAATCTTCGGCGAAGTGTCCACTATCACTTAGGCAAACGTGACATTAGTAGACTCAGCACGTTATCAAACAGTGAAACGTAAGCTAGAAGGTGAATCTTCGTCTGCGACTATTAGTATTGAAAGAGTATTGAAGCAGCCTCCTTAAAACTTCATTACGTCAAACTACCATAGAAAACGTTTTCTTGCTCCCTTCCTGTAGTTGAAATGTTAAAACTGTTAAGCAGGTATATTGTAACAAATATTGGATTTTTTTCTTCTCTTACTATAATCATGTGTATCTACTTATTGGTTTAGAAATGAAGTTGTATTTTTAAAATTATAAAAAATAATTTTAATAAAAGATAATTAACGTAAATTAAAGAGTATTTTATGGTAAATTATCTAATATATGTATATATAGGTGTGTATGCCTGTCCAAAAACCTAAATTTCGGCTATAAGAATCAACCGCTTATAAGAATCAAAAACAGTAATAACAAACGTGATTCTTATAAGCGGAAATCACTGTAAAACCGAATTCAACTCGAGTGTATCTCACACATATGCGCGACTCCTGGAAGGATAATTAACAAAAAAGTTGGACAATGAGAAACTTATTTATGTACAAATGTTTCTCCACTCTTTCGAATCACATGTTTTTGACTGGTCACTGACCCAAACCGAAACGTTAGTGTCCATTTCAAAGTCTCTTAAAAATCTAGTTTTTAAAACCTTAAAGAAAAAAAATGTAATATTAAATAGAGTGCTTTTGCTTCCCATATACGTCATCGTTCTTTTTTCGTGATAGCAATAATTTTCTCACGGTCATCTAAACTTCACAGCGAACATCTTTCTTCTTCAGAGAAATGTTTATAACACTCTCAAAATTTGAATCTAAAAAAGTAATGCAATATCATTTTGGTCTTGCTAATTTAAAAACTGCTACACAATTCTTAAGCAATAAATAAATAAATAAATAAATGAAAATTTTAAAATATATATTTTAGATAATTTAATTAACTAGTTACCCCTCTAGTGAATGTTTAATAAAATTTATATATATTTTTATACCGTTTTTTAGAAATTGTCGGGATATCAATCAAATAACTCAAAATGATAAATATATCAAGACAAACTCATATGTTTGACGTTTATAATTTTTTCTCGGCGAATTTATCTATTTCATTCAAAACTGTGATACTATCTCTCGTATTTATGGGCACTACCCTACAATAATGGACCTTACAGCAAGATGTGATGCTATAAGGGAAAGAATACATACTTTAATAGGGGGATGGTCCCCCACGTGCTGCAATTACACGAGTAACACTTCTGGGCATACTTTCAAGAAGGTTTTGATACACAGATATGGGTATTTGTGTCTATTCCTGCTGCCAGAATGTCAGCTGTAGATTGCAGATGTGGTTCTCTGGTACGTAAGCGTCGCTCTAACTCGTCCACCAAATGTTTTATGGGGTTTAGAAAGGGACACTAAGCAGGCCAGGGAGTACGTTTTACATACATATCTTGATACGACTGCTTGACAGAGGATTCAAAATGACGTGGAACATTGTCGTCCTGGAAGTAACATTCGTTCATTTCGTAAAATGCAAAGGTATACCACTCCATACCACGAAAACCACCCCCAAACAAGTTCACCATCACCACCGAACTTGAGAGTTGGAACGATGCACTCGGGTAACAGACAATCGCCTGGCATTCCCCAAACCCAAGCACGTCCATCCGACTGGAAGAGCATGTAGCGTGACACGTCACTCTATAAAACAGTTTTCCAGTGGTCCACAGTCCAATAGAGACGTTGAAAATACCAAGCGAGTCTGCCGGCTTTGTTGGATGGGATATTGATGTTTGGTTTGTGTGCGGCAACACATGCTTGGATATTGAGGGCGTGCAGTTCTTTCTGCAAAGAATTGGGGTGCAACATAACACCTGTTGGCTGTTGAAACTCACTGTTGATGATATGGAGTGGTTTCTTGCGGTTCTTACGAACGTCACGATTCAGGAGACGCTGATCCCGTTTGGTCAGTTTACGGGATGACCAACATGTGCAGTTCGTGTCCCAACTCCCATAGTCTTTCTCTTCTTCACGGTATCACAAACAGTTGACTGTCGCTGTGATAATTCTACCGCAATTTCGGTAATAAACATACCACTATGTGACAACCAACTATAACACCTCTTTCAAAGTCACTAAGTTCCTTTCGTTTCGATGTATTTTCCGAATTTCATACAGAACTAATAACATTACCACTTCGGGTATCGTATTTAACCTCAACAGGTCACTTGCAAGCACTGGATTTGCATAAAATCCGACATGGCGTCCGGTCCATTATTGCAGTTATTGTATATATACTGTCAAATTTTATGAAAAGTAAGTTAAATGTTAAATGTCAGAGATAAAATCTATATCTTCCCTCCTAAATAATTCCCAGAATGTATTTTAGTTACATTTTTAGGAAGAAAAAATTTAATTACATTTGTTGAAAATTTGAAATTAATAATTTGAAATTATAATTTGAAATTAATAATTATTTATTTTCCAACTTATACAGAATCAATATAAACAACCACATAATTCACAATTTTTCAGTTTGATTTAACTAATATATCCCCTTTCACGAAAATCGCTCAAATAAGGCAAAAACATAATTAAATATTTAACTAAATTTTTGTGCCGTGAAAATTCCATTCAATGACACAACTCCGAGAAACGGAAATTTTTTCGAAAGTTTTTATAAAACTCAAATTATTCTTCCGTCATTTCACAGAATGTTTCTCGTCACACAAAAAAATAAGCAGATGTTGTTTTCACATAGCGAAACGAGGTGTGGGGGATAATTAAATTTCTGTGTACCCCTCTGAAAAAGTTTCTTGTAGTATTTGAAACTAGTTTTTATCTGTCTTCCGATCCGAAAGTCTGTAATGGAATCTTCGTGAGACAAGTTCTTCGAAGACAAGCTGTAAAATAAACTGCAGATAAATACAAAACTTAGAATATTGAAAATGTCTGCTACTTTAACAATTTCGGTACGCATGACTGTCATTTCTCCAAAGGCATAAATCAAATTTTACTCTTGTCCCTGCTTCCGAAATGCAGGGATGAAATTCCGAAAATAAAAATGTGACAAAAAAAATAGAGAGACTCGAATATAAGTAGAGATAACGATATTGTTGGAAGTTGCGTGCGTAAAATTCTGTCGCGTGCTACTTTTTTTTGCTAGACTTTTGTATTATTGTGGTGTTTGAAGGAAGTATAAAAGGTTGTAAAATAAAACCACCGATGAAATAGCATTCTACATCGACAAAGTTGAATAAAATAATAATTGTGACAAGAAATGGTAAAAGGTATAAAATATTTATATCTGAGACAAAGATAAGCTCAATATTATAATCCTCCTTATAAGCATTCTACATCGACAAAGTTGAATAAAATAATAATTGTGACAAGAAATGGTAAAAGGTATAAAATATTTATATCTGAGACAAAGAGAAGCTCAATATTATAATCCTCACACCTCAAACCTACTACCGAATAGATTTATTTAATTTGGTATTTAGGGAATATTGAGGGTTCATAATTGGGGTGAAGGTTATTGAGGTGACAAAAAAAAAATTAGAGAGACGCGAATATAAGTAGAGATAACGATATTGTTGAAAGTTCCGTGCGTAATATTCTGTCGCGTGCTACTTTTTTTGCTAGACTTTTGTATTATTGTGGTGTTTGAAGGAAGTATAAAAGGTTGTAAAATAAAACCACCGATGAAATAGCATTCTACATCGACAAAGTTGAATAAAATAATAATTGTGACAAGAAATGGTAAAAGGTATAAAATATTTATATCTGAGACAAAGATAAGCTCAATATTATAATCCTCCTTATAAGCATTCTACATCGACAAAGTTGAATAAAATAATAATTGTGACAAGAAATGGTAAAAGGTATAAAATATTTATATCTGAGACAAAGAGAAGCTCAATATTATAATCCTCACACCTCAAACCTACTACCGAATAGATTTATTTAATTTGGTATTTAGGGAATATTGAGGGTTCATAATTGGGGTGAAGGTTATTGAGGTGACAAAAAAAAAATTAGAGAGACGCGAATATAAGTAGAGATAACGATATTGTTGAAAGTTCCGTGCGTAATATTCTGTCGCGTGCTACTTTTTTTGCTAGACTTTTGTATTATTATGGTGTTTGAAGGAAGTATAAAATTTTGTAAAATAAAACCACCGATGAAATAGCATTCTTCATCGATAAAGTTGAATAAAATAATAATTGTGTCAAAAAATGGGAAATAGTATAAAATATTTATATCTGAGACAAAGATAAGCTCAATATTATATTCTTCACATACTACCTAATAGATTTATTTAATTCGGTATTTCGGGAATATTGAGGGTTTGTCTTCATACATATCTTACAAAGCAAAAGGTGAGTCGCTCTGTGCCATGCAGTTTTTGCAGTGGAGATAAAATATAAAAATGAAGCAAATTAATAAATGCTTCTTTTCAAGAGTGGAAGTCCTATAATGAAAGTTAACTTTTTCCCCCTTCTATTCATATTCTCTCCGTATATATGAAGTTTGTCGAATCAAAACTAGTAGTAATCTCCAACAGATCTCTTTGTTTTTCGGTAAAGGACTATATTTTATGGATTTTTGAAGATATAAGTTTGAAATTGCCTTTAGATAAATTACCACATACCTTTTTACAATTATGCCACTTTCCAAAAATGTTCTTTATTAACTAACTAGTTGAAAACCCGCACTTCACTACGGAGAACATTCATATTAAATACAACGGTCAATGTATTCAATTAATGCCAATATACCGGGTGGTTATAATTAAACTTCCCCAACAAACGACATCCTACAGCGCAAACGGGTGAACGGAATGCAACGAAATTTCGTATATGGGCTATACACGAGATTCACTCACGGAATTTCAAAAAAAAAAAAAAAGTAGTACCAAAATGTCCACTAGAGGGCGCCTTTTCGGGAAAAACATGAAATTTAACACAATAAACGACCAAAACGGAATACAGAATCAATATTAACAATCCAGAACAAGAATTATGAGTAATAAAATGTTAAACCTGGAAAAGCTGTCAGTTGTAGGAGAAAAATGTCGAGATTTGCATGCTTGGGAAGAAGAGGAATCTTTATGCAAAACACGTTAGGGTATAAAACGTTTGCAGACGGTGCCATGTTTAAGTCGATGTTTCCGGCTGTACTAATAACGGTCTCTTTAGTTGAACGTGCGTTATTGGTGAAGCTGTTTTACGAAAACAATGGGAATGCTTCTGCTGCAGTTCGTGAATTTCGTCGTAGAAAGAACCTACGGCGTGGACCAATGTCTACTAAAGGTATCCGGGCCATGATTAAGAGATTTGAAGAGACGGGGAAATTAGAAGTTCAACCTGGAAGAGGCCGTAAACGTGTCACACCGGTACTTGTTGATGCCGTCAAGACAGCTGTTGACACACAGTCACAGACATCAGAGTTTGGGAGCAGTAACGCGTGTGCAGTTTCTCGACAGACAGGCTATTCTTACAGCAACGTCTGAAAAGTACTCAGAAACATAATGCACTACTTCCCATATAAGATCCGCCATACCCAGGAGCTGCTTGACAGGGACATGCCACAACGTCTCTTATACTTAGTCAGTTTTCTCAGCAGAATGACTGTTGATCTGTCAAGGGCCTTGGAATATTCTGTGGAGCAACGAGGCTTAATATCTATCTCAATGGGACAGTCAACACGCAGAATTGCCACATTTGGGCTAAGGGAAATCCGCGGATCCAGACTGAATTTCCCCTACAGTCTCCAAAGGTCACTGTCTGGTGTGGATTCACGGCGACATTCATCCTTGGGCCATTCTTCTTTGAGGAAATCAGTGAACGTGGATCTGTCACATGTTCTGTTACGGGTTGTCGGTACCATGACATGCTGCAGATGTTTGTTGTGCCGCAACTACAGCAAAGGCGGTTCCTTACATCGACCATTTTCATGCAAGATGGTGCGCCCCCACATATAAACGGGTCAATGAAGGCGTTATTGCTCCAACACTTCACAGAAGAACGTGTTATTAGTCACTCCCTTAGTAATACATGGCCACCACGTTCACCGGATCTAACTCCGTCCGATTTCTGGTTATGGGGCTATTTAAAAACTTTGGTGTGTCATGGAGATGATGCGACGTTGAATGACTTAAAGAACTCCATAACGCTTCATGTGCGGAGCCTCACAACAGATCAGTTACGATCTGCTATTGAACACACTGTCCATCAGCTTGAAATTTTACAGGTGAATGAAGGTGGTCACGCGGAGCAGCTTTCCCTACATCGTCCTGGACACGATTAACAACTGCTCCTCTTGTGCAATTTTGTCCTAATCTGTTCTTGTTTCTGCAAACTGAACTGTTTTTGTTTCTCCCTTACCTTTACTTAATGTGGTTCGATGACAAGGTGATCAGAAACTAGTCAATAAATGTTAATATTGTTTCTGTATTCCGTTTTGGTCGTTTATTGTGTTAAATTTCATGTTTTTCCCGAAAAAGCACCCTCTGGTGGACATTTTGGAACTAAATTTTTTTTCGAAATCCCGTGAGCGCATCTCGTATACAGCCGATATGCAAAATTTCGTTGCATTCTGTTCACCCGTGTGCGCTATAGGGTGCCGTTTATAGGAGAAGTTTAATTATAACCACCCGGTGTTTATATATATATATATATATATATATAATAAATACGACGATCAATGTTTAGAATAGATGTAAAAAAATATATTTATAAAAAAATCGTAAAGGATATTTTTATAGACAAAATAATATAGAAGAAAATGTTCAAATAAAATGTAATAGAATATACTCAAGAATATAGTACAGTTAATATAGTACAGTTTGAGGAAATTATCGTTTACTGCATTTTAATATTTTTTTGGATAATGTCCAATCGTCTGCCGCATTAGGAGAAAAAAAAAATATTTTTTGTCTATTTCGTTGTTATGCACGTGACGATAAATTAATTTAAAGTACCAGAAAACGAAATCACGTGATCAGCCTGTAATAAATTGCATTCTAAAATTTAATCTTTAAAAATTCACCAAAAATCAGAAAATTGGGGTAAGATTCGAAAAAGATTTCATTTTAAAGGTTTTATATGATCTTTCTCGTGATATAAATTTTATAACCCTCAAATTATTATTTTAAATGCAAACTTAAAAAAATTTGCTAAAACAGCTTAAAAATTTCATTTAAAAAATTCTAAGAATTTTTCAAAAATCTTTCTTAGTGCACCCTTACACTATAAGAAGAATGAACATGCAAAATTTCAGCCCTTTAGGTCCAGCGGTTTGGTCTGCGTGTTATATGTCAGTCAGTCAGTTACGGAACTGTTTATATATATATATATATATATATATATATATATATATATATATATATATATATATATATATATATATATATATATATATATATATATATATATATATATACATATATATATTGAAATACTATAAGAAAGTAATCTTAACTCAGTTAAAAAAAAATGGAGAGTGCTAGTTTTAATACTACATCAGTCATATAGACTAACAAAGGTGGCGGAGAAATTGCAGTCAGAAATTTGATTATATTTCTGATTTATGCGCAGTGGTGTAGGTGTTTTCTATATTCCACGGACGGTCCTTTAAATGCTTTAGAAAATGCTTAGAAAAATTCCTACTTTTGAATGATTACAAACGCGGAAAATAATATTTCATTCTGCGAATCATAGGTAAAAGTAGTATACGTATAGTAACACATTCCTGGTAAAATAATATTAACTTTATTGAAATATTCAAAACTTACGTACACGCATTTACTAGAAGTTTACATAAGATCATTAAAACAACTACGTAGCATATATAGGTACACGCACATCTTATAATGAAATTGGTAATAGCCCTCTGCCTAAAATACTTCGTGCTTTATTCCGATGCGTATAAAAATTCCAAGGTAATTGACATTACAGAATCTCTGGGTATTTTTAAGCTGTTCTCAGAAATGCAATACCACTTGACGCCCACTCGTGGAATCTACGATACTAAATTCTCAAAGCCTCCAGAATTTCCAAGATTGTTCCCATTCATCATTCATTCGCATTGGGATAATGATGTGATGGATAACAACGAACCCACTCTGCCGCATATATGTAATTTTCTTCCAATGTAATTATCAATCTTCAAATTAGCAAAGATACATGTTACGAAGTTCGCAAACTGATTATACTATTTGAATATACAAATCTTGTTGGAAAACCATTCAGCTTTTCAAAAATTTATTTTTTACCCCAACCAACCCGGTGATTAACTTAACGCTGATAACTTTTCCACTGATGTCTTTACACACATCATAAATTTTGAAAATCCACACGAAACAATGACCTTTCTTAAATATGCTATTAGTACCAAAGCGGTCAATTTTATTTTAATGCGCAATGATGTTTATAATGGTAAAAAGCGTATAATCTTTTTTCCTGCAAGTAGTCAAGGAAAGATAATATTTTTATTGTCTTTTTTCCGAAATACATGTTTTAACGGTTTAGTTGTTTGACAGAAATTTTACTCAATCAAAGCGATAAAAAATGTTATGGATGGTCACAAATTGTACGGTATTTGCTAGATATGCTGTAAATATTTTTCTCTCAAGATCGATATGTGAGTGTGCACCATTGAATAAATGTGTGCGTATAGATGGAGTAAATATGTATATAAAGAATGCCTTTCAGTTACTGAAGCAAATGTGTTTTTAATTGTACATATAAGTCGAAGAAAATTGACGTTGATTACGTAGGAACAGACTTGAGACATTTTAAAATAAGTGGTATCATCTAAATGGCTAATTTCCAAAATGATTTTGGTGTTTGGTTACAGTAAAATAGCAAAACGCCATTTTCCTTTTAAATTTTTAAAGGCAGCAACACGCACAATGTTGGAAATTTTATTTAACGTAATCGCGAGGGAGCAAATTAGGTTTATTACTGTCACATGATACTCATATATTTGAAGTCTACAAGTCAGTGGGTTTTATTTTAGCCCAAAAGAGCTAGAGAAGCTGAGATTGCACAAACAGTTAATGGGAAATGTTAGACCGATAAATTTTTAGTCCGACGAATTCCTATAGTAGTGAAGAGTTTTAAAATACTTCGAATTTAATTCCCCATCACATAAATGAAATTAAGGTTAGATTATTATAAATTTGATAATCCATAACTATAATCAAAAGTGCTGAATGAAATTACTAGGTATTTCTTGAAATAGATTAAGAATTTTCCTCTGTACTCTAAGCGTATTACTAATTTATTTCTCGATAGTTCATTTCTGTGATTACATTAATAATGAGAATAAAAGGTAACATATTATTAATTTTTCTTGTTGATGCCATGTGGGATAGAAATTTAATTATGTAACCAAAATAAAAGAATAAAATTTGGAAAGAACAAAATATTTTATTTAAATGTGTCTGCTTATTCCTTATATTAATAAGACAAATATTTCAATCACTCCAAGTATGCATGCTTAAATTTTCCAAACTGTATTTACTGAAGGCTCTATCATATTTCTTCCTTGGGATACTATGGAATCTCTAAACTTTTATTAATTATTTTTTTTTAATGGACAGTATATTTTTGTATAAACTTCAGATAAGCTTAAAAATTTAGGCTTAAAATTTGAAACTATTATTTTTTTCAGAGAAGTAGTAAAAGGGTCGTTTCAGCGGACGATTCCAAAGTTCTGGCATAAATGTATATCGAATCTCCAATTTTCAGTATCTAGTTTTATGTATTAAAATAATAATTAAGTAAATAAAATAAAGAATGCGATTAGCACTAAAACCGTATTACCATACAATATAGTCTTATCATATATACTTTTATTTCTAGAAATCTGCCAGGATAAATTTTATTCTATATCGTACATGAAGAATCTAATCTCTTGCTATGCACGCCTTTTCTACATTAACGAAATTAAAGAAAAATAAAGCAGAATAGAACTAGAAGTAAAACATTATAATCTTATAATATTATATTTTAAATTGAGTCAGCCAGTAGAGTTAGTATCAAGCGTGGTCGAAATAAAGGAAATTGCACACTTATAATGAATATTAAACAATAATATAATAATAATGTACCTGTAGTGGGTGATATAAGGAAGTATTTGTCTTAAATACACATTGCCAATCCCCCTGTCTTATGAAATATAATGATTACTTTAAATTAGCTATTCATGATTTTCTGTAAAAACGTATTGAGAAGAGGATTATGTTCCTCAAATACGTCAGTAGTAGAGATCAGATAAAAAGACGATGTGACTAGAAATATTACCATTGTGCTCTGCCAAGTAAATTAAATTAATACTAGATCCCACTAATGTGGAGCGCCATTATATACCTTTTGATACCCCTAAACATATTCACTGAACTACAACGTTACGGGAAGAATATTATTTTAAAATCATATTATATTGCATCGGGTAGTTTTGTAAAAGCAACAAATGAATGAGATCGCATAAACCTTTATAAATTTTTACGTATCTTTTGATTTTTCTTATTAAAAGTATCCATTCCTGTATTTGATTCTGGAGAATTTCTCAAAATATTCTACATATCTTAAAGAGTCATATATTTTTTCACCAATAGCACATTTAAACTGACTACTTAAAAGATTACAGAAGGACCTTTTAACATCTAAAATTTTAAACCATATCATATCACATTTTAAATAGGATTTCTCTTTTTGTTTATTAAAAGTTCTTCAACTAATAAATCGTGATACAATAAATTTTATAAAAAAATGGTGATTTCTTTCAATATAAATAAGGCTATATACTTATTTAAATTAAAAAGTAGTATAAAATATGTATCCCACATTCAAATTTCAATTGTGTGAGTAATACACACAGTTTTCATCTAGAGCATTTTATTTGTATATTTTACCTATTGAAAAAGAAAGAATAATTTATGAAATACCTCTCTCATTTGCAATTTAAAAATTTTTTTAATGGAGAAAAATTAATCTCAAAATAAATACCGAGAATAAACTTTTTAATAATACTGAGAAGCAAAGTCATTAAGTTCAACAATAAATTTACTCGTCTTGAACTCTAAGGTCCTTTGGAGGTCGCAGAAACTAGAAATTCATTTCGGAAACAATTTGTTTTTTTCTCTTGGATAGGTTTAGATTCGATTAATTTAATTCATTGGGAGGAACAAATTTATTTCATTTTTCATTTTGGAAAAAGTTTACCTTATTGTCATACTTACGAATATAAAATATTCATCATTTGCTTTTTTTGTTTGATTCTTGGTAAAGATCAGGCTTCAAAAATTGATTATTGTGCCTCAGTATTCATAGAGAGTTATTACGAAAACAAACTTTCAATTATAAATTTGCGTCTCAGTTTTTATAATAAGCTATATTTCTATTCTCATCAAATGTACCAAACAAAACTGAACTTCAATTAATACTTTAATAAATTTTTCATTTCCCCAGGAAAAAATCACGGCATTAAGGGATATTAAAAAAAACAAATTTAAGCCATGTTTCTAATCATGATTAAATTCACGACTTTTTCCATGTACGAATACATATACATTCAGTTTGCAGCCAAAAAAAATAGGCATTTGACATAAATCATTACTTTGGTAAATGATTTAGAAATACATTATATTAGAATATTAAAGATATCTTCTTTTGATTCACATTTTAGTCATACGAAATCTCTTTCATATATATATATATATATGTTAAAACAAAATCTCTCTAAAGGTAAAGTATTAATTTTCAAAATTTTGAGAGTAATAGTTTAAAAATAAATACTTTTAATTACGATCTCAGTATTATTAACCTAAATTGTAAATTCTGAGAGAGTCTGTTTTACGTAATTTATACTTGTTTAAGTTATGCTGAAGTATTTAGAGGAATAAAGAATGGATGTAAGTCTGCGTTTGAAACGCTGAAAGAAAAAGATAGAAAAACAGTTTTGTATATTTACAAAACTGATTAAATTTCACTGCTTTTATAAGGAGGACTTTCATATCTATACAACATGTTTGATTGAATTTCAGTCTTTTGAATCCACATGCAAAAACAATTTGTTACTCATATACAAGATATATACATTCATATATTTCTATGTTAGCGTGAGTTTATGTGAGTCTATAACTGTTTATTACGGTATCTATTGATTTCCAAACTAATATGAATCTTTATTGGACTCTATATGAGATCGGTTAATATATGTCTGTTAAATAAGTCCCTTGTATTTTCGTAATATTTATATATAGTAATATTAAACTATTTACATAACTATGGATATAGTTTAAAATTTCGTTTATGCTAAAGTATTATTAGATGTGCACTTGACTGCTACAGACTTTACATTTAGATGATTTCTTTGTTACAAACATTAATTTAAATTCAATTTTACTTTTAAAACTATTTTAAATATTAATTGATCATTTAAGCGTCAGATTCAAAGTGAGATAATTTTTATAGCTATCCACCGCTCAAGAAAGTTTCCATTTAATTATTGATAATGATCTCTCGAAAAATTGTGAAATGCAACGGCCCTTATAGATTGCTTTCTATTAAAAACGTAGCGTTGAAAAAGTATGCTTTTTACAATGATTTGCATCAGTTGTATGACAAAAGGATGTAAACACGCATTAAAGGATGATATTTTTTCAGATAGGTTTATATCAAAACAAAGAATGATGCCGATTTGCTTCGCTTTTAAGTTTTTAATGACATATTACATAAACAATTTATTAATTGCGAAAATTATTTGAAGTATTGGCACTTTAAAAATAAGAAATAAATTATACAGGGAAGATATACCAATTTAGATGTAGTGCATATCGGTCGATTCTTCATCTTAAAGTTTCCCAGAATATTAAAGAACATTGAAAATCTAACAATGTAACAAGCAAATAAGATATCAGACATAACGGCTGCATAAAGAATTCAATATTATTTGCAATTTTATTTAAGACAACAAACAATTTAAACATAATGTGGTCTATAGGATGGTCAGTGTTTCTTGTGTTTTTAAAATTAAAATTAATTCCTTCTATAAAAAAGATATACAAAGTAATAAATTTGTTCAAAAGTAAATTTGTAAATACTATTCTTCACCTTCATCCATCTTGTTCATACAGAAATATTTCTTCTCCATCTATCAACAATCCATTTTAAAATAATCTTCAACGTATCTTTGGTTAGAAATTTTCGAGACGAAAACATTGTTTTGCAGTACTTGAGAAATATTTTGGCAAATGTTGTTGATTGATGACGTTATCATTTTTCTTCGTCTGACGTTAAGGAGATATATATCATCGACACTGGAAATCCCATAACTTAGACATTATAGTGTATAGTTTAAGATGTGTATGTGTCAAGAGTTACGGAGAAAATATCAAAAACCGCTAGTTGGCAATGACCGTTAAGTTTAAAGACTAAATATTAACAGATTTAATTGAAAAATGTTTTTATTTCAGTTTAAATTTCGAACATGTAAAAATACAGGGTGTCCGGGTTAAAAGTATATAAAAGTTATGGCTTATTTTTTACGGAACCACCCATTAAAATAAAAAAAAATAAATAGAAAGAACATCTCATGAAGTTTTAATACCAATCATATATTTCAATCATAGTATCATAGATTTCGATGAGTGCACTTTTTATAGCACGACAAACGTCTAAATCGTAATCCAGTTCTCTCCAAGTGTTTCGTAGCATATAAGGAGTTATTAGAGGAATTGCTTAAATGATACGCTTCTTGAACTCATCCACAGTTTTATTTTTTTATTTATGCACAACGTATTTAATGAATACCCTCCAAAAAAGTCTAATAACTCCTGATATGCTACGAAACACTTGGAGAGAACTAGATTACCATTTAGACATTAGTCGTGCTACAAAAGGTGTACACACCGAAATCTATGATACTATGATCGAAATCTACTATTGCTATTAAAACTTGGTGAGATGTTCTTTCGATTTAAATAAATATTTTAAAATTCTAATGGGTAGTTCCGTAAAAATAAGCCATAACTTTTGGATACCTTTAGACCGCACAACCTGTATAATGACTCATATTCGGTACGCTGATGGTCAGCTTCTCCAAAAGATTATATCAAAATAAATGTTGAATTAAAACTATTATTTTTCTTATCTTTATGCTGTTCACTCTGGTATACTTAAAACTGAGTTCATATTTAATGTAATTTTAAATGTGTTCACTGTCACTGTATTGTTTTGAGTAGAATAAATGTTAAATGCAAGCATATAGATGTACTGTAGTTTACTAGAGACTCCTTTCGAGGACTATATGAGGAGATCATTAGAATAACAATCTGTGAAGAAGACAATGAATAGCTGTAAAAATTATACATGTTTGAATTCGATGTTGATTCTTGTTAGCATATTAAAAGTATTTCGAGGAATAATAATTTACACAATTTTAAGCTAATGACAAATATTCGTAATAAGAGCTAAGATATATACACGAGCGAATTTACAAGTGTGAGAAATTCTTCCACTGTGAATGCTCTACATAAATTTTGATATTCTATTATTGTGCTTTGGAATCTCAGTGGTATTACTAGCAAGTATTTATCAATTATGTAAGTTTTAATATCGGTAGCTTTCTAAGACTAAGCATATGACTATATTAATTTTCAAGTAGTGCTGTGTGCGTTAGTTATAATGAGTAATTATGTATTTATATTTTTAAAATATATACACATCATTTTAAAATTTTATCTTGACGCATACTGGCAAAATTAGAATTACAAAGTTTATCTATTTGCACTTAAGAATTGAAAATTTTAGGAATAGTACTTTGACTTTGGTATAAAAGCCGCTGTTACATGTAATATAGGTAAAATGTCTTCAAAACTGATTGATTGATTGAGAGATCTACGGCCATTTTTTGCGAAACGAAGCCTTGACAAGAGGTGATTTAAATTGCCATAATATATATACCGATATATATATATAGCGAATATATATATAGCGATAATATATATAGCCATAATATATATAGCGATATAAACTACATTCTTATTAAAATTTCTCTAAATATTACGTACACGAATATTTAAATGCCCAAACCAAGTATAATATCCTATAATTGTCTCAGTTGAAACATTATAAATGTTAAGACAAAAAAAAATTACATAAAAATAAATTACTCATTTGTAGATGATCACAACTTTTCTAACTAAATAATAACTTTCACGCTCTCCTTATGTACTATAAATTTAATAGCAGTCAACATTTAATAAATGCGCTTACAGATGTGGCGTAATAAAAAGGAAAATTACTCCTGAGAAATTTTATGCATACATTTCAATTCTATTCGAATTCTAAAATGGACGAAATTAAAAAAAATGTCAAAATATATATTTTAGTTCTTTAGAAGACATACGAATTCCAGAAAGGCTGTCTGCAGTTATTGTAAGATCATGTAACGCAAACGTATATTACAAAACAGTGTTGTCATAATTTGAGTAATAGAGCTTAGAAAAATTATACGTATAGTGAAATGAAAAATAGATTAGTTCAGTCATGGTGTTCAGTGACAACATGTTTATTGCAAAACTAGCCATTCAGTACGTATTAGTTTTAAAAAGTTCAATGCGTTATGAATTATTGCTGTATTTAGGGATATGAAATCACTTAATAAATACTTAATCACTTAATAAATAATCACTTAATAAATACCTTCAAACTATCTTTCTTAACGTAGCTATACACTTCTGTCAAAATTCTCACAATGAAAAGTTATATTGAATAACTCACTTCTACCCAGACTTGGGTGCATATAATTTGAAGTGGCACACTAAATGAATTTGATACAAACACAGTTTATACATGAAACAATGTTTATTGAATTCGTTGCTCATATAGAATTTGCTTTTACAGCAATAAGCATACGTACTACTTGTACGGAATATATATATTAGCATTCAATAAAAATACACTTTGCCATACTCTCAAACCAGCAGAGAGTCAAACCAGCAGTTCTGCTACGTAAACTTTGGGACCCCTAAGCACTAGCGCAGGATAGCTGCTTACCTCGTAGCTCCCTCTCGCTTATCTATCCACTTTAACAACCTTTTTCAACCTTTTTTCGACCTCCGTATTAATCAAGCTGCTTGGTATTCATACCAAGCGCGTATGCCGAAATTAGCATATCTCAAGCAGCTTCTTTAATTCATTCACTCAAAGGTTCGATTCTTGTGAATCGAATCTTATGTATACCTTACAAAGTTTTTAGAACCATATATAAGCGAGCGTTTTCCTAACGTCTTTGTAGGATTCTTGCTGGTCTTCCTACAGGTATCAATGGACATGGTGGTAACATATGCTATACTTGTTCAGTTCATGTGTTAAAACTGCAGGATTACTTACTTACATTCTGCTGTCCCGTAACTTTTACATAATGTGCTCATTATGCAGTGTTGTTGGCCTCCAAACACAACTATCATTATCAAGTGGTTTTCGGCCGTCTCTGTAACTCTTAAGCGACTTCAAAACTTCTATTCGATAGAGGGTGTTCTTCATTTAAGGAGACACAGGACCTTGAAGCTCGACGAATCGACTATAAATATGGTCTGATTCTAACCACAAAAACTCAAATAATATTAGAAAAAGAAATTTTCTTTCTTTGTACATATAATGTACATACCTTTAAATATGTCATACATAGAAATGGAAATTATAAATCTATAAATAATTTCCAAATTAGCAGTTTAGAATTTTATATGACTAACTGGTGATTAAAAATCACAAAGTGCTGTAGGCATCATAAAATTGAGATATATGCTGACAGAAATTAATTAATGGTCAGAATACACTTTCAATATATTTACCTGTAATGTAAAACCAAATAAATTGCAATAAATATCATTGAAATTAAAAATTGAGCATAAAATTTAAAAACTTAAAAAATTATTACAATTATTTGTATAATTTTCCCACATAAAAAAAGTATTCTTCAACTGCACATTTTTCTGGTTTTAAAATGTAGAGTAGAATGAAATATACATATGACTGTCGTTTTATCAGTTTCCTATTGATAATTTAAAAGTAATGCTGCACACAAACTAAAAATTAGGAGTTAATTATATAAAATTCTAAACTGCTAATTTTTAAAGTATTTATAGATTTATGATTTTCATTTTATACATGACAAATTTAAAGATATGTACTTTATATGCGTAAAGAAAGAAAATTTCTTTTCCTAATATTATTTGAGTTTTGGTGGTTACAATTAGACCATCTTTAGAGTCATTTCATAGAGCTTCAAGGTAGGATTTTTGACCCGGGTTTCCCCGAACGCGAAAACCCGGGTTTTTCAAAGATTTTACGAACTTGAAACCCGGGGAATTCTTAATGTAAATCCGGGGAATTAGTTATTTATCTAATACAGTAGAATATCAATTATATTCCTTAATTTGGAACCAAGACCAATCATATAATGAGTTTGGCAGTAAAATTTTAAAAAACAAAATATTTGATCTAGCAACAATATCAATAAAACGATTATTCAACGTAAATGATAATGGGTCAGAGTCTGAACCAGAAGTAGCAGTTGAAGTGGGAGTTAAAGATGGAATTGAAGATGATGCTACGAGTATTGGTGCTTGTACTAAACAAATGTCCCTATCTGATGAGCTTAGTATGTTTCTGCAGGAGAATGATAATAAGGAAAATCATAAAAAATCAAAATCTGGTTCATATACCATAATAAAAGAAATTGAGTTGTTTCTGGCAAAAAAAAAGCCGACCTGACATGCTAGATAAACTTTTCAGGTCTTTAACAACAATTCGACCAACTTCGGTGAACGCAGAATGAGCATTTTCTGTAATGGGTCTCTTTGCTAATAAACTCAGAAGCCGACTCAATGATGATACGTTGAGTGCAATGATGGTTGTAAGGCAGTTTTATAAAAAATGAGATATTTGTACCACTTTTTTTATGTTATACAGGGTGGCTAATAAATACTGTGACAAATATCGAATCATTTAATTACACACAGATGAAATAGAAAATGGGAAATACAACAATATTATTAACATTATACATGAAAGTTTACCATGAAATAATTTTACTCGAATCGACCGCCATCTTTATCGATTACTAAAGATAATCTCTTACGCCACTGTCCTATTGCGGCACGAATCATTTTATGAGGTAATTTGTCCCATTCACTCCGTATGGAAGCTTTGAGGGAGTCCAAACTTCTGTGCTGCTTAGCATTTACTTTAGACTCTAAAATCCCCCAAATGCAATAGTCTAAAGGATTTAGATCTGGTGAAGAAGGTGGCCAATCTTCTTGCTTGATAAACTTCGGGCAATTGGCATGGAGCCATTCCTGTGTTGTTTTGGATCGGTGGGACGGTGCAGAATCTTGCTGAAATATCCAATTCTTTTTGGGATACAATCTGTTAGCATGTGGTAATAAATGTGTAGCCAATACTTCCTGTTTGTAATATTCAGCATTGATTTTTATCCCTTTATCGATGAATTTCAGAGGCAGTTTTCCATTGTGTGACACTGCAGCCCAAACCATAACAGAATTCTTGTTCTGAAAGCGTTTAACAGTTCGAAGATTTTCAGGTATATCCTCGAAGGTTGCTGAATATACAACATCATTTTTAGCATTATAACTTTGTTCTGTACAAAACAGCTTCTCATCAGAGAAAATTATTTTTTCAACTCTTTTGCTACCGTGCCGGTTCAGCAATTTCTTACATCTTTGTAACCTTTTTACTATTTGTGCAGTAGTCAACCCTTGAACTTTTCTTTTGCGATAAGGGCGAAAACCCAGGTCTTCATTTATGATAAGTTGCATAGTTCTGCGACTGATGTTCTCTTCTGTAGCCATTTTATTTGCAGAACCTTGTGGATTTCTTCGTATCTTTCCACGAATTCTTTTGATACGTTCTTTTGTACGAACAGTGCGTGGACGACCGGACCTTGGTCGATCTTTACAGCTATTGGTATCCAATAATCGATTTATAGTCCTATATATAAACGTCCTATTAAAACTAAGGCATTTTAATTGCTTAAATATTTTACCTGCAGAAAATCCGCGATCAAAAAGCTGTTTAACCATTAACCTTTTGGCTTCCATCTTTAAAAATATTCTACAGGTTTTACTTTAAACAAAAATCGTCTGCGTTTACAAAAAGTTGCCAATCACACAAATAGATAGATAAATTGTTTTTCGAAACTATTAAAATTAACTCTTATTTTTTGGAGTGTTACAGTATTTATTAGCCACCCTGTAAATATATGTATATGTTTATTAGCATTAAATTTATTTATTGTTATTTTTTATATTTGAAATTCTGAATTAAATTAAATGCTTCTAATAAATTATCTATTATTTTAGTTCTTTGCTATTGACCCCCTGGAACCAACCAAGTAAACCCTGGAAAACCTGGGTTTTAAATTAAAAAAACCCGTCAAACCCGAAACCCGGGTTTTAAAAAAGCTGCTCAAAATCGAAAACCCTACTTCAAGGTCCTGTACCCCCTTAATAACTATGTTTATTCATTTGTAAGAGTATAGTCACTCCACTCTTATCGTATAAGGGTTAGAGTCTCGAGCCTCCAAAAAGGTAGGGACGTGATCGAATTCCAAACCAGACGTATTTGTGCTGTCCCATCATTGGGAGTAGTGTTGGTTCAACTACATGGTGCTAGACAACAAAATAGTCATGGGGATGGAAGCATAACCTTAGGAGAAAGTGCAGGCCGAGTTGGGAAAAATGTGAGAAGGTTTCGGTCACAAATTTGTCCAAATACAAGATTTCATGTATACTCGTTGCTTAAAATGCTATGTCATTTTACTCCGTCGGACGAAAGCCATGAACGCTACCCGAATATGGTAAAACCATCTGCTGTAACCATGTGAGTAATAAAACCATTATTATTGTAAAGAGACGATACCATAAAACATGCCGGAATTTGACGGCAATAATTTCGTCATGTTAAACAGTTTTAAAAACAAAAGTCTTGAAATTTCTTAAAAATGTAACATTGAAATTTGAAAAGGGGGAAAATTTTTGTATAATGTTTGTTTGCAGAATATAACACTTTATAATAAGTTTTAAAAAGTGTTGTTTTGAAAATTATCACTTACATAACGAATAACATCGCATGTATTCGGTATATGGATTTATTTAAATGATCCAAAATATTTTTTGTGTGGATCTGATTAAATGCCATCTAAGTTAGAAACAAAAATAAATATTAATGAAACAAAATTGGAAAGCTAAATGGATTTTTTTATATTTAAAGTTGTCAAAAAATGAAATATTATGGGTTGCTAAATTGCATTTAGAATTAGAAGCTTATTTCATACAAAACTTACACGGTACTTTTTTTTTCCTTAATTTCATAAATTATTCAACATGTGATTTAATGTTTTCTCTCACTTTTACCACACATGCATTTGACGTTGAAGGCATTATTTATTTGTTAGTCGAATCGATATGTAACTACTGTTTTAAAATAAAGAAATCTCATAGAATATCTTTCTTTAGGGGAATTTAACTTGCGCTGATTGCGTTGGACTTTGATTAATGGTCAGAATGTTAATGTATACTTTAGAGAAAGAAGGAAAGGAGAGAAGAAAACCTAGCCAGAATCCACAAAAAATATTCCCCTTGTTTAAAATATTTTAACTTAAGTATATATAAGTTAAATGGGTAAAATTTATTTCCTAAATTGTTTAGTATTTTTTTTTCAAAATTGCTTATTTAAAAGCACCTTTTAATGTACATTGTTTAAAGGACCTCTTGAATTTTTATATTAAACCAAAAGCAATAAATATTTTATTTACATTAAAATTGATAAAGTGGTTAAGTGGCTGTTCACTTTTCATGAGAAACTTAAAAAGTAAAAGAAAGGAAATGAAAGTATTCAAAAAGTGCCTTTGAAATTCTACTGTAAGAACAAAACTGAATGATATTATTAACTGTAAATTTGTTATATTTCAGTCGCTGATCGAACTCAGTCGCTAAATTATATTCGCTGAACTATGAGTACTAATAAAGAACGAGATATAAAAAGAAACTGGTTACTTGTCTAACTTACAAACAAATTATGTTAGATTTTTATAGTTCTTCAACTTTTATGGCATTAGATCATCCAAAATACACGCAAATGTTTCAATAATAACTTAAATTGCATGTACAATTCAAATCTGGAAAGAGGAAATCAGTAATCATATCTGCAAAGCATTATTTATTGCCGAAGAAATCATATCATGATAGACAGTTAATTAATCACTAGAGGATTTATATGTCATAGATTTAATATATTATTTGGTATATCATATGAGTCAGAATATCTTAAATTTCCAACATATAAAATTCTTAATATAATAATGTAAGTAATTATGTAGTATGCACATATAAATCATTATGAGCAATACTTTTTTTAAGAATTTGTAGCAACCATCTGTTAACACCGGTGCTGGAAGAAAGCTGCTGGAAGAAAGGTGCTGGATACTTAACCCAGAACAAGAAATCTTTCACTTGAGCAATCACTCTCAATTTCATCACAAGTACATCAACTCTCAGTTATGAGAGGAACACTAATTTTTGGATACAGTTCCAACATCACAGGATATTCACGTGCTTTTATTTTTTATATTTGTTTCTATCTAAATTATTTATAAAATATGCCGAACTTTCATTTATTATATTTCCTTTGCGGTTCATTACTTTTTTTTCAACCACCTGGTTCCTGTGGGGTGACCGCTTAACACAGAATGCCGGTCAAACCGATGTCTTTAAACCTGGAGGTCCACATTTTCTGGAAGTAATTACGAGAATGTGAGTAATTCCAATTTTCAATGCTATTATTCTTGATTTTAAATTTTCACCGAAACTATCACGTAAAGTACTTACGGTATAGGACTAAGTTCGGAGCCCTTTTTTTGAAAAACTAAAACTTGCGAAAATTTCTATCTATTTTTCGAAGGAATATAACACCAAAATGATGAAAATGATGAAAAAATAGACATTAACTACGCAAATATTTACAAAATTGAGGAAATTGGGTCGAAATTTAGTAAATTTTTACAAAAACGGCTCTAGCTCTAAAAAAATTATGCGTAGAACATTAACTTTTTTTTTCATATGTACGTAAGTATCTTTTAAGTGTAATGACCTAAAAGCTAATCGATTATCTCAAAATACTCTGGTTATCAAAAATTAAGGTAAAGTCACAAAAATAGCGATTACTCAAAAAGTTAAGCGTATAATTTAGTGAAACTTATACACACTATACAACACATAGGTAGGTATAAAATAGCATAAAAAGAAATCGCCAGACAATTATGGTGTTATAGAAACTAGCATATGTATACAATGAACAAATCGGGTGTGTCAGTTTGGTATAGGAAAAGTGCCTTTTTTTGGCGTATGATCCCTCCGAGAAACAATACAGCACATACAGCGATGTGTGATGCTGTCAATTATGCGGTCTATGAGTTCGGTAGGAAGTGAGAGCCATTGCTCTTACAAAGCAGTTTAAAGCGTGGATAGGGGCCTAGGAGGAGAATTGAGAGCAGCTATACGTCGTCCTAATGCGTCCCAACCATGCTCGATTGGATTCAGGTCCGGTGATCGAGCTGGCCACTCCATGTGCTGAATTGTTTCCTGCTCAAGATAAGCCTCCACGATGCGAGCCCTGTGCAGTCTCGCGTTATAGTCCTGTAGCACAAAAAATCACCTGTTACCCCAGCATAAGGGCTCACGTAAGCATCAAGGATGTCATCTGTACAGGTGTGAGCATTCACATTTCCACGGGGAAAGACATGGAGGTCTGTGGGTCCACCCAAACAGATACCACCCCAAACACAAACACTGCCTGATCCTGAGATGTCAATATGAAACCAGATGTCATTTCCTCTCTCTATCGTACTTAAAATCATATAATGTTTTCTCCTTTTAAGCTGCTTAAATTTTATATCTAGATCTCAATCAGCAAATAATAACTCTTGTTTATTGATTAGAAATGCAGCCACACCGATAGAAATGAAAAGTCTATAAGAAAGCATTTTAAAATTTATAGTAAGATACATAATGAAGGCGTTCAAGTTGGAGAATCTGATATTAATATTTCAATTATGACCTCTGAAAGAGAATCAGTTAGGTATTTCCCTTAGAATTCCGTTGAATTATTCTTTGCATTTTTTTAAAAATCCCCTCCATCTTGTACTAGAAAATTGTATCTGTTCTTTTTATTTCTGCTTTTATTATGAAAGGTAGAATGAAAAAGAATTACATCAAGAAATTGCTATATGTGACTAATGTCACCGGTGAGGATAGATTAAAAATTGAAAGGTTTAGTTTATCAGATAGTATTATATTATTTATCTCTTTAAAAGAGACCTTTTAATGCATAGTTCATGTGGAATAAAGTTTATTACAAAAAATAATACATCCTTACATGTGAATCGTTGATAGACTATTATGTGTAAGTCTTATTTTGCTGTCACATAAATCAAACAATGTCTTCTAATTTTTTATTAAATATTCATTAAAATATATATAGATATACAACACTTTACATATACGTATAAAATGCAATAGAATATATGAATTTTTAACTAAGACAAAGAATCTGTTTAACGAAGGCATAATATTTCACATCTATTATTTAAATATGTTTATGCGAGCTGTATATATATGTATATATATATATATATATATATATATATATATATATATATATATATATATATATATATATATATATATATATATATATATATCTGTGTGTGTCTCTTCAGAAAGGAATTCTAAATTAAATTCAATGTCTTTTTCCAAGACGAAAATATCGATAAACTATTCATTGAATGGTGAGCCAACTTTCACCAAAGATTTATAAAAATAAACCTTTTAAACAATAAAGCTTTCAAGAAATATACACAAATTATTAATAGCAAACAAAATGCTTGTCAAAGTCAATAGCGAAAAGAAAATTCATAATTTTCTCAGCAATTCTATTAACGTAGATGTTCTTAATTTACCGCCCACTACAAGAATGTGTGTGTCTGCGGAGGGGGGGGGGGGGCAAGAAATTCTACTCTTTTCCCTAATCTAAAAGATCCTAGCATTCTTTTAATACTCTTGATAGGAACCCGACTTAAGCAAGTACTTTCAGGCGTTAAGTTAAAACCTACCTTCCGATGCCTTTATACTTCATGAAGCATCTAAAGCCATTCTACGCATTGATAAACTTCGTTTAACGGAAGCGTAATTGCGATAATGAGGTTTGAGTTTAGCCTTTGACATGCATTAATCATTTGCACATGTTACTTCCAGAAGTGTGTATTAAGGTCTATTTAGTTTGATTGAGTTAAATATAATTCCTTATTTCGGTAAACTGTACTTATCCGTGATATGGAATTTATTAAAGGATACATTAGTGACATTGGAAAAAATTGCTGATAACTAAAACTTTTATAAGTTGCAAGAAACTTCTAGGAAACACAAACAGGTGCATATACCTTCTTTAATTCCCAATATAATTAGGGAGGGTTACAAGTTTCAAACTAATCAACAGTTCATCGTCGGTCCATGGAGTATTTAGTGTGATTGTCACTATGACATCACACCTAACGCTTTTCTTCCAGCATTATTTTTGATATCATAGTATTATGTGAAATTAAAACATGTAGTCAAATAGATGATTGTATAGTGGCACTTTTTAAAATTGTTAATTGGAGAAAAAATATTCTTACTCATGTCTGACATAATTAGAAAAAGAAACTCAATTTAAACAAATAATATTAACATTCAATATCTCTTCTTCTTATTTAAAATTAATTTTACCGTTAGTTACAATTTGCACAGAAACAACATAATAATTATTTACATACATTAAGAAAGTATTTGAACACATAATAAAACATAGCTGCATATATTAATTATTCTGTGCTCTCGCCTGATAAAATATATTACAAATTATTATTACTTACCACCACCCTCATTGTAGACTGATGATCTGGTCTCATTGTTTTACTAAACTTGGTCCAAAAGCAGACCAGAAATTGAGATACCTCAGCATAAAAAAATGGCGACGAGGGCTGAAGAGCGGACAACCTCGAGCAATATCTCAGTCGCCGATTTTTCTTCAACTGCCCAAAAAACCGTTAATACTTCCCAGCACCGAAAACACAGAGGTCAGAAGATGTTCTAGAACAATTAACACCTTTCAGCTATATGATTGGTTAAAAGATGGTTGCTGGGACGTTGCTATGGAGGAACTATGTCCCCTTAATGACCGAGAGGGTGGCAAGTAATTCTCTCTTCTTGTGCAAATGACCTTGTGTACTATCCGTACTGTTACAGGTCCCACTTAATTGCCTACCGGAGGCCCATTCCATTCTTCCAGGAAAATCGGTACGGAAATCCACAGGAATGATTTTCAGCACATAGACAATTTAAGATTTACAAAATAAAATAAATACACTTATAAATGTGCATGGAACCGAATTAATGTTGTTTCGCAATTGTGAAATAAGAAAATAGTATTTTTTTTAGAGTTAAAACAATGTAATAATCAAAATAATTACAAAATTTGAGTTCCATGTCACACATAGTGATAATCCCTAGTAATTGTGAATTGTTCACAGAGACAACCGCGCCTAATGTTCTAAGCCTGACGCAGAATTATTGATAAGTTCGAAACGTGTTGTCGTCTCATCCCTTTATTTATTTTTTCTAATGGCAGGTTGAACTGAGCATAGGATCTTCTCCGGGGGTTAGCCGGCGTGAGACCACTCCGCTGCTTGCGTTGCCCCGTGGGCACCACAGGGGGTGGGTCCACACTGCACCAGTTTGATGGTCCACGAATTTTAAACCGAGTTAAGTGGCGGGACCAGACCATCTGACCCAGCACCCCCAGAGGTAACTTGGAGGACATTGCACCACGCCCTATTTTACATGCCCTGGCCACCATTAGTGAACAAGGCGGTGGATTTTGTCAGCGACCGTCTTAGAACCCGCAACCCTCAGATCACTGGCTCAATGCCTTTGCCAACCGGGCCACCACGCCCGCTCATTCCTTTAATCGTATTATGGATATAAGATATTATGTATTCCTAGTCGATAGAAATTGTTCTTTGCTTCAAAAGTGAATCCTTATGTACAAAGAGTAAGTTTTGAAGTGAATATTCCCCACAGAGTATCGAAACGTCAGTTTGTGTTGCTCGTATGTTTTAGATACATCCAAGATTATACCTACCTTATAAACAAGCTGCCTTACAAAACGTTTAAAAATATTCATTTGAACAGCGTCTACAGTGAACCAAAGTATTTCACCGGAATTTTCATTCCCATTCAGAGAAAGAGTTTATTGTTTATAGTATGTATCGACTAACTAGAATTATTTTGAAAATCTTAATTTTGTATCACATACTTCCTTGTATATAAATAAGAAAAATACGGGAGATGTATAGATGGATTTACAGTCGTCCATTTATAGCTTCATTTAGATGATAGACACATTGAAATACTACCATCATTTTATAGCCTTTTACAACTTAGAGAAGTGGGTAGCTGAAAATGCTGATCCTACTTGAGGTCTTCTTTAGTTTCTTTAAAATGACCGTAAACTACATATAAACAGAATATGTTTCATGCTAAAGTCTGTTTTATTTACAAATATTTATTATGGAGCTATGTGGGCATTAGAGCATCAGTTCACAGGTCTACCATAAATAATAACTATCGTATCAGTTCATAACCGAATCGTGTATTACATACATTATTTTGCACGTAAAAACCCGATAACCACTGTTTTATTGAATCGGTTATGAATTATAATGTTGCTTAGTACATCCGGAATATTATACTTTTAATTTTGTTGCTTCTTAAACTTATTTTACATTTAGGTAGCTTTATTTTGCCTCACAGTTCGAGGTAAATCGATGTAACATGTTTCAAGATAATATATACTTTATAGCAATGAAGATACACTCTGTTTCGATAAAAAAAAACTCAGTTCCGTAACTGGGTTCATAAAGAAACGATGGTAGAAAACCAACTAAATTGTTAATAGATAATGAGCCTTAGGTCTCTAAGAACAAAAACGCCGAAAATATCGGATCTGCAAAGATTTCCAATTTTTTCATAAGCATGCCAACGGAGGGGAGCATTTTGAGCTGGGTATTTTTTGCTATCTTATGGGCATGTGATTTAGAGAATGGGCTTTCTTAAAACCCAAAAATAAAAGAAAATGTGAGACGTGAGAGGAAGCCAGTGCAGGATATCAGGATATAAACACTTGAAAATGAAAAAAAAAAAAAAACAGTTTTGAAAATGCATACCATCATGACTTCAAAAGGGTTAAAGAATTCATTGCAGACAACTACTTGAAGTAGAAAAACTGACCCTTTCTACGTTTTCCAGCAACTTAAGTAAAATACATTTTACCAAGAATCCTGAAAATGTCTTCTTTATATTCGAAACTTTCTATTGAAACCTCATATTTTATTAAAGTTGCTAGTGAAGTTTAAGCTTTGGTCTGGAGAAATACATACATTTTTTCTAATTCCTTCTACAAAAATATTGTGAAAACATTTTCTTTTCCTACAACTGATGATAAAAACTAAATCATTTCGAAGTATTTTGATGTGATTTAATATTTTAAACAAGTAATTATTATTCTGGTTCTTTAAAACTGAAAACATTGAAATAAACAAGTTGATAGCGCAAGTATAATGGCTTACATGCAATTTAATCTATCCCGTTTTACAACTTTTTTTTCAAGTTATTTTTTGAGGTATCTGCAAACATTTTATTTTATTTTTATTATATTTGGGACTATTTTTTACATAATTTTTAGTATTAATATTATAATAAAAAACAATGCATAAAGGTCTGAATATTAAAGTGTTAGACTTGATGGCAGTATGCTAATTCTCTCTACTTTTTGGATTTCGTCATGGAAGCAATGAAAAAGAATTGATATTTTAGCTATAACAATAAAGTGTCTATATCTTTATATAACATAATTCATTCATAATTTCAGTCCTTGAAACGCTTCAAAATATGACAGAGGTGTGCTGGAGTTTACGTTTTTAGATGATGCTCTAAAAATTTTTCATAAATTATATCACCCCACCCCTTAAAAATGTATAGTGTCCTTGCCCCTTGCATACCTAAATACCAGATGCTTTGATACAAAATGTTAGCTTTCCAAAAGTTACCATTTGCAATACTCTGGTAATACATGCAATGGATCAAGATTTCTATAAAATTAGCTCTGTTGAAAAAAATAATGTTCTGCAGATAGATATGAATGTTTAACTAAATTTTGCTTAAATTTTAATTATTTTTGTCTTGATAAAACCGAGCTCATTAACAACGCGAATTTTAGAATACTTCCATTGCGCACAAATAATTTGAGAGGTGGTTACGAGAGAAGTCTTACTTAAGTAGTTTTTAGTATTTTCGCCATCGTATTGAAAAAGAATAAATACTTTAAAGACTTTTTTAGTTTGCACTTTGAGGTACAGTATGAGGCAGAATGGACTCCCACATATATAAGAGAAATAAGAAACGAAGGAAAAATTTTACAGAAAAAAAGCTTTATATTTTCGAAAAGTATTTATAATCTAGTTTTTTTCACTTGACTTTGAAAATAACATAACTCAGTTGGTACCTGTTATTCGCAAAGCACTGACGAAACCAGTGAAGTTTTCCACCACTCTCTTGGTCATCTCTGGGGAAATGGTAGCAACTTCCCCACGATTAGCGGACTGATGGATCATTTTTGGGTGTTCTAATGTTCCAAGGTCGACAACTTGGTTTCTTTGGTAATGAAGACCCACTCGGTCTCAAGTTTAAAAACCCTCGCAGGTTTTTATTTTTCTATCAGGAGCGGCACCAGTTGCATACCGCACACAAAATGTCCTCTTTGTCACTGTAACAGAGTCGAAGTGTTTAAAAACGCATCGATAACGAAACCGCGATGTTCACCGGACCAAATCATGGTGTCTACTGACAACTATAAAATCGGCCCGAAATGTCGCTACCCCCGGCTCAGCTCTACCCCCACCAATTTCCTTACCAGTTACCTTCAGAAATGTGGGAGTCCATTATGCTACACCCTGTATCTGTCTTTTTTTTTCGTTGGCAAGACTTACTCGTGCAAATGGAGCAAAATTCAAATATTGGGGTAATGTTGGGACACCCTGTATTTCAGTACGTATAAACCAATTTATAATTTTCCTGAAAGCTTGAATCGCGATTCAGATAAGGATATGTGAGAAATTCAGGATTCATTCTACTTCAGGTAATGAAATAAGTGTACATTTTTTAAACCTAAGGAAACACATAGACGAATCTAATGCTCCTAATTAGATGTTTTACAGTTTACGTGATAATCGTAGGATTCTGAAATACTGAGAAAAAAAGTTACTTCGGCAAGCAAACGAAAACAAAGGAACAAAGAGAAAAATATCTAGATCAAAAATTGGGTGTTCTAAATGCAATAAAGGAGTCCACAGAGAATGCTTTCGAAGTCATTCGTGCTTAAAATACTTCTAAGGTTTTCCTTTTATAAATAAATGGATACTTTTTTCTATTCAATAAAATATGGGAGGTTTTTTTTTCCCTGAAAATCAGATAATATTTGTACAGAACTGAAGAATTTCAAATAAAACACTTATTTATGTTATAATATTGAATTAATAATAAATAAATATATATTATTTTTCTTTAGCACATACATTTTATCTTATAATACATAAAAAAAGGGAAATTTTCTTTACGTGTACAAAAAGTGAATTTATTTTAAAAGAAAATTCTTGAATTATAATCTAAAGAAAATAATTCATTTATACTCAAATATTATACTTGGCGTCTTCGAAACCTGTGAGTCATCTTTAGGATGAATCTTATCAGTTCCGGTCAAAACTTAATCCATAGTGGGTAAATGTTAAGTTGCCAGATAATAGGTTAGCGCTCGGTGATAACGTCTGGGTAAGTCTATCCGAGCCTGTTTGGACGTTTCTGAGGTATTTGTAGACCAGTGATTCCCAACCTTTTATAATGGCTAGGGCACAGACATTCGATACCTGGGTCTGTGGGTTGGACTCCCTCAATTAACATGGCTATATATATATATATATATATATATATATATATATATATATATATATATATATATATATATATATATATATATATATATACATATATATATATATATATATATATATATATATATATATATATATATATACATATACATATATATATATATATATATATATATATATATATATATATATATATATATATATATATATATAATATTTTCTTTCCTAGTAATATTGATATCTTGAAATAACTTAATCTTGATTTTAATGAAAAGTTACTCTTTGGTATTTTTACTCATCCCTTTCATTCCTTGCTTCTGTTTTCATATAGTATACAAAAACTGCTATGAATAAGTTTCGAAAAAATCACTGAAAAATTGAAATTTTTAGCTTAAAATGATCATTTACTTGTGTTAAGTAACTTGAGCCAAGTGTTCGGAAATAATTCCTCCGGATCTCATTTGTTTTCCAACACCGTCCTCTCCATTCATTCCAAGATTAAGAAGCCTGACACAGCGTCTTTATGAAGCGTCTTATCGATTCCAGATGAATCAGACATCTTGTTATTTTTCCTCTGCAACTTTATTGATCTCAACTTAATCTGTCGTTGCGAATACAGTAGGCTTCGCTCTGTGCCACAGAAGAAAAAACAAGAAGTTCAGATATCTTTAAAACATCCTAGTCACAGAGAAAAACATATATTTTCATTCTTTACATAAAGTTGAGGATTCTCCTGTGGGAAGGGTAAGAAAAAGAAATGTAACACAGAGGACGTATAAATTTTGAAGGCAAATTTTTGTTTAAACATTTTATGTGTTTAACACAGTAATTTTACATCATTTTCAAGCTTTTAAATCCCGTCATCAATAACTTTATCCTTCACTTGATTCACAGAATTATACACTTTAATAGAGTATTGAAATTTGTTTAACCATCCATGAAAGTTCTATTCAATTCATTGGTATAAAAAAAAGGTAGTAAAAAAATTCTTTTATTATTTTTACTACACACTTTTTTGTTCCTCAAATTTGATAAAATTGTTTCTAAAATACTTTCTGCTGCTACAATTTCACTTTGTTAAAAAGAACAGCTGCAAGTTTTAATGATACAAATAAGGCTCAAATTTCTGCTGCTGATAACATTAAGAGAAACAAAATTAACGCTAATGACATACAAAATTGGAACGTTTGTTTTTGTTGAGGAATTGTAATATGTTTTATTTGGTAAAATTTACATCACATTCAAGCTTTTAAATCCCGTCATAACTCTAATCTATATTTCAGTTATAAAATTACACACTTTAAGAAGTATTAGAATAAAGTGAAGTATTATAACTTTTTAAATTATCCATGAATGCTATGCTCAGTTAAAAAATGGTAGTAAATATTTTTGATATTCATTTCTACAACACACATTTTTGTTCCTCAAAATTGGTTAAATTGGTTCTAAAATACTTCTTTCTGCTATAACTGCACTTATTTAAAAAGAGCAGCTACAAGTTTAATTTATAGAAATAAGGTTCAAATATTCGCTGCTGTTAGCATTAAGAAAAATAAAATTAACACAAATGATATATAAAATTGTAATGCAAATTTTGTTGAAGAATTGTAACGTGTTTTATTTAGTAAAATTTGCATCATATCTTCAACCTTTTAAATCCGGTCATTAACTTCAACCTTTATTTCAGTTATAAAATTATTCACTTTAATGGAGTACTGTAATCAAAAGGCGTATTGCAACTTTTTTAACTATCCATGAATACTCTATTAAATTCATTGGTATAAAAAATGGTAGTATTTTTTTATTGCACACTTTTTCATCCCTCAAAATTGGTAAAATCGGTTACTAAAATGCTTACTGCTGCTATAATTGCACTTTGTTAAAAAGAGCAGATACAACTTTTAATGATAAAAAAAGCCGAAATGTTTGCCGCTGATAACATTAAGAAAAAATATTAACACAAATTACATATACAACTGCAATAAAATTTTTGTGGAAGAATTGTAATGTGTTTAATTAGTAAAATTTAGATCATATTCAAGCTTTTATATCCCGTTATTAACTTTAACGTATATTTCAGTTATAAAATTCTACACTTTAATGGAGTATTATAATAAAGTGGAGCATTGTAACTTTTTTAACTATCTATGAATGTAGAAGTTCGCAAATTTTTTTTGAAGAATTGACAAATGTTAAAGACGCAAATTTTTGTTGAAGAAGTGTTTAATTAGTAAAATTTACATCATATTCAAGCTTTTAAATCCAGTCATTAACTTTAACATATATTTCAGTTATAAAATTATACACTTTAATGAAGTATTGTAACATTTTAACTATCCATGAATGTTATGCTCAGTTCACAAGTATAAAAAATGGTAGTAAAAAAGTTTGATTTTTTTCTTCGTACAACACACTTTTTTGTTCCTGAAAATTGGTTAAATCGGTTCAAAAATACTTCTTTCTGCTATAACTGAAAATAGTTAAAAAGAGCAGCTACAAGTTTAATTTATAGAAATATTGCTCAAATTTTCGCTGTTGCTAACATTAAGAAAAAGAAAATTAACGCAAACGATATTTAAAAGCGGAGCGCAAATATTGTTTAAGAATTGTAATGTGTTTTATTTAGTAAAATTTGCACCATATATTCAAGCTTTTAAATTCCGTCATTAACTTTAACCTGTATTTCAGTCATAAAATTATTCACTTTAATGGAGTACTGTAATTAAACGGAGTATTGCAACTTTTTTGACTATCTATAAATGCTCTGTTCAATACATTGGATTAAAAAACAGGTAGTAAGAAAATCTTATTCTTTTTATACTACACACTTTTTTGTTCCTCAAAACTAGCAAAATTGATTCTAAAATACTCTTTGCTGCATTAACTGCATTTTGTTAAACAGTGAAGCTACAAGTTTAAAATATAGATATAAGTCTAAAATTTTCATTGTTAGTAACATTAAGAAAAAAAAATTCCTACAAATAACATTAAATTTCAACCCAAATATTTCTTGAAGAACTGTAAAGTATTTTATTTAGTAAAATTTAAATCACATTAAAGCTTTAAAATTCCGTCATTAATTTCAACTTTTATTTCAGTTATAAAATTATACAATTTATTGGAGTCAAATCGTTTGTAATTATAATTAAATGGAGTATTGCAACGTTTTTAACTATCTATGAATGTTCTCCTCAATTTCTTCGAATGAAAACTGGTAGCATTTTTTTTAAACTACACACATTTTTGTTCCTCAAAATTGGTGAAATCGATTCTAAAATACTTTCTACTGCTATAAATGTATTTAGTTAAAAGACGCAGCTAGAAGTTTAAATGCTAGGGATAACGACACAAAGTTTTGCTAACGAATTGCAATGCATTTGATTCAGTAAAATTTACATCATTTTCAAGATTTTAAATCCCATTAGTAATATCTTCTTTTTTTTTCAGTTAAAAAATTATAAACTTTAACGCAGCAAGTATTTTATAACCCATCTTACTATTTTTGTGGAACAAAAAAGTGTGTAGTAAAAAGTAAGAATGTTTTACTGTCATATTTGTATAGTAAAGAATTGAATAGAATATCCATGGCTAGGTTAAAAAGTTGCCCTATTCCATTTGATTTTCTCAATACTAGCATTGTGGAAGTTAAATACGTCTAACTAGTTTTAAACACGCGTATGCATCAGTTTTCTATGAATATTTGATTTACATTTCAAAATTATGATTATCTGTTTTAAGGGATAGATCTTTAAATAACAGTAGAAAGTATTATACTTTAAAAAATTCACTAAAAGGTATTGTGTGTAAAAATAAAGCTCTATTTAGTATACATGTATGGCTCTATTATAATTATTTATCTTGTATGTATAGCATTGAATTTCTTTTACAGAGCTACCACACTGAGATGAGATTTAAAAAAAATTATTATTGAAGTCAGAATTATATAAATAATGAGTATTAGAGAATTTTCTACATACTTACACTTTATTATACTAACCTTAAGGTATCTGTACAGCTTTTGACGAGATTTAATTTTTTTTTTAATTTGCCTTTTAATATTTTTTTTAATCACGTGTAAGCTAAAACTTGGAAAAATATATAAAACATTTAGATGTTACATTAAAATAATTTTTTCAGAGGTGGAAATTAAAAATAATTGTGAAAATTTGACATTTCCGCAAAACATGATAACTTAAAAACAAACAAATATATTACAGTTTTATAAATTGAAGAATTAAGATGATAACTTTCTCTAAGGAATAAATTATTCTGAGGATAATACTCTGTTTATCTCAGAGTCTGTAGCAGTGAAAGTACTGATGTACAGAAAAACGACTAGATATTCATTGTCACTTGCAGTTCACGCCTATGTAAACAAAAATTAATTAATCTGCAATTCTAAGCCTAGACTATTTCTTTTATAAACATTTATAGACAAAGTATGCAACATGTTAAGGCAATGTAACTTTTTGCTATTGGAAGTTTTGCTTAAAGCAAAACGATAAAAAAATTAATTTTGAGGAAATGCTAAAAATAGCTTTATAACACATTTCTTACTTTAAAAATAAATAAATTTGCACTAAAATCCACTATATTTATAAATTAAAATGGAAGTAGAAAAAATTAAAAGATTGGGCTTTAATGTTATTGAAAAAAAATCGATATTTTGACAGAAAATGCTGTTTTAAAAGTGTACGAATACCTTAAATTTAAGAAATTTTTTTATTAAATTTAAGAAATACATTGATCCAGGGTTTGAATTCCAAAATCGTACATCTTGCTCGTTTCTACCAATTTTGAATTTTCACAAATGTATGGATCTTTTATACTCACAGATTTTAAAGGTTGTAAAGGCCTATTCTTTAGTTGTTTTCTTAAAATATTTACGCACACTTGTAATGTAAGGCAATTTAAACAAATGAAAATAATAAGCTGTGAAAATAAAAATTTTGGGAATTAGCATTTCTAGTCATAGCACTAACACTTAAATAGGTGAAATAAATTTAATATGTTTTTATTCATAAGGACTAGAAATATAAGAAACAGAATATGAAATAATACAATAATCTGAATAACATTTTTATATTGAGGTATATGTAATGAAACTACGATTAAAAATAATTTACTTTCGTTAAGTTTATGTAGGATCTCGCTTCGATGTTTAAAACCAGAAAATGTGGATCTTTACTTATACATTTGCGTGTATAGTTTTTTCCAAACTCTTATAAGGGTTGGAATTTTCTATATAGTATATTTGTTAAGCATTGTAAAAGCCTGTTATTTGATGGACTTCGAAGAATAAGCACATACATATACTAATTAAGGTAATTATCCTGATGGAAATGTATAAGATTTGAAAATAAAATTTTCATGAAATTTCCTTTCTTATAGAGAGTGCGATATAACAGCATTATTGATTAAATAAATTAAGTATTTTCAACGTATCATTTTTAACAGTCAGGGCTTGAAATTTTATAAAAATGAAATCTGTGAAATGATCTATAAATACGCAAACTAGGAAATGATTAGGCAATTATGCATTGCAAAAAAAATGCCTATATTCAGTTCGACATTTCTTTAGACTATTCTTACATATTCATAATATTATATATTATATATTATATTCATATACATATTTATAATATTCATTAATATTTATAAAATTTACATATTACGTAAGGCAGTTTACCGTCTGAGAATGAATAAGTTTTGAAAAACGAATTTTCAACAAATTTCCAGTTGGATAGAGAATAGAATATTACCGTATTAGTGAAGAAATAAATTCATTAATTTTCAATGCATTCTTTTTCTAGTTATGGCTTGAATTTTTTTTAAAATCTGTAAAATAAACCATGAGTACTCAAACTACGAAATGCTTAGGAAATTAAGCACTGTGAAAACAAATTTTCCTATATTCAGTAAAAAATAGAGTATTTTTCTTGAAAACAGAGCATTTTTTCTTTTTTTTTATAATTAGTCCATAAATCCACCTAGAACTACTCAGAAATTTATTGATTTATGGTTTTTCCCATTTCCCCCTTAAATATAAATGTCTTTTCTCCCTTTTTTATACTTCATCAAAAACGTAAATGTGAACTTTTACAAATTTAAGATTTATTGCCGGGATGGTTTTTTTCCTTGAAAGAAACCGTATACCAAAAGTGTGCAAAATAATAAACGTTAGAACTGACACGGGGACTATTTTGAAAAGAAAAATGGTCGAGGCTGGATCTCAAATTTTTTTTTTCTGTATTTTTTCAACTCTCAGAAAGCCTCTTAGAAATGTTTGTATTGATTTTAGATTTTAAAGCCTTTTCCGCACTTGGTTTGTTTATAAGTTTGATTTAACGACAAGGAAATATAACAGGCTATTTCTCAGGTCACCAGATGGGGTCTTAAAACATGTTATGACCGCTTTCAACGATTGAGCTTTGTACGAAATGGTGCTCAGAAGTGAAGAAAAATTCTTGTTTGAGCGGTTTTAAACGTCGAGACTCTAGTATATCAGATGAAATAACCCTTCAATACGAGTAAAAATCGTAAAATCCGTCATATAATGTAGTAAAAAATCTGCTGCTAAGTATAGTTTCATAGAAAAGGGACAACGGGAAGTTTTACTTTGTTTATTTTTTTTAGACTTTTTGCATTTAGAACTTTATTGATATTCCAATCGATGTCATATATCGCCCACAATAGCTCAGAAAATATCTTTTTTCATGCCCCATACAACAATATATAATACACATTTTATTAAGGAAAAAAGTTTTCACATTTCGTTAAACGCAAGGATTTAAAGACTATGAATAAAACGCGATGCACACACTTTATTTCAGAGTTCAGTATATGTTTCCATTTACAAACCTATTAAGTTGCATTAAAATATAAGCGCCTGATTTAAAACTCAGATTCTCAACTAAATACAAGCATTAATTTAAATACTCAACAAAGTTTAAGAGCCCTCTGATAAAATAAACTGCCGATAATTAAATTTAATGATCTGTAGATAGCATCAGTCTCTCATTTATAGTAAATGCCATTGGTAACGGGCTTAATGCAATGTAAATTAAGAGCAAAACTAGGGGGTTTTGTGCGTATGCATATATGATACGTTATAGTCGACAACTGATTTCAAAATTATATTATGTTTGAACTGAGAAGAATTAAGTAAAATGAATAATTTCAAAAATACATTATATAACAAGACTTTGCTTTTCTAGAAAAAAAAGTCATTTTAAAGCTTGAAATATAATTGACATGTAGCAAGTATACTGCATTACCCAATAAAATAGCTAAGTGCTGGTAAAATATAATTATGGTCATTTTATATTTTTGGATGAAAAGTATCAAAATTGGCATATTTATCTTTACAAATATCATCTTCTTAAATTCACCATAAAATGTTAAAAAACATGCAACTAGCGTTTGTCTAATGAATAAAGTGATGTTTCAAATGGTAGAGGAATACAAGTGGTTGTTTCAATGGGTGAATTACAAATACTCTACAGTCACAAAACCACAATTTGCTATTTATCCAAACAGACAATCAAAAACGTTGATGTGGAACTGAAGAAAGACTATATTTATCAGCCCGAGATATGATGTCACATTTTGCGTTCTACAGTAGATTTAAGAAACCGACATTTCCGGTGTTCCATTTTTTTCAAAATTTCCTTGTAAGTTAGATTTGTATGCACATTTTCTAAATGGAAAACTTTAAGAACTTTATCGGAGAAGATTTAGTTAAAACTTTTATCATAAAAAATTAATTAATCTCTTATTAACGTTGCTATGAATTGCAAGAAAAGTTATGTTACAAATGTTTTAAGTGTGAATAGATACTGGTGTTTGAAACATAGTCGTTCTCTGTTTCTTCGAATTCTTCTACACCATTTTAAATGTTAGTGATTTAAAATGAAAACATTATAGAGTATTTGCTACTTCTACCCTACCTTGAGTGTATATAATTTGAAGTGGCGCTCTAATGAATTAGATTCAAACACAGTTATAAATTAATAAAATGTTTATTTAAGCTTTGCACAAATATTTGCTTTTCAACATAAATACTGCGTACTACAAGTACGAGTATATATAACATTCATGCAAGGAATATTATCCCCGTATAGATACTTGGCAAGAAAATACAGTTTGCAATTCTTACAATACTTGAAATTTCAACCAGCAGTGTTGCCAAGTAAACTTTCGGCCTAACAAGAACTCGCGTAGGTTTGAAGCAACCTAGCTCCTCTCTCAACACTTCGTTTCTTTAATCTAGCTGCTTGGTATATATACCAACTACGTATGCCGCAATTAGCATATCTTAAGCGGATTCTTTAGATTTATTCACCTAAACGTTTGATTATTGTGAATCGAATCTTAAGTAAACCTTACAACATATTATGGAAAATTCTTCTTGTGCTACAAAGAGGAGCATATATATTGATACTTCATAACCATGCTATTCTCAATGTCACGGGGAAGCTACGATGGGAAAATATGTGAAATTATACTGAATAACTTTCTTTTTTTTATAAGGTCCCTTATCGTAATTCACCCGAGGCACTTTAACATATTTGCTCTGCATACTAAAATATCTTTAATGCATATTTATTTAAAAATTTAATCAGAAAGCATAATCTATAACATTAGAACACTCAATAAATATAAACTGTTGAATAATTAATTTCAAACACTTTGCTATAGATTGAGATACCTTGAGAAAATAAACACTTGCATATGTTACACACAAGGACACACAAGGACACACACACACACACATATATATATATATATATATATATATATATATATATATATATATATATATATATATATATATATATATATATATATATATATATATATATATATATATATATATTTGTAATAAATTAAATAGTAGGCCCTCCATTCTATCATTTAAATTCCCTTTCCTAAATCCAATCCCCAGTAACATTACTTTAGCGCTTTAAAAACCCATAGCAACAGAACTTCCCATAAAATAGCAAACGTTGCATTTCTACGCGTGTATACGTCTCGAGAAAGGCGTGGGTTCGCATCGCCAGCCCAAAATTCCGCTGACACTTCAAAATAATAGGCACATGTACCTCGCTTCTAGCGCATAAGGTTGAAAGGTGATATTACACTTCGTTCCGAGCATTTGAAATGAATGGACGTATTTTTCTGTCGCTTAAAAAAAACGATTCGACCCGACTGCTTCAAAATTTTAATTCCTTTCAGGCTGAGTCTAGCTCCAGCCATGTAAATTTGATCTAGTTTTCCTGTTCAGGTTGCATTTTAAGAACGAGATGTAATGGTTATATTACACACACACACACGCATATATATATATATATATATATATATATATATATATATATATATATATATATATATATATATATATATATGTGTGTGTATGTATGTATGTATATATATATACAGTATATATATATATATATATATATATATATATATATATATATATATATATATATATATATATATATACATTATATATATATATATTTATATTTATATATACATTCATACACACACACACACACACACATATATATATATATATATATATATATATATATATATATATATGTGTGTGTGTGTGTGTATGTGTGTATGTGTATGGGGGGGTTTGGGGTTCTGTATGTAGAATTTCACAGCAAATAAAATTTAAACCATGAATATGCTGCATGATAGTGGATATAAGTTGGAATATTAAAAGATGTTATACATCACAAAATTCTATTCCTGTAAATATGTAAGAATCTGGCGTGGCCTGAATACCTATAGAGGGATTGAGAAACATACGAAATCAAGAGGAAATCAAAGAGCATTTGGACAAAAAAGGAATTACAACACTATATTTTATTCCTCCAAAGAAAAATCAATGCATAGTCACGCTGCAGAACAGATTGTCTGGAGGCCATAAATTTTCGAATCCAGAGAAGGACAAGACTGGAATTTAAAATATTTCTTTTAAACGTTAGAAAAGCAATATCTAGTAGTTATAGCTCGACAGGCTTTCAGTTATATTACTTTTACATTCATTATTTTTTAAGTTTTATCTTACGATATTTTATAATGAAATTAAAATTTGTAAAGACATTGAAAAGACATTGAAAGTACTATACGTTAGTTGTTTTCTTTATTATTTCTAAAGAGCTTCATGAACTATAAAAATGGTTCAAACAAACAAAAATCTTATTTTATTAATAATATTTTTTAGAAGATAATGCATTTTTTATATTTAATAAAGTGTAACATTATAAGTAAATCGGAATATTTTACTTTAAAAAAAGAAAAATAATCAATCGAAATAAATTTTTATCATTAAAGTTCAGCTGTATCTTCAACCTGAGACTGTTGAAGATAAAAATATTTTCTGCCAGCACCGGGAGTCGGAAATGAATTTACTGAACTTGTATTGTCATTTTATTGTCGTTGTAGTTGTATTGTCGTTCACTTGAAGTGCTTCAGTGATATAAGGAATTCTTATTTAATTTCTTGCCCTTGTATTATTTTATTTTATTTAAAGACCACTGGCACAAGACATTGGCAGAGATTTTTTTTTCAACAGTTTGAAATATTCACCATTAACGTAATTCACATCTTTACATAACGCCCGATTATGATGTGTATACTACTTTTCAGTGCCGCTATAGCGAATTCTACCAGAACAAGCAGTCGACTGTAAATCTGCTAATCCTGCAGTTGATAATAAACCTATTATGCTACTCAGTCCCGTATTCTCAAGAAAAAGTTATTTTCATTCACCCTCCGTATGTTTATTGTAAAGTAAACAGAGTTTCACTTGATGAGCTTCTTGTTGAAACACAATAATTCACAAAATGCTATACAATTAGGTGGAAACAACATATTTGTCTCTTTGCACTTTTATTCCTCTTCGTTTTTCAAGAGAGACCCTATATATTTCTATCTAAACACGGTGAATAACATGTATTGAATAGATTATAGTTTTTAAAAGTGCGTATTTTACATATCGTACGTTTTTAAGACTTTTTGGTACATATTTCCTACTAAACATCATCGTATTGTAACGCCTCCCATAAAATAACGAATATTTTGTGGGTCGAAATTCTGGGAATACCAACCAACGTGGTTTTTGCACATAATTGATTTAGACGACTGCAGACAGACAGTCGCCTGGTGACATAAATGTCAGAAGTGCTACCCACAGCTCGAGATGCAGTAAACCAGCTTCAAAAAGGGGAGTTGCCGACCGGAGGAGCCTAGTTGTGTGGGAATGTAACTGATTATAGAAGGCGTCATTTTCCAGACCTTTCGAGAACGTTCAGTGGAGGTATATAAAGTCGCCGAACGCGAATTCAAAGATTTAGAGATGAAGTTAGTCAGAGTGACGCTGGATCCAGAGACATGGTGATACTGCCGGATTTAGAAAGACTTGAATAAGCGCAGCGGCAACTCAAGTCTGACCTTTCTCTTCGATGCCATAAACCCACGAATTTAATTTTTTTATATATATCGTAAATAGCCTGCATTTATGCGATAAAAACAATGAAAGCATAAAATACAAAAAGGCTGGCAGTCTTTTATTTAAGGTAAAGTCCTTACGGTATATTTCTGCAGGCTCACATTGATATATGGGCTACAGAATTTTAACTAGTCTATAGTTAGTAACACGTAGTCTTTCCAGTTAGTAACACGTGAGGACAGATAAAACATAGTGTGATATCAAAATTTTTTTTGCTTTAACCCTCTTTGTTCGTGATGGCCATTAATTCTAAATTTATAATTATTCTAATGGAATAATTTCCATGGATGAAACATCATTTTACTAATGAACACATTATATTCAAATCCCTAAAAAGTTGTATGAATGTGACCTCAGAAATATTTTATCGAGCAGTAAATATATGAAGAAGAAGAAATGATATAAAATAATCATTATTCACACAAATAAGGGAACAAATAAAAAATAATAGAATTCAAAACTTTTTTACACAATGGAGTTTTTTTATGATATTCATTTAAGATTTTCATGCCTGATAGAACTCTGACAAATCTAAATAACAGCTTTTTTGTGTAGGGAGAATAACATTATTTCATGTTTCATTCATCGTGTTAATAATTAATTTCACAAATTATAAATATAAACATTATTAAAATTTCGATATTTATTCTTAGTTACAAGCTTCTAGAGAGATAATTTTTATTTTGAGCTTTATGAAATGATTTTTCACACCTGTCGGAACTAAATGGGTCTTGATAGCATTTCAATGATGTCCACATAACGATAGAGAAAGAAAGACAGCTCGCTAATTCCAAGGATCTAAAATTTGCTGCAATAAATACAAATCAAAATATTTAAAGAGAAAATAATTTGCGCGTAATGTCAAGTTACATGGCATGAGTATGTTAAAACATTTTTAATTTGTAAAAGCGCTCCACTGACTAACATATACACACACACTTGTAATTGTTTCAAGCTTTTCGGAGACTCCAAAGTTCATAAAGTGTTTTAAATAGTATACATTGTTATAGCTACCTTAATACAATAATTGTAAACTTTTGCAAAGTTTAGAAAATTTTCTAAGAACTGTAATTACATACATTCGCGTGATCAAAGATTTAAAAAGTGTTCTTTACTGTTCTCTCCTAATTCAGAATAGCTGAGAAATATTTGTACAAAAGCAACAATGTTCCAGTGACACCAAATATGTTTCTTTATTTAATATATCATATCAATATACATCTGCTAAGCTCTATTACAATAGATGCAATCGTGTTTTAATTTTAATAAATATTCTCTAAAAACGTATATGTTCTAATGGGTTTAATTAAAAGTTTCTTTATACTTATTCCATTCTCCAATGTTTCCATTTCAATTCTAACGTTCTAATTTTACAATAAAAAATGAAATTAGGGGAACATAATCCCTTAATTTTATACAATATTTTCTTCCTTGACGGGTCAAAATAAAATATTTAAATGAATAATTATACTTATAAAGAAAAAGAATTATCAAAATGTATTAATTATTTGATCTTAACCATTTGTATGCGTTGGAGAATATATTAAGCAAAGACTTGTTGAACTTTTTGTTTGAAAAACTCTGAATATGCGAGATATATAATTAATTTATTGCGCATTAGAACTATAAAAGCAAGATTTCCTATTCCTATTCTCTTTTCAGACCAAATATTCATTATCTCTAATGGAAAATATCCTTTCGACAGGAGGGAAAGTGTCTGATAGACTGAGAATAAATTTGTAACTCGACTGAAATTTGATAATTAAAATTCCTGTGACGTGATCCTTTAAGAGCTATAACAATTTCACTAATTTTTCTCAACTTTCCTGTATGTGATTTTCATAATTTCCCATTTCGAGCGCAAGAATTCGTTATTTCATCGAGAAATTCATTTAAGATAACACTTTCAAGGGCTTTATTATTTTTTATTATTCAATGATTTATTAATTAACGAGTATGAAATGATAAACCAATCAGGACTTCGGATCATGCCTTTAAATTAGGGCAATCCCGTCAAACTTAGACGTAAGGTAAACATTCTCGCATTCAATGATATAGCGTAGAATGAAAATTATTATGCAGTTGGGCTAAGATTAAATTCAGCTTTGCAATTTACTTTTGAAGAGGAGTTCCTTTTTCAGCTTCGAGTAGTACTGTGGAGTTTACTTTTGTGGAGTTTACTTGAGTATTTAAGAAAAAATGAATATCAAGATGTCATTTACAAAGAAGGCAAAGTATTTTTTCCTAAATTATACTAGTTCCTAAATTTTTTATCAAATAAGCAATAGTTTTAAAACAGGGTAATTATAAAACAACAATATTTTTTTTCTAACTCATAACCAGGGATACGTAATTTTCGTACTATTTACGAAATAGATGCAAATAAATGCGAGATTTGCCGATATGAGCGAATAAATGCGAAAATTATTTTTTTACTACTTTTCGGCAAAAACTGGGATAAACGACTTTTTAAGCCAAAATAAGTAATAATAATAATAATTTATTAACATGAATGTTTATTATAATTGTTTATCACGGTCATTAACTGAGAGATCTCACTCTAGAAATTTCATTATTACTTATTGCTAAAAACTTATAGAAGAGAATGTGGAGAGTATTAGAACGTTAGATTTTAACATATATATATATATATATATATATATATATATATATATATATATATATATATATATATATATATATATATATATATATATATATATATATATATCCCATTTTGTCCTTCCCATTTTCTCATAGTCCTTCCACTTCAATCTCCCTTTTAGGGTTACAATAGGGCCTGAAGAGAACCATGAGATACCATCAAAAACCCTGGTAGATTTCCTCCATGATTGACAGTTGAGATGAGACAGCCAGAATCTTACCCTTCTGTAGATGTTCTCCAGACATACGCACGTCCTGTTGCGAGGAACAATGTGAGGAATGATTCGTTGGACCAAATGCCGTTTTTTGACATATTACTCGATCAGGATTTGCACACGTGGCAGCATTGCGGAAGATATTTCGTAGTCATCTATTACAAGTGACTTGGTAATAGTTACTCTTCGGTAAATGCTTTGTTTGTGAAGTTCCCTTCTACCTCTAATGGTTGATACTGGAATAAGCAGATGCAGATTGAGCTCTTCGGTCATTTTGTTTGCAATTGTTTTCTTTCTTCATGCGCCAATCCGCTTCAATACCTCGTTCGTCTCTTTCACTCAGCTCTCCCTTTCGTCCACTATTCTGTACGGCAAAGAATTTTTTCCGTGCACTCTGAATGCTACATGACGTTCGATATCATAGCTCGAAAAACACCCATTAGCCTGGATGTTGCATACTTCAATTTAAACGCGCTCCAACAATTTGCCCTTTTTGCAAGGTCTGTATGCTACATGATTTTCGATATCATAGCTCGAAAAACACCCATTAGCCTGGGGGTTGAGATACTCCAATTTAAACGCGGTCCAACAATTTGCCCCTTTTGCAAGGTCTGTATGCTACATGACTTTCGATATCATAGCTTGAAAAACACCCATTAGCCTGGGGGTTGAGATACTCCAATTTAAACGCGCTCCAACAATTTGCCCCTTTTGCAAGGTCTGCAAGATTCGGCATTTTACGAGGAACCGCCTGAAAGCACGATGCCCTTAGCTTCATTACCGCTACCTGATAGTAGAATAATTCATGCACTATATTATATAAAAAAATACCGTTTTTTAAGGAATACGAAACACGTTCATAAACACCACTAATATTGATAGGTGTTTCCATTATTTTGATAATATATATATATATATGTATGAATTATGTAAGGTATACACAAGATTCGATTCACAAGAATCGAACTTTTGAGTGAATTAAAGAAGCTGCTTTAGATATGCTAATTTCGGCATACGCGCTTAGTATAAATACCACGCAGCGTCATTAATGAAAAGGAGGAGGTTGTTAAGGTTGAAAAGGTGTTATCCTGCGCTAGTGCTTAGCGGGCCAGAAGTTTACATGGCAGTACTGCTAGTTTGACTTACTGTTCGTGAGTATAAAAATATATTGTTCTTGAAAGCTGTGTTTATACATTCCGTACAAGTAGTACGCATGCTTATTGCTGTAAAAGCCAATTATATGTGCAACGAATTCAATAAACATTGTTTCATGTATAAACTGTGTTTGCTTCAAATTCAAATAGAGTGCCACTTCAAATTATATACACCCAAGTCTGGGTAGAAGTGAGCATAGAAACTCTATACTGGCGCCCGAACAGGGACAGTAAGTCAAACCAGCAGTACTGCCATATAAACTTCTGGCCCGCTAAGCACTAGCGCAGGATAACACCTTTTCAACCTTAACAACCTCCTCCTTTTCATTAATGACGCTGCGTGGTATTTATACTAAGCGCGTATGCCGAAATTAGCATATCTAAAGCAGCTTCTTTAATTCACTCAAAAGTTCGATTCTTGTGAATCGAATCTTGTGTATACCTTACAATTATATATATATATATATATATATATATATATATATATATATATATATATATATATATATATATATATATATATATATATATATATATATATATATATATATATATATATATATATGTATGTATAAATTATATATACACTCATGGACAAAAAATTTAGCGCACCAAGAAGGAGTCGTCAAAATGAAACGAAATTTTACATACGTAATGACTACTTTGATATAAGTAAATCAAAGAAAAAGGATAATTTATTTCAGAGAAAAAGGCAAAAGAACGGAGGAGTTAATACTCCGTTGGACCCCCTCAAGCGCAAATGCACGATGCGATAAGATCGGGCATTGAGTCATACAAGTTCTGTATGATGTCTTGAGACATTTCGTTCCATATTTGCTGTAACCTTGCCTCTAGTTCGTTCAAACTCGTGGGATGCCCAACTCGTCGTCCCAAATGATCCCAGATATGCTCGATTGGAGACAAATCTGGGGATCGGGCAGGCCAAGGAAGGGTAGTAACAGTGCGGAGACAGTCTTGTGACACCCTTGCCGTATGAGGCCGACCATTGTCTTGTTGAAAAATGGCTCCTGGGAGCCGTTGCATGGGTGGCAACCAATGTGGTTGCAGGATTTCATGAACATACCGCTGGGCTGTCATGGTGGCACGGAACAATACTAGTGGTGACCGTGTATTGTAGGCAATGGCACCCCATACCATCACACCAGCTGTGGGAGCGATGTGTCGCTGTACAGCAAAGGCAGGATTGAAGCGTTCACCGCGGGCTCTCCACACACGAACACGATTGTCATCACTGCCGAGATTGAATCTGGATTCGTCGCTAAAGACGACCTGGTTCCATTCCGCTGCAGTCCAGTTTCCTCGTGCAAGGCAAAACTCCAAACGGAGGCGTCGATGGGTGGGCGTCAAGGGCAGCAAATGTAATGGGCGCCGCGATACCAACTGTCCTTCAGCCAGGCGCCTTCGTATGGTTCGAGAAGACACGGAGGCCCCTAGTGAAGGTGCTACCTGTGCCTGGATGGTGGCCGATGAAGCAGTTGGCTGTACACGTGCATTTCTTACGATGTGGCTGTCTTCTCGACGACTGGTCTGTCGAGGGCGTCCAGAGCCTGGTCTTCGTGTATGTGACATCTCTCGGGTCCACTGGTCCCAACACCTCCTCACAACACAATCAGAGTGGCCTAATTGACGAGCTACTCACCTAGCTGACCACCGAGCTTCCATCATCCCGACGATTCTCCCCCTCTCAAACTGCGACAACTGCTTATATTGTCTTCGAACACGGCGTAATGGCATGTCTATCTCAGCTCTTCCTTTGTAAATGATTCAGCACACTCAAACAAGCTTTGGTTACATGTTTTATACTCCACAGAGTACGATGTTCAGCGCCCTCTACCGGCTATACGTAATGCACAATCACGCTGCATTTCTAATCATTTGCATATCTCCCTGACATGTACCTTCATTGTAAGTTTCGTTACGATCCCGCAATTATTTCTTGGTACGCTAATTTTTTTGTCCATGAGTGTATATATATATATATATATATATATATATATATATATATATATATATATATATATATATATATATATATATATATATATATACAGGGCTAGATTTGGGGCGAAACGCGCCGGAACGGCGTTTCGGTACCTCTCTTCAGGAAAAAAAATTACGATAGTTAAACTTTTAATCACATATTACTCTGCTGTTAGTGAGTGAGCCTGACCTACTACTCTTTACATTGCACGTAAAAGAACCATTCGTAGGTCGTAAAATTCGATTATGATGTGAGGCTAGGGTAGTTTGTTGAGCGTTATTATTGAGTACAGCGAACTGCGACTATTTCACTGAAGCGGGTGGTATTGTGGCTTAACCTTGACCGGCTGACGGGACGGTAGTCTGACTCATTTTTGCGGACTGCACTGACTTTTCGCGGGTTTGCAAATGCGGTATTGATTAGTTCCGACCCCTCATTTCGAGAATCGAGTTTTCCGAGGCAGCTACCTTTCTTCCATGTTGTGTTGTTGAGGTTAGTTGAGTTTCAGCAGTGTCAAGTTTGTGTGAGTGTGATAGATTGTGAAGTGAAATGAGCAAAAAACTAATCGCTTTTTTCTCACTTTCGGGTGGCAGTAAAAGACTCAAGCACAGCATTAGTTGTGACGATACCAGTGATGAAAAAGTGTTTAATGACGATGACGACGAAATGAAAAGCCTAAATTCGCAACCGTCCTCTAACACTGCAAGTGAAACAATGGCTTCCTAAAAGCTTGACTGTAATGTAGAATACCCTAAATAAAAATATACACGTGTTGAGTGCGACAATGTCTTGCCAGATTACTGAACTAACTCGCAAATAAACGAGTTTTGCCAAAATTATGACTGGTTGTTTATTAAAAATGGAACGTTAGGATGCAGTACTTGTGAAAAGGAAGGGGTTTTATCTGTCCATAAGATAACATGTATGAAAAAGCGTGGTCAAGTGGTGAGGTAAGAAGCTACGGCGACACTAAATAAAAAAAGGAAACTTCGTTAATGAAAAAAATGTATGGCCACAAAGAAAGTGCTGGTCATAGAGCAGCCGTCAAAATTTTATGTGAAGGTAAAAATGAAGTATTGGAGAAAGTTATTTTGAAGCAGCGTGCTCGCGAAAAACTAGCTAATGAAAATATATTTCGTACTGCATATAAGATTGTTAAAGAGGGCACGGTAGCCCAGTTGGCAAGAGCAGGGAGCAAGTGATCTGAACGTCCCTGGTTCGATGCTCGTCGCTGCAAATCTACTGCCGTATTCACTAATGGTGGTCGGGGCACGTAAAATAAGGCTTGGCTACAATGTCCTCCAAGTTCTCAAATTTTCCTCTAGAGTTGAGGGGGACAAGTGTCTCGGTCTCGTCACTTGACTCGGTTCAAAATTACGGAACCGGTCATTTAGCCAAATCGAACTCCGACCCTTGTGGTGCTAATTCAAAACAGGAGCCGCACCTTCATAGCCCATAGCATTCGGGACTTGATCTGATATACTGCCGGTCAAGGGGCATAAGAAACAACAACAACAACAACAAGATTGTTAAAGAAAATCAGTCCTTTCACAATTTTGAAACAGAAATTGATTTGCAAGAACTTAATGGGATTGACATGGGTCGCATTTTACATTCATACAAAACCTTATTAACATTGCTTTGCACATAAGTAAAGAAATGAAGAAAACATTTTCTAATAAAATAATGAAGAATGACACGAAAATTTGCCTGATGATTGATGAGTCAATTTCCCTAAGTAACAAGTCAAGTTTCATTGTTTACGTTCGTTGTCCTTTGCCTAAAACTGGTATGTGTGGTTCTACCAACGTCTTTTTAGATTTAGTAGAACTTGATGGTTTTACTGCTAAGGCGGTATTTGACTCTTTGATTAACTGTCTTCACTCTAATGGAATAACTGACAAGTTTTTAAGTAAAAACTTAACAAGCTTAACATGTAACGGCGCTGCTACTATGATTGGTAAAAACAAAGGTGTTGGAGCATTATTTTGTGTAAAATTCCCTTCTGTTAATGTTTAGCACTGTGCTAACCACAGGCTTTCAGTGTCTGATGTAGTTCAGTCAGTTTCAGGAGTTGATAGATTTAAATCCTTCATCGACAAACTGTATGTTGTGTATCATGCTTTACTAAAGTACAGCAGGGAACTGCGAACCTGTGCAAGTTTACTAGACACAGAACTTTTAAAAATCGGAAGAGTTTTGAGCACACGTTGGGTTGCGTCTATTTTCATATTTATGTCAGTCATTTGGAGGTTTGATGAAGCAATAGTCCAACACTTTAAAGAAGCTTCAAATGACCCAACCAGAGACAGCAATGAAAAAAGTACATTTGAAAACTCCTCAAAAACATTACTGAAACTAATTTCATTTTAGAACTGGGCTTGATGGCTGATGCATTGCAAGAGCTCTCAGAGAAAATTGAAGCTTTGCAACATAGCAACGTTGATCTAAGCTATGCTAACAAAAAGTTAAAAATTACAGCTTCTTTGATTGAGGAAAGAAAATCAGTTACAGGATTTTACTCATCGATGGCTCAAGAAGTAGTAACAACTTGTCTTTTTTCGGAGTTCCTCTCCACGAAAAAGAAGGGAGGAAAAACAACCAGCTTTTGAACTCCGAAAAGTTTTACTAGGCACTTAAAAAGTCTATTGAAACAAAACTGCTCAGTGAAAAAGACTTTGAGCTTGCTGACACCATCAAGGCCACAAAATGTCTCAATAACGTTTTGGGAAAATGAAATGCGAAACTTGCCTCCTAATTCAAACTTAATGAAAGACAACTAATTACAGGATTCTTAGAGTATCTCCACTTCGGAGTGTTCCCGGAAAGTCTCAACTCGTTGAAACAGTCAATCAATTCGATAGACATATCGTCGAGTGAATGTGAAAGTGGTCTCTCACAGATGAACCTCATTATCACATCATTGAGATCATAACTGAATATTGCAACAGTTTCTGGCCTGTTGTTTGTAAAGATAAACGGCCCTCCTCTTCGGCTCTTTAACACAACTAAGTATGTTGACTCTTTGCTTGTGTCTGAACACCATTCAGCATTAGCTTTCCAGAGTAAGGAGCGGTCAAGAGACAAAAAGAATGATGAAAACACGTGTAAGTTTTCGACAATCTTTTAGGATGGGCACAAAAATTAAACAGTCATGAATCTGTGCTTTTTTTCTACTTTTATTACTTTTCTACAACACATTTTTGTGCTTGTCTTCTTCTTCTTCACAAGCACAAGCACAACAGCCCCTTACAGGCCCTGAATGCCTCATTCTCGCGCTCCTTCCAGCGTCTTCTGACTGCGACGACTCCTCTCCAATTTTTAATTTTCAAAGTTTTTAAGTCTTTTTCAATGTCATTTAACCATCTAGTAGGTGGTCTACCTCTAGCTCGGGATCCTTCGGGTTTTTTAAATGTCAAGATCTTAGAGGGATTATCTTCCGAGCTTCTCCAAACATGGCCAAGCCATCTTAATCTATTATTACGGATGACTTGTGTTAGTTGAGATTGTCCATTAAGCCTATACAGTTCAAAATTATATCAGGTTCTCCAACGTCCTTCTTCCTGCATTGGGCCAAAGATATCCCTGAGGATTTTTCTCTCAAACATGTCCAGTGAGCGCTGCGTGTCTATGGTCAAGGTCCATGTTTCACTTGCGTAAAGTAAGACAGGCAGTATTAGGGTCTTATAAATTCTTAATTTAGTTTTGCGAGATTAGATCTCAATTGTCTTCTCAGCCCAAAGAAGCATTAATTAGCCATTTTGATTCTGTTAACAATTTCTGTTCTTAGTTTATTTTTGTCATTAATTATAGTGCCAAGGTATTTAAATTCATAAAATTTTTTTGTACTTGTTTTGCAAAAAAAATATTTGGAATTAAATAAAATGGTCGAGTTTTTGTATAACCAACGATTTCTTTTTTTCAGACCAATAATTTCGAATACACACGCGCACCCCGGAAGGTTACCGTTCCGACACCTCTATTTCTAGAAATCTAGCACTGTGTATATATATATATATATATATATATATATATATATATATATATATATATATATATATATACAGGGTGAATCTGAACAAGTGGGCAAAATTTTACGGAGTGATAGAACGGATCTACACGAGCAATATTCATCATAGAAAGTATGAGCGGTACTCAAACAGCGAGGCGCTAGGTGGAGCTGTAAATGGTACCCGCATGCCACACGTCCTCATTCGTTCCAGCGGCGGTTTTCCGTAAATGTTTCGGGAGGGATTCTCCATGATCATTTGGTTGGCCCATACCTCCTGCCACACCGTCTGGACGGCGAATCGTATTACCCATTCCTACGAGAGGCGTTGCCAGAGCTACTGCGTCCGATTCCAACCCCCATCAGGTTGAGAATGTGGTTCTAGTACGACGGTACGCCTGCACACTTCAGGTTGGATTTGCGGAAAAATTTAGATGCAACATTCCCAGGGCGATGGATTGGTCGAGGTGGTCCCATAGCTCGGCCACCAAGACCGCCGGATCTCTCGTTTTTGGACGTTTTCCTGTGGAGGCATATGAAAAGCCTAATCTACGATTACCCCATTGAAACCAATATGGAACTTGTCGTCAGGATCGTCGTTTTTATCGGCAATATTCAGGAAATGCCTGGTGTCTTCGCAAAACTGCGTCTGTCCTTATCTCGCATGTCTGAAGCATGCATTAAAGCTGGCGAAAGCTCTTTTGAGCACTTTCTTTGACAATGTAAATCAATTACATTCCTGTCAATAAAATTTTTTCTTCAGTATCGCCTCTCATTCTTGTGTTAGTTATTTAAATGTGATAGTGGAAAACTACCTTTTAACTTCTCACCGTTTGCGTTCCGACCGTACATTCTATGACGAATATTGATCGTTTAGCTGCGTTCTATCACCCAGCAAAGTTTTGCACACTCGTTCACTTTCACCCTGTATATATATATATATATTTATATATATATATATATATATTTATATATTTATATATATATATATATATATATATATATATATATATATATATATATATATATATATATATATATATGCGAATAAATGCGAAATTTTATAAATTGTAAAATTTTTCTTGCTAAATTTCGATATTTTTTATACGAAATTTACATATCTCTACTTATAACAGAGGTAGAACAATCTTGTCAAAACACACTATGTCCGTATTTAACATTCCTGCGATACGGAATGAAATGAATATGTTCATTTTCTTGCCCTAAAAAAGTTGTACTAATAAGCATATATTAACACTTAAGCTACATGTTCAAGTTTCCATTAAATTTATTTAAATTCATCGCCTCATTTATGAATATCCATCAGATAAATGGTAAAAGTTTTCGATTATTCCATTACTTGAAGCTTAAATCCGTAGAAATTACCGGTGAGAGAAAAGATATTCCTTTTTAAATGCACCACCTTTGCTCTCCTAAATGACATTCCTCTCAAGTACGCAAAGAAAAAACAGGAAACTATTTTTATCCTTTCTCATAATTTGTATTCATGATTCTGGAATAAATACACTGCGAAGCAAAAATTGTTCTTTTGTGCTTCCTCTGTGATTTCTTTTTCACGCGTTATTATTCACCTTCAGCGCATTAGCTGCTCATCGGTTATTTATTCTCACGTAACTTAAGCGTAGATCATTAAGGCGCCATTTTTTCTCTCTTACTCTTCACTCCATTGTTGTTGCTTGTGACAAGCAGTAATCAATTCTCTTTTTAACCTATTCCTTTAATTTGATTGGCTTAAGTGAGTGTTTACGCTGTTTATTATGAAAGTAGTGAGCTGATTTCGTAATTAAGAACACTTGATAAAACATGTGGAATGTTTGGGATGTTTGCAAAAAATGACTCATGCTGGAAATTAGTAGTTTTGCTCATTCGTAGTGTAAAACATCTGACTATCTTTTTATTGAGGAAGAACATGCTAAGATAGTTGATTTAGAAATATGATATTTCCTGAATGAAGCTTTATCTGCAAATGTCTTTATCGCCTTGGGAGTTTATATGGCTATCGTAAACGTTTGGCGGAAGTATAATAGCTTGTAATATTTAAAATTAATACCTTTAAAATTACCTTTAAAAATACCTTTAAAATTAATACCCCGCAACGTAACTTAATACCTTTACAATATTTAGACCACTCATTTTAATCTCTTCTATAATTATCATTGGTCTTATATGGAGTATAATTTCTTTGTATTTCACAATTTAAGTATTTCAAAATGAAGAATTTAATTATTTACAACTGAAATCCAAAGATTTTGACCTGAAATTTCCGTTCTAAGTCATTTTTCAAATACTTATTCAAGAGACCAACGCAGTTTAATGACTACTGTATTCATTCATCAAATGGCTAAACAAATACTTTCACATTCAAATGAGGAAAAAATATACATCTGATCACTACATACTTTAACATCACAATGAGGTAGCCTCGTGTGTGGTAGGGCACCGGGTTTCGGTGCTGAGGTTGCTCGGATCGAATCCCGGCACGCGCCATTAAAGGGGTCCAGGACACAATATTTTTCGAATTTTTAAAAAAAACATTTATTGAATAAAAAATTTCTGTGTTCTTTTACACTTAAAATGACGTTTAAATCATGTTTCTATCTTAATTAGAACAGGAGAAATTATTAATTTTTTTGCAACATTCTAATAGTAGCCAATCAGTGTTTAAACCTGTAAGTGCGTTTTTCGGCATGATGGGATTATTCCCAAATTTCTCGTCTTTAAATTGTTATAAATAAAGAACCGTAAAAGATAAATTTTTAAACTTGAAACATGTATTTTTCAACTATTTTACTTCAGTTTTGATACAGCAAATTTGAAAAAAAATATTTACTTTTAAAATTATGATTTTTTAAAAATAAGTTTCATAATTTTTTTTGTAATTTTTAATCTAAATATTTTAAACTTTTTTAAAAATTAATATTTTTAAAACTGGTGAATCAAAATTAAAACTTATATATTTCTTTTTAATTAAATGCAAATATTTTGAAATTCGACAAATAATATTTCGAGTTCTAACGATTTTAAATTACCCCACTTTTATTAAAAATTTTAAATTTTAAATTTTTTTAAAAACTTCTTGAGAAGTTTTATGATGTGATTCTGTTTACAAATTATATGGTTAACAATCACAAAAAAATTCAAAATTTTAACTCAAAAAATAAAAAAAAATTCAAAATGTGTCCCGGACCCCTTAAATACACCGTCTAGGCCGGATATAGTCACGTTAAATCTGTAGACCGGAAAGTCTCTCTATGAGGTCAGAGACAGTGGAAGATGGTGTGATCCCCCCAGATGACGCCCCTGGGGATGTTCTGGCAAAATTGGGGAGGCAACTAGCTAAGACGGACTCCGACCCTTGTGGTGCTATATAAACCGGAGACGAACACCTCAGCCTAATGCCTATGTGGAGCAGGTCTGAAACTTCCGGCCAGGGGACATTAGAAACAACAAGAAGATCCCAATGGGACCATACGCTGTATATTTACTAACACTCTCAATAGGGCTATATTTTTTCATAAAATGCTTAGGCTTTCTAACTTGATTGATCTGAAAATTAATATACTTTTTTGTTAATGCATTTTTTTACATTACAATGGGAAAAAGTTTAAAATTACTCTTGCAAATATATAAATGCATTTCCAGAGTTATAATTTATAAAAATTTTAAAGTATCTATATCCATTAAGGTATCGATTCATAAACTTTAGATTTATTTGTATATGTCCAGGGCCAACAAAGACGCAAACAAATAAATATCTCCAAACGACAGGAAGAATTACATACATCAGCCTAATTAGGAAAAATTGGTAGAAAAGAGAACATTTTCGGATCAGTCTGCAGGGATAATGGTTTCTGCAACAATATATTTAAATTCCTTTTATTTTCCTTTATATATATTCATACCAATTTACAATGTAAAAGAATGAGTAATAAGGAATTTTATTTGCATTTAAAAGGCAAATAAATTTAAACTGATACATATAAATCAATATACAGAGATAATACATCAGATATGCATAAATATGTTGAAATTCAGGAAAATTAAAAGCTAAGTGATTTACTTAGCTTCGAATTTACTGTTATTGAATATTTTAATTAATATGTCTAACGTATTTTGCTGAGAATACAATTTAGATTTTGAAAACCTAATTGGCAAATGTTCCCCTCTTCCTCGCCTAATATGTTTAACTATCGATGAAATTATTTACGAAAAATTCAGTGTTTTCTCTATAAAACTTAACAATGAAATACACTGGTTATCAAAAATTAAGGAAAAGTCACAAAAATAGAGATTACTTAAAAATTTAGATGCAGAATTTAATGAAACTTATATATATTATACAACACATAGGTAGGTATAAAACAGCATAAAAAGAAATCACCGGCCAATTATGGTGTTATAGAAACTAGCATATGTATACAATGAACAAATCGGATGTGTCAGTTCGGTATAGGAAAGTGCCTTTTTTTGGCGTATGATCCCTCTGAGAAACAATACAGCACATACAGCGATGTGTGATGCTGTCAATTATGCGGTCTATGAGTTCGGTAGGAAGTGAGAGCCATTGCTCTTACAAAGCAGTTTAAAGCGTGGATACGGGCCTAGGAGGAGAATTGAGAGCAGCTATACGTCGTCCTAATGCGTCCCAACCATGCTCGATTGGATTCAGGTCCGGTGATCGAGCTGGCCACTCCATGTGCTGAATTGTTTCCTGCTCAAGATAAGCCTCCACAATGCGAGCCCTGTGCGGTCTCGCGTTATAGTCCTGTAGCACAAAAGCATCACCTATTGCCCCAGCATAAGGGAACACGTAAGCATCAAGGATGTCATCTGTATAGGTGTGAGCATTCACATTTCCACGGGGAAAGACATGGAGGTAAATGCGTCGACCCAAAGAGATACCACCCCAAACTCAGACACTGCCTGATACGTATGCATTTCTCTCACGGATGTGTGATGGATGAAAACGAGTTCCAGGTTCTGTCCAAATCAAAATACGTCTAATATCACTTTGGAGGCTAAACATGGACTCATCCGTAAAGAGAACAGCCCTTCATTGATCACGTGTCCAGTGGACACGTTGCCGTGCTCACTGCAAACGTTCCCATCTATGGCGTGACGTGAGTGGAACGCAAATGGCTGGTCGCCTTGCAAGAAGACCACCTTCGTGAAGCCTTCTACGCCCGGTTGACGTTGATACCAACCTTCCAGACCTTGCAGCGAGGTAGGATCTGCAGACGGAGCTTGCAGACGGAGTTGCGGTTCTATTCCTTCGAGCACATAATGACAAATATCGGTCATCGGTACTCGCCGTTGCTTATGACCGTCCTTGGCTAAACTTCCTGGATGCCGAATCCTTGGTTAGAAATTGTTACCAAAGTGTATGAACCACAGACGGACTCTCATTTAGCCATCTGACCACTTCTGTCTGACTTTGTCCTGCCTCTAGTCTCCTAATAGCTCGCCATCGCAGTTCTTCGGTCAAATGATGCCTGAAGGTCATTGTTACACTTTGGCTATGCCAGATGTCTAATCTCAGCCTCACTAATACATTTGCCGCCTTGCTCTGAGACATGCACTTTTATGCTCCTCGCAAATGACGTGTTCCGACTGCAGCGCTACTATTTTGCATAATGTAGTTTTGTTCAACACTTTTTACTTAACAACATATTCAAATTTTAAACAGATTGGCTTAGTTTTGAACGTGTTATCCTTTTTTGTGATCTTTCCTTAATTTTTGATAACTAGTGTATTTCTAAATTAATTTTTTCCCCTATTAAAACTATTTTCATACAAGGTACAAACTGAAAAATATTTAAAACATTTAAGATGTGAATTCAATACACATATTTTTTTATTTTATTTTATGTAAAGTTGTTTTAATTTTTACACGATATAAGTGCTCTGATTATTAAAAAATCGGCAAGATTTACACTTTCATAAAATACAAGCTTTGTCCCCAAGCCTGTCTAACTCTCACCTTAAGCAAATAAAGGAAAGTTAGAAATGAATCTCAATCATTCACGAAACTAATTTTACAAAAGCATTTCTCTCCTCTCAAAGAGAATATTTGGAAAGCTAACACTGCCTCAATTGGCAAACAAATGGTTGTGAGTGTCATATGAACGGCGAAATAAAGGGCTTTAAGGAACAGATAATTTCCATAATACTATAAAAACTAAATGCTGCTGTCCGAAGTTTAACAATTCGCGGGTTGCGGGTACATTCCAACTAAATTGATTCTTCATGTAATTATTTTTTTTGTTGTAGATTTTAGAAAGTTTGACTCAAGGAGTAAATGTTTAATCTATATAACAAGTACCCTTTTGTTAAGAGCTTCCGAGTTACTTAGTTTTAAAGAATATTTGATTGTTCGGGTTCACGCACAATGAATTTATCACAGTCTTCTTTTCTTTTGTGCATAAATTTATTACCATATTTAATCAGATGATTTTTAAAACGTTCAATGTCCTCTTTTGGGAAACTTATTACTTCAACTATTTTACGATGATTTTATTTGGGACACATCTTTTTTATTGTTTTAAATATTATATATATATATATATATATATATATATATATATATATATATATATATATATATATATATATATATATATATATATATACATATATATATATATATATATTTATTGCAAGCTACCGTGAGTAAGTATTGGAATGATTTCTCAACGATAAGTATCAAATCCTCTCAATGTGATTGTTAAAATCCTAAAAAAAGTGTGGGAATTTCAGAAAAAAAGTAAATTTTTATGAATATTAAATACAAAAAAATATTGATTTTCTTATACATGCAAATCCCAGTTCGGAATTGCAATGGCTAGAAAATAACAGAAATAAGAAATATTTCAAATGAGACCCTTCCCGAATGAATTTTCTATGGAGTTTGCTTGTCACAAACATGATTAAATTGTATATTTATTCTAATAAACAGTACTTCATGCATTATTAAGTTCAAATCAATAATGAAAAAGCTTTTTCGATTTACGTGTGTGAAGATAAGGGTGGTTAAGAAGCAAAATGTTCAGATATTTGTTCTCCTTGTGAGTTGTTATGCTAGTGAAATAGTATAAACTGATGCTATATGTAATATGGAGTTTAGCCAAAAAGGGAACTCTTATTGTGGTTGTAAAAAAAAAAATTAAAATAACAAAATGATTATTAAACAATGCAGCATGGTCATCGTTATTAAAACAAATGGTATTCTTTGGTTGATCTATAAGCAATGTTTCAAAGACTCTTTTACCCTAGAATACTGGCGTCTATAGCTGTAACACTAACGGTCGCGTGAGGGATAAGTGTCACTCACTTTTATGTCGGTGTTATTTCATATGCATTTAACTTTTTTATAACCTAATTATTTCTATAGTTTTTTAGGAGTATATACTACAAATAAAATACAATTAAATTTTAGAAAAAGAAAAATTATTTATTGCAAATCAACCATGCATTCAAAATTTCAAAAATTAAAAATATTCTGCATATACATTTTTCAAACGGTCATTTCTTATCCACTTTCGCACCACTTTCGGGTTGTTCTGTCTCTCTGTTGTCCACAAGCGTAACAGTGTCCTCTGGCACCTTCTTCTGTTGAGGTACACTATTTCAAATACATTCCTTATGGGAGCAAACTTATCAAATTCTCGCCGAGATGCCCTATCCTGAATGTCATTAAAACGAAGTCACCAGAGAAGAAACTCAAACCTGTTTTTACTCATTGTTAGATAGCATGATTCCAACCTATTTCCTTTCGAGTTATCACATAATTTATCGATATTTGTCCTGGAACTTTTATAAGGGCCTATCAAAAGAAGAAGACCAAATAAGTCCCTGATTTCTACCTCGTTGGTGTTCTGGCATCGCGATACCTTTCAAATTTACATTTCATAGAATCAATGTAAATATTTGTGCAGTCAGCTATTATTTTATAGACGTGTTCGTCAATAAACGAATCTGATATTTTTTCTGGAGAAAAAAAAGTTTTCCTGCTATGCTTTTTGGCCCTGAAAGATGTGTTATAATGTTTTTCCGCCTTGTTCTGACATTTCAGTCAAACTTTATTTATTACATTCAAAAATGTCATTAAAAAAAGTTTGTTGTAAAGAACCTAATAGGGATTGACTCTCTCTTATTAGATTTTTAATCATATATAAATAAAAGGATCAATAATCTAAATATTACGAAGAATAAAATAAATTCACTTACCTTCAAAAGTTACGTAGATGGTCGCGTGGGGGACAGGTGTCAACCAGTGAACTTTGACGCCATTCAATTGAAGAACAGTTAGAGACTAACTAAAGTGAAAAGAGAGGGAAGAAGAGGGAAAGCTCATTTGAAGGTAGAAGGAGAAGGGGAGACTTCCAACCTCCTGATGGCCTCCATTAGGTAAGATGAAAGCAGATTGGTTACATATGTCAACTACGCGACTGTTGGAGGGTTAAATATATAAGCTTTATGAAGAACTGATGGGCCCCGGGATGTCCAAATTGGTCGGCAGATCTGTACTGTCCATCCGGTGCACAGGCCTATACTATTCATAAACCGGACAAGGGAAATAAACCTTCTGCTGAGTTTGCAGGACTTGCTACGTGGCGCCGCTCTCCAGTTTCACATCGTCGTATGGACTGAACGTCCCAGTCGACGCAACCTTTGAGATTATGAAGAATTTAAGATGAGGTGTCTCTCCTATAAAAATTTATATATTTTTTTTAAATATTGTTATTTCTTCGTGCTGGAACAGATGAACTTAAAAGATCCCAAGTTGTCAAATAAAAAACATACCTTAAAACTTTACAGGGTATTTCCATACTTCAACGACTAATTTATATTCAGTGTAAATGTATGATTCTAGGGAAAATATGGATATGGAGCTTCGTTTTATATTATCAAGCATTTTATGATTATTAAAACAAAATGTGTCTTTAGTTTACCGTTTTCCTTTATGAGGCGACACTGTCTTTCTTGTCGAAGGGCAAAACCGCTCACTATAAGGTGGGAGAACTATACATTGCTTAACATAAAAAAGGCGCAGTAAAAATATGGTCAAATATAGTTTTTAACCACATTTTCCTCTCTGAATCACTTGATTGAAGGGATTTGGTGTTATTTCTGCCTCTGCCTGGGAGTACCAAATATTGTAATGGAAATAAATTGTTCACTGTATGCATTGTTTATGATGCTATGCTTCCCTAAGTGCATGCATATATCATCTAAACCGTATTACATTATCTTCTTCTGTGATATGTACTTCTGGCTCCTCAATGAAATCATAGATGTAGCAAATGTTGCGATTTATTTCTATATATCTCTTTCTGTGTGTATTTTCAAAGACAGTACAATTTTCCAATTTCAAAATAATAACTGTAACTTTTTCTCTTTTTACAGATGCAGAGAGTGAAGTGCATGAATATTTAAGCATCCTGTTTTAAAAAAGAATCCATTTATACTTAAGGTAAGGCATAGTACTAACGATTTAAAGTGTATTTTTTCACGAAAGTAAACAAATTATTATACCTTACATAAAGATTTACAAATCTTGCATATCGTTTCCCAAGATCCTAAGAATGTACATATTTCATAAAATAACTAAGAATAAACTGTATACAAAGATAATACACGTTTAGGATAAAAAATTACAAATGTAAAAGTATAATTATTGCTAAACCAAATTAAAAAATGAATAATTCATAGAATTTTTATAAAGTTATTTAGTATTTTATTAAGCTTTTAAAACATAATTTAATCTTCAGACTGAATTAACAAATTTTTCGTATTTCTGGATTGAATTTCTTTATCTTGGCTTTTTAAAAATGCGTTTATTGTTGCCTGTTGCTGTTTTGCTTTGTGGGGTTTTTTTTTGGCGACTGAAAAGGTGTTTCTTAACTACTAAGTGACTATACAGCATCAAATCTTATGCTCTGAGACAATGTCTTTGAACAAATTGAAATAATTCTACAGTTTAACTATTTATGCTAAAGATTCCAAGATTAATGACAAAATATCAGTGGGCGTACAGACTCATTGTTTCTAACTTCCAGCGGAAAACAAACAAATATAACTTTTCCTTCACGATATTTAACAGGTAAATTTTCATGATTTTTTTTCTCTTTGAAATAGTATTCTGGGACTTCCTCATGCAATTATTCGTTATATAGGAGCCACCTCTTTTAGCCCAATAGCCTATTAGGACCTGGTGAATGGAACCTCCAACCAGGAGACATTATCGGGTTCTTTGGTTAATGATTTATCAAGCACCCCTGTTTTTCCTCAATTGTGGAAAGGGTTTATTTAGCTGTGTTGGCCTGTTTCTTCAAATTTTCAATTCCCCCCTCTTTTTTCCACTAGATGGCGCTGCTTGCCCTATTTCGGTCTCTACACTGCTTGGTGTCTTTGGGGGTTCAGTACGTGCGGGTTATTTAAGTGCGTGTGCACTGGTCTGGTCGCTTAGTTTTCGGCTTTTTTAGCTGCCACTAAGTTCGTTGCACTGATGAAGAAGCTCCTTTGTAGCTTCGAAACGGCCGTATGCAAAATAATTGCATCTTATTGCTATTTGTGCTTCATTTACGTTGGTTTTCCTGTATATTCTGGAGACATTAGCCACAAATAATATCTACCATAACTCTTTTAAAGTTTATTGAGAGTTCTTCTCTCTCTTCATCTCTTTTAGTACCTTCTTAATTCATATATCCACCACTGCAGGGTTATTGCCCTAATTTTATTTATATATTTATTTATTTATTTTGCATTATGAATTCTTCCTCCCTTTCCAGTTCAAAATGCCAGTTAATTACCTCGGGGGTTGGGGGATTGGGGTAGAGCTGCGGACGTCCGCAGTGACTGGCCAAAATTTATCGTTTTTATTCTTGTATATTCTTTTTCCAATTCCCATACAGCTTTCTTGCAAGCAGACCCTCATATATATTTTGTGAAATCTTCTGGCGATATCTTACCGTTGGAAAGTTGCATCTCATAGCACAAGCCCCTTACCTGAGCAAAGCAATTTGTTGTCAGCAATATACTCCACAGATGCTCTATATTGTCCCTACTGTTCCGTTGCAAGTTTATTACAATATTTCGAGTTATATTGGGTTTTATTCCATGGGATAAATATAATGATCACTACAGTTTTCTATTGAGTTGATGACTAAGATTTTTGCTTAACTCTTTGCTTCCTCAAATGTTGTTGAATAACCCACATTGCGCAACAATATTTTAGAATTTTTGCTAACAGATATTCCTCTTATGAGGTCAAACATGTGAGATGTATACGATATTTATCAACAACAAGCCTATTTCTATAACATTCTGAAAGATCTCCAATTAATTAAACCGTAATGAATTACTGTAGTAAAAAAAACTTCGTGTGCGTGTCAGTGAGACAATTACTTGAAAAGGTCTCACTTAGATAAAAATTACATTTAAAATTAAATAACTGAAGTGAGATAATGTGTAATCATAACTGATAACTGATATTTATGAAATAATGTTGAAATTTGACATTAAAACTGTTTTTTCATCAAACGAAAAATCGTATTCTCAAATATATCATATACATTTTATGTTCGAAAATGAATTTTATGTCCGATGGGATGTTATACATTGGGTAACGGTAGTTAAACATTATCATCCAAGACTTTTTCAAAGATTTTGAAAGATTAAACGTCGCTCTAAACCGTTCGGCCTTTCGTAAGAACAGAGGAAGGACGAAGGTACTTCTTAAAACCTACAAGAGGGCTTTAAAGCAAGTGCAAACCTTAATTTATTCTCCATATTACCAAGAACAGGTTCCAGAATTTCTTGGTGGCTTCAGGAAGTTTTTGCCCTCGTTACCCCTTATCGCACTTTTTTCACCTACTTGTTTACTACTGTAGAGATATTAACGTACTTGTATATTGAATGAAGCCAAAAAACGTTTCAAAATGGTTTATATAAAAAAAACTATATTTTTGTTCTGGACTACGTACATACCATCAGCATACCATTACCCTAAGTGACATTCAAACGAGTTGAAGGTTCTATACAGAAAATAATTTCCAAATAAGTCTTTTGTAGTTTTCTCCCTTTGTTAACTGTCACCCGTCTAGTAGATTATTCTGTACATCGCTTAGTTTTGTTTTGGTTTAGAACTCTATGGCCAATTAAGTAGACCAGGACTTATAGCTTAAAACTTATTTTGAACGGCTACGATAATTGACCATACCAAGAGTGGGATTCAAACCCATAGACTCTGGTACCGATTGCTAGCGCTTTACTACATCACTAGGAGTTTAGTCAGTTTAATTTTAACAACTATGTACATTTGTTCCCCAAGGCTCGTAACATAATTTTGCTGTTTGCACATTGTATTTATTCATATTTATGTTTATACATGCCCATGAATCAAATGGATGTGCCACTACCCCATCCTGCCCAATTTCCCTTCTATCTTCAATTCCCGAAATATTTACTACTGAAAATTCATACGCTGAATTAATACCTTACATATACACATACGAGAATACTTTTTTGAGTATCTACTACTTTTAAATTTGAATATGAAACATGTACCTTTCATCTCTGTTTTTAGAGATGAAGTTTCATGATCCTTATATCTAAGAAAAAAATATTTATTTCTGTTATGTTTGTTTAGAAATAAATACATGAATCATGAATTAGAAAGCAAGAGTATTAATAAGTAAGAATATTTCAATAAAGCTTGTATTTTAACTTACATTAAAGATAATCTCTTTTAAGTCGTGCTAATTATCACCTTTATAAATATAAATTTTACAAGACGGGCTGCAATCATGTATGAAAAGTATTATTTTAAAAACATTTCAACATCTCCAAATATATTAAACTCTAAGCTCTGTTTAAAGATCAAAGATTAAAATATTCTATTTTAACTATTTTTAAACATGCAACCTGAACACTTTCACCTCTTTCATCACCTACGGAAGAAACTATTATCACCCACAATGTGACAAAAGCGAGCTTGCGTGATTAGACAAAGTTTTCACCCACGAACAAACAACTGCAAGGAAGCCTAAAATCCGTAATTACTAACATTTACGCCTTCCCATTTTACAGTAATGTTTACCGGGATTTCCTTCCAAAACTTTTCCTTTCGAATAGTTTGTTTCTTCAGCAAAAAATATGTGACGTAAAGCCCACCTTAATAAAATTCCGAAACTTTCATATCAGTCTTTTATATATTTTCAAGTAATGATTATGTATTTTATACTGCGCCACTTTATTGTTTTGTTAAAAAAAATAATATGTATCCGAGGGAAAACTGTAACATGTAAAGATTACTTAGTTTGTTTTAAAACAAATACGGTAAATTTTATCAAATCACTTCTCTCTTTCTCCGTGTCTACGTATATATATATATATATATATATATATATATACACTATCTACCAATAAAAATATGGACACCTGAGATAGAAAAGAAAAGTACAATTTATTCATATTCAATAGTTGGTAGAGCCTCCACAAGAGAAAATTACAGCCTCAACCCCTCGGGACATGCTTTCCACAGTCCTTCTATGACGGCTAGTGGTAATTTTTTTCAGTCGGCTTGGAGAAGACATGTAAGTTCCTTCACCGATTTTGGACGGTTGTTGCACGCCTTGATTCGGTGATAAAAATTCTCTATAGGGTTCAGGTCTGGGCTCTAGGAAGGCCAGTACATTCGGCCAGTTAACCCCATTGTCTCTATACCAATCCGTGGTGGATCTCGTAACATGACAGCTGGCGTTGTCATCCTGGAACTAATATGGATACTACCCGTAAAACTGCCACAACGTGCGAAGCACACTGTTATTCATATTAGTGCAGTATCCGTCGGCATTGAACTTACCATGATGAAGAAACACCCCCAGTCCATAAGTCCATCTCCGCCAAACTTTACTCTGGGCACAATGCATTCTGGCAGCAGGCGTTTTCCAGGCAGACGCCAGAGTCAGACCTTGCCATCCGAATGGTAGAGAGTGAACCTTGATTTGTCGCTTCAGAAAACCAGTTTTCACTAATCTACGGTCCCTTTTGGACTTGCTTTGCACCACATTAACCAAGCAACGTGGTTGGACTTTGTCAGCACGACTATGAAAACAAGCAGATGTGTCCTTACGGATGGTATTCATCTAAACAATACTCCCGGATGCCTGCTGAAACTCCCGGGGTATGTGGGCCATCGGTTGGGTGCAGTACTTCCGAATTTCTCTGGACAGCACCCGCCGGATTTTACCTACGTTTTGTTGGTCTGCTGACTTGGGGCACATTATGACAATCACCGCTAACTTCCAATTTTGTATCACATAAGCCACTGTCGATTTGGAGTAATCCAGCTCGCTAGATGTGTTCCTTAAGTAACATACATTTCTGTCATACTCGACGATTACACCTTTTTCGAAATCAGATAACTCTTCACTTCGTAGCATCTTACATACGACTAATGTGAATGTTTCTTCCGACACGATATTTAACGGCGGAGGGCGTGACGTATATCAGGATCGCTGATATCGTCATTTCCATGGGTGTCCAAATGCTTATTGGTAGATAATATATATATATATATATATATATATATATATATATATATATATATATATATATATATATATATATATATATATATATATATATACACTGCTGGCCACTGTAAATGCAACACCCTGAAGGAAACAAGCAAATAACATGAAATTTACAACATACATTAGCGGAGGTGAGTTATGCAAATGATTAGAATTTCAGCGCAGACGCACATCACGCGCGCCTGTGGCGCCACTTCAAAGCGCTATTTAAGGATTGGAGATTTCGACGATTTCAAGTTCGGCAATTGTGTTTTTCTTGTGGTTTTTTCAAAAAAAAAAAACGATCAATTATGCTTCGTCGAAAACAGCGATCATCTTTTGATCAAGTATCTGAGTTCGACAGAGGAAGGATAGTGGCCTACCGAGATTGTGGATTATCTTTCAGGGAAATCGGTAGTCGTGTTGGACGAAACCAAACAAATGTAATGCGGATATGTGATCGTTGGATGCAGGAGGGTACAACGGACCGGCGTGTTCGATCGCATCCACCTCAGCGCACCACTTCACGTGATGACAGGCAAATTGTGCGCATGGCAGTGACGGATCGCTCAGTCACATCACGAACCATAGCACAGCACATGCAGTCTGTAACGCATCATCCAGTGTCTGCGCGTACCATACGACGCCGTTTACAGCAGAGTGGTCTGTCCGCAAGACGTCCATTGCTTTGTCTACCCTTGACGCAGAACCACAGACGTCTCCGCCGCCAATGGTGCGATGACAGAAGGATGTGGACGGCAGAAGGGAATGAAATTGTCTTTACTGACGAGTCACGCTTCTGTCTGCAACACCACGATGGTCGCATTCGAGTCTGGAGACACCGTGAAGAGAGGATGCTGAACAGCTGCGGTATGCACCGCCACACTGGTCCTGCACAGGGTATTATGGTATGGGGCGGTATTGGATATCACTCTCGCACACCTCTAGTACGTATTGCCGGTACTTTAAACAGCCAGCGCTACATCTCCGAGGTGTTGGAGCCAGTTGTCCTTCCTTACCTTCAGGGCTTGCCCACAGCCATATTTCAACAGGATAATGCGCGACCACACGTGGCACGCATTGTCCAACGGTTCTTCGTCAATCGCCAGATTGAATTGCTTCCCTGGCCGCCTCGCTCTCCGGATCTTTCGCCGATAGAAAACATGTGGTCCATGGTTGCTCTACGATTGACCCAGATTCCATCTCCAGCTGCCACAGCAGATCAACTTTGGCAACGTGTGGAAGCTGCTTGGTCTGCTGTACCCCAAGAACTCATCCAAAGTCTCTTTGAATCAATGCCGAGGTGTGTGGCAGCGGTGATCTCCAACAATGGCGGCTACTCTGGCTACTGATTTTGGCAGGAACCACACTTCACAGAAGTCTATAAATTTAATCATTTGATACTTGGTCAACATGTTATCTACAAAATAAATTTTTATTGTGATATCTCTTGTCTTTCTTGGTGTTGCAATTTGGGTGGCCAGCAGTGTATATATATATATATATATATATATATATATATATTTCTGCACCTTTCGAAGCAATAGGGTCGTCTTTTTATCACTTGCCTCGTATAAGGTAATGCAGGATCTAGAACAAGCCAGTTTTTAGCAAACCGCCCAACGTAATATCGATGCTAATTCACGTTTTTTATGACTCCTTAGTAAAGATGAATGTTACAAAATTGTGAATATGCCCTATGATTATTATTGGGGTTCTGGATTTGATTACTTAGTATTAATTTTTCGATGTGTCATATCTAAGGAGTTATTTGTCATTTATTTTACATGTTTATAGGAATCATGATTCGAAAACACTTCTTCTTATAGTATCTTTCACTGGAGATATGACTTTTATAATTATACTGCGTTTGGGTTGCATGCGCAAAAAATAATGCATTATGTATATATCTGAATTCCACTACGTGTAAAATTGATGATTTATGAGAAATTGCAGTGGAAATTACAGTCTTTACAGTGGAAAATATCGCAATTTAGGGGATTTTTTATAAATATTTTTGTTCAGCAGCAAGTTATAATTTATCAAACCATAGGAAAAGATTCGAACTGAATACCTGATACCCCAAAACATCTACTAAATTTGGAATGTAATAGGTATCCACATCTGTGGATATCATATTGCTCAGTAAAGTTGATGATGGAGAAAAAATTATATAAATTTTATTAAGGACTGTATTGTCTGGCATATGATTTAATTTACAGTTGCTTGATATGTTGTGATGCTGAATTAGCAGAAATAAAAGTCTTTTCATCGTCTTATCCTCTTTCTGTCTGACTCCCCGTCCCCTTCCCTCGCACACGAGAATCGATAAGTGAATTAGTGCTCTTAACTTTGTGAGAAAGCAAGAATACTGACTAGACACTCTACTCTCAAATTACATTAATTGAAAAAGTTAACAAACATTTATGACGAGACAGCGTACAAACTTAAATTAGGACTTCATAGCAGTTGAAATTGAATCTAATAGCGTTAACAGATCGAACATAATTAAGGGTTATTTGAACTCTAGAACTTCCAAAACAATCAAAATGACATGCTTTAAGATAGGTAGAGTTATGTCTTAATTACCGGTAGTTTAAAGCTAAGAAAAATTACCATTAATTTATTTAATTTATAAACGGGTATTTACTTTGTGAAACTTCAAAACTGAATCATTAATCATCCAAATTTTAAGCTTTTTTCAAGCGTTGTATATCGATTTGAGACTGAATTTTCAAATTAGGCAAACATAAATGCTATCTTCTAATTCTACGGTAATATATAATTAAGAGATTCATATGCATATGTAAATGAAAACGAAAAAATCGAGTCAAATTTTTAATTTAGCGTTTCTGTGAACATATTATTCTAATATTTTTTTCCTGTAGTTACCCACAATCATGGTCGTCTCTTTCCTTTAGCTCCTAAATTAATACAATAAACTTTTTTCTTGTATTTCTGAATCAGTTTATTGAGAAGTCGAAGAACCGATAATTTTTTGTTAAATACGATTTTTCCGCTAAGTAAGGAAAATGCGTCAGTGTCGTCAATTCTCTGTAATAAAGATATAATTACAGAAATTACAACAATAAAAACCTTGCAATACTAAAGAAGAAGAAATGCATTAATAATTAGAAATACATAAAACATGTAAGACATAGAAATTTAATTTGACCTCTAAAAGCACTTATCGAAACCGCAAAAGTAAAGTACAGACATTTATAACAGACAACAACGTGAATTATTGCAGACAAGCCAATAGGAACTGCCTTTCATTTGACAAGATCTCTAGGTTTTACTCTAGGTTTCCGTCAGAAATTCTCAATATTTCGTAAGACATAAAAATTCGCCCCCCTCTTTTAATGCTCCACGCCTTCAAATTAATTGCTGTAATGGACACCAGAAATAATCTTTACAGAAGAGTAAAATATAGGAACTGGATTCAACGTTCTGAAAGTGACACAAAGAATCCTTATGTCGTTCGTATCATTTGAAGAACATCTATCAAATGCGTACTTTGTCCAACTTTCGTCTACGACCTTTAGCAATAGCTCCTCCCAATTGCTACATTTCTACGAACTAAACAAACATTCCAAAAGTGTACCGATTTGTATGTTTAAAGAACAAGGACATCGCTGGAATATCCAAATTAAAAAAAAGTGGCAAAAATCACCCGGAAATAGGGTCTTCCCGTATTAGGAATCAGTCAAATGTGGAAAGGAAATTCCCGTGATAATTTTTTACATTGAAAGTGTTCTTCATTACTATATGTATTAAAAGTTGGAAGAAATTAATTCTCCTAAAATTATCGTAAATATAAATATTAACACTTTAATTACGATCGGAGTACTTCCAATTGCGACATTCACTCATTCCAGTTTGATAATTGAAGATGAGAGAACCATTAGATACCTTTAAACATACTATATGTTTTCTTACAAATATTTTGTACTAAACAAATATTTTACTGCTCACAGTTAGAGAGGAAATCATAGACCATGTTCTTCTGTGAAAGCGTTAAGTCCAAGATGCAAGATTTGTTTATAATTTTCATTACATGTTTCAAACTGAGAATTAAATATACGTATAAAAATAATCTTTGAGTTAGCAAATATAAACAAAGGACTGTTTTCACAAAATTTTAACTTCATGATATTTCTTGGAATTTATGTACCCGAATCTAAGTAACCTACAGATTGCCAGATATCCTTTATGATAAAAAGTTAAAAAACAATGAGAATATGGCATTATCCTTTTCTAATATAGTTATTAACTCTTAATTGTTCATCAACAGTAATGAAAATTCTAGGCTGTAATGAATACTCATCAATTTTCGAGGTAAAGTATAAAATATAAATACTGACTTTGCTTAATTAGCAGTAAATGTAAATAAAATTCTGAAGCATTAATTATAAGCTTTAGTACTGCTACTTTTCTGGGATTCCCAAAATCTACTTTGAATGATGCCTTTAAATGATAAATGTATGATGGTGGTACCACAGCAGTACTACAAGCAAATCCTTCTATTAATATCGGACTATTCAATTCGGTGGTAAGTCTTTCGCAAACACATTAATATTTGTCTGGAAGCGACTATAAGGATTGTTAGTTTGCTTCTCGTTGAGGTGCAAGGAAAAACGAGCTTATGAATAGAAGAATCCCTGTTCAAGTCCCTTCACTGAGACGGATATTTGGTAAAATAATTACCAAGATAGGGTTTTTCTGAAAAACCATAACCAAGATTCTCTTTATCTGACTATACTCTGCCTATTGTCAAGTTTGGAGGGGATCCCTGATAGTCAGGTGTTATCTTAGTTGAGGCAGGCCCAGTCCATTGATTATATTGACTTCAAATTTGAAACAACAGACTTAAATAAACGTTATTATGTACTATGATTCCTGTGAAGACTTAATTTAGGATAAAGAAAGATACAAATGTTAAAAATTGTATCAGCTTATGTCCAGACACAGAAACAGTCCATTGGGGAGAGCTGGAATTACGGATGCATCTCAAATAGAAAACACCATTAATTGAGATATGGGGACATGTTAGTATACACACATGCCCAAAATTGGTGCATAGCCTGACTGGTGGAGTTGTCAACATTGTATTAACTTCAAGACTTAATAGTAATAGTTCCCTTTCAACTTGGAATATAAATATTTTTGCCTGTATAGGGAATATATATATTTATTGTTATACATGCAACTAGAAGGGATCTATTTTATCAATCAGAAAACAAGGTCATTTTAAAACAACAAATAAAGATTTAATCACATAATACATCTGGAAAAAATTCCATTTATATCAGCATATATTTGAAGCTGATTCCTCTAGATATTCTTTTAATGAAAATTTCTTTGAAAAAAATGGCGTATATTTATTTAATGCTTGCATTTTATCATATTAATATCATCTTAAAAACATTAATGCATAATATTCAAGAAAAAAATATTTTCTCTTACCAAACTATTTTCAAAATGAAACAATAATATTAAGCCTTTTATTGATGTATATACGCTCTACATTGTTTGAGTAAAAACAATGAAAATAAATACCTCTAGAGTAAAAAATAACCTATGGTATTTTCTCGTTTTGAAGTAACTTCACGTATTTGATGAAACAAGTGCGTTAAACCGACAAAAAGTTCTAACACTTAAAGAAATTACTTAGTTTAAAAAATAATGTTTTTCAGATTAAATTCAGGAATTTTTTTTTTGTAAACAAGAGAAGAAAATAAAATTCTTGAGAAAATGTGAGAGGTTTTCAAGATGAAGTGGAATTTTTATTCACATAAAATGAATTTCTTCTTCTTTTTTTTTCTCATTTTTTTTTGATGAGATGACAGCCCGTTGAAATACTGTTTCTCTTATTTCGCAAATAATCGTTCATGTTCCTGCAGGTATTTTTATTTAAAATTTTCTTAAATATTTATTTTCGAAACATATTATTTTCCCTTTTTATAAACATGAGAGAGCATCTAATAATGCATAAAGAAATAATTTTATTGGGCTTAATCACAATTTTATGCTATTATTGAGAAATGAAAGAAATTTCTTTTTCTTTCTTTACTTTATTCTTTTTCTGTTTTTCTTTTTCTAAACTTCTTTGTTTTTTCACCCCCAGAATGTTTGCAAACATTGCCAGTATGGGATTATATTCTTATGTACTGGACGATTAACTTATTTTACAATCAAAAATTATTGCTACCATAACTTGATTTATGGTACACTAGAGACACATCTTGTTCGGTGGTGTTTGCTTAATTAAGTAGTCTAATTTTACTCACTGAAATAGAATCTAACAAGAATATTTTTGAACAGAAAGGTATTTTCGAAATTATTCCTTATAAAGTATTCGCTAACTGTAAATTCTGAGAAAAGTTATGCCTATATAAAATATTACATATAAAAAATGCTAAGGTATTAAATATTCATAGTATGTCTTCCCATTGTAGGAGCTGAAATTTCTTGAAATCTAATTGATGAGCTGAATTACAATTCCCAAAATTATGACAAGTACCCGTGGCTTCAGCAGTCATGATTTTCTGTATACGTTTTCATTGGTTTTCATAGTAATAAATAGCCTGTGTATGATGTTTTTTTTTTTAAGTTATAAGGCTATTTTCCCTTCAGATTTGTAGAAGAAATGCAAATGCAATTACAAGGAAAGTCCTAGAGTACAAATATATTTAATAAACATTCATTTATTTACATTTGAGAATCAGATAAGGCTTTTTAAGAAACTTTATATCTGTATATATGTCCATGAGGAAGTGTAAAACTAATAAAACATTCGTAACTATAGAGTGATTTTTTATTCATAGAGCTGATTTACATGCTTTATTAGCGCTTCAGAAAGTGCTACAGAAAAAAAACATTTATGAATTTCTCCGATCAGAAACAGTGCTTCTTTTGGGGATTTAAGTATTTGTTTAGGATTATGGACACAGTGATACTTTATTTGGTTGGTACCAGTCATTCAGCCTGTAGAAGTGGAATGGCATAATTCCCCACGGTGTGTGGCCAATAACGAATCTATTATAAAGGCTGCAGAGCCAGGGGTAAATAGAGGCTTGTAAACCAGGAGATAATAGAAGAATAGCTGTCGGTGTGGCCAGTGATAGCGATCTAAAGTCTATAAATATTACAAGATGGATGGTCGTTATTTTATGGCCCACAGTAAAAACTTCAGATGATAAGGGTCAAAATTGTTTTGCAAAATAAAATTATGGTGGGGAGGTACTTCGTAGACTATGGACAGAGACTGTTTAATAAGGAACCAATTGGGGCAGGAACTACTGAAAGAAAACCAGCCCACTGCCCAATGAAAATGAGGGGATGGCCAGAATGGCCCCCTGTAAACGGACAACAGCCCCTTCAAGGACGAAAGGAATAGGAGAGGAGGTCCAGATCGATCTTAGACTTTTTCCCTCGGAGTTTAGATGATAGAGAGTCTCGTCTGCCTCAGAGTCTAGGAGAAGTGCCAGTAACCCGCTAAGATGTTCCTATACATGACATGATTCTGGGTCCTGTCGCCGATGCCACTATCATCGCTGCATACTTCAGCTGTAGTAAGTGCCTCCCCATAGACTCTAAAAATCATCTTTGACAATATTGTTTGCCTCTGCTTCTGAGTTCTCCTATGTAAAAATATTAATATGAAAGTGAATATTGTACTAGTATCTATTACAATTTAATTGAAATTTGTGCGTTATCAAATGAATGTTTAAGGCCAATGCTATGTCTTCCTTGCTTGCTCCAACACATGCATGCATCAATTGTTTTAAGGTAATTTAATTGTCTACACAGCCCTTATGTATCTTCGACTACATATTAATGTGGAAATTTTGCTCATGAGGAATGTGTGGTATTTGGTTCCCAGCATTCCGGGGGTTACTTCCTACTGCCCCCGGAATCCTATGCCTACACGATCTTATGCCTCAGCTGAGGGTATTGTAAAATAACTTTCACTCCCATAAGTACATATGAACAATGTCACAAATGCATCCAGCATCAATCAAAGCACCAATATTCGAATCATGAAAACTCTGCGAAACGTTTCTCGTGTTTGACGAAAACTTTATCTCTGGTTGTCATCGAGTAAAGCCCTTCTTATTTTTTTTTTGGTACTATATTGTTCAGCTTTTTACTATTAACATCTGTAAACATTTTTAAAATTTGGACACATTCATTTGTTTCAGTCTATATACTGTTGTAGTTAAAGTAGCATGAGTGAAATTCATTTCACTGTACCAAATATGACTATAAAAATAATTTAATTTAGCATCTTCCTCAATTTCAATCAAACTATCTTTTGAAAACTTAATTAAAATATGAAACAGCATTTGTTCCTCAATATGCTATATATTACTATATAAATTTAGAATTATATGCATTTTAAAAGTACATTAGCAATTAATAGCTGAATTATTTATTTCCAATACATTTATTTAATACAGGAAGGGCCATTTTTTTGTTTTTTATTAAAACCTAATTCATAAAATTTGCACATTCCCTTTTAGATTTTTAATAAAAAATAATTACATTAATGCTTAGTATATCTATTATTCTTTTTAGTATAAATTCATAAAAAAACATACTGAAATTTGCAATTTGTGTTTCGAAATATTAATAGTACCATAGTGAAGTTACATGTGGTACAGTTAAATTGGATTTCATAGTTATAAAAAATATTTTAAATTGCAAAATACATAAAAAAATAATTTCATGTCATGTGAAGAAAAAGATTGCGAAGATCCGTGAGAAAAGAAGCTCCAAGGCAATTTTGCCTTTCACAAAAAATCTATTGATTCAATTCAAAACCTTAAATTGGAAAAATCCCGATTTAAATCCACTGAAACATGCCAAAAACAGTGAAACATACGCATTCAGGGAAATAGTAACCATGGAAACCCAATTAGATTCCTTTTGTTCGGAATTGTTTGGCCAATTTTCACCTTTTAGACAACGATAACCGTTCAAGAAATAAGAAAATCAAAATGAGACGTTGTTATATAGAGATTTCTGGTCTTTGACAGCTTTCCGATATAATCACTGTAAATCGAAAAAAACCTCTCGTTTCTTGTATGAACATTGGATTCCAATTTCTGGAAAATGTTGTTACACAAAGGATGGGAGAAAATAAAAAGACATATGTAAGTTTACTACGAGGAATTAATAAATACACTGATAAAGTTACTATGTATATATATTTCATAATTGCATCTTATTAGCTTTCAATCGGAGCTTAGAATTTTATCTTTTTATGAAATTACTCTTTTGCAAAGTATTAAATTTTCTCATGCTACTTATTGGAAATGTAAAAACAGTATTTACTATAACAGAAAAAATATTTTTTGATCAGGAATAATGTAACAAAAAACCCTTGAACTCTGACATTCGCAGGTTTAAATTTCTAACATTTATTTGTTCGTGATTTTACTATGAATAATCAATTGTATTTCTGTTTGATTCATAGCCAATGGCTGCGAAAAATTTGTTAAAGTTTATCAAACTCAGTGGTACAATGTATTTAGCACGGTCAATAAAAATGGGCTCTTTAATCTTGAATGATTTGGCTGCTGTTAAAATAATATATAAATATTTCTTCATATACCCCAAGGGATATCTGTCGCCAGTCACACATTCTGTATGGGTGCCTGTTAGGCTGCATCATTGGTACATCAATTTTAAATTCCTAAAATCACCGTAAATATGCACAATGTTTTTTTAATCAAGAATATTGCACCAAGCGTAAAAATTCCAGAGCCTGAGGGTGTTAAAAATACTTGAATATATTCTTTTCTGAAAAGAAAAACCTGGCATATTTCTGCAAAGCTAACTCCTATGAGTGTGTAGAACCGACTAAATTTAAATATATGTTCAAATATTTGGCGTTTTCCCCTTTTTGCAATGAATCTTATGATATTTATAAAAATTGTATGTAAAATGGCGTGCAATCATGTTCATTGCGATAAAGTAACTGACATAATGAATGGTGAAGTATTTTCGTCAGGCTTTTACAACGGGAAAAAAATGAAATGTAACACAGGTTTCAAACAGAAAAGTTAACCCTCTCCTTACGGGGTGGGATAGCATGTATCCCAAGAATACAGGCCCTAGAATAAATAAATAAATAAATAAATAAATAAATATATATATATATATATATATATATGTTCCGTTCTTACAAAGGGGATATGAAATTTCACCGTTCTAAAGAGGGAATCCAAAAAATGAGCTCCGTAAGCCTAAAGGTTGTTATTTTTTTGCAAAGAACTGGAGGATATCTCGTTTAAGTATAACGATAATTTTGAGCATCATTCACATGTACTATCTTATGATAATTTAAGTCAAATAAACATTGAACTATTAGAGATATAGAAGTTGATTTAATTTGTTGAACACTTCATTAACACAAAATAATTTATTGTGTAGCAAAAATTGATCGTAATGCTCTCACCTAATCATCCATAAAATAGTTGGGAAATTAATTAATTCACATACAGCTCTCAGAAATTACCACTTAAAAATTATTCAGAAATGTAACAGTCTTAAATTTTATAAAAATGAGTACATTTAGCTACGCACTTATTTGTTTTATAAAAATAATTTATTAACTATTATCACCCATAAATGTACTCTAATTAATGATATACAAGAAATAAAAGCTCTGCGTGGCATCACTGATGTAAAACTTTTTCTCTTCCTGAACTGTATACAAAAAACTTAGTTTTATTCAAAAAAGCTTAAAAAGGTATTAATTTTCAAGAAACTGCTTAAACACGTTTTAGTTTTTATTCCTTAATGAATAAGGAATTTTAACTACGCTAAGTAAGGATTTTTTTTAAGTTAAAGCATGCTTTATTGTTGCTGTATTACTTTATTCTGAATTTTTAAGTATTATAATTTCGCTTTTCGTATTTTTAGTAGGTGTTGCATTGTTAATTTCTAGCAGCCCTTGTAAGTTTTCTCACAAAACATAAATGGCACAAGAATTTGCGTAAGAGGCAGGAATAAATATTTACATCTTAAATTACACTAAAATGACACAAAGCGATCGCCTTTTTAACTGATTCTTATGGTATATACACTTGTTATATTAAAGACTTCTCCTCACAGTCTCTAAGAGTAAGATAATATGTTGATCACTGAGCGATACAATTTTAACTTGTTTCAAATATAGACTCCCAAAAATAAAAATTTCAATTTATTTTAATGATATCTCACCACTTATTTTAGACGTTATCTTTTAAGAGTTTATCAAAGCGACAAACTTACCTGCCATCTACTTACTGTCATGTGCAATTAGTCTGAAAGACGAACAAATCAATCCTTACTCAATTAATCTAAACATACCGTCCCATACGGAAGTATTTTGCAGAAATATGGGATATAACTAGCATGCATAGCTGTGTAGAGAGAAAAACGAAGAACTCAAAATAAAACTTGCAGAATTCGTTATATTTCCTTCCATTGGTAGAAGGCTAATCTTTTGATGCAATGACTTGGATTCGATTCCAATATTTAGAAGTAATTAGCAGTTTAGATAATTATTCATATTTTGCTATTCATTTTTATAAAATAAGGGTTTATTCAAATTATAATCTGTAGGTTACTTAGATATTTTTTTACAAATATTTTGTTGAAAATGAGAAAAGTTTTACGGCATCACCTCTTCCACTCACTCTCAGTTCAATACTTTAAGCGTTTTCCATCTCAGAAACCACTAAGTATGTGCGGGAATCGAATCCTCGTTTCCTGCTTACCGTACAAGGGTGCGTGTCATTACACTAAAAAAAAAGCCTAAGGTACAATACGACTTTGGCAAGACCAGTTTCGTAAAAATCGTTGATTGGGAAGTCATATCCAGTCCTTTGTTAAAATAAAGCCACTGCTTTTTTTAGGGTTTGTCCGACGATACCTTTAACATATTTTAATCACATTTAAGGGGAATTAATAACTAAAGATGAAGGAATGTCAAATAATTATAAATATACAGTTTTAAGTATTGAGATAAGCAATCTTCGTCTGTTAAATGTAGCACAGATACTTCATTCTCGATGTGCAGCTCTTTTGTTTCCGCAATGGAAAGTAATCTATTGAATAACAGTTCACCTGTTTTTTTACGTCCACGTAGTGCCACGTGGTTCATCATCTACAAAGAGATCTACTTCACTGGTATCAGTCCGTCTCGCGTCGGTCCTTTAGTTAACGGGTTCTGTAAGCACGGGCTGCAGCTCCAGCGATAAATAGGTATATAAGGGAATCTTTTCAAATTATATAGTGAATCTGTATCAAGGGTAATTCGTTTGAACTTAATTATTTTCTCCTTATTCTCTTATATTCTTCGCAGTCATTTAAACTTCTCTATAAAAGAGTGATCGACTATATTGATTTTCCAGCTTTTTCTCTCACGAGATTATTTGTTTGTTTGTTTTTCTTTAATTACGCTAAGTTTCGTTAAGGTAGTTTATGCCCACATATTATCTTAAATACTTTTACATTTTCTAAACACAACAATTATACTTCAGATTAAAAACAAACAAACAAAGAAGCAGATTCATCAAAACTTTAACTGAAACCGCACTATCATTCTTTTATCGAACTGCATATCTCACTTGGTATTGTAATCTAACAATAATCTATCTCCTCAGAAGTCTGAGATTTTATCTTATGCTCTACATTCTGAATTCTTCGATCAACATAAAATTATTTACCCTTATTCAATACCTTTATAGAATCCAGTTGATTGTATCATAAGGAAAACTATGAACAAATTTTCTTTCTTCGTATTTGAAGTCTGACAATGCAATCTAATCCAGCAAAAACTAGCTGTAGCACCAAAGTATTTGATTGCACCAGATTCTCTTTTTAGGGTAAATAAGAAATTCTTTAGATCTTATGCTTAAGGAAAAATATATACATATGCAAAATATGTTCAGCTAAAATAGTTATGTATTGTGAATGATGTGCCACGATTCAATACGTTTGGCAACTTAAAGGAAATGTTAAAGAATTAAACTATATTCCTTAACTGCATTTAATTCGGGTACTTTAAGCAAAACGAGTTGTGTTTACTAAAAATCAAAACGAGTTGTATTTACTAAGGGCGATTTTACTATATACGACAGTTATATTTGGGGGTAACAAAAACAATTTTTAATATTTTAAATTAAGTAGACTTTATTGCTATTATAAAGGGGAAAAATAATCCTCCGAAAATTGGGAGGAATAAGCAGTTTATTTGCATAGTGTTTGGCTACAGTTAAAAAATTATGAAAATAAAAATATGGGTATGGGTGCATGTTTTATTGCCCAGCAGGATGGAAAGATGATTCATACATCATGAAAACGGATTTTGCTGAAAAATTACAATGATATAAATGTAACTTAATGCAAGTAATTTAGTTAATGTACCAGTCATAAAGTGGGCAGAAAATTGAGGGAAAAATTACAAAAATGGTAATTTAAATTAAATACCCTCCTGCGACACATCTTACTAATCATCTTGAAACTCCTGTCCTCTACACTAATTTTAAGCTGATTTAAGATGATCACGTGACAAATCCAATTATATCCCATTATACGTGCATAGGGAGACAATCTACCCTAAGAGCACTGTGATTAGAAATCGTCGTCTCAATCTAACCTCTATCAGAGACGATCATCTCTCCTCTATCATCTCTCCTCAGTCACGAGAGATGGCATTGAAGGACACATTCAAGTCACTAAAAATGTCACATGGCTCCTCACGTGTGAATTCACTTCATGTGTGGGATAACTTCATGTGTGGTGTAATTTCAACACGTCAAGATATTTGACCCTCGGTTATGTGTTTTCAAACTGTTACAAATAGGCTGCTCTACGGTTTCATTCGTGCATAGCGGGATCATCTTATCTCACACTGAATAGGGATCTAACAGAACAAAAGCGTCATCTTCACTTCAGTTAGAAACGGGATCTTCGTGAAGACCACGTGTTGCTATTCTGTTGTACAGGATCGATGATGACTTCACCAAACGCCGCCGGTTAAGGATCGTTTCAACGAGTTCCGAAATTCAACGAGTTATATGTCGTCTTTGGAGTCGATATTTACTTATTTGACAGGAAATCTAAGTGCATTCCAGGCAGGCTAGACATTGGGCTTTTAAATGTTTGTCGTTTAATCAGAGACAAAATGCCATTATGAGATTTCGTGATTATCGACTCCCTTCATCGTCTTCGACGGCAATGAGCTGCTGGACAAATCTGTGGATAAAATAATAAAAGTTCTAAAAAAATAATAATGGTTAATTTTATTCCGTGATAAATTTTATTCAATGAAATTTATGAGTGAATCAAATATTGTGTTTGCATTAAGAGTTTAAAATTTATACTAAAAAACTATGGTGATGAAAAATGTTTAAAATGCATAGTTTAATAATCAAAATAACTTTGATTCATTATAGTTTCATTTCATTTCCTTTTATGCTCAATCGTGTATTCAAAACATTTACTGAAACAAAACATAAAATAATTGAAACGTGTACCCCATCTGAAATAACATAAATAGAAAAAAGATACTCTCTAAAATCTTTATTATATTTTTTTCAGCGTTAAACTTTTGATCACACGAGTGTAGAAAAATCTCATTCTATTATACTCAACATGTATTGAATAAATTTCATTCTGGGAATGATGGACGATCTACTTCTTAATGAATAAATGCATAGGATGAACTCATGTGTAAACTTTTTGCCCACTTTGCTCAATGAATGAAATTAAGATCACTGGGAGATAAAAGTCCTCATGAATTACACAAAACCTTTTAAAAGACATCTTAAAGTCATACGACTTTTTTTCTTCATTTAATATATTCATTTAAAAAATTCTTTATTACAGGTTAGGAAATTAAAACATCAACAGACATGAATTTTTATTGAAAAACACTGCATAATAAAATATGTCATGTCATATATCTAATCAACGTTTTGATAAAAATATGTACCAATGATTCGTATATTGATAATACCTGTGCATGAAAATATAGCTTAAAGTTAATAAATTAGTTTTGTAAATTTTCATCAGTCACAAACAAGTTTTTAAATAACATCACAATTTGTAAAAATTCATCAAATAAGAAATTAATTTGTGATTTTCTTCCTAAAATTATTATGATAGCCATTGATAAAAATAACTTAGCCTTCAATCATGAAACCTGGTAAGTGTATTGTTATTGGTATGTATCTTTTCAAAGTAATTTTAAAAAACACATATAGTTAGATGCTTCCGATAACTGCAATTATTATAGGAATTAACATTTCAGTATCAGAGGTAATTCATCAAAACTGACGAAATTATGTTTTTTCGATTTCTTTCATGAATTTTGGAAATAAAATTTGAATTTCAAATCTAACATTTTAAAATGTTTTACAAATTATCTTTCATAGGCCTATAATAATGTATATTAACAAGCTCAAAAGTTATATATTCTTTCTATTCTTTCATTTTTTTATGTTACATTTGTGAAAATTACAAATATAATTAGAAATTCTTTGACCTGGAGCACTTCTAATTCCACGTATGATATATTTTTGTGTTTATTTTGAAACGGGAAAGTATACAAACAAACACACACACACACACACACACACACACACACACACACATATATATATATATATATATATATATATAACCATAAAAAGCTCCCCCCCCCAATAAAAAATAAAGCAAATAAAAATAAAAATAAACTAATTAAATATTTTTGACTGAGTACTGAAATAAATGTAGAAATCCGGTACATTGGAAGTAATATGTAATTACAATTTTAAGTATGATTAAATTAAGGACACACAGAACGTGTCGACAACCAAAGTGGAGGGATTTTAGTGAAATGTTTATAATCATGCATTTAATATCAGAATACAGATAAATACAAAATATTTATATACCAGTAAATAAATACATTATATTTCACATTTAAAGTAAAATTGAAGAATCAAGTTAAAAATTGTGTTTATTAAAGTAATTTAAAAACTTGTTAAAATTTGATACTCTTTGTCAGTTAGTTACACTTTTCTAAAAATTTATTGAACTTATCTTTATTAAATTTGGCATCTCTTTAAAATTACACCTTTGTATCTCTTTTAAATTACTCCTAACCATGATAGAAGGTAGGAAATTAATATGCAGAACGTTTTGAATGAATACCTGTATATTAATATTTAATCTCATATTGTGCTCTTTCTCTCTGAACACATGGGTTTTCCTAGTTGAATGGATAGGATAGGATTTTTAGTTTTTATTTTAATCATGGATAGAAAATTATAATTTAATTATCGTTACTATCAGGCCATTATACATTGCTGATAAACTACATCTCTTCTACCTTTCACCATGCTAAAACCAGGCTGATACACGGTAAAAACTCCACCTTTAAAACTTTTGGAGCAGTAATAAATGTATCTCTGTTAGAAATAGTTTACTAAATAGAATCATGCACATTTTGGGGAAAATTTGTATTTACTTTTTTTAAAAACATGCAAATTTAAAAATGTACAGAACTAAAACTAAGTAGAAACAACAAATAAATTAGAATATAATTTGCTACGTAATAAAATAATTTCTAATCATTCTTCGAGCCTTTATTGCAGCAAATTATTTGATGGCATCTCTATAATTTATTTTTTTTCATACCTCGTTTTCTTTAGAAATTATTGCTAGATCATTCAGTCGTTCTTGATTTGTTGTAGTTTATAGATTGTTCTCTAAAATTTTCAATTTAGAAAGTGGCGCTCTGATCCTGCTACAGTTACAGGTAGTGTTAGTAGTATTCTTAGAGCTACAAAAACGTTTGGAAATATCCATTCAAAAGTTATTCCTCAAATTCAGCAGTTTATAAGAAAATAGTCGAAAAATGGCTTATATTTGTGTATTCTCGGGAATTTTTTCACATATTAGATTAAACTATTAATATTTATACATTATCTATTATATATTTCATATTTTTAGTCTGTGTCATTTTGATGCCTGTGGCGGTCGCCTCTTCTTCTCACCTATGGAATCTGCCCTTCATTACTATTGCACACTTATCTATGCTCTCTTGTGTGTGTGTGTATATATATATATATATATATATATATATATATATGTGTGTGTGTATGTGTGTGTGTGTGTGTGTCTGTGTGTGTGTGTATCCATTGTAAAGCATTCACTGGGTAGCGAAAAAAACAGCCATACAATCTAATAATATTTAAAATGAGCAATGTATTTACAGAATGATTAAGTCGGTGAAATTTATGAAAGTTACAGGAGAGAGGCTCTCTAATGATGTGGGGATATACAAGTCAGCTACCACCTCAGTTTATATTAGATGTCTAACTGCACTCAGGTTACGCACTGGAACTCGTGCACTGGAACTCAGGATGAGTATCGATCACTTCTGCGAGAGTTCAAGACCACAGAACTCAATAATTGTCCGGTTCCTTCTGGGATCATAAGACAAGCTAGGTACGATGCTGGAGGTTGACAGGAAATCGATAAAACTCTTCGCCTATCACAAGGACTTATCGAGGTTTTAAATGATGGTTGCAAGGCCAGAGTAGAAGCTTAAGATCATAAACTCAGCCTTCAATTTGTTTCTGCTAGAAATAGTGGACTAGACGTAGAACGATTCTTCTCCGAATCGTAAGTAGAGCGCTTTGCCTCACAGAGGACTTGTAACAAATTCACGACTGCAATTGCCGGAGTAGCTTGTCTCCGGTTGAGAACTTAGAGCTAACTATTTTTTTTAACTCTCGTAGCGACGCACTTTCAATTTCGCGCTGCTATCGCTCTAAATTTTAAAAGGGCTCTCATTGGCGCCTTTTAAAGTGACCTCACCTCTGTAGAGTTTTCGATGGCCGGTACATCTAACGTCAACAGCTGTTTTGATCCGCCGCCAGATTCATCTTTTTTACGATCATCATAAATCAGGGGGAGTGTCTGTGACTGATTCTTTTCAGCCGTACGTCTGAATTTTCAGACATGCGGACGCCTTGTCGTTTGGTGCTGATTGTAAAACAAACCTTTTGTGCTGTTCCTCTTTTGTCAGCTTAGCTGGCTAGCTAGGAGGTCGTTCCGGATATCGTTGTTGCTTTTTTCCTGGAACGTGAATAAAAAGAAGGGGTTTTGTTTCTTAAGATTGTGAAAACCACTGGATTCTTCAAACGATATGTGTCCGTATATGTGTGTATTTAAGAGCGAGAGATCGTGACTTGAAACATCACTACCAGACAGACAATAAAAGTGGATTAAGACACATGAATATGCACCAAAGTAATCAAAAACGGTTCGACCAGTAATGGTTTATGATCATTGCTTATTTTGAGACACCCAAGATCTTTATTGATTACTTGAAAAATTTCAAAACAACCACCGGATAATAAGGACCTTACGGAATCTTATCAGGGAAATTAAGAGAAAAGAGTCACAAAAAAGTCTCTTTGCTATGATGACAATGATTTGGCTCATTCATCTATAACTGCGGTGGCAAAAAGGTTAGGATTACGATAAGAAATTGTTCCACACTTACAGCATTCTACAGCTTTGGATCTCTCGGTCAACATCTCCTTTCCCCTCCCTCTCCAAAAAAAGTAATAATTTGTAGGGCTCAAATTATGCAGTGATTAGTGTAACAAACGAATATTTTTCAGAAGAAAAGGATGAAAAAGATCGAACAATAAATAAAACTTTAAAAAAAGGCTTTTTCATTATTTTTGAACGGGCTTAGGTCTCTCATGCTATATATATATATATATATATATATATATATATATATATATATATATATATATATATATATATATATATATATATATATATATATATACAATATATATATATATATATTTATCGAATAATAAATTTATCGTTTAATAAGTTTTATCGAACAATAAATAAAACTTTAAAAAAAAGGCTTTTTCATTATTTTTGCATGGGCTTAGGTCTCTCATGACTACCTACACACGCGCACACACAGACACATAAATAAATAAATAAATATATATAAATATATATATATAGATATAGATATATAGATAGATAGATATGTGTGTGTGTGTGTGTTTGTGTGTTTGTGTTTGTCTGTTTGTTTTCAGATACTTAGAGGTAATTAGATATATATAAATACTACCGAAAATTTTTTATAATTTTTTAGCCATCTAAATCTTCAGTTCATTTCTGAATTATAACCTGCTACCCAAAAAGCTGTTTTTTCTCTGCTTTGAAAAGTATTTTCTTTTCCCACTTTCAAGTTTTCCTCAAAATGTTTACGCTCGGAGCTGATAAACACATTTTCCGTCGACATCTTCGTTTTCGGCACAATGGTATTAGGGCACATCACAAAGCAAATTCACTCAGGAACCCGGTGCTACACATGTCAACACATACGTAGGGAATTCAATGGTAACCAAGGAAACACAACTACATCAGAAGTATTCGCGAATAATTTACGCCTGTTCACCCCGGAGGCAGTGTCACTTGATATCATGAATGGTATCAAAGTGTGAATTCTCCTGACAATTTTCCACTGCATCCCACACCGGACCAGACAAATTTTATCACCATGTCATAAGTTTAGAAAAGCATTCTCCCGGGATGCGACGAAATATTCAATGAAGAGCTCAAAAAGAGGAATCAATAATTCATTTCCTGTGTAAAATTACTCAAAGAAAAACTAGTATAGAGACTGTTACATTTATATATATATATATATATATATATGTATATATATATATGTATATATATATATATATATATATATATATATATATATATATATATATATATATATATATATATATATATATATGTATATATATATATATATATGTATATATATATATATATATATATATATATATATATGTATATATATATATATATATATATATATATATATACATACATACATACATATATACATGTATATATATATACATATATATATATATATATATATACATAACTACATATATATATATACATATATATATATATATATATATATATATATATATATATATATATATATATATATATATATATATATATATATATGTATATATATATATATATATATATATATATATATATATATATATATATATATATATATATACATACATACATACATATATACATGTATATATATATATACATATATATATATATATATATATATACATAACTACATATATATATATATATATATATATATATATATATATATATATATAAATTTTACCCGAAAGACTTATCAACTTGAACATCCATTCTTTTTCTCTTCAATGGTTATTACAATTTCTTATATGCAATTTTTAGGAGGTTTTGAAACTCTGAACCGTGAATCGTTGGGTTGGAGATGACCCTTGGGCTTTACTGTTTTTTATTGTTTGATTCAAAAGTAACGGCTTGATTTACCATGCCGCAGGCTTGCTTTTTGAAAACTTTCTATTCTTGTTTCTTTCCAAAGCAATTTTTGTTTTATTTGCTTGAGTATCAAGCATAGAAAAATAGAACTATTCTTCGATTCGACCCAATTTCAAATTGAAAATTTCGATGATTAAATATTTAGTGAAAGAAAAACAATTTTATCTCCCTTCAATATTTTCACTCTAATCTTTGACAACGAATTAAAAATAACATGCGAAGCTGTTTGTGAAACTCCGATTTCAGATCAAATATTTTAAATAAAATTTTCAGGCTTGGATAAAAATTATTTTAAACTTTTTTTTTAAGTCCGAAGGATTTTTGATGACGAAGTGAAGTATGTATCCGATTAATATAAGTGTCATTATTTTCTGTCAAAAATATATGTCCCTATTCAGAATTAAAGCCAATTAAATCCCAGAGCTTGAAATAGTGAAAACAGGAATTGGATACGGTTCAGATTTAAAGCATCCTAGCCTCTCTGAGAAATGCCGAATTTCAAATAGTTATTCATCCTGGACTTGCCTTATTTTAACAAATATTGAAAATATTTATATTACTTTTAAATACGTTAAGAATCGCCTGTATTCACATAATATTTAAAAAGCAAAACTTTTTTTTCTAAAAAAGAACCCAAATATCCCAAAAATATGGAGCTCTATCTTATAAAATGTTTAAACATAAATAAATTTATTTACATTTTTTACCGTTGTGAGTATATAGTAGATTGTTGCAGAAATAGGATATAAATTTGCCTTTTGTGTGTGTGGGGGGGGGGGATTTTGGGTCACATAAGATCGGTAAAGAAAAAAATATGAATGTCGTTACAACGTGGATTCTATTCTCACACCCAATTTCTTTTTTCCCCTTACAAAAAGTTTACACAGGAACTTATTATATCCCTTAGACTTTCAGGACAATTGTATTAACCCTCACTCTATAAAATCGTACCATATTTGTCTTCAACAAACATCAGAAAGAGTGAGGTAAAGCAGCTAAAAAAGCTTAATGGAAATTAATGTTATATAATTTTTAATGAGTTCTTATTTAAAAAATCTAATCTCTATCATGAACCTTTTAAGATCAATACTAACAATATTCATCAGAGCTTTGTTTCGGTAAAGCATAAAAAACTATATCTTGTGTATTTTGGGAGATATAAATTTAAAATTAACTTTAGAAAAACTGTTTCATTATTTTTTATTAGTAGGTCATTTTCCAAAAATTTTGCTTTTTAACTTATTCAAATAATTAAGATTTTTCTTTGGAGATTTCTACTTTTGGTCCTCATTTTGGGAGATTGTCAGTTTTGATCCTAAACCAACTGGATATTGTTGTTTTTGACCTGAAACGTTCAGGAACTGTTCAATATTGTTACAGAAATTAGGTATTTCTTATATCGAGAATGCATGTTAATAATCCAAAATATTTTAAGTTTTCTTTTCCAGGAAGGATGGATTATATTTTAAATTCAAGAAACTTGTAATATTTAAAATACGCAAAGAATGTTTACAAGAATTAATTTTCTTTATCAGTTTAAGGACTAGGTCTTCGGCTCCTTCAGTTTCTACCAAATATAAATTTTCTTCTCCTTCATTTTCGTTTCCATTTGGTGCTTCTGAAATTTCAAATTGTATGGTTTTCTTGCAGTAACACAATTCTTTAATATTGAACTGTTTTTCTCTGAAATGTTTAGAATGTAGTCTACTTACATCTTTTAGTTTCAAAGTGCTTATATGGACACTTTTTACCATCATTATGCCAGGATTGATCATATTCGGTGTTTATCTTCTTTTAAAGTATTTTTTACCTTGCAACAACCACTTTTGTAAAACTCTTTACCCCTATCAATAATGGAGCCTTTTGCATTACGTTCAGTACAGAACCTTTTTTATTGTAGTAAATTTAAAGTGCCAATTATCTGGAAGCTTTAATTTTTTTAGAATTTCACTTCTCTAATCATACACTTTACAGTCTGTGCCTAACTTTCGAGACGTAGCAGTTTTGAAAATATCTTGACATATTCATTTGGATCAATTATTATTTGATGTTCTTAAATTACTAGCTCCATTATGCCAAAGGCTCTATGAAGGGGTATAAAGAATTCCCCACAACTGGGAAAATCATTCAAACTGTTTTTTTTTCAGTACAAGGATCTTTTAACAACCATCGCATACACATGCCAACTAAGGTGCTCTTTTCATTTTGGCATCCAAAGCCATCAGCGACCAAACTTACAAATTTTTGCGTTTAAATCTAATACCTCTAAAAGAATGAATGACAATTGCCATTGTAAGCGATTGTTTCATCTAAAATTTAATTCTATATAATACTTTTAACAGACTATGTCCATACATCAAAACTATGGTTGGCTTTATTTAACGATATACTCTATATCAGGGGTTCTCAATCTTTCAGGCTCTGTGTCCCCCTTTGAACACTGATGTGAGGTCACGCCCCCCCTCCCACCATCACCACCATATGTGGTCAATACATGTAATACAATCGGAATTTGAAACTGAATCTGGTTATTAAATGAAAATATAGAATAGATAATTTCATACACAAAATTTAATATTACTTCTCATATCTTAATTTGGAACATATTATTATTAGAACATATGAAATTAAAGAATTAAATACAGATCAAATATATTTGAGGTAATCGAGGATCTAGGTGAGGTTGGCATGTAATACCAGTCACTTTCACAACATTAATGAGAGGGCTGGCACTGTTTGTCCTTGACAAGTTTTTGAATATAAGGTTGTAACTATGACAAAGCACACCTCAGGTCACTTTCAACGTCCAGACGTACGACAATTATCGTGTTTTTGCAATTACAAAAATTATCGTGTACGACAATTACCGTGTTCGTGTTCGTATGTCAAAAATATGTTACGGTTACATTCTGAGTGTAAAATTGAGTACAGTAAATTACAGTTAGTTTTACTTCTTATTTTGCTTTTTTTTAAACTCACGCCTCCCCTGAAATTTCTCTATGCCCCCCAGGTTGAGAACCGCTGCTCTATATAACGATACTCAATTATGAATTTCGTCCCACCGTTAGGCACACGAAATATCGATGTCTGATATCTCCAACTTTATCCGCTTGACTAGGTCACGCAAGCTCCAACACTTGACACCGCGGCGCCGACTGCGCAGATTTGTTTTAAAGTCTCAATTTTTCTGGTCTCAATTTTATCTCCAAGCTGTTATACCATTACTTATCCTTTACATCGTTTATTTAATTTATGTTCACAGTTTACTATTTAACATTGTTTTACAATCTACATTGTTTTATAATACTTCAATATATTTATATTAGACCACATTATTCGTCGCTTTAAATCACAACTATGCACACCACTCGTGTGCACACATATAAGTGAAAAGTAAATTGACAATGAGTCAACCCCAAAACAGTCCAAAGACCCTAAACGATATAACGGTACTTTATATAACAGTATATGGCGATATACCACTATTTATTTGAATACTGATTTGAAAACAACATTAGAATACAACTTAGAACATCAAGCAAATCTGTACCAAAATCATAAATTGTATGAAAAATTATGTGTACTGAAAGTGTATGAAACATGAACATAACCCTAAATGAAGGTGAGTATAGTTAGCTGATGAAATCAGGCCTCTGATTGTTTTTTTAGATTTTACTAGTTTTCATCATTCTCACCAGCAAATAGAGATTGATAGTTTTGTATCCTCACTGAGTACTTTGAAATCAAATTACTGGAGAAAATCTCTAGTTTAGACACAAAGCAATATCTCTGTTATATAGAACTCCAAAAATACTATAATAAAGTATCCTTCACTCAAAAAAAAATTGAGATTGCTAGTTTTGATTCTACACCACTCGTATATAAATTTTAATAAATTAAAAAAGTATAATTTTTGAAAGTTCTTTTTTGGAAGTTCCCTAATTAAAAAAGCTCTTTATATTTTCTTTAAATTTTTCACTTAAGATTCTTAAGAGTAGATTTTTCTTACTTTTTTAAAATATGTTTTATAATTGAACACTTTTCGTAAATGAATATTTTTTCTTTTATATCCTGCCCCAAATTACACACAATTAAGTAAATGAAGTACTTTGAAACCTTAAAAAATATTTAGTTAACCAGAGTATAATGACCTGCTGGTCACATTCTTTCACACTTTCCGATTTTTTTTCATCTGGATGATTAATTTATAAATCAAACAAAACCCCAGAAGCAACTTCTCTAACATGTTGAATAGCATGCTCCCTTTCTCTTGCGACTACCTGGTTGGACAACTGAACTCGAAACCTTCTGCTTTCTAAAAAGTTGTAATTCTTAGAACTATGCTCGCATTATGAAATATAGAATCCTAAGACAGAGCACCTTAATATATGTAAAAATCTCCCACATAGAGGAGATTATCAAGGTATACTTCCGAGAACGACTTTTTCATAATAGGGGAGGGGGGAACTTTTGTATTGATATATCCATATTAATAACACGATCAAAATACTATGATTCTTCACATAGCTTTGTCACCTATATTTCACAAATCGTTCTTTTCCAACTAAATCGTCCATTGTCGTTGGGACTACAATGTCAAAGTTTTTTACCAACTCATATAAAAAGAATGGTAGATATCAATCAGGCAAATATCTCTTAAGATAACAATTAATAAAAATAAATTAGCCGTAAATTATAAAAACTTGTATGTATATCGTTACTGGCATGTATCTTTTCGAAGCAATTGAAAAAAAAACATGCATTAAGGACTTCCGATCACTACATTTATTATATGTATTAACATATAGGTATCAGTATAATTAGAAACACAGGATATTACATGAACGCTGATTTTAAACTCCAAACATTCTGCTTTCTAAATAATTGTAATTCTTATTACTACGCTCCCACGATGAATTGTTACAGAATACTACGACAGGGTAACAAAATCTATTCAAAAATCTCCCACATAGAGGAAATTATCAATGCATACTTCCGAGAATGACTGGATATTCATAGCTAAGGGGAGGGGGTAGATTTCTCATTGATTAACTCGTGTTATAAGCACAATCTAAGTAATACAATTCATCATAAGTTTTATATATCACTAAATTACAAATCGTCCTTTATTAACCCAAACTGAACATTGACGTTGGAACAATAATGTCAAAATTTTGTATCAACTCATCTAAAAATTAAGGCAAGTAACCTTCAGTGAAATATGTCTTACGATAACCAGAAACCCAGGATAATACATAAAGCTAATCTTTGTCCCCAAAACATGAAGAACTTTAGTTAATGTATATATTTTTAAGGTCATAAACTACTACCTTAGTGTTTGCTATAGAATTGCTTACCTTTCTGGTGACGACTTGTCTAAATCAGATGCATTTTCGCAGATGGCTAATTAATGGTAATGTGAAGTGTACTTAGGGTAAAAATAATTTCTAAATGTCTATCGCTTTTATTTTCCTTTGTTTAAAAATGGAACAGATTGCAGTTTAAGGTTTTAAACATAGTTATTTGGGTAAAAATATCACTACTATTTAAAATGGAATTGTTTAGAAACATGCAGCAACTTTATCCATGAAAACAGTTGCACTTGATATCATTTTGGAAATAACTCATTTGTAAATAATGTGAATTTTTTTCGTAAGGTTGCTTATTTTTCTCATCAGAAGTTTTTATTTCTTTTAACACTACGGTCTTGAATAGAAGGAAATGAATTAATTTACAAATAGCATATACTTTTAATTTATTTCTTGACACCATTTTCTTCAGTATTGAAATATCACCACAGGAGCAGAATAGTTAAAAGTTATATTTAGGAAAAAAAATTAGGAAAAAAAAATCGTTAAAATTGAATTTTTTTTCCTAATTCTTCTATTAGAATAAAAATGTTATATAATAAAACGCTTATGCCCAAAACTATATGAAGGAGCTAATATTGTTTAAATAAAATTTTATCTTGCCTAGAAGGCAGAAAACTACTTACAAATTATATTTCCACAGTCAGTAATGAGAAATCATTGTAGTGTTATGGCTAAAAAATCAATATTTAAATATAAAGAATAACTGTGTATATATTGTAAATGGTAAAAAAATCTTTTTTTGTATCTCCTTTCTTAAGTTTTCCAAGCTTCTAGAGACAATGAAAATCCAAAAACTTCATAAATAATGAGGGAAGCTAATTATTTAATTCAATTTTCTCTCTATTGATCCGCATGAAAATATATTGGGGAGGCTGAAAATTATTAAAAGTCTTCAAGGTACATCTAAAATATTTTTTATAGTTCTTTTAGCTTTTGAACTTTATTCAAGATCATTCACCAATAGTTACTTTTTAATTAAAGGAGGTTAAGTAATGTTTCTGTCATCGTTACTTCATTGTTTAGAGATGAAACTATCGTTTAAATATAGTTAACATACAATTTTCCTCATTAAATTTTCTTTGTCGGTCATTCACTAGTAATTATAGGAATTAAAGGAATTTGTATTACTCTGATTTACATATTACATCTTTACATTTGTCTGCCTCAGTGACGTACAAATTATGGTGAGTTCTCCCAGAAGAAACACCTTTTAGACAGTCATGATATAGTTCCTTTGATCATCGAATAGTTCCTGAAAGATGATTTCAGCTATAGATAAAATTTAGGTCCTCTGAGTTTTGACAAATATACTACTTATAATTTTCCTTTGAACCTGAAGTGGATATTTGTTTTAGTTCCTAAACTGCCCCGTCTTTAAACCTAGGCAATTTATTAACTCCTTGTTCTAATGATGAAAATTTAAGAGCTACAAGATATTTAAAATTACGCAGAAAATCTCAATATATATCTTGCATGTTTAAAAAAAATTCCATTGCGCATTATTGCGGCTTAAAATATTAATTTTTTTAGAAAAAAAATTCTCACAGGTTTATTAAGTTTGGGATATATATTTCTAATACTACGAAAAATAGTGTATACATAAAAACAGAGACTAAAATTTAGGAATTAAAAATTTTAGATGTGTTTTTTCCACTTTCTTTTTATATGACTTTGTTCCAACATGTCAAAGAAATGGATAGAGAATGAAAAATTAATGTTTATTTACCATAAATGTAACTTATATGTAGCTATTTTATTAAACGTAGAACAAAAATATTTCAACGTATTTTCCCTCTTACAAATAATAATCAAAGTTTTGGTTGAAAGCTTTCATTACAGTGTTTAAATATTGATAAATGTTCTTGATTCTTTTGTGACATGATAGTTGCAGTAAAAGAGCTATTCACTCTAATGGAAGTTTCCGATAATGAGATCCAAGTGAGTTCTCTCGATGTATTTCTACTTGAGTTCGTATTTTCCGCGACTCTAAATCTTTGTAATTCTTATTACATTGCATCAGTATGAACATCTAAACGTTTGCGTCCTAAATGCATTACTTTCAAGAGCCGTAGAATTTTGGGAACTCATTATATCTAAAGGTATAATGTGTGCTGGTTACTTGTGGGTAAATTCTTTTAAAAGCTTCCTTTTTTTATTTTTTAGATTGAAGATTTTTTATTACTCCATGAACCGAGGCCAAACAATCTTTATTCATTAAACTATTTGTTTGTCCGGCTGTGCCCGGGTATTTGGGACATATCGGCTTATCTCGATTATTTTGGACATTTTATCCCCCCCCTTCTCACCCCTCCATGCCGATGGGGCTGAACTTGGATTAAAACGGCATCGGGAGTGTCAACATTCATCTCAGCGACACCCAAAGTTATGCACGAGACACTATGTAATCTCGTTTTTTTTATGTCACCCTCCTTCTCAAGCCCACCCCTAGGAGTACATTACACTTGGGCTTAAGGAGGTACGGGACATATTTTATTTTTTTTAATTTATTGAGTTAAAATTTTGAATTATTTGTGATGGTTAACCATTTAATTTGTAAACAAAATCACATCATAAAACTTCTCATAAAGTTTTTAAAATTTTAAAATTTCATTTTTTTTAAAAGTGGGGTAATTTAAAATCGTTATAACTCGAAATATTATTTGTCGAATTTCAATTTCTTTCATTTAATTAAACAGAAATATATAAGTTTTAATTTTGATCAAGCGTTTTTTAAAATATTAATTATAAAAAATAAAAATATTTAGATAAAAAATTTCAAAAAAATTATATAACTTATTTTTAAAAAATCATATTTTCATAAGCAAATTTTTTTTCAAATTTGCTAAATCAAAATTAAAGTAAAATAATTGAAGAAGACATATTCCAAGTTTGAATCCTTTATCTTCAACGGTTCTTGACTTATAACAGTTTAATGACAAGAAATGGTGAAAAAGTCCATCATGCGGAAAAACGCAACTACAGGTTTAAACAAAGATTGATATCTATTAGAATGTTGCAAAATAAAAATTAATATCTGCTGTTCTAATTAATTTATAAACATGACTTAAACGTCATTTTAAGATGAAAAGAACACAAATTTTTTAATGCAATGAATTTTTGCTTCCTGGACCCCCTTAAATGTCATCGGGACTGCCAACAATCATCTCAGTGACAATCAAAACTATGGATTCGACATTGTTCTCAGTCATTTTGAGCATTTTATTTTTCCCTTTCTCCCCCCTATGATGATGAGGGCTGGACTTGCACTTAAACGCATCGGGAGTGTCATTATTCATCTCAACGACCCTGAAAACTATGGATTGGACACTAATATCATACGTTTTTTATTATTTTTAACATGTCCCCTCTTCCCAACCCCACCCCTAGGGGTGCTAGTGGTGGCTTAATCCCACAGTATTTTTTTCCAGGTTTTAAGTCATATTTGTACCAAGTTTGGTTGAAATTGCTCAAGGTGTTTGTTCCAGAATTATGCTGGAACATACTTACATCCATCCATCCATTATATATATATATATATATATATATATATATATATATATATATATATATATATATATATATATATATGTATATAATAAATACCTTATACGACCAATGTATGCAATTAATTTGTATGTTTAATTTCCATAAAACATTCTAATTTGAATTAAATTCTTTAAAAACATCCATCTCAATTAGTCTAGAGGTTAAACTTTATCTTTTACCGTATTTTAATATTTTTTGTGAATTTATTTCGTTGTTATGCACGTGACGCAAAATTTATTCAATGTATCACAAAAAGAAAAGAATCCACGTGATCAGCATTTAATAAATTAAATTCTAAAAATTAATCTTTAAAAATATACCCAAAATCCAAAAATTAAGGTAAAGATTCTAAAAAGATTTCATATTAAAGGAAATTTTATGATCTTTCTCGTGATATAAATTTTATAACCCTCAGATTATTATTTTAAATACAAACTTTAAAAAAGTTACAAAAACAGCTTAAAATTTAATTTAAAAAAATCTAAGAAGAAATTCTTAATAATCTTTGTTAGTGCACCCATACACTATAAGAAGAATCGACTTGCAAAATTTCAGTCCTTTAGGTCCAACGGTTTGGTCTGTGCGTTATCTGTCTGTCAGTCTGTCAAGGAACTGTTATATATATATATATAACATATATATATATATATATATATATATATATATGTATATATATATATATATATATATATATATATATATATATATACAATAAAGTTTTGTTTCGGTATTGATACCAGACAAATAATGCAGTGCGTTAAAACTCGTAGTGGTAAAAGCGTAATACAAAACATTTGTTCTTAGTACTAGAGTTAAAAATTCCCTTAACCTCTAATTTTTAAAATGCTTTTGTATACAAATGTTTCAAACATTCAGTTTAAATTACTTCAAATTGTTGATAAATTTCCTGCTGTAAAATCTATTTTCCCTAAGTTTCCTATCAAAAATATTTAAATTTAAAAAAAAACGGAATTTTTAAAAATATTTAGACGTTATACAGTAAAAATACTGATTACATAGCAATTACTCGAAGAACAACAGCGTCTATTTAATTTAAAGAATTCCGTTTACATTAAAGTAAATGCCAAGAGTCAAATTCACACTTACTTGAGACACGTTTATTTGCATTTTTAAGGCTGTCTTCATGTAATAAGACATTTGCTGAGGATTTTCCATATTATGAAAATGAGCATATTGTCAGTTATTAACAAGGACTGATCTCCATATTTTAATGACTTCGAAAATATTAGAAGTCTAATAATTTGAATTCTGAATTAACAGAACTTTATTATTACCTTATAGTATGAGGTTGTACAGCCAGACATTCCCCAAGAACACATTCCTCAAGTATTTCCTGTTTAATTAATTCGGGAATATTTCTAAGTATTCATATGCAAATCATTATTCTAAACTGCCCTACATACATATGACCATAATACGAGAGGGAGAAAGTTTTGACAGTTTTCGTAAATGATTGTACAGTTTATTCCCGATATTTTTTATTTAATTTCAGGGTTATAATTTATGAAAAATACATATAAGTTGAATATCTCTAGTAATTCAATTGTAGTCTATTCAGAATAAGACAGCAATATTCAATATCAATATTAATGACTTTTTAATCAATAAGTAACTTAAATTAATTTAATTTAATGTTGTGTCAAATAAATTTCGAAATGTAAATGCAGTATGGGACACACTTTAATAAGATGGTCATTTATGAAATGATATACATATCTAGATTACCTAACAGCCATGGATATAGATTTTATCATTGCTACAGTCTCATCAGTTTTGAAATAAGGCACGTAAAAAGAAATGCTACTTAAATGGGGAAACGGAATCATTGTGTAAACTCTACGTGTCGAGTCAATTTAACACGAGTATTTCATTAGTGACTGCTGAAATAAATCCAAACAAATTCATAAAAAATGTGTCATATTGAAAAGTATATGAAAAAGCAATTTTAACTTACAAATGTTAATCAATTTAATATTTAAAAAAATTAAACAATGCACTAAAATACAAGTTTCTGCGATGGGTCACGGCATTTCGTAAATTCAGGCAAAGTTTAGATTTTCAGCTTCGACCATTTCAAGAGTGTTCCTCGAATAAAAAAAAATTATGACGAGTATTATGACGAGTAAAGCGCCATCTATTGCTAAATCTTAGATGCATTTTTTCTTATGCCACATCCTTTATTTCTTCATCGCGTACATTGAGGTCAAATCAATGGTAATTCTGACCAGTGGTTCTTTTTTTACAGCTTTTTGAAAGATCAACTTTAATTAGAATCACCCTGTATATTGCACACACGGGAGGAGTCCGCCCCTTGCGACATCCGGCTCCTTACTCCCTCCGTCACTCTCCACTACCACCAGACCACACTCACCTTCAGCTGCGTACCGATAAAAAAATCACACTATTTTTTATAAACAAACTTTATTTATATTTTGTAAACAGAGATGGCACCACTGCACTGAAAACCCCCTAAACGTTGCATAAAATCATTCTAGATTTAAGCTTATCTTTTATACATATAAAAGAGAAAAATGCATAAAAGAGAGTTTTTTTTATCTTTCGACAATCCGATACAATTTAAAATTCGATATCCATCTTTATTTCGAAATGCATCTTATTTTTAAACACCTTATTTCGAAAAATTCTTTTACACGCTCAATGGGGAATATTAATACTAATGCCCCATAAATTAACTATCGCTAATGCATCAAGAATTTCATATTTCAGAGTGTTATAACCAATTAACCTGTAACTAGAATAATAATCCTGTATCGTTTTAAAAATAAATATCACTTTAGAAATTTAAATGAACGTTGCACAGGGAGAGAGATCAATAGTTAACTTAAAATGCATTATTTAACGCAGCAACAACATTCCAATCCACATGTGTAACACCTCTTAAGAAACATTGCAATATAAAATCGCTGTACAGAATAACAAAAAGAAAAAATGCTGTATTAATAAAAGAAATAAAAACCTTACAGAATCTCAACTATCGTTGGTGCAAGGCCATTAAGCTTCAAGTTACGAAAGTGACGATTTATACATATATATCTCATTATTTCAGGGGAACTCTCTGAGGAAAGTTGTAATTCATTGGGATATCTAATATCATACGTGAAATAATGACGAACGACAAAAAGGTGAATTATTAACACATACTCTTCCACTTTTTGGAATAATGAGTTTCTTTTACACATCTGGCTGTGAATAATCTTCTTTAAAGTTTAGGAGATAAAAGGTTTTATTTATGGAGATACAGAGAACAATCCGGAATGAAAGTGCGTTGTAATATTCCTCAAAAGGAAAATCATTATATTTCAGACATTTTCATTTATCTTATGAGGACTTTTTGAAATAATCGTGGAAATTGTGATTAGATGCGTGTATATATATATATATATATATATATATATATATATATATATATATATATATATATATATATATGTATGTATCTTTTATAGATATAAGAAATGCTGTATAAAATATATTTACATCATAAAGATTTTCCGCTACAGTAAATGATCGAACAATCGGATACTATTAACAAGTACACACGTAGTTTAGATAAAGTTAGCTAAATGTGATATTCATTTCCCCCCCCCCAAAAAAAAAACAACAACAACAAACAAAAACAAAAACAAAAAAACTCATTAAGCCTAACACACAAAACCAAATTTCCCTTGCAAAGTTGTTGGACTTCGATTTACCAATTTATTTAAGAGCTTATTCAAATAAACTTTATTCATCCTATATGTACAAAGAATGGAATTAAGTGATTTTTTATTATAAATTTGAATAACATTTAATTACTTAAGAATCAATACGCACCGTATACCTTGCTTCTAAATATGCATGTAATTAAATTCTTGCATCTTAAATTAGATTTTGTTCCATTAGACAGTTCGATAGAGTTACAAGTTAAATTACGAAATTATTTAAAGATTATGAAGTATTCATATATTTCAATAAAAGTTATTCTGCTCTCCTTGAAATAAAATTCTGAGACAAAATTTATAATTTATAATTAAACCTAATTTCAGGATTCGATTAAAAATTGCATATTTATAGGAGTAAATACGGAACATTTAAAAAATATATCTTAATTACGTTCGTTGTATACAAAATTTATCATTTAGTTAAACAAATTGGAGAAATTGAAACTGAAAATTCAGAAAAATAATTAGAAACCATAAGAATGCATATGGAAAATATTTAGTTAGATGTTTCAGTTAAAATCTAAAGTAACGGCTGTGTTCAGACAGTTGCTTTACGTAGATTACGTTGAAGAAAATAATTATACCCCTCCCCTCATCTTCTTTTGAAGAAACTTTTTAAAATAATTTGTTCCTTTTTATTAATACACTAAAAGAGTGTCTTTACAATGAGCAAAAATGTATTTCTTGTAATTGTGAAAGAATAATTTTACATACAATATTCTTTTGTGTGATGAATATAACATTCATATTTTTTTCACATTCCTTTATGTATTCAGAACTGTTTTAAATCTTTTTATTTAAAAATTAATTGAATATTAACATCAGTGTAACAAGTGTAGCAGTATATCAATATGCAATATGGAATATAGTTTACCCAGCAATATGGAATATAAAATATAGTTTTATAAGTTATTTTATAGTTTTATGGAATATAGTTTAATATAGATAGCAATATGGAATATAGTTTACCAAGGCAGACTTTAACATCGTGAAAATAAAAAAGTTCTTACCATCTAAACTGTAACCATTCACCAGGATATATATATATATATATATATATATATATATATATATATATATATATATATATACAGGGTGTCCATAATTAAAGTCCCACTTTCAAAAGGCTGCAAAAAAGAACCACTGGTCAGAATGACTTCAAATTTGAACTGAATATACTGGAAGAAGAAGGGGGAAACGATTTGGCATAATAAAAAAAGTTTCAAAATGTAACAATAGATGGCGCTGTATCATTTTGGAATATATTTTTTATGCCAAATCGTTTCCCCCTTCTTCCAGTATATTCAGTTCAAATTTGAAGTCATTCTGACCAGTGGTTCTTTTTTTGCAGCCTTTTGAGAGTGGGACTTTAATTATGGACACCCTGTATATATATATATATATATATATATATATATATATATATATATATATATATTATTTTTTTTAAAATATATATATAGTTTAAATTTGTCACCTGTCTTATTTCAATAATTGATTTTCATTTTGGGGCTCTATGTTTAAATTTCTGTATTTATAACATATTAAAATATTCGTTCACAGTTATGTTCAATAATATTTAGAAAAAATGTAGAGACAATCGATAAAGTATTCAGAAACATGATAGCTTTAAAAATATATGGTAAAACCACACGGTTTGTCTACTGCCGTTTACCTCTCAATTTTATGAATGAATACAATTTAGGTTGATTAAAACACGCTTTCTTAAAATGATGACGTGAAAGAAAATAATTATGCCATATGAGATGAGCTCTAATAAATACTTAAGATATCCCATGAACTCCAGATGATACAGATAAAAATCTGTATAATATACAGAAACATGATTACCTTCTTTGATACAAAAGTAGGATTCTGGTCCTATGTCTCTTTTTATATAATTTAGAAATAAAATACTACAAAGAAGGCATTTTTATTCAGTTTCAGATTTCTACTTCGCGTGCTTGGCTATTCTTAGAAAATCTATTCGCAGTGGAACTATGTTTTCATTTCTCTCTTGAATATTGTAATCACATTTATATTTTTTCACATTTTTTGTGCTTGTATTCAAGTTAATCTCACTTCAGTGATTCTCTAATCTTATCCTCCTCTTATCACATTTCTTTCTTCTTGATTTGGCCTCTTTTTTTGTTCTGAAGCTGACTATAAGAAAACGATAAACAAATGACCTTCGGGAATTTACTTTTGAAATATTGCGATAGAAAACCCTCATGTCTTTTATAGAAGACTTCTGAAATAAATAACTATGCAAAGATAAATTTCATTGAATGCATCACACGGCTCTATGGCTTTAAGGTAAAACTACTCCATGTTCTACTTCATTTATTTAAAATTATCAATCGTAGAATATTTTGTAAAAATCAGTTTAAATTTATTAGTCTGCGACTACATTTCTCAGGATGATTGATTTGAAAAAAATCAAACAAAAAAAGTGCTTTTGTCGTCCCGATACAGTGTTTGTACGAAAAGAAGGTTAGTTAATGAAAGATTCGAATTTTTTCTACCGCTTCAGTTTTTTTTGTAATCTATTCAAATCAGCAAAAAGAAAAATTAAAGGCAAGTGATTAGAAGAATTACTATTACAATTTATCAAATAAATATTCTGTGCGTGAATAGCATTGTTTTCCCCTAAAATTGCAATAAGATCTTTTCCAAACTGGACTATAATATGAATAAACAACAATTCCTGATGTTAGACGTGTATTCCATATACATAGAAAATATTTCTCTTAACTTTAAGTTACTTTCATTTCTCTGACTCGTATCTGCATGTTACATTGAATATACCAGAATATGGCTGTATTGCCATCATTAAAAAAACCCAAAATGTAGTGATTCTGTTTCGAAAATAATGCTTTACCTCAAACCTGGTAATTATAGTTCAGCATTCCTATCAGCTTCTTCTATTTTTCCCCAGATCATATAACTGTACAATTAATTTCTGTTTATTTTATCAACAGGAAAGTTTACATTCCCTAAGTCTGATTCCAATTCCTATGTCGTATTCAATCGTCTGGATTATAAATTTAGGGAACATATTCCATTTCTGAAATGGCTGTCGTATTTTTCTTCTATATGTTAAATTTCTGATACTTTCGGAATAATGTAATTTTATAAAGGATTTCTGTAAACCTAGAGATGCTGTATGAAACTTTGAACATATCAACTAGAAGTAGTCATTTAGACAATCCATTTTTGAAATTCTGAAGCAATATTTTTGCATGAACTTCGCTTTGAAAACATGAGGTATTTTTCATACATGCGAGAGTATTTTTATATTTTAGACATAAAACAGTTTGTAACAAATAACTCTAGAACCTAGAACGGATCCATGAAATTTTAAACGCACAGCTAGATACAGAGGCCTTTTTGCTACCAGATTTTGAAACACAACAGCAATATTTATGTATGCACTTCCTTCCTACACATATAGGAATCTAAAAAATGAACTAAAATATTGTTCAATGTCGTAATGTTGGATAAATGTAAGGAAATAAGTTACATTTTTAAAATATGACTATACGGCAGATGAAACCAAAATATTGCGTTGGGACACATTGTAGTATTTACACAAATGATTTCGTAGGAGAATGAGACCGAATATTTAGAAAAGAAGAATTGGGTGTTTACTCCGTTGAATTCCGGCGAAATTCCTGGTAAAATCATATCAAACTAAATAGAAACATAAAATTCAATAATTCATTCGCAACAGAGTTATAATTCTATTATTTTATGCAATAGCTATTGACAGAATGCACAACAGTATCTGAGGTTTTTTCCAATTAGATATCCAACGAATAAATATTATGCAACAAGGAACCTCGTTTGATAAATTGGATCTACAAGTTAACTATCTCCCAATTTCCTACTAATGTCCTAAAGTGATTAAAAATGCAAGCAAATAAATTTGCAATAGCATTTGCAAAGGATTTTCAAGTAGAGAATTATCTGAGCATAAAAATATCTAGTTACTTTATCTGTAAATTGGGTTCACAGATATCATAGCTTGTGTTGTATTAATTGTTTCTCTGTTGAGAGCTGCAAAGTTTGTGAACACAAACTTATATGGTAACGGATTGAAAAAAAAACAATTAAATTTTTCGTGTTAAGCAAACTGAGCGTTGCTCAATGGAATTCAGCACTCAGAGAGAAAGTTCGATTCGATTACCTTCCATATTTCTAAAGCCGCTAAATCAGTAAACAGTTTCTGGCCGCACAATACCTGGTGTAACTTCCGCAGTGGTGGTAATTTTGGAGTACCGCTTCTACACTTTGCTAGAAAAAGTCCCCTAAGGTTTTAAATTTTAATCTGACTCCATTTCAAAAGATTCACGTCTGTTTGACTTTCTAAGAATTTCATAGGGCTTTTTGTCCTTCCCATTAACATTGAATAATGTACAAAATAACCTCTTTCCGTAAAATTCTTAAGACAAGTGTAAATGGATCACTGTCTGGATAATTATTTGCCTTATGGTGATCTTTCGCACACCATAATGTCTTCAACACAGGTTCTCTGAACCTGTGTTGAAGACATTATTCCCCCAAACCAAAGCACATAGCCTGCTCATTCTGCAGTAACGAGAGCAAATATTTTAAAATTGTGGGATATATCACACCACCTAACGTTGCCATTTTGTTGTAAAGTTATGAAGCTAAAAGTTGATGTGTTTCACTACATCATGACACCCCTTTTTGTACGTCTTCCGAGTTACCCTCGATTTTGGTCGAAAGTCTCCCCCCCCCCCTTTGGAAGCACAGTGTATTTTTTAACATATAGAGTACATACAGAGCTATTTCAGTAATATTTTACGTTTTTAAAAAAATATTTTAGCGATCCTTCCGTAAAGCTACAACAGGGTACTTCAAAAAAATATTTATCTACAATTGTACTACATATTTATATGCTTTTGTAGTCCATTGCTTATTTTTTATTCTATATACTGCTTTAGAATAATATATATTTCTATCCAATATAATTTTGTTTGCTTCGAAAAAATGTTTATCTACAATTGCACTACATATTTATATGTCTTTGTAGTCCATTGCTTATTTTTTATTCTATATACTGCTTTAGAATAATACATATTTCTATCCAATATAATTTTGTTTGCTTCGAAAAAATATTTATCTACAATTGTACTACATATTTATATGCCTTTGTAGTCCATTACTTATTTTTTATTCTATATACTGCTCTAGAATAATACATATTTCTATCCAATATAATTTTGTTTGCTCATCCAAACTTTTATCTCAGTTACAATAACTGGGATGTTTATAACATTTTTATTCAATTCATTTAAATTTTCTCTGCTATTTATACTTCAAATAATATTGTTCATCTAAGATTAGGAAACGTGGGGTTAAACAAACATCTTATATTTGAGATTTTTAATTTTTTTTATTTATAATATAAAAAGCTGGGTTTGGTTTTATGTAATCATATTTTTATATTACTGTTCAAAAAGAATTTTTTTTAAATCTAAGAACAATTTCGTTGTATAATACTTGTAAAATATTATAACCAGAAACATTTAAATTAAGGGTGCTATTTAAATTCTTTTAATAAAAATTTCAATATTCTGTTCATTGATAGCTTCATTTATAGGTAAAATTATTTATCTTATACACAGGGTATATAATATGTTTGTAATATTTTTTAACTTTATAATGAGACTTATTTCTAAATAAGAGCCTTGAAGAATTTAACCTTTGTCTCCTACCAAAATACATACCAAACTTTTTATATGAAGGAGAGCATATAACAGTTCAACTCTATGATCAAAGAAAATACTCACGTATAAAATAAGAACATGGATCAGTTTCTTAAACCTGAGTAAGCCTTTATTGATAATCGAAGGGTCGTAACATGAACGGAGAGCCTGAGATGCATACTGGATAATCAATCTCAGAAATAAACGATCTCTGAGAAAACAGATCAACATGTTTCATATAACTATTAAAAAATACTGAATATATCTGCTGATGTAATGTTTCAAACTTATATCATGAAAATAAAAACTTTATAAAATAAGTTTCTACGATGTGTGAATTGAAATAACCTTTTGATATTTTCTAACTGGAATGCGTAGAAAAACTTGATAATTGATTGTTTTTATACTCCAAGCTATATCCCAAAGAAAATGTTTCATAATGTTTCTAGTAAAAGATACATATGGTTAATAACTGTCAAACAAATTCTTAAATTACTTTAAAAAAAATAAGTGATTAAACTCTAATACATTAAAATATTATTCTGATTTTTAAAGACTCAGAACTTCAATGCAAGAAATGAATGAACTTATTAAATATCAAGTACATATTATATTATAGTATTAAATATCAAGTCGACACATAGTAAACTTTTGGATGACAAATAAGTAATGAACACTTCTTCAGTTCTACGGTAAATTAAAAAAGAGGTGACTACATGTTTCGAACAGTCTAATAGTTCATCATCAGACCCAGCAACACTGGTGTGATTGTCGCAATTATTTATCATGATTTAGCATGATTGTCTTATGATTTGGCATCTTGGTATTATTAATTACGACAATCACACCAATGCATCTCGGTCAGATGAAGAACTATTAAACAGCTGAAATATAAATCCCCCCCCCATTTATTTATTTATCGTGGAATTGAAGAAGTGTTCATTACATATCAGGTAAAAGATCAGAGTAATAGTATATATTAATGATCCCGAAGGAGTTGTAATACGAACATAACCAAAAATCAGGGATTAGTAGGCTCAAGTACTTTTTCATATTTCATAAAGAAAAAAAGAGCTTATCAGTACACTTATCAATATGCCTGTCTGCTACACTTCCATAAATTTTTCATTTATTTCAAAATACAACTTACATAAACAGGTACCTTAATCGAGACGTGTTTTCCGGACTGGTATGCTTCACTTCTTAACAACCGAGACATGTTAATGGTATGATATTCTGTTTCTATCTTTTGAAGCTCTTTATGGCTTCACATTCGAATCCTTAACCAAATGACAGCGATTATTTTCTAAAAGGTGTCCGAGTACTTAATACAGCATTACTTTATGTTCAGTAGGATCAGTTAGTTACTCTTTCAGGCATTCTTCTTTTAAGTCATATTACCACTTTTTAGGTCCGAGCATCCAGAATCGAACAGTTTATTTTCCGCTTTCTAAACAGGGTGTAGCTGTTCTGTTACGCTATTAAGTTGTGCCATGATGTACACTGCTCAAAACAATTAGGGGAGCACATGGTTTTAACGAAATTATGCAAATACTTACACAGATAAGTAACATAAAATAAATCATCCATAATTTAAAGCCTAGCTGGAAACAGAAGAAGAAAACTTCATATGCAAATCAAAGTTCATGACGTCAAAAACCAGAAAAAGAACATAAGGGCGGAAATCGGGATGTTGCAGAAACGTCTGTTTCACTGCCTTAAATGTGAAATTCGATTGCTCAGTTATTCTTTTTAAGAAAAGGTGACTTGAAAATGTCTCAACAACGTGATTTACCGGAATCCATGGCATGGCGTATTATAGGCAGACGTGAATCCGGGCAAACACAACGTAGTGTCGCGGACGCTGTTGGAGTCGCCATAAGTGTCATTGCAAGGCTGTGGAATCGATTCCAAGAAACAGGGAATGTTAGACGTGGACCAGGGCAAGGTCGGCCACGTGCCACTACAGCAACTCATGACCGGTATATACTGTTAACAGAACAGTCAATGAATGAACAGTCAATGTCGAAACAGAACAGACAATGCTGCTCAGCTTCAAAGACAGTTGCTCTTGGCAACAGGACAAAGGGTGTCCAGCCAAACAGTACGTAATAGGCTTCATCAGGGGGTCTCTATGCACGTAGGCCAATAGTCTGCATTCCATTGACCTCACGCCATTGTGCGGCCGTGGAGATGGGCTGCTGAACATCGAGATTGGGAGCAACATGATTGGAGCCAAGTGCTTTTTACAGACGAGTCCCGATTCAGTCTGGAGTGTGACACCCGACGTGTTTTGGCATGGAGGGAAAGGAGCACTCGAAATAACCCCACATTCGTTCGTGAAACATCCCAATACAGACGAGCTGGTTTTATGGTATGGGGTGGAATCAGCATAGGTGGACCTGCATATCATTCGGAATGGTACTTTGACGGCCCAAAGGTATGCAGACGAGATACTGAGACCTCATGTCATACCTTACTTTCAGCCTTTGGAGATTCCTTTGTTTTCCAGCATGATAATGCTAGACCACATACAGCTCGTCTTGTGGAGAACATGCTTGAAGCTGAAACAATACAGCGTATGGAATGGCCAGCGTGCTCTCCTGACCTGAATCCAATCGAGCATGTTTGCGACATGCTCGGACGACGCATTGCTGCTAGACCAAGGCCTCCTTTTACTCTCCGAGACTTCGAGATTGCACTTCTTGAGGAGTGGAACAGTGTTCCCCAAAGTCTTATCGATATCATCATCGCATCCATGGAAACCAGGTGTGCAGCAGTCATAGCTGTTCGAGGAGACCACACGCCATATTAAAAATATTGCATCATTTCTAAACAATACTTTTTTTATCGTTTACATGTAACCAAATTGTTGCCCTAATTCATCTTTTCATATTTTTTCCATATTTTCAAAGAATTAAAAGAAAATCAAGAATTAATCAGAATTAAAAGAAATCAAAGAATTAAAAGAATTAAAAGAATTCAAAGAATTAAAAGAAAGCTTAATTACAATTTTTTACGTCTTTTTTCTGTATTGTGCATTGATACGCGTGCAATATCCATTTTATGCCAATACGTGGTTGTCTCGCACGGTTATCTTAACTTCTTTGCTTGCTCCCCTAATTATTTTGAGCAGTGTATATTATTGATCTCGAAAGCTAGTACTAAAAGGCTTTTAATCATAAATTTTTTATTTTTCAACACTTTTGTATGAGTACTGTTGTTCTTTGACTGCAAATACACGGTTTTAAAACCCATAAAGCATGCAATAATTTCATACTTTAAATTTTCTTCTAAAGTAAAGTAACTTAAATGTTTATACGTTGCAAAGGTAACACACTAGAGTTTTTAAAATTTTTAATACAAATAAAAAATGGTCAAAAAACATGACTACGAGAAATCTGTTAATATTTCTTTCAAATATAGACACAGTTTTCAAAAATGTATTAAAATTACGAGCACATAACTATTCAAACTTAAAAGTTACTACTTTTAAACTGTTATCTTTTAATATTATGGTTAGTTTTACCTTGAAGATTCTTAATATTAATAATGCCTTAAAATAATCACGTTCAGCAAAGAATCGCAAATGCCTTATTAAGTTTTCTTTACATTATTTCGTTATTTTAAATAAAACTCTCTCCCATTTCTTCTCATAAACACTTTTAGTACCATGATTTAAAAGTTTATGAGCAATTCCATAGCAGCAGAAGGTTTTATATCTGAAATTATGTCTTCACATTTTGGCAACTTACACGTTGAATATATTTTGAAAATGGATATTTTATAACACTTGTGTATAAATTGCTATTTTATAACATTAAATCAGAGACATGCTTTGTTTATTGTTCGGAGATTTTTTTATAACTTTTAAGTAAAAACTGTTTTAAAAAAGAAAACTGCAAAGCACACACGCTTGTCTTTTTAAAAAATTATACCATGAGTTGGAACGTAAAATGAGAGCTCTGATTGAATTTTCATTACATTGTGTTAAAATTATTTATTAAGTCCTTAAATCCATACTTGCCTTATATATAATATAAGTTCTACCTTAAAACTAGATTACTTTGAGATTTCCTCTTTATATATTTTAAATAATTATTAGACTAGCGTGTTCAATGTAATTTTTTATTGTAACAGAAACCCGAATTGTTTTTCTGCTCTTAAACAGTGCTTTCCTTTACCTAATGAATAGTTAGCAATTGTCTTTCCTATTTCCTGTTCTAAGATTTATGTGAATTTACTCAAAGTTATTAACATACCAATTTTTTGGGCTAATTGCCAACTAAGGAAGATATTTCAAATAACAATTTAAACATATGTCGCTAACAACTTGTCTTCACACTGGATACCTAACAGAATACCACCTTACTAAACAAATTCTTTCAATAAATCAATAAATCTCACCCCAGCAAAATCCACTGAAAACTAACTTATCGAACTTCGCTTTAAACGGGTAACTCAATTTGTTCAGTTCCTCTCCATGTACCCTTCCCTAATTACCATATTCTGGTTTTCTCTATTATCCTATGTACAGGTGATAGCTGAACTATATTATATCGTCATGAGAAAGCATATAAATAAATATGCATATCTTAAAATTTAATACATACCATCAATTACTTAGACCTGTTTCTACGGTGATAATAATGATATAGAATATTATAATAGAATATAACAGAATACTTTTTGATAATATGTTGTTTCCAATAATTTGTAAATTTAAGATACAATACATTAATTAGATGCTTAAAATATATTATTAAAACTCTAACATAAAATTTTTCATAAAAATATTATGACTGCTGCAAGTTACTTTTTTATAATTTCGTAATTCTTTTTTTTTCGAAAATTTCAAAGCTTGAGATTTTTAAATATGTTTGAAATATATATGATAATACACTTAGATATATTTTATTTTTATAATAGTCAGTGTGGCACTTTGTTTAATTTCAATACCATCTAATAATTTTATTTTGTTTCCTGTCTGAGCTTAATATCTTGAAAATAGTGTGTAACTGAAATGGAATTTATTCCTTATTTTAGCATAAGTATTTATAAAGTATTTTTAATTTTAATTATAGGGGTTTTAGACCACCGGAAGAATATTTTCATGGAGATACTCGCTTGAAATCTGTATCTTCATGCGGAGTTCCCCAAACCTTCATTAAAGAGAAATTAGAATTTTTTAAGGTTCGTATATCCGATTTTTTTCTTGTAATAAATGATAGATAAACAGTTTTATGGGACATACATTTTAACATATCATTTCATAATTTTAAACTGATAAATATTGTAACCAAATTAAAGGACTGACACTACAGTGTTTTTTTTATCTGGAAAATATAGTGATTACGCCGATGAGGAGCCAAGGTTAAAATTTTTACAGTTTCAAAATAGGAAATGCTAAATGATTTCTCTCTTAAAACTCAGCTTCGTGCTACAGGCTATGAATAATTATGGCTAAGTTCAATTTTCATAAAAAGCCGTTCTGGGAATCTCGATGCTTTATTTGAACTGAGGGATTTAAATTACTGCCAAGCAAAATGAAACATATTTCCTCGAGCGAGGAATATTTATGTTATTTGGCAACTGTGTAAAAGACTCTCTGCCAGGGTAACATATGTGGGGAAATGCATTGGCTATAAAGAAAACAACATTTTTTGCTGCTTTAATTTTGCGTAATGAAATCTCATTTCTTGATATTATAACGTTTTTCAAGATAAATATGACCAGATAAATGTGGAATAGGGAACTCTCATAAATGGTTCTATGCTGGGTAAAACCCATCAGTTTGCATGAAGTCTTTTCATATCAAGATAGCACTATTTTGGTATTCAATGGACTGTGATAAATATGAATATCTAGAAAACAAATGTTTATAGCTAGTTTCAAGTGGTTGGGGATAAGAAGTTTCAAATTTAGAGTTTATCGAAATATGCGAGGAACACAATGAATGAATAATTTAATTTAAAGGGTGAAGAAAGGAAATTTTCAACTTTCTGTAGGATGTTTAAATACCATAACTTTTAAACTCCTTAATAGAGCACTATTTTTTATATATTTATCAAGATTAAGCAAAAAAATAGTTTTAAGCAAACGGATAAACTTAAAATTAATATTTGACTCTGAATTACCTTTTCCTGAACTTATAATTTAATGAAAGCTACGTATTTTTGTTTTGTTTAAATCCCCTTAATTCGTATATTCTGATACATAATTTCAAAAGTAGCGCAGGTACTTTAACACCTCGTATTAATCGAAGAGATTAATTTAAATCTCTAAGTTGTATCTGGAAATAGAGGGTTCCATAAAACCTCTACATGCCAAGATTTTTGTAAATATGAGATAAGATTTGAATGTGGGGAGATTCGGTTATTATCATTATATCGCAAATGAAAGAATAAGTATAAATGATATATTAACAACATTTCAAACATAAGTTGACAAAATAAGTAGGGAACAATAAAAGCCATTAGCAGTATTGATTATACCAATGATAAAAATTTTCTAAGAATAACAAGCACAGTAAATTACTTTTAATTCTGTTGAAACTGAAGCTAATAAATATATTATGATATCATTATATCTTAAACGGGAATTTTAAAAGTTATTTTAAGAACAGATAAATCAGCAAATTTTATAATGAACTGTAATTAAATAATAACATTTAAAAAGGTTGATTTTCACTATGATTTGGATCGAAGTGTATTATTGCAATTTGTGCACAGCACATATTATTCTTTTAATTCCCTCCTCTCAAGATATGGATTGTAAAATGCATTTAAATTATGAAAAAAAGTCATTTTATGTGAAATGTAGACATCTATAAACTGATTTATTTTGTAAGTGTGTGTCATTGGTATATTCTAGTAGAGTTTTTTATAAAACTGGTATTGAAAGCTAACATCAAAATAACTACATGTTAACTTCTGACCCAACAACGTATAACATTGTCTTCCATGCAATATTTGTGTTTCTATGGTCATTTAAACCCTTTTTTAGTGGTTAAACTTCTCAAAAGTAAGGCAAAAAAATCATTTCAATTTTTGTAGGGTAAATTACATAATCAGCTTTAATTGTACGTACGGAAGCTTAATCACGGAGTTATGAACGCAACAGCTCAACGGTAACATACTCAAACGCTGTATGTCTTTCAAAAGAATTCTCTAGACCTAAAAACATATATATGCAGAGGGTATCGGATTTATCTTACGCTTTTCTTGGCAAATTAATGTGCTTGGGATCTTTAACCAAAGTCCTGGTGTGGAGAAGCATATGGTGAATCGTTAACGAAAAAACATTTGTGTCTCTCGCTAGAAAACCAATAGGTAAGGAATGACTGGAAAGAAAATGATCCTGAAAAAGTATCCTTCGAAGACCTAATGAACAAAGTTAGAAGTTTTGATAGCACGATTATATTTTTCCTATAAAAGTTGTAGAGGAATACAGAGTTTTAACTTCTTTCATGCTTATATACTCTTAGAGAAGTACCTGAGTTAAAAAAAATTAAGGTGCTTAATACACGTGGTGCTTCTATATTGAAGGTTTATACAACATATATATGTCACCATATTGTATTTGGTCGATATCAGAAGTAATTAATTCTTATTAGTCCTAACAAAGCTAACTGCAATGAAATTTGCAGTTAATTTAATTTAACCCGAGAGCACTCGCGCCCAATTTCGAACACAAGAACTCGCGCCGGGTATCTCATACCCTAGTTCATTTCTGCTATTTAAATATCAATTAATATTGTTTATATGCAAACCTTACGTAACTAAAGAACATAAGATAATAAATTAAAGATTTTTAGTGAATTTTAATAATACTTACATTTTTATAGACAATTTTTACAAACTACATACTGATGTTCAACACAGACATTTTACCCATTTTTGGCACATAAACTTTGCTTTTCAGTCCTTGTTACTTGGGCAAATTTAACATCGTTTATATTTTGTCTTGAGTTTTTTGCAGGTGGTTCATTATTAGTGATTTCCAGTTCCATTGAAGGGCTTGAATAAGTTTTTTTTTGGAGGCACCATCATATTTAGCATGTTGCTATTGAAGAGAACATCCCATGCATCTACGGGAGAAGCAACATCTCTTGAATAATTTGTATTAAGTGGAAGCTTGCTAATTACGTTCCTTGAAGGCTTTCTTACATTTTGCGGGTAGTTTTTCTTCAGCCATTTTGTAATTTTATCTTTACTAATATAAAAATCGGCTGTTGACAGTGAACCTTTATCTTCGGTTTCTGTCTCAATTTCAGTAGAAGAATCGTGATTGCTACAGTATTCTCCATCCTCAGAGGCATCATTATCTTGGGATAAAGCTTCATTATCACTAGAAACAGTCTCTAAAAGGTGTCGCAATTATTTTATTTCCTCGTCGTAATTCAAAAATCTCGCCATGATGCACTAAACTGACAGAAAAAAAAGGAAAGATCTGACTGACGCGAGGACTCGCACGGGTATGACATACCCGTCGAAATATTTTTCTCAAAATCTATTTAGTGAGCAGACTTAAGTTTTACCCCGCTGAAAGAATGTGACCTTGAATACAGCTACACGAAATTTCGACCTAATCCGATAAGAAGAAGATAACAAAAACATTGAATGAAAATGGATTGGGTATGTCATACCCGGTGCGAGTTCTCGCGGGTTAATACTGACAATCGTTTCAATTAGATTTAAATCTTTTTAATGCAGTATTTAAAGAAATAAACCAACATGTGTTGCATTACATAAAATGAAACAGGGCTCTGAATCATAATTCTGAGATAACAAATATTAGTTAAGGTATTGGATATATATATATATATATATATATATATATATATATATATATATATATATATATATATATATATATATATATATATATATATATATATATATATATATATATATATATATATATATATATTTCTGTCACATTCCCTGATCAATATACACATCTAATAGATTTTAGAACTGAGCAATATCTCTTTAAACTTGTAAACTGTCCGTTCCTCAAAAAAAAATGCCCGAATTTCGTTCTAGGGGATTTAAGAATTGGCAGTCGTGCCTAGTAATATGTGATGAAAATTATTAATTGCTTAGAAACTTTTCTGACGAACACAGTGGATGTAATATCTTCTACTTCGACCAAGTTTGCAGGCAATATTATTGTATAGGACTTTTTTAAAGGGACTATTGTATAAAGACTTTTTTAGGAATCAGAATCCGAACATTGTGTGTGAGTATGAGATTGAGTGTGTAAGTAGATAATATAAAGAAAGTCAAATCTAAAGAAGTCAAATTACTTTGAATTTCACTAAATGTTTGCTATTAATGCATTTATTTCCATTGCACTGTAAAGTTTTAGAATAGTTCCAAATTTACGAAATTCTGGGAACTCCCCCTCTTATTTGATTAGAAATGTTAGAATTTAGTTTGAATAAATATAAATAAGTTTTCTTTTTATAAACTGAAGCTTATGAATTGCATAAGACTATAAAGTATAACTAAAACTAAAGTTGATGTAATTTCGAGTTGCATTTCACTTTAATCTCATTTATTAAACCAAGTTTTAGAGGATGAGTCGGAGCAAGTGCGTATTGCTCTCATAACTTCTAAGGTCTTTATCTTTAAGAGGTGCTACCTTAGGAGTCTACAGTAAAAGATATCCTCTTTTGCATGGTCGTCACCGAAGTGCGTTAGTATTAAGCATAACAAGGATAATTACAATATGCCACGTGTTTATTTCTCTTGCACTAGTGAGATGTGTATCTAAATTGTTATCAATGATACACCACCTTAGTTGAAACTGTTTCAAGACGTTTTTGTGGTAACGTAACATCTTTTTTATTGCTGTTTAATTGTATTATCAGTTGTTTATCTCCTGTTGTTTTCTCCCTTTATTTTTAGGTGTTTAGCTGTGGTTTGATCTCACCCTACAAAAAGTTTATTTTTGGGGTAAATGCAAATGTAGTTAAAAAGGGGGCTAGTGCTGACTGGTACACACTCCCCCCTTGAATTAAATTATCATTATCCATTTTCTTTATATGTTCATTTATTACTTTAGCTTACTATTGGTAATACGTGGGTCATATTTATCGCATAGAAATCAAGAAAGAAACACGAATGCTCTTAAACTAAAACAACTAAGCAAAATAAAAGAAATTAGAGTAATAGCTTCTTAGAATCTAATCCTTATTATCAGTGTAAGAGATTTTGGCAATGAAATAGAAAATTGGGATTCGTTAATGGAAATGATGACAGTCAACCATTGGACGCATTTCAATTTAAAACGATTAAGAGCTTGACAGTCTGTGACTGGGTCCTAGTCAACTTTTATGGAGAAAAAAAGTGTGAAGCACTTCATTGCTGTGATCACATCTTTTGAAAGGGAGGACCCTATCATGAAATACATGAAGAAGTTCTCAGCTGCAAACGGCATAACAACTTTTTAGACTCGAAAGGCAATATCGGTTAAGTTGACAGAAGTGATTCTGCTTGTGTTCTCTCTCCTATAAAAAATACGAAGATGAGCAGCTGTCTTTCATGTAGAATTCTCGGGCAATAACCTGCAATAATATTAAGTGCAATTTTTTCTCCTTCAATGTTTATGAGAAAAATTTCCTTTCTCAGGATTTCTTGACTGAAACATTTAACTATTCTTCGCCACTATTACCATTAAAATAAATTTAAATGAATTTAAAGAATTATCTACGGTAATGTATTATCTATTTTTTCACTTCGCTTCACTTTTCTGGACCTGAAGCGGGGAAAAAGGGTTAACTCAACGAATGTTCATTAGATTCAAGAATTTCAGAGATCAAAAGAATCGTGAAGAAATAGATTGTATCCCAACGTCACTGCAGAGAAAAACAGGCAATAAATAGAAGCCAGATACGTACTTTCCCCATCTTTTCGGGGAAAATGCGTACCTTGGATCTTACAAATGCTTTTAGTTCTGAAAACTTGAAACGGTTGAATTAAAAGCTTTTAAATGCATATTTTGAAAGAGAAAGTTCATGTCTAATCTGAAAAAAAAATGTTCATATTTCTATCTGCTAAAACCAATTTTATAAAATTATTCAAAGTCAAACTTTGTAAGTTTTGTTCCACACTTGGGATCCTTACATGTTTCTATATTAAAGTACGACATGACAACTAAAACTTGCCATAAAACAGACTAATATCGGAAAAATGTAATTTTCTATTTAAAAAAAACGCTAAGGAACCTCATAACGTGAACGCCCACGGCTGTAAAATATGGCTAACGGTATTCGTTAAAACATAATACCCTTTCTTAAAAGCACTGTGAAAATTTCTATTAGTGAAAGGTAATTACAGCAACTAATAAGAATTTGCTAAGTAAAAGGTGTATGTGCAATTTTTTTAAAATAAAAGCATGCTCATAAATTTATTCGCTAATTATTTATTAGAGTCAATACTATAAAATTAAAAAGATTGATTCTTTATTGTTTCAATTTTCGGAAATATGTGCAAACGTAAATAAATATAATTTCAAAAGTATAATCTCCATTTTGCTCCCATTTTCTCTGTAGTTTATTTATTCATATCAAAACAAGAAAAAAATAATAAATGCTCCCAATTTAATTTTAATTAAATACTTCGATATGCCAAAATAGTATTTATAATTTACAAACTCGTTAAAAGACTCTAAAAGGAATTATTTAATGTTGATATATATGCTACGGAATTCTCATATTAAGAAAAATAAATTCTTTGTCCTTTTTCGCAAATGTTCTGCTACTTTTCAAAATATTTTAGTTCGAGCTTTTATTGAAAATTGCTTTGCGTTGAATAAATCTTTAGTTTATGATGTTTCATTGAATATTTTTGTCAGTATTCCACCGTTTGGTTGGGATTCAACCACATATTATTTTTTTTTATTTTCTTATGGGTGATATATCTGTTCAATGGGAGATCCATTTCTCCCCTGAAAGAGATTTGATCCCATCTTGTTCCAGAAAGATATTTCAGCGGACACAGATTTCATACAGGCTTTGTTACGTGTCAGTCAATATTCGATAGCTGCTTGTTCCCCATTCAAATGATTTTTCATCCATTCAGCAGTTCTTATCGATTATGTCGCTCACAACCTGACTTTATTGAATACTGAATTCGATATCTGGGGACTATGTTTTACAGATCTAAGGGCAACGTGTTTTCTTTGTGAAGCGTAAATTTATTCAAATAAGTTACGCTATCTGTATTTGAATTCAATCACTTTCTTTTTGAAGGGAAGGCTACAATTTCTTTTTAAGCAAACACCCACACAAAAACAAACAAACAAACACACACACACACACACATTCGGGACCATTCGGGACTATTCGGGAAACCATTCGGAGACGATTGACCGACGCAGGTACAAGGGACCGACGTCCATTAAGACGCCTACCAATGACCCCACATCATAGGCAGTGTCTATTGGATTTTTTCTGACCTCGGGGAAGCTAGAGTGGAGTGTAACACTAGCGGTCCTAAGTACATTGCGTTGAGACAAATAATTGCTTAACTTATTAAAGTTAAGCAATTTTAGTGTTAACTTATTAAAAATTAGCAGCACGTTAAGATAGTAATTATATAGAATAAACTCAGAGTTCAAAGTCACTGAGAAGTTACCAAGATATAAGTCTGACTTAATTTAAGTTTAAGGAAGGAAACTTACATTTTAAGAACACCCACGTGGCTCGAGTGCACCACGTGTAGAACTGGAAACTTAGAAATAAAATAAAAATGAAACATGACTCACACAATTACAATATTGACAAGTGGATTACGGACAGCAACAGTAATTTTTGTTCGTTTTAAAATATTTCACTACGATCATTCACTTAAAAAAGGTAAAATGGTGGAATGACATGCTCCATCTCTCTCGCTCCTAACACCCCACCACACACAAGCGAAACGTACTAACTCTATCGCAGCCAACAACGGTCTGTTCTCGGTGAGAGCTGAAACTCGTTCCTTCAAGGTTGCCAAGTGCATGCGCAAATGGACGCAAAAAGCTCTCCTACTTGGCGTGCATCGCCTCCAGTGGCGATAATTTCCTTTGATATTTTTTAGTGCAATTAAATTACAATTGAGAAAGTTATAGAGCACATATCTTTATAACAACGATCACCTCTAGTCGTCCTTCAACGCACTTTGACGGCATGCAGTTACGTGGACGAGATTTTAACGCCAGTTGTACTGCCTTTGCTATCAAGTAGCTCAGGTGCCATTTATCAGCGACTCTCCCAACAATGTCTTCAAGGATATGACGTACTGCCATGGCCTGCTAGGTCACCAGACCTCTCGGCAACAGAGCACTTCTGGGACGTGCTTGTAAGGCAACTGCAGCCGTTCCAGAATACTCTTGAATTAACTGCCCAGTTGCAAAGATTTTTTGGCATAATCTTCCGCAGGAGGTTATAGGTGACTTCACTGGTTCGATACCACGCCATGTTTCGGCTTGTATAGTTGCCAGAGGTGGATTTATGACTTGTTGATTTGTAACATTATTCATGCCATATCTTCTTAATAAAACGGTCTGTTCTTCTGAATTTGTAATCATTTGATTATCTCCTCATACACTACATACATGTTAAGTTTCGTGATAGTAGCTCATGTCTTTCTGGGTGCATATATTTTTTGTGACAAAGTGTATATATATATGTATATATATGTATATTAGGGCGGAGCGTATAAAAAAAGTTTTTGATTTCGTTTTTGCCCTAGTGCGGAAAAGTTGGGTACTGATGGGTAGGTGACGTATGCAAAGTTTTGGGAAAAACAAAAAATATCTTCCGTCTCCATTTTGGCCGTGATTTTTAGCAACATTTTACCATACAGTTAAAAATGTGTATTTCTATTGTTTTGTATGCAACTCGTCATTTTGTTCTTAAATGAAATACAGAGGTAATTCGAAACTTAATACAGAAAGGCAGCAGCTGACGCTCTGCGTGCAGAAAGGTAAAGAAATATTTTGGCATGAAAACATTGACAACAACAACTTTAGAAACGAAGCTTAAAACCTTCGTGAAAGACTCACGGAAATTGTTCGACATTTCATGTAAGTGTGTTAATTTTAACAAATGTTCTTTCCCTAAGCATAAAAGGATCCCTAAAACGGAAAGAACTTTTCTTCTAGACCAACGGGCACTTAGGCAAATGTCCATAGGCACAGTTGACTTAAAAAAAAACTGAAAGCTGAGGAAATGAGCCGATAAGAAGAAGAAAGAGAGAGAAGCAGTAAGTCTTAAAATAAACGTTTCGCCAACTGGAAACATGTGACAGAATCTATGACAGAACCGGAGTTTCATATCGGGCTGGAGCCATCATTGCAAGCGCTGTTTTGGAAGATATGGGGATGATTACCGAAAAAACACTTTAAATGTAATTGATAGACATAAAATAAGAAGAGGGAGGGAAAAAATTCGAAAAGTATATCAGCAAGGAAATGAAAGACAAAACTCTAATGCAAGAGAAAGAAGGACAAAACTGTAATGCAAGAGAGCATAGGGGGAAAGATGTACCAGAAAACAATCCTGGAAGAATATTTTACAATGATTAATGAACCTCGAAGCAAGTACCTTGGACACATAGCACTAACCTCATCATCAGCTTTGAGTATTTCTCAAATGATGCTGCAATTCATGGAGAATACGAATATTGACATTCATCAACTAGTAGCAATAGGGTGCGATGGAACAGACTTTAATACTGGCTATAAAATCGGCGTGATTCACCTTTCTGGGGAAGCCATTGGGAAACCTTTGCACTGGTTTATCTGCCAGTTACACGCAAATGAGTTGCCACTCCGAAATTTAGTACAGAATTTGGATGGTGGAACGAGTGGCCTTAATGCATTTTCTGGTCCAACTGGGAAAGCCTTTTCTAATTGTAAAAACCTCCCAGTTGTAAGACTTGTAGACATTTCGAGCGAATTTCCGAAAATTGACATAAAGGATCTTAGCACACACAAGCGATAGCTTTGGGATATTTCTCAAGCTGTCACAAACAGAAACTGCTCATCAAGTTTGTCACAAAAGCACACTGGGAAAATGTCTCATGCACGTTGGCTAACAACTGCAAATCCAATAAAGTGTGTATACATTAGCTCGTGAGAGCCTTCAAACCAACTTCAATCTCTGGCAGAGTTCATCATGAAAGTGTACCCACCTATGTGATTTACAGTCAAATTAAATCCATATTGCACGTATGGTCCACGAAATTTGTGGAAGACAATAAAGTCTCACGCTATCTTAAAAACGATTTAAAGACTGTGGTCGATCCCATTATCCAGAGAAAGGGCTATTTCGGCCACCCGGAAGCAATAATCTTGTCAATAATCACAGACGACAGGTAGTCCATTCGAGAACTTGACTACGTAGGATTTTACGAGAAAGAAAGGGAAAAAAGGAAAGAATCAGACACTACAACATTCCGTCACTAAACTTCGAGGCAGTTTCCTATATAGACCTTATTGATTGGCAGAAATTTTATTTGATGGAACCCCTAATTGACAGAAGATGATTTGAGAAATTTGATTTCCAGAGGAGAATCTGTTGCTCAACACCTGGAAAGCCTAAAATTTCCATGCTACACCCAAAGTGTTGAACGTTTCGTGAAACTAGTAACAGAGGTTTCTGCGGTTGTGCGTGGAGAAAATAAGCGTGACGGTTTACTTAGAACCCGAACAGGGTCGAGAAAAGCTATGCCCTCATTTGAAACCAAAAGCGAGTATCGAGTAAAACAGGAATAACTGCAAGGGCAAAGGATTTAAGTGCCGATATGGTTGGGTGGACGGGTGGGCACGGGTGGAACTCGCAATGCAGCCCCCCCCCCTCCCGTGGTGAGTTTTTTTTCTGAATTTTATTTCAGAAAAAGCGAAAAGCTGCATACAAAACAATGGAAATACACATTTTTAACTGTATGGTAAAAATCTGCTAAAAATCACTGCCGAAATGGAGACGGAAGATATTTTTTGTTTTTCATAAAACTTTGCATACGTCACCTATCCATCTGTACACAACTTTTCTGCACTAGGGCAAAAACAAAATCGAAAACTTTTTTTTTACGCTCCGCCCTAATGTATATATATATATATATATATATATATATATATATATATATATATATATATATATATATATATATATATATATATATATATATATATATATATAATATCCATTATATCACGTCCTTAAAATTCAACCTGAAAAGGAAAACTAGCTCATATTTACATGGCTGGAGCTAGACTCAGTCTGAAAGGAATAAAATTTTTATGCAGTCTGGCCGAATCGTTTATTAGAGTGACAAAAGTACATCCGTCCATTTCAGAAGACGGCTCGGAAGCCAATATCACCTTTCAACCTTACCCGCGAGAGACGAGGTACATGTAACTTTTATTTTGTAGGGTCAGTAAATATTCTGGCTAGTGATGTGAACCCACTCCTTTCTCCGGACGTATACACGTGTAGAATTGCAAAGACATGCAATTCATGGGAAGTTCTGTTGCTAAGGGTTTTGTAGCGATAAAGTAATGTTACTGGGGTTTGGATTTAGGACAGGGAATTTAAATGCTAGAACTGATGACATAATATTAATATATTACAAATCCCCCCCAAGAAAAAAGGAAACTCGACACGTTGAAAGGTGACATTTATACAAGCATAATACAAAAAAAAATATCTTATATAATAAAAGTGAGTACAATTACAATGCAACATAATCAAAATTAATTACATCATAAAATTCCATTCTTCTGAATGCAAGATTGGTGGGAAGAAGTCACGACAAACAGCAATGTGGTGAGAATTAGAACACATCAGGGTTATAGAGTCAAAAGCTTTGTCCATAACCCATCATAAATTAACTCCACCGAAACAAACCCAAAGTTAAATATTTTGACTCTTCACCATAAAACTAAGGTCACTCTTATGACTTCGTTGCACCATCACACAAAATATATGAAATTAAAGAAATATACAATCAAATCTATAATTAACACTTGAAATACATGGAATTAATATATTATATGCAATGAAATATATAATTTTTAATACGATTTGCATTGAAATTCAAATAACTGAAATATTATTGGCTAATATAATCTAGACAACTTTTTTAAACAAATCAAAGTTCTTCATTCAAAAAAGAGTCCTAAAATAACGTATCATTCTAGGAGTCCTTCAATTCCATTTAATTTCAAGTCGTTATACATGGTTTATTAAATAAGTCCTTATTGTATGTGGTTTATATTCAGTGTGTCCATTTCACCCACATGATTTCAAAACTTCATGGTTTACATCAATTATACATCGATCTCCATTTTTCATATTTCTAATCTCGTATACTTACATAAATTTTAAAATAATTCACAATGTATAATTCAGAAGATATTTCAATAAGTTCAATTTCAAGACAACATTGCTTTAGACAATATTATTACAAAACTGATTTGTTATATTATTCTGAATGTTTCACTTCAATTACAGCATAGAATTTAGATACCTGTCAAGTTTTCTAACAATACATCAGATCATAAATTAGACAACTTAAAACAACTTGTTATAAATCATTAATTAAGTAAATGGGCATCATTTTCATATAAGGTAATATTCGGAAATATTATGTGATTTAACATCGTCACTAGTTTCACTTCAAATATTCAAAATTTTCTAATTCTAACATCATTGGTACCAATCACGACATAAGTGACAAACCGGGAGGTGAAATGGGCCATCCTCTGTGATGTCTAACGTGAAAAATTGTTAGTGATCGAGAGGGTACTGTGATGCAAAGACAGCAAGATGTCCATCCCTCTGCGGGAGGAACTACCCCTTGTGCTGGCAAAAATGTTCTCCGTTGTCAACAAAGATAATACAACTCAGATCATCAACACACTTGAAAATATTAGGGGTAACCTGTCACATGTCATTTTAGCCCAAACTTGACAAAACTTTTCTTTAACTTAGCACATCAACATTTCTATTAATAAATAGTCTTTTGAAATAATTCAGATGGTAATTTGTGGAAGGCAAACTAGCATCAAAAGTTATCTAAATAAATATAAGTAACTACAAAATTTAGGTAGGTATCCAAATCCATCAAAATTAGAATATCTTCATCAAGCGTCAACAATCTTCATTAGGTCATCAAAATATCGTAAGATTATCGGAGTCATTAGTCAGGTAGTTATTTAAGTCACAGTTGGGTACTCTTAATCATCACATTTAGGGTTTAGTTCCTCTAACACCATTAATTAGTTTTTACTTGGGATCTTGGGCGTTTTGGGGTTTACTGTTATTAAAATAGGAATGTTACTTTTTCTAGTTGTTAAACGAAAATTATCTGCAGGGTTGAAAGGTCTTAATCTGGTACAATGTACAAGTTTCGAAGTTTTTTTTGTAAGGGAATTGGGTCTGTTAATTTCAAAATTTATTCTAGTAATTTGCTTCAAAATTTATAGGAATCAGAATAAGACGGAGTAAGTTTAGGAGTATTTGGGTAACGAAACTCTTCATACATCACTATATCACCTACCTTAAACTTAGATGCCTCAAAATGAGTGTCGTATCTTTCTTTATTTACTTCATGATTTCTTATAGTTCTCTGTTCAGCAATCTTTCTAGCGTCTTCAATTGGTGGGTACATGTCTTGGTCCTCAAGCAAGTATTAATTGGGTGGTTTTCCATGCATTAAATAAGAAAGGGGGAATTTTGTTATGGTATGGGGGGTGTCGTTATATTCATTCTTTATTTCACGTAAAAATTTTGTCCATGTGACTTTACCAGGGTATGAATTTAATTTACATTTAAGCCTAGTAATAAGGGTCTGATTTATTCTTTCATGTTTTCCAATCGTTTGTGGTCTATGCGATGTAGTTAGAGTTGTTCAATATTATTGTTTCTCAAAAAATGTTTAAATTTGGAGGAAGTAAAAGCACTATTCCTGTCACTTAAAATTTTCTTAGGAACTTGATGTTGAAAAATTTGCCTTAAACAATTAATATAAGTATCCGTATTTTCATTTTTAGAAGGAAAGGTCCAGATATACCTAATAGCATGATCTATAACTATGTGTAAATATATTTTAGTAGACTCGTAATAATTTAAACCACCAACAGTGCTTATGGCGAGAATTTCAAAGGGTTCACTGGTAGGGGGTAACATTCGTAACAGACCAAATCTTTTTTGTCTAGATTTCTTATTTAATTGGCATACTTCACAATTTTTCACATAGTTACTCACATCTTTAGTTATTCCAATCCAATAATATTGAGGGGATATCATATTTAACATTGCCAAAGCTCCTAAATGTCCACAATTAACATGATCTTTTTCTAATAGTTTTAATCGTAAAGAGAAGGGCTCAACAATTTCCATTAAACCTTGTTTTTTAATTGTCCACACATTATTTACTTTTTAAAACTTCTTACCGTTTACATTTTCTAAATTTTGATGATGCTCGATTTCTTGCAATGTTAACAGTGGGTCACGTTCACGTAAAGTTACATGGTGAGAAATTGGGTTTCTAGTTAACATATCGGCTTCATAATTTCTAGAACCTTTTTTATATTAAATGTCAAAATCGTATATGGAAAGTTCAAGTGACCATCGGAATAATCGTCCAGTTGGATGTTTAATACTTTTTAACCAAACAAGTTCAGCATGATCCGTATAAACAGTAAAATGAGTCCCATATAAATTGAAATAATATTAATCTACAGCATCAATAATTTACAAGCACTCTAACTCGGTAATGGCACAATTTTTTTCATAGGTTCTAAGTTTTCGAGAATGATAGGCTATGGGATGCCAACTTCCATCAGGGTGTTGTTGTTGTACGATTGCGCTTACCGCTTGTTGAGAATGAAAGTGGGACTTTAAGAATGGAAACCCCAGGGTGTCCATAATTAAAGTCCCACTTTCAAGAGTCTGCAAAGAAAGAGCAACTGGTCAGAATGATTTCGAATTTGAACTGAATATACTGTAAGAAGGGGGAAACGATTTGGCATAATAAAAAAAAGTTCCAAAATGTTACAGCGCCATCTATTGATACATTTTGTAACTTTTTTGTATTATGCCAAATCGTTTCCCCCTTCTTCCAGTATATTGAGTTCAAATTTGAAGTCATTCTGACCAGTGGTTCTTTTTTTTTTTGCAGCCTTTTGAAAGTGGAACTTTAATTATGGACACCCTGTATATATATATATATATATATATATATATATATATATATATACCATACAAGCCAATGCACTTGAAGAACAATGAAATTTCCTTTTTTTAAACATATAAAACTTTTTTATAAGCTCTCTCCATTTTCATTCTTAAATTACAGACTGAAGTTGTCCAGTTTAGGTGAAGTCAAAATTAGAAACATATGAGACAATCAATATGTGATTTCACGTTATGACAATGTGACGTACAGGATCTTCAGTTTCATGTGACTATCAGGGATCAAATCAGATCCAGTCGGGGATCGTATCGATCTGTTGTAACTGTAAAGGGTATTAATAGCTTTGAACATCAAAACTGCCTGACGAATAGAAAGTGGACGGCATAAATCGAAGCTGAATTTCATTTAAAATGTTAATATAGAATTTTGTAAATGAAAACAGATAAAACTCTCTATGAAAGGCGAGGAGGGAGATCCCATGAGAATCTGAAATCCTTGAGCTATTGCTTGTCTATTTAACCTTTAAGATCCTATGAGAGAAAGAGGTTCAAGTAGAATTTTTGCATTAAGGGGCAGTTACTTTAAAGGACATTGACTAAAAGTGGGTCTAATGGGGTGCAATACATACAAAAAAGGATTTTGTGCACGAAGACTTACGTTATGGGGAAAATATCCTAGCTGTTTCCTACTTGTTTAACTTTCAGAGATTTAAAGAATAGAATAACTGGAGATCTATCGCTAGGAAAGAAAGGGAGGGATGTTAGGGAGATTGAAGGTACAAAGAAAAAAAGATCTAGAAAGAGAGTAGTGTTGAAACTTTATAGGTGGGGAACTGAACAGTCCGCATTTACTTTTAAAACAATTTCCTGCCGGCCGCGGAAAACTACATTTTTACTTAGTCTGCGAGTTTTCTGGGACTCAGGACAATTTCATCCTCATAAAAAACTAGTTTAGTTATTCGCAATCTATTATTTAACAGTTATATACTATTTTTAAATTATTAATTGTTCAATTTTTAAGGTGAATTAAAACTACTTTTTTATGGTATCAATGAATTCTTCTACTGGTACTATTGAATATAAATCAAATATTTTATTTAATTCCAACAACTTCAAATGTTATATTACTTCTTGAGATGTCTAGAGTACTTCGAAATCTCCAAACATGCTCACGGTGAGCAACTTTAGATATGTAAAACACCCCTCTTAATAAGTGTTGAAATTGATGTCAACGAAGTGTCAGCTAGTGTATATATATATATACATATATATATATATATATATATATATATATATATATATATATATATATATATATATATATATATATATATATATATATATATATATATATATATATATATATATATACATACACTAGCATTAATGCCCGGAGTTGTCCGGGTAGTTATACAGATATAAAATTTTCCATGCATTCCATCAAAAAAATACTGGGCTGCATCTGCCGCTCTTCGTGTTCATCTGCTTAGACAGAATGCGCTTAGCGCGTTAATACTGAAAGGATATACAAACAATAAGAAAAAAAGGAACTTTGAGCCTGCGGACCTTCGTCTGATTATACATATGATTTTATTGAGAATTTATATCACAGTGCTGCGTGATTTGCACTTTTGGATTGAATAAGTTTATTGTTTAATTATATTTGTTAGATACTGTTTAATTAAATTTAATTAGATTTGTTTGATCCACTGTTTAATTAGAAATAAGTTTTATAATTTACATTTTCCTGTATTACCTATTTTTGCCTTAAAAATGCAGTTTTTTTCCACATCACCCAAGAAGTAATGTGCAAGATGCGTTATCCCCTTTATTTAATCAAAGTAAGGCGGGATACCGCATGAAGCCTATTTTCCTTACTTTGGTGATTCTGTGTTTTATTGTCGACAGGCCAAAAACCGTATAAAAAGCAAATTTTAATTCGGTTATTAATTTTCCTAAGGCCGAAAACCGTAGAAAAAGCAAATTGTAAATCGGTTCAAGCGATGAGAAAACTGCAAATAGCAAAGGACAAAAAGTAGAGCCGGGAAAGTTGTGCTATTGTACCAACTCTCTTCTCCTCCGCGCATCGGAATTTGACTCATGACGCAGAGCGCAGCTTTTATCGTGCAGAAATACTTTTCTTGGTGAATAAAGTGTTGTGGTGAAGGGGCTATATCCACATTTAAGTGGTACACGCAATTCTTAGAGGCACAAAAAATCTTAAATATTAATTTTTAAAAAAACTAATTGAGCCCCGAATTTAGTTTTTGCTGCGTTACCTTCCTTGGGTCCTAAACATTAACTGTGCCGAATTTGAAACTCGTAGGTGAATTAGTATAGGATTATATTGCGGTCAAACAAACAAACAGACGAGCACTTATATATATATATATATATATATATATATATATATATATATATATATATATATATATATATATATATATATATATATATATATATATATATATATATATATATGACAGTGAAAGTATTGGTTGATTATATTAATAATAATAACTATGATTTTGAATTAATTGTTTGTAGACCTAGAATGATTTATGCTTAATGATGGTAAAGATGGGGTTAGTACAATGCATGTAATTGTTTATTGTAGTTGGGACTGTTTATTGTTGGTTATTCTCCCCTTCTCTTTCATTGAAAGTCAGTTGCTTCCTTGCCCTGTTTCTTTCTTATATTTTGCAATTATTTTACTTCGTCCCGTAATTTTCAATTCTCCTGCCTTGACACTATTGTCATATCCCTATGACAATATATATATATATATATATACACTGCTGGCCACTGTAAATGCAACACCCTGAAGGAAACATGCAAATAACATGAAATGTACAACATGCATTAGCGGAGGTGAGATATGCAAATGATTAGAATTTCAGCGCAGGCGCACATCACGCGCGCCTGTGGCGCCACTTCAAAGCGCTATTTAAGGCTTGGAGATTTCGACGATTTCAAGTTCAGCAATTGTGTTTTTCTTGTGGTTTTTTCAAAGGAACGATCAATTATGCCTCGTCGAAAACAGCGATCATCTTTTGATCAAGTATCCGAGTTCGACAGAGGAAGGATAGTGGCATACCGAGATTGTGGATTCTCTTTCCGGAAAATCGGTAGTCGTGTTGGAAGAAACCAAACAACTGTAATGCGGATATGTTGTCGTTGGATGCAGGAGGGTACGACGGACCGGCGTGTTCGATCGCATCCACCTCAGCGCACCACTTCACGTGATGACAGGCAAATTGTGCGCATGACAGTGACGGATCGCTCAGTCACATCATGAACAATAGCACAGCACATGCAGTCTGTAACGTATCATCTAGTGTCTGCGCATACCATTCGCGCCGTTTATAGCAGAGTGGTCTGTCCGCAAGACGTCCATTGCTTTGTCTACCCTTGACGCAGAACCACAGACGTCTCCGCCGCCAATGGTGCGATGACAGAAGGATGTGGACGGCAGAATGGAATGAAATTGTCTTTACTGACGAGTCACGCTTCTGTCTGTAACACCACGATGGTCGCATTCGAGTCTGGAGACACCGTGAAGAGTGGATGCTGAACAGCTGCGTTATGCACCGCCACACTGGTCCTGCACCGGGTATTATGCTATGGGGCGGTATTGGATATCACTCTCGCACACCTCTAGTACGCATTGCCGGTACTTTAAACAGCCAGCGCTACATCTCCGAGGTGTTGTAGCCAGTTGTCCTTCCTTACCTTCAGGGCTTGCCCACAGCCATAATTCAACAGGATAATGCGCGACCACACGTGGCACGCATTGTCCAACGGTTCTGCGTCAATCGCTAGATTGAATTGCTTCCCTGGCCGCCTCGCTCTCCGGATCTTTCGCCGATAGAAAACATGTGGTCCATGGTTGGTCTACGATTGACCCAGATTCCACCCCCAGCTGCCACAGCAGATCAACTTTGGCAACGTGTGGAAGCTGCTTGGTCTGCTGTACCCCAAGAACTCATCCAAAGTCTCTTTGAATCAATGCCGAGGCGTGTGGCAGCGGTGATCTCCAACAATGGCGGCTACTCTGGCTACTGATTTTGGCAGGAACCACACTTCACAGAAGTCTATAAATTTAATCATTTGATACTTGGTCAACATGTTATCTACAAAATAAATTTTGTTGTGATATCTCTTGTCTTTCTTGATGTTGCAATTTGGGTGGCCAGCAGTGTATATATATATATATATATATGTATGTATGTATGTATATGTATGTATAAGAGCACAAACAAAGAGAGATAGATTTGTTATGATGTCTTAAGATCTGCTTGAGATTTTGGATTTTTTTTGTTTAATATTATTTGATACTGTAAAGCTAAGCTATGTACATGTTTATTACTGCTTGTTTTGGAAATGCACTTTTAGATCTAGTTTTTTTAAGCGAATATGGAAGAAAGTTTTCACTCTTCTGTCAGCAGAAATATATTAAATATGTTCTCTATATTGCTTATTAGAATTCTTACAAGCTCAAATATAATTACTATGATCCCTGTTGTTGGAATAAACTGCCCGACATGATATCAATCATTTAGCAGATTGCCTGTATTTAAACGAGCTATTAGTTGACACTTACTTTCCCATTAGCATTTTTGAGTCTACGTAATTAACAAATTAGATAGATTTTTTGTTCTCTCTGTGGTAAGTCTGGTGCATAAATTTTTGCATCGTGGTTTTAGTTTCCTTAATTAGTAATATATGGAACTGTGGTAGCTTTATCGCCGTGAGATAATATCTTTTTTATATCCTCATTTGCTGTTATATTTTTTGTGTGTTTATGAAGAATATATTATCAAACAAGTGTTGTCATTTATTTTTTTATGCAGGATATGGAAAGGATATTTTGTTGTTTCAGTGTTTAGTGGAAACATAATTTTTGTAATCAGTGTTTGTTTTTCATATATGATTTAACTGAAAGCAATTTGAAACTACATCAGTACCAATAATTTGAATAAGTGCAACATTTTTAATTTGTTTTTTCATCAGTTTTTCGCTAGTGTACATTCAGTGTAGATCTTTGAAAAGGGAATATGTCTTATTAACACGTTTTATGCTTAAAGATTCTTTTACTTTAGTTTAATTAAATTTTATGGTCTTTTTGAACATCCGAAGGCCATTCTTAAGAATTAGATTAAGGTACTTATTTTTAGTATTTACCCATGTGAAGAGTTTATATTTTGTCTGCAAACAAAATATAAAATGGAAAAATAATATATCTTCAGATACTTTTGAAAAAGTATAAAATCTGCATTGAAAAAAATATTTTTACACAGTTCGCTATTCATGTTAAAACTTAAAATATATCAAAACATATTGACAAGATTCAAATATAACCACTGCATTAAATTCTAATGTATTGTGTCTTAAACGGAAGCACTGAATAGAAAATTCATCAGATAAAAAATCCAGGTTTTGTTACTTTTATGTGTGGACGGTGAATAACTTTAATCTATCACGCATATTTTAATAACCTTGACTCTTTGAACACAAACACACGTGATACCAAGTTCATCATTTTCTTTAGAAATTCAATACCATATGTTGTGCATTCACATTTGGATCCTTTAGGAGAAAATATGATCTTTTTTTACCACATGATGTTAATAGTAACACATACAACATACATTGAACTGGCTTTCGTCCATAAAGTACCTTTTTTTATTTTCTGAGCCATAAACACAATTTTCCAGAAACATAGCACACATACATAATTTTAGATGTTTGCTTTCTTCGTTTAGTTGTGTTTTTTGATAATCTGACGCTTAACATTTAACTTGGAAGCCATGCGGAAGATGACATTGAACCACTCGAGTGTCGCAGCGCGGCAAAATTCAATATCACATTGATCTAACGTTTTTATTTCGTCAGATTTGTAGTCCTGTTTGGGTGCTCCATATTTTTGATTATCCTTAAAGAATTTATTCACGCAGGGTTTGACTGTCCAAATTGTTTACCTTTTATTCTTAATGTTCCGTTTATGTACGATGAGTTCTTTAGTAGCAGAGCGAAATTAGCAAGTTCCCTCAGATATAAATCTATATCTCACAAATATAATTAAAAATTAAAATGACAGCGAGCTAGAGAGATTCCTCGGAATAAGTAAATTAACGTATTTATGTGGCCTCGTGCTTAGTAAGTATGAAAACCCCAATTTAAACATGTCACTGAGCATGCACAGAAAAAAATAATGGGATTTTGCGGCCTCGTGCTTAGTGAGTATCTAAAGCCAGATTTGAACATGTCACTGAACATGCGCAAAATGCAATTTTTAATAGTAAATTGCTGCTAATTAATAGAAATTGTGGCTACAAAAACCAAATTTGACACATCTATACATTAAAATCTTTTCGTTTAAGACCAAAATGAAGTAAAATAATGCAGTAGTTTTCTGCCACGCACTGCCCAAAGAATCGGCTTAGCAACTTAAATACATAGATTCCAATTTTAAAAAAGTTTAAAGGTCTAATAATACAATACAAGTCGTAAAAGTCAAGATGTGTATTTATCTTGACTTTTATGGAATTTGTAGTGTATTTTTATTACAGAAAATCATTACGGTCATGAAGTTTATTATGTTACCGGAGGGAATGGCTTTAAAATGAATCCTCATACCATATGATACATAATAATGCCTCCACCACTTATTCGTAAATTCTGAAGCAAAAGTTTCTGTAAATGCACATAATTGTTTTCAGTCTGCTAACATATTTTATCACAGTGAAAATACGAAACATTTTGATATATTTCACTCCATATCTGAAATATTCTACGTTGAAATTAATTAGGTTCTTCCCTTAGTTTTTTTTTTCTTGAACTGTTAAATAAATTTTGCAAGATAACACCAAAATGAATTCGGAAAACTAAAATGGTAATATATATTTAAAAATAAATTTAATACACCTCACATTCAACTACACAATTCTCATATAAAGATAAAAGAAAATAAATTGCATTTTAAACATATCCTTAACTGATAATGTTGTTCTGAATTTCAACCATAATATATTGCTTTCCAAAGTTTATTTTTATTTGATATTCTTTCATGTTTTAAAAAATTTATGTCAACCATAAAATTCCATTAAACTGTTGCATTAGACATATTTACACAGAATACATTAAACTAAATTCGACAAAACGTAATGGTAAATAAAATTGAATTGCACTCATTCTGGAATGTAATTTTTTTAGGCTCGAGAGGTAAATATTTTGACAATATTCTTCAATATATAAATTGATGAAATTGAATGAAGCGTTTCCCATGTGTAAACCATATACCATTTTCTCGTTCACGACAAACGAATTTATGCTGAAAAGTATAGAAAAAATTTATATTCTGTTTGAATACTTTCGACGAAAGAATTTAGAACAGTTGTGCACATAATTTAGATACAAAAGAACCAATAAAATTAAGGGACGCTTTTGGAATAATAAGTACTTTCTGATTATTAGCAAATGTATCCGGTCTTACATAATTTTAAATTTTATAACTTAAATTGTCCTTTGAAATTTTTCACAATTTTACTCGGCTCAAAATTTATGTGTTTTAAAGTTCCAAATAAATAGGAATTCTCGTATCATTTAATTTATTTATTTTTAATTAAGGTTACTTACAAAATAGAAATACCGCTTATTCTTACTACAGATTTTCTTTACAGATAAATACTATTACTGTTACATAATACTTTTCGAACGCTCTCATGATATTTTATATGTTTCTAATAAAATGTACGTTTTCTATATACGAACTATCTCAAAAATATATTACCAAGATTATGTAGTGGCTAAAAATATTTAGCCAAGATTATGTAGTGGCTAAAAATATTTAGCCAAGATTATGTAGTGGCTTTTGGATGTATTAGTCAGCCCATTTTGCGGTAAGTATCAGTTTGAATCCTGGGCTAGCTGGTTGTATTTTAAAAGGTTGGGGAATAAATGAAAGAATGTGTGGCAGAGCGGTCATTACAATTCCATCTCCAGATAATGAAAGCATAAAAGTAGTCAAAAACTTTTACCATTTAACACATTAATGTTTGTAACCCATTTAATGTTTGTAAGTTGTAATTAGTAACACTCTTAAGCGTCATTAAAAATATTAAAGGTTTTTAATTAAACTTACTGGTGTTACAAATTTATAAATTCCGTTCTATTGGTAATTAAATAACTTAAAATTAATTATCTAAAAGGAATTTTCGTAAGATGATCTAAATTATTTAATGAAATGCAATATTTTTCGTTCTATAATCAAATAATTAGGAGAAAAGTGTAACATTAGGGGAGTCTGCATAACCCATAGCTATAGGGATTTTAAACGATTGCCACTTGAAGTGAATCGGGTAAACTATTCGTATATCGCATTGTGACCACTAATACGAAACATTCCCTTAACATCTTTTCTAATGCCTCTCAGATACTTATCAATTATTTTACTACAACAGCTTGATCCAATTATACAGAGATTTAATTGTCCTCTGCATTGTGCATTCCTAACGATTGCAAATATTGTTAAAATCATTCGGGTACCAGTTAAGGCTGAAAAAGGTTATTCAATGAATGCAAAATCTCTTGAGAAACATTTTGACTCTTTAAGGATATTATGGTACTGAGAATGACAACAGTTTTCGGAGCAGTCTTATGCACTTGAATATTAATCATGGGAAACCACCCATGAGCTTTTTGGAGGTAGGATTTCCGCTGATTTTACCTCAGTTTTCAAAACCACTCAATTAAACTAGTTGAAGCAACCTTCCTATTGAAGTTAATAAAGTTAGAATGTTTGAGGTCATTTTAGAGAGGAATTGACCTGTTTTACAAACCGATGATTACCGTCTAATGCTTCCCTGTGTGGAAAAAAAAGATGCAGATAAGAGTTCTCCATTCCTCAGACAATGAAACCATTTTGAAAGTAAAATGTGTCATCTTGGATGCATTATCATGTGAAATGGTCTTACAACCCTGTACTTATTTGTTCTCTGTGATATCAGAAATTTCATCAAGATCGTAATGAAGTTTTTTAGCTCACTGTTCAATGGTAAGTTCATCACACATATTAACTATATGCTCATTAAAAATGTTATGTCCCTATCCTATTTTGCGGGCACTTTAAATGATATTTAATGTAATAAAAATCTACTTGCGTACCACTTTCATGTTCATTCAGGCGTTTCTTAACAACTCCTTTTACAGAATATCTTATACCGATCTCCATTCGATTTTTTCTATTGAAAATGTATTTGCTCTTACTTTTCAAACTACTTAATCATTTTTATGAGAACTAGTTTACAGAAAGCAATACAGGTAGTTTGTACACCATTCTTCACTGAGTAAAGAATTTATAAATACCTTAACGACATTTAAAATTTACGAGAGCAAATATCAAGAATTTTCTAAAATGTGCATATCAAGGAAAGAGAGAAATATTTTTTAAGAGTTGCTCTGAACACATGAATTACGATAGATTCCAGAATTAAGAGTTATTTAAAATCTAGACAATCGGAACATAAACGTTATTTTTACCACACATATAAGAATTGTCGTTATTATTAAAAGACCTTATTTATTTGCATGATATTTTCACCTGGGACTATGTATTGACAAAGAACTTTCGGAGCATTAATATTTTATGCTGTACTTTTATGAACTGCTTTACAATCAATCATAAGAAAGAAAAATTAAAGTCCATTAAGCTATGATGAATTACGTAAACGAAAAATTACTCTGAAATTGTTCCACACTAAAGTAAGGTAATTACTGTTTTTTAACACGTGTAGAATTTTGTATAATAAATTGATGAATGTGTCATACATAATTAAGTTCAAAACCTGTAAAACTAATAACCTTATTCCCTGTTAATATCCCGTTTAATTATTTTGAAACTGCTATAAATTTCTTGAAAGCGCTACTTCATTTTCCTGATGAAAATGTAAAGAAAGTTTTTATTACGGAACATTTCGAGAGAAACATAAATTTTAAATGTTGACCCAAAAGTTGCCCCCGATGAGCTGCAATTACACAAATAGAGTTTGACTTCTTCATTATGTTGCCTTAAAATTTAATTTGCAATCGTTGTAATTTAGTTTACTTTAAAACTGTTTGTTTCTTACTTCTAACTTCAAAGACAAGAATATATTGGTTAATCAAAGTTATGTGTTAGTTAATGTTTCATGTCTGTCAACACGAATGTAATTTGAATATGCTTACAGCTGAACTTAGCAAATACCACCTTCGATATTTATTACTGAAAATGTATACTTTAATTTGATTGAGCAATTTGCTATTAAGATCACCTAACAGAGTCGTAATTCATCCGTTATTAAATGTAGCGGTGCTCATCCAAAATGAATGTGTTATACGATAACATTTACAGAATGGTTATACCGCAGCTATATATATCGGGCCGATAGTAATTAAACGAGTATTAAATTATATTAGTTAACTGGGACCAGGACACATTTTAATATTTTTTTTTTTTACAGAGTTAGAATTTTTAATTTTTTTTGTGATGGTTAACCATATAATTTGCAAACAAAATCACTTCCTAAAACTTGTCATAAAGTTTTTAAAAAATTTTTAATTTAAAAGCTTTAATTTTTTTTTCAATTTTAAAATTTTTAAAAAATTGGGTAATTTAAAATCGTTATAACTAGAAAGATTAATTGTCGAATTTCAAACTTTTTTCCTTTAATTAAACAGGAATATATACTTTTTAATTTTGACTCAGCATTTTTAAAATATTAATTAAAAAAAATTAAAATATTTAGAATAAAAAGTTTAAAAAAAACGGTGTAACATATTTTTAAAAAAATCATATTTTCAAAAGTAATTTTTTTTTTTAATTTGCTGAATCAAAATTAAAGTAAAATAATTTGAAAAATCATGTTACACGTTTGAACCATTTTTCTTTAACGGTTCTTGACTTATATCAATTTAAAGACGAGCAATGGTGAAAAAACCAATCATGCAGAAAAACGCATTTTGGCTTCTATTAGAATGTTGCAAAACAAATAATTAATATCCTTGTTCTAATTAATATAGAAACATGATTTAAACGTCATTTTGAGCGGAAAAGAACAGAACTTTTTTTAATGCAATAATATTTTTTTTCGAAAATTTGAAGAATTTTCGGTCCTGGACCCCCTTAAACATCTGATCTCTATTTATTAGTATTCAGATTTCTGTATGGAAAAAATTAAAATAATAAAGCACATTACTTGTATAAAAAGTTGAATACGTTAAGCTCTTTACCGGGTAAAAATATTCTATTTATTGATAAAAGAAACTGATTGTTAAAGCTGAATGTAATTGTTAGTTCAGTAATGCGCAGAGTTGAAAAAAATTTCATCAATCAGTTTCAGTGATTTACGCCAGAGTCTTAACCGTACCTTTAAAATGTTTCTGAAGCATTCACTCATTAATTTCAACAGTGATTAGAAATTTTGAAAATGAACCGTAAAATTTTCTCTTCAACACGGAAGAAGTTAGATAAGGATACGGAATATATAAAAATTCCAGAATATTTCTCCAGGGAATTCATATTCTACACATCAATATTCTTTAATAATTACTTAAGTCAAGAAATAACTGGAAAATAATAAGAAATAAAGCATATACTTACAATCCTGATTAAATGACAGCGCTCGTGATTTTCAGTTCCCTCTTAAGTATCGTGATCTATATTTCGTAAAAGCCCTGAAAGTAGTTCGAATTCAATATTTTTACTCCAGAGACTACAAATATTAAATCTGCTATTCATATTTTTCGCTAAAGAAATAAAAATATAACTAGAGAAAATTGCATCCGTTCTCCTAATGCATATTTCATGTAAACTGGAAGGGGGTTATTCCTTTCAATACATATGTATATTCGAGCCTATATGCAAAGTCATCGTGATTGATAATATTCCGGTGTAAAAATTTACCAAGTTGATCAAGGTCTTGTAATTATAGTTTTTTGCTGTGAGTCAGAAAAAAATTAGGACTTTAGAATATACCATATTCGTTAACAGTTATCAAATCAAAATATACCATATAGGTCAAGAGACTTCAACGTACTATTTCAGCTACCTTCCATTAGATATTGGCACGTACGTAAACTGTTAAGATCCCGGGGAAAATCTGAGACATGATTTATCTATATTCATAGCAAAAAAATTAAATGATTTCATAGTGTTTATTGTGTTTGATACCATTCTAACTGTATAAATTTCATTGAGGAAAATTGCGTCGTGATTTGAAGATGTCATATTTGGCAACCATGTTGGGAAAGCTGGAACTTCTTGTTAGATACCCTAGTCAGACTCGTTGTTTTGAGGTGAAAGATTAAATATATGTTATGCTGTTTTTATAGAGGCTCCTAAACAAACAAACAAATAAAAAAGAATTTGTGTTGGAGGAAAGTTAGCCGTGTTTCTCATGCGAAAAAAATATAAGATAAGTTAAGGAATAAGGCACTGCAATAATAAATCTCTAGGAAACCTCTCTGAAAAATAAGAGACATAATCTTTGTTATAACCAAGGGCTAGACTTACTTGTGTACTCAATTACTTCTGTACTAGACTTACTAAAAATGTTCCTTACAACATTTTAAATTCATTCCAATAATTTATAACTCTTATAATTCTTATAAGATATAAGAATTGAAGCTATCCCCGCTTTTGGTAACTTAAGAAATAAGGGATGGGGAATAATTTCTTTACATTAAAATACAATAAAACTGTCATTAGTTAAGCCTTTTCAAAAAGCATAATATGAATGACACTATATCTTTCATTATAATTCAAGAGTTCTAGAAGTAATTACTGCATACTAAAATTAATTAATGATACCCATGCATATACAGAGCCAAGATAAAAAAAAGTGTTAAATATTATTTGGAAAATAAATGTATTAATATGTGTTCTACGAAATAAAGCTATAATTTTTTTAATTTGAGAGTTACTAATTTTTCCTTTAGTGACCATGAAAGAAAATTTGATCGAAATAACGTTCAAATAGTACCCGAATATTGTTTTATGTTCATGAAGGAATTACAAATTAACGAGTACATTTGAAATTTAATACGTAACTTATAACAATAAATATTGTAATGCAAATTAATGGTAAACATCATTGTGAGATCTGGGTTACCTCGGTGTAATAGAAAAGGCTGAGGAATGAATGAAAGAATGCGTCCAGAGTGGTCATTATAGGTTTCACCTTTTATAATGGAAGCATAAAAGTCTTCAAAGATTATAGGTCTGAACAATTTGACTCATTTAAAGTTGTTTGAAGTTTTTGTATGTTCTCGTAACACTCGAGAGTATAATAGAAAAGTAAATTAAATATATTTAATAAATGTTCTATATTAAACCTACCCATGTTAAAAAAATTTATTAGCATTCATATTTAGTACTAGGGACTATTAAACAACATTTCAATAACAATGTTTCAAAACGATAAATTTATAAAGATAAATAAATAATTTAATAAATTTATAAAGGGGAAAAAGGCAATTCATGCATATCTTGGTGTCTAGAATAAAAGCGTAAAACAGACAGTTTTTGCAAAAGCTTTTAGTATCTCCCAAAATAGGCGATGACAAATATTTTGATAAAATCATAATACAAATAACAAAGTTATCATTCAAAAATTTTGAAAAAGAAGGAAAAATATGTTATTTATTTAATTATGATTCAGGAGCAGTAACGGTAATTATTGCATAATGAAATTAATGACCCCTAGGTAAATAAAGAACTACGATTAAAAAATTACGTGTGAAATCTTATCTGGAAAATAACGTTTTAATATATTTTGTGGTAAAATTCTGTTATAAAATTTTATGTTTTTGAATAACTAATTATTGACTTAATTACTGCTAAAGGAATTTTAATGAAATTAATGTACAAATAGATTTGTGAAGGGAATAGAAATAATCAAGTGTTCGTGTTAAATTAAATGAGCAGCTTATGACGATAAATAATTATATTTTTTATAAGGAATAAGTATTTATAATGATAAATAATTATAATTTATAAGGATAAATAATTATTATGATATATGCAATTTTTTTTAAAGTTTTAAATAAAATTTCAAAAATATTTTTAACGTCATTTATAAGTTTTCGGGGGAAAATTAACATTAAGTAATTTAATTTTATATAAATTTACAGGCATTCTTATGAAATTAAATACAGTTACTTATAACCACATAAAATATAATTTTTTAGTTTAAAACTTTTCTGCAATAGAAATAATCTTCATCTTATATGCACTAAATCAGACTCAACGTATTTCGAAGGTCATTTACTGTAGAACCTGATAAAATCGACATCTGAAGCTTTTTCTACTCCATTTCATTTCCCAAAGAATCGGATATTTTATTTTCAATGATGCGAATATTGTTTTTTCATGTTAGTATTGAATTACTTCTACATCTGACGAGTCACATATTTTCAATCCGGAAGATCTAACCTGGAGGTATGTGATATTACACAGACAGTGGCTTCATTTTCTCTTCGTTTCTGAATGTAACTCATTTTCTTCAACATTTGATGTTTTGTTTCGGTATTTCTTCTTTGTTATTTCAATCCCCAGTATCGAAATTCTCCATCATCTATTCTGTTGTAGTGCCTTTGTCATTTTTGCTTATAAAAACTTTGATTGTGACTTTTAGGAACTATTTTCCTTTGTATGTCAAATTAAAATGCAATGCAGTGATTTATTAATGGGAAATAAGACAATTACTGCATTTATTAACTAATTTAAAGACTGAAAATTCAGTAATCAATAACTGAAAAATTTTCCTATATATTCAGTTTCACATATATTTCCTTTTAAATCAGAAATGTAAACTTCTCACAGCCATGACTTATTAATTAACGAATAATCTTATGGTAAAATCAATGAAGGTTTTCATCATAATTACTAAAAAATACATATAGTCAACAGACAATTTTATAAATTTCCATTTCACTGAAATGCGTTTTTTAAATTATCCTTAAAACTGAAATTCAATTTTATCGTAATAACAGTTTTGGCTCTGAATATATAATGAGTATAAATAACACTGAATGTTTACTCGAACAAAAAATTAACATTTCCTGTATAAGTAATTGATATAAAAGCCGAGTCCGAGGTTTTAATTAATTATGGAAGTTCTCAAAGGATGCATAGTTTCTCATAATTCATAAGACAAAGGATAGCATATATCCGTATAGCCCAAAAAGGCATTAGTTAAAATGAATTAGAATAAATATGTGAGCATTTAAATTTGAAATTTTTTGTAGAGTCATTTTAAAAGATGGATATATCTTGGCTGCCATTTCAGGTTTATTAAAATGTCAAAAATTATGATTTCAGAGAGTAGTAATATCTTAAAATTTATATAATTTTTTAAAAAATAAGCAATTATTTCGTATAATGCACTTGTTTATGTAACACGTTAATTAAACGAAATTAGTAGCCTGGAAAATATTTGGATCTTGCTTAAAATGAGGTGATGTTTTAAATAGTAATCAGGCCCTTATACTTCAAATAGTTAAGACAAATAATAAAGTCTAGAATAAACATGGGTATTATTAGTGACTTTCGTCACTTGTCTCAGAAATTCCCAGACCTATCTACTAAAACAGTCGTACTCGACTTTTTTTTTTCTCGAGTCACAAACATATGTTTGTTACGTAACGCGGGATTCAGCTTAATACGCTATACCTCATGATATGATGTAAACATAAAAGAAAACCTCAAAATCCTAAATTCATCCAAGTGTTTGTTTAAAAATGAGTGTATTTTTTATGTTGAGACAAACTTTTGACTACTTTAGACAAATCTGGTTAATAATTTCTATTTGCTACTATCACTACCTCATGAGGGCGAAAACCTTAAGCTCATTTCTATAAACGCTCTTCGCATATTTCATTTTGGTATAAGAGGATTCACAAAGATGCGTTGATGCTAGCATCGTGAGCAGAAGGTGGCCATATTTTTCTAGTCTTTCATTTTTCAGATAATCATGTCCGAAATTCAGCGTACGGCTTTCCCTTTTCCTTTTCTTTGAAAATAACTTCCAGATTCGTATCATTTTTTAACTCGATAACTTCGTCAGATAGCTCTGTTTAATGAAGCTAGTTCTGTAATATTTTCTGTTTCTCAGTGCTAGGTCTCCAAGTGCTGTTTCTAAGTGCCTACAAGCAACATCTTCGTAAATACTGAAATCTTCTCTTAAATTCCCTGGATAAGGCTGATAAATAATTTGAAATTATTTAAGACTGTACCCGATCATTTAAAGATTTTAAAAACTTAGATTACCAGATGTTTACAAAAGTACCTTCCTGATGATGAGTGTGAGTGATCTGGTTAATAATTTCTATTTGCTACTATCACTACCTCATGAGGGTAACACATAACAGATTGGAAGGCCGCAGTTTAATCATTCCTGTAGTTGAACAAGTTGGTGTTGCGCACTCCAAGCCTACTGGGAGCTGAGTCATACATGAAATATCGGCTTTTATCACTTTAAAATTGATGCATGATTTTACTCTTTCAGAAAAGAAGTAACGTGACAGCTGTTTACAGCAAGTGAAGTTTCTTGTTCTGACATTGCTGGAAATACCTACGAAAGAACTAACCCTTATTTTGCCTATTATGCAAAACATTTTGTTTTGACGGTATTAACTTGAATGAAGTAATCTGGTTTACAAATGTTATACACGAAATAGATACTATCATGTTATCTTGTTAGTGGACAAAATTATTCATCAATATAACTGAACTGAAGTATTACGCAGTTTACATCCCATTCTAGAAAAATAATGTTGGGTTGACTAACAATAGTCAAATTCTAGAATGTGCATCATTATAGCGTGAATTTATTTGAAAGCAGGTAAAGTTGGAAATTGAAATCATTATGATTCTTACAGAAGAAATCTGTAGAATTTAAAACAACGGAGCGTTATGATATTTCTAATAAAGCAGAATCCCCGAGAGGCATTCGTTATTCTCCTCTTGCTACTATGTTAGATAAAAAGAACCAACTGTTGACAATTAGTTAAAAGTAAAATTCAAACTATTGATTATTTAGGGAAGAAATGAAAATGCAAAAATCATCAGTCTAATGTATGATGGGATAGGATTTGTCATAAGAAACAGCTGAGTTACATGTTGATAATGGAAAGTGTACTAGATGAAAATAATTTAAGGGGCGGAGGAGAAAATCTATCATTAAAATTGAAGCTTGATTTTTTGACTTGAGGAAAATTTACAAAATAAGCAATAAATGTAAAGGTGAAAACACAATAATAAACTAGATTTTAGTATGGTATGAAGGATTTAAAGATTTAAGCCTGATTGAGGTTTACTAATAATTACAATTTTCGGGTGATAAGTCCATGAAAAAATAAAGAAAATATGTTTTTTCAAAAGTGTTTTTCAGCACATAAATTCCGTTGAATTTAATACATTTGGTTCAACGATATTCAAAATATTTCATATCCATAAAGTAAGACTTGTCCAAATGTGAAAAATAAGGGGTTGTTTCAATAATGACTTCAGAATATGATATAAATATTTAGCTCAATTTATTCTAAGTCAATTTCTTTGGCACACCATTAATGTCCACACTGATCGGGATTGAAATTTAGCAGCAGAATATATCAAGAATTAATTCAATTTTGTAAGGCAGGTGTTTAACTATTATTAATATTTTGACTTAACTGTCCTATTCTTTATATTTATTTAAATGATTGTGTTGGTAAGCATAACAATTCGTACAAAATAGTTTGGGAACAATCGGTGAAGAGGAGGTCAGGATACAGTAAATTTTCCTATATAGAACTTCATAGAACGTGCACTTTGTATTGTCAAATGATAAATATATATAATGTATAATAATACATGAAAAATAAACAAAGAATTCACAGGGGATTGTTTTAATACTGTTTGTTTTAATGCTGATTGTTTTAATAAACTGTCTAATTTTGCTTTAAATAAATGTGATAATAATTCCGTATTTAAAATATTATTTTCGTCTCGGGATGTCTTGCTCAGAGAAAAGCATATTGATCAGATAATATGCAAACAGGTAAATTTTTTCTGCAATTATGAATCTGGTATAACACGGAAAGAAAAATAATTCTCTGTTGAGACAATTGCATGAAAGTAAACACTGAAGGAAAATACATTCAATTTAGAATGAGTACATCTTAGTAAATTTCATTGTAACATGAAAGAAAGTCAGCAGGAGCACAACTAATGAACTTTTCTCAGTAAATGGAATTAAAAAAATACATTTTGTCTACTAAGTAGGGACTGTTTATGCAACTACAGAGTACTTATATTTTGCACTTTAAATTTAAAATTCACTATAAATTGCCAGCAAAAAAATTTATAGAAAACACGCTAATTAATACCACGAGAAGAGAAACTTTTTAAAAAAACTTTAGTTAAATTGTAGGATTTTTTGAAAGAATTAGAAAAAACGTTAAATAACGAAGGAAGTAAAGAATTCGTTTATATGGCGTGTAAAATACATTATCATCTTCAAAAATATTAAAATAAATATTTGGAATTTTTAGGTAAAACTCTAAACTTTGGAGAAAAAGTTGAAAGCATCAAGAAATTTTTCTACTGTTGCACATTAAGGAGAAACATTTAGATTTTTTTAAGAAAAAATCTAATTTAAAACCCTTTGATTCAGAAAACTTTGCTTTATTTCGGCATTGTAAAATAAGTGTTGAAAATTTAATGATGAATGCATTTAATTCATTCAAAAATGTAGTAAACAGGGTATTAAAGCTCTAATAAATAAAATGTTTTGGTTTGTAAGGAAAAAAAATCAAAAGGTGATTTTAAAAATGTTCTTAATTTGATAATACAAACGCAATACCATTCAGTATTGTAATATATAATTATGTTAATTCCATTCACTATGTTTATCACTATTAAATTTCTTTAGAGCTAGCTAGATTTTCAGATATAATTCTATGAAGATATAAAAAAGGAACATTATGAAACACTAAATTTCTGTTTCATTAGAAAAAATAATTGTAAGTTCTGTAATTTACAAAAGATGCTTCATAAATCGATATCTTGTGGAGCATATCGTGCTTTGTCGAATCAAACTGATACTTGGTTTGCTCATTATATTCTTTCCACACGTGATCAGCTTTAGTGTGTTTCTAAAATTCTACTGTTTAATGCATTCAATTTTTTTATTCATTATATGGATGACTCATTTACTTCTTATGCTTCCGTTTGCCACCTTGTGTTGTCTGTTGGCAGCAGTGGCATCACACTTGAATGCTAGACCTCGAAGACAGTGATTACCTAGCCAAAATGGCGATGTATGGGATCACCATTTCTAACAATCTCCTCCACTTACTTTTCCTAAACAATGAACTGAATGTGTTTTATTCCAACGTCGCACATGTACATTTTCTTCGTATAATTCTTTGCGAAGCATTTTTTCCAAGATGAATGTTATAATTGTTTCATAAGAGTACGATTGTGCATGTTCCTCGCTTGTAGGCCATAGTAAGGATCACCTGTCCCACGTACTGTCAAACATAAGATCTCTTAACATCAAAGCCACTATATTTACTACTAGAGTTCTCGACAACGTAATTTAGCTCATAATTTTGAAACCATGCTTTAAACTTCAAATATGTAATCTTTAATTATGTCAGCAAAGCAGCAATCATATAATGTTTTATAATTAATTTAACAGACAAACTATTTTATATTTCTTATAGCAGTCATTACTGATGTTCTCTCCTTAAAATGTTATCATTCATCCCATTAAATTAGTTTTCCAAAAATGTGTGAGGGCGTATATTCAGTCCACGATGAAGTAGATATCAGTCTATGCATTTTTCGGTTACAATATAGCTGACTGGTAGCCACAGTAAAAATTTCACTTTTTTCCGAACTATCACTAAATTTCAGTATTTAGGCAGTAGTGATTAATTACAGCTCCCTTTTAATAAGGGAGAAATGATCTTATTGTAATGTTTGACGTCTTATAATTGTAATGAAATTTATCACCTTTTGGATCGATTGTTCGCAAACGCGGAAGCCATCTTGCCGACACCTTTATCATATCCAAATATTTAACCCTAGCGTCAATGACCAGATACCCGGGTACTTTTTTGCAATTGTTATCGTAATTTTTATCATTTATAATTAAGCCTCGGTAAAATCGCTTTTAATCCTCGTTATTTACATAAATCTGAACTAGACATATATTTGTAAAGTTTTAGAAAAATGATATTCTTGGGTATTTTATGCATTAAACTTTCTTATGCCATTACTCAATATCGAGGTACCCGGGTACCCATTATTGTCTCTCGTCTATAAGCAAAAGTACATGATTATTATTACAAAAAATATAATCAAGCATAATAAAAATTATTTGTTATTATTAGTAGTAGTATTTATTATTATTATTATTATTATTATTTAGTACTATTATTATTATCATGACAAATATAGTTCTTGAAAAAATATTCCGTTTCAGCACATATTATTATTTATTATTATTATTATCACCATGACAAATATAATTATAGAAAAAAATTAAGTTTCAGTACATGCTTTACATTGGCATATTGAGATTGAAATCTCATCACAAACTGGTTTTCCTCAAGTTTTGCATGATTTTCTCGCTTTTCTCCGAAGTTTCTTGGGAGCAGAAACACACACTTGGCAAACTCCAACAACTGACTTTCTTCCAGTTGAATCACGTGCCTGAAAATCTGTGGTAATACTGGAGCTGGACTGCATCGCGAGCAGACATACACTGTTTGAGGAATTCAAAATGCTTTCTACACCTGAGATAGTTGAAAAATGTCGCATGGCTTGAATATTTCTTGACCGATCCTGAATTGATGGAAGACACAAGTTTGCACCTAACTGACGCAAAAATAAACGGCGGTCATTCTTTTTATGGCTTCGCATATCGACATTCGCCTTATAAATAATATAAGCAGCTAGAGAAGATATGTCCAAAATGCTAAAAAAAAACCACGCAAGTGGCCATCACTTCGTTTGACTCTAAGAGGTATATTTTCGAAGCATCTGATCTATCTTGTCAACACTAGATTTTGTTTTGTTGTAAAACGTAAGGATTTCTGGCTTTTCCTTGACCCCAGAGATACTTTCATCATGATGTAAAGTAGAAAACAATATAACAGCTATTTTCTTCTTAGGAACATATGAACATATTGTTACATCGTCATTGAATCCGAATAAAGAACTTTACGATTCTCGTATTTGACATGGTGACATTTCAGTTGGAATATATTTCTTGTTTCTATTTCGAGTTCCTACGATTGTCAGACTCCATGACAACAAAAGTTAAGCCCTTGAGAGTGACGTAAAAATTATCCAGGTTTCTGCCGGAGCGTTTGTATGGAGTAGTCAGATCTTTTACGACCCGTTCGCCTTGATTGACTTCACGTTGTTCTCCGGATTTTCCGGTTTCCACATTTATATTGTATCATCAGTGTCGGTATTATTAGCACCTGCTGTTAGTAGAATTCCAATAAAAGCATCAAATTCTTTAGCTGTTAATTTCGTCCATATTAATTGTTTCTTTTCTGAATTGTCTCGATTATATTTGTCGTAAATGGTAATAGCCTTCTGATTTGTAAGTCTAACGATCATATCAACCATTTCATGTGTAAATATACCCTTGAATGTATCACGAATGAATAAGTTTTGTGTTGATTTGTGTAGCCCACTTCTTTCACGAACAATATTATGAGCTGATGGTTGGTTATAAACTGGTGGATCTTTATTCCAAATAGTTCCATCTTTGGCTTGAAACGAATTCAGTGGCGTGACCAATACATTAGTAGTGTCTTCGGAAGAATCACTGTCGTTTGTGTTGTCACTGTCGAAATTGTAATTCCTCCATTTTTTCCTAGTAAAGTTGCGATTTATATAGATATAAATAAATAAAATAATTACTAATTGATTATTATTTTACCAAATCATGCAATAAATTGCAATACAATATTAATCGAAGAAACCGTCCGTTTCTTACATACAATTCAACGTGAAACATGCGCATAAAACGAGAGGAAAATGATGAGACACTTCGTTTTTCAGTAAAAACAGGATACTGTACATTCCGCAAGGACGAGGGTGTAAAGAACACTTCCATTTAAATAGAAGGGGTGTTTGAAAGAACGCTGATTTCAGCGTTACGCTTTCGAAATTCGATGTGGGTACCGCGGTACCCGGTCATTGAAGTAAGGGAAATTGACGCTAGGGTTAAGCAAAATATTATGTTTGCACTCTGATGAGATGCCAACAGACTGATGTACGTCCTGCTCTTTTAATTTTCTCTCCTTCATCCTCATATCATGGTTTTTTTTCAATAATTTCTGGTGTGTCTTAGCAAGAGAACTAGGACGATCAGTATAACCTGTGTTCATTTGACCAAAACGAAACTCAACAAACCTCTTGTGAAACATTTTATACGTAAGTACAAATTTGCTGTGACATTTAACAAGCCTGGATTTAATTTCTGCCAGCGTTTTGTCTGTCTAAAAGTAAGCCTTTGAAGGAATCTAAACGAGAAAGCGCCAATGATTTCAATGCAGTTGCGGCATCTCTTGGATTTTGCATGGATTTATCAAACGACACTATTGAATATTTTTGAATATACTTATTCGAAATAATATAGAAATATTCAGAAAATTTAAAATTTTGCATAATTTCTATGCATTTTTGCAAGTGTTTTACCCATATGTTGAAATTCCTTATTCGTGTTCTTAACCTTCTTGTGTTGTTGCAATGTAACATACACCTAAGGTGTTCGGGTCAAAAATGACCCAAGGCGTAATTTTCAATGTTGTTGTATTATAGTCACATTTTATATACACTCATGGACAAAAAAAATTAGCGCACCAAGAAGGAGTTGTCAAAATGAAACGAAATTTTACATACGTAATGACTACTTTGATATAAGTAAATGATAAGAAAATCAAAGAAGAAGGATAATTTATTTCAGAGAAAAAGGCAAAAGAACGGAGGAGTTAATACTCCGTTGGACCCCCTCTAGCGCGAATGCACGATGCGATACGATCGGGCATTGAGTCATACAAGTTCTGTATGATGTCTTGAGACATTTCGTTCCATATTTGCTGTAACCTTGCCTCTAGTTCGTTCAAACTCGTGGGATGCCCAACTCGTCGTCCCAAATGATCCCAGATATGCTCGATTGGAGACAAATCTGGGGATTGGGCAGGCCAAGGAAGGGTAGTAACAATTCGGAGATAGTCTTGTGACACTCTTGCCGTATGAGGCCGAGCATTGTCTTGTTGAAAAATGGCTCCTGGGAGCCGTTGCATGAGTGGCAACACATGTGGTTGCAGGATTTCATGAACATACCGCTGGGCTGTGATGGTGCCACGGAACAATACTAGGAGTGACTGTGTATTGTAGGCAATGGCACCCCATACCATCACGCCAGCTGTGGGAGCGATGTGTCGCTGTACAGCAAAGAAAGGATTGAAGCGTTCACCACGGGCTCTCCACACACAAACACGATTGTCATCACTTCCGAGATTGAATCTGGATTCGTCGCTAAGGAAGACCTAAAAGAAGACGCTAAAGGAGACGTCGCTAAGGTTCCATTCCGCTGCAGTCCAGTTTCCTCGTGCGCGGCAAAACTCCAAACGGAGGCGTCGATGGGTAGGCGTCAAGGGCAGCACACGTAATGGGCGCCGCGATACCAACTGTCCTTCAGCCAGGCGCCTTCGTATGGTTCGAGAAGACACAGAGGCCCCTAGTGAAGGTGCTACCTGTGCCTGGATGGTGGCCGATGAAGCAGTTGGCTGTACGCGTGCATTTCTTACGATGTGGCGGTCTTCCCGACGACTGGTCTGTCGAGGGCGTCCTGAGCCTGGTCTTCGTGTACATGACATCTCTCGGGTCCAGTGGTGCCAATACCTCCTCACAACACAATCAGAGCGGCCTAATTGACGAGTTACTCGCCTAGCTGACCACCCAGCTTCCATCATCCCGACGATTCTCCCCCTCTCAAACTGCTTATATTGTCTGCTTATATCTCAAACTGCTTATATTGTCTCAACTGCTTATATTGTCTTCGAACACGGCGTAATGGCATGTCTATCTCATCTCTTCCTTTGTAAATGATTCAGCACACTAAATCAAGCTTTGGTTACCTGTTTTATACTCCACAGAGTACGATGTTCAACGCCCTCTACCGGCTATACGTAATGCGCAATCACGCTGCATTTCTAATCATTTGCATATCTCCCCGACATGTACCTTCATTGCAAGTTTCGTTACGATCCCGCAATTATTTCTTGGTGCGCTAATTTTTTTGTCCATGAGTGTATATTAGTAATTTAATTATTTATTTAATTATCATTTTATCTACACTTTTATGTATTTGTATATCATTTAACATTGTTTTACAGGTAAGTTTTCATAACCATAAGAAAGCTTGAATTTAATAAATCACTCTGTATTTTTAAAATAAAATGCTGTAATTCAAATCTTCACACCTGAAAATCACTGTAAACTTTCAAATGCAATACAATGTACCACGTATTTTTTCTGTATTTATTGCATATTTTTTTTACATTCGTTTATTAAAAGAAGAAAGTTTGCACCTGAGTATATTATTTGTTTATTTTCGGTAGTAAAATTACACATTAATAAAATATTTAGAAAATATTTAGCTTACATCCAACAATACAATTTTGGACGCTTGAACAATCAATGGAGGAAAAGTCATAGAAAATTTGACAAATTCATTAGCTCCTATGTTTTTCCCTTTATATAGAATTGTTACACACTTGAATGTAATGTTTCTTACAAGTAAACTGTCTACCTTTGTTACACCTCACATGACTTTTGTTTTCAGTCTGTGTGCATAAGCGACATATTCCCCTTTTGCCAGTATTTGCTACATTTCCGGATTCTTCAGATTGGGATTCAGGTTGCCCTTAATTTCAAATAGTCATCGCCAATACTAGGGAAACCCTTGCAGATGTTTTCTTCCTTCAATGTGGTGGGTAACCAAAGTCATGCCAAGCCTCGCAATGAAGATTCTCCTTTTGTGAAATGTGTTCATCTTCCATTCAGGGTTGATCTTGATGAATAATAAGAATGCTTTATACTCAGAAATGTCTAAGATATTGGAGAAAACTACAATGAGCCATCTGTCGGTTTTTCTCCGACAGGAATAGTGGGAGGCTAGTTTATCCAAAGACTCCTCCTCCTTTGGCGCTGTTATAATCTAGAATGACACAAAGTCCCTTTGTGTCTGTATCTGCTATTTTCTGTGATGGTGAAGAATACTCCGGAGGACTAAGCACTTGTCTCTTTACTGACTCTACGGCTGTATGTTCCAGACATAATTGGTAGCGTTGTCCCAAAGTACCCAAAATTTTATACCGTACTTGGCTGGTTTGCTGGGTATGTACTGGCGGAAGGGGCACTTTCCTTGGAAAACTACCAGTTGTTCATTCACAGTAACGCACATTTCAGGGTTATACAACATAGGCAAAATTTCCACGCACTTGGTCCAAAGTCCTCTTATGGCTGCGAATTTGTCGGTTACCCATCTTCTTAGTCGGGTCTGCCTGCCATCAAATCGAAGAATCTTTGATATCATTTTGAATTTTTCTAAGGACATAGTTGCCCTGAATATATCCCATCCCGTTGTGGCATCCCACAGACTCTCTGTAGACTCATTACGATATTTATATACCCCAGACAGCAGCAGCAAGCCAATAAATGCTTTCAAGTCAACGTTATTCAAATTCTTTCAACTGTTACCTAACACCTTTTTTTCCTTCGACGATACAATTTTTAGTATTATATTCACAATTGCTAGAGGAAAAAAACTACATAAATGCTGAGTATTCGTCTTCAATTTTAGACGTGGCGTATGTCGTGGGCCCTGGATTCATGTTCATAACATTTTCTGCCTCCCGCCTACCACATGAAACTTGCGGTTCAGATTTCCATTCGATTTTACCATTTTTGCTAAATAGAGTCGCCGTCTAACTCGTCGACTGGTCAGATTCGTCGCTTTATAATGCCCCTTTATACAATCTACGAGAGTGGAAAGGAAAGAGCATGAAGCAAATACCGGTTACAGAAACTAGGAACTGCTAAGGACAGTGCAGTACTATTAGTGTTATTTATTGTGCCAGAATGAAAAATATATATAACGGAGAAGAACGAAAGCATTAATGCATTGTCGCAGCAATAATTGAATAATATATTAACAATTGCAGTGCTCATGCTGCTATGCTCGGAAATTCCACACGGGTCAAAATTGACCCGAACGACTTAAGGTCGATTTATATAGGCACGTGAAGGGAACGTAACGGGAACGTAACGGGAACGAGCCGAGCCCGAGCGCCGTATGCATGTGTTTATACAGAGACGGGAGTAGACGGGATAACGCAACTTTTGTGGCGGGAACGTGCTTCATTAGTTGTGAAAGATTTGTAGCGTCATGGCGCGGTTTCATTTTCCAGTTAAAAATTTAGCCATTATCACACTTTTGTTAGTGGAGGAGGAAGAGGAGAGCCAGGACCGTGCTTAGGGGTGGGCGAACTGGGCAACTGCCCAGGGCCGCCATTTTTATTTCTCATAGCAACACTTTTCTAAATGTTACGGGTTTTTAGAGAAATCCCTCAATTTTCGCGATTTCTATAATTCAACTTATAAAAATATATATGTTTAAATTTTTTCTAAAGAATCGCAGAAAGAATCTTAATTGACAAACTACCCTTTTGGTTCGAAAAATTTCTCGGTTAGAAAAACATGATTTATCTTCAATTCAGTTATAGTAAACCCTTGATTATCAATAATTTTTTCGATATCAGTTTCTACTATCTGTCAGTCACTACATACAGTCATTTGAAGAATTTTAAACCGTTTTGTCGGACTTTGTTCGTTTTCACGGAATAGTTTCAAACTGAGAAAAACGTGAACATATCCTTGTGAACGAATACTAATACCATTTGGTCAAATGTTTGGTATATTTAAAGCACACAATAGACAACACATTTCTCCAGGGAGTGTAAGACAAATAAGTAAATGCGCTCCAAACCTGTTGGGAAGAAAGGGGTCTGAAGGCTGAAGGAGTGGAAAAAATGACTTTTACTTGTTCTCTCTATCATTATAATGGATTTTAATTCCCACTTTTTCCACAATAATTGAAAATATTACAAAGCAGGTTCAATCAGAATCCTTTGAATACGGATTGTACGCCTGTCCTCCTTAGCACTTATTTCTAATGAAAATGATCTGTCGTCATCTTTGGAATTTTCATTTTTAATATACAATTTTGCTGCTCAGAAAGCAAGAAAAATTGCTTTAAAACCAACAAATCCATACATGTAAGTATTTGTTTTTTAATAATTTACACTTTCAAAACCGTGTAAATAATTTTCCATTGTTTCATTATTCATACAAATTGATTAAATTTATATTTTAGTGGACCAATTGTAATTTCAAGTATAATTTTCTCCTATTGCCTTCCAAATTGTCATTTTGAACTTTGGATCCATGTATTTTGATGAGCCAAATCGTATAAAACCTCTCACCAGCTCAATGAGTGTTTCATCATCCATATCAAATATCAAACATAAACAACAGTATGTAAATTATATTTTGAATAGCCACTTTTTACCTTCTGCCATGAACGAGAGACGACCGAGCAGTGAACGACTTCCGGTCCATTGGCGCCGATTCTCGGACGGGAATCGGCCGAGAATCGGACGTGTAATCGGTATGGCGCAGTATGAAAAGCTCCATTGAAAAACAGGGAGGAAATGATTACGACGACCCGTCGCGCGGTCGGATCGTTCCCGTTACGTTCCCTTCATGTGCCAATATAAATCGACCTTTATGTATTACAATTTGTATTGTTAACAAACTACCGTTTGAAAAAAAATTCACATAACTGAATATTTACTATGACTATAAAACCAAAGTCACAATATATTTTTGAAAAATTCGACAAATTGTAATAAATCTATACGAAATAAATTTGTTATAGGTCAAAAAAGACCCGAACACCCTAAGAAGGTTAACTGCTATTCGATATTATAGTGCAATTCAAAACCACCCTTTGAAGAATTAATGAATTAATCACTTTAGTAAAAATGAGAAATACGTATGTTGTTTAAATCAAATATTTCCTATAATATTAATTTCTTAAATTTTAAATGGCTATTTTTATTTCCTTTTTGCGATAAGATAGGTCAGAGAATAATTATTTGTAACCATTCATTAATAACAGAAATTTTAGATTAAAAAAGGTTGTTTTTTAATTATTATAGAAATATATTCTAGGAACGTCAACCTAGGTAAGTATCAAAAATATTTATGGAGGTCGAAAAAGTAGATAAGATATTATGATTAATTACTATATAAAATGAGCCCAACATAAAAGAAAGATGACAAGAATAAAAATAAATACATATTTATTTGTTATATAAGGATTGGATATTTTATGTCTAAAACTGCCAAATCACTCTATCTAGATTTCTTTGACCTTAAAAAGCGTGGTCTCAAACCAACCGAATGCTTATTTTTGTCAGTGCGAAACATTATTAGTAATTTGAAGGAGTTAGGAACTAAGTGAATTAAACTGCCTCTCCATGTAAAACTACAAGAATTTTGTATTACATGGACAACATAAGCGTCGGTAAAGAATTACACAGGTCATCAGTGGTTTTGGTGCTGGAGTATTTAGAGCCGATTTCATATGAATTTGATGCCCTGAATTTAAATATGGCATCAGTTTTTACCTAGGAGCTCAAATTTCTAAGATATAACATTTTAGTGAAATATATGTTACACTATTTTAAGTTAAATCCATGGATCAAATTAAAAAACTAAACACTGAATTTTTTATTATTATTATATTTTTTAAAAATTTTAAAGGAACATAAAAATCATACAGAATATTGCAGTAGTACTTATCTAATTACAAAGAGCAAGAAAGAGGAAAAAGTCATCGATGAAACCAACTAGTCACTGAACACTTCAGAAACTTCTTTTCCGTGACAATGTATTTTGTAACAGTCCCTTTTTAAACTCCAGCAGTAATCTGTCAACCTGTGCATATCCCAGAAGATATTCCATCATTCTTGGTAGCAGTCCTCCATAGTTTTAATATCTTAGTGAAATCTTTCACCTTTTTCCTCACTGGTGTTTCCTAAATTGTCAGGAAAATGTTTTAAGTGGCTGTGTAAATAGTGCACCTTAATGCTCATGTTACACCCAAGAGATCTGAAACTGTTTAGCCTTTCGTTTACAAGTTAACATAGTTTTCAGCTTTGCATTTGCCCAGAAAATTTCCGACACCTGCAACCAATGAGGTCCAGGCTTTTCAACTCATCCTCGTTCATTGAATTTACGAAGGCAGGATCCTTAATGAGTTGTCTTATTTGTGGGCCGTCAAACATTCCTGCTTTAATTTTTTCCGTACTCAACCTAGGCCTTTTCCCCCCTATATATGCAAAGCATGACCCGTTCATATCAAGAGCCTTTACAAACTCCTACATTAGGCCCAGCTTGATATGCAGTGGAGAAAAGATGATTTTCTCGCGCCCAACTAAGGGGTCGTTAATGACATTCTTTTCCCCAACGTCCATGTTTTATCTCTTATGCCACTCTTTACTAACCCAGTGGTGTGTTTTGTGCCTGCTATCCCAGAGACACATGATGAAAGGATATTTGGTGTAGCAACTTTGCTGTCCAAGGAGAAAGTTTACCATTTTTAAGTCCACACAAATCACCCATTGATGTTCATGATACTTTGTTTTATCCAAAACCAAAGCTATGATGTCATATTCTTCTTTCATTTTCGTTGAGTGAGCAATTGGTATTGAGCCATATTTGTTCCCATTGTGTAGAAGGACACATTTGAAACTTCGCTTTGAGCTGTGAATAAATAGGTGCCAATCATCTGGGAAATATTCAGGAAGACCCATTTTTCCCAGGAGTCCAGTTCCCCAGGAGGACAAATCACCCATACTTGAATGTATTGAATAGATAAGAAAATATTGATAGATAAGTGGATGTACAGTAAAACCTTGTTTATCCGGCTCTTGTTGATCTGGATCCACGGATAATTCACATCAGATTTGTAGACATAGTTTTTATTTAATGTTTACATTAGATAATAATTTTTCACTATGATAGCAAGAACGTAACTACAAGTATGCCAAATATTCGCTGTTTAGTTTGATTCAATGTACAGTTCCTTCATAGACTGTACAATAAATTATGGAAATAAAATACTTTTTGTTGAGTTTAAGAAAGCTTTACTCGACTTACCAATTCTTTGTTAAGAAATGATATTAAAAGTTATTCTTATATTTTTATTGTCTTGTAAACAATACTATGCAATTTTTTTACAAAATAATGTACGACTTATTAGTTAAGGATTTTGTATTGACTATTACCCATATTAATCGGATTATCCAGAGTTTTGATTTCCCTGATTACCTATGGTCCCAGTAAGTCCGGATAGACGAGGTTTTACTGTATCTAAAAAAGTAGAGCTGTTAGAGAAAAACCGATTTCATATTTAGATTCAGAGCCCAAAATATCGCTAAAATCAGTTCTAAAATCCTAGGCACTAATTTTTTTTTTGTAGCCCTGGGATTTTTCTTTGAAATCTAGTTGGATTGGTTACATTTACATTAATAACAAAATAAAAAAAACCTCTTGCAGAAGACATATTCAAAGCTTTTAACGTAGGATTACGTCCCTCCATAACGGTCCTCCGGAAAGCAAAATTTCAAATGTCCCATGTCACGAGTTATAATTTTGTCAGAGCGCCAAACACAGTCTGTATCGCTTGGGCAGTAAACAGAGAAATAGAAAAGTACCAAAATGCGTCAAAATTTTGACACACACACACACACACACACACACACATATATATATATATATATATATATATATATATATATATATATATATATATATATATATATATACAGAGAGAGAGCGATACATATATACATAATACATACATACATGTATACATACGAAAGAGGTAATCAACTATAAGTAATCCTACGTCAATAATTTTTTCTAATGGTATGAAGTCTAGAATATCCAAATTTTATTGTTCTATCTTCATATTTTATTTTATTGTTCTACCTCTATATATTATTCTACTGTTTACTTTGATTCTGCCTAATCTTCCAGCAATCATCATCTTTTCTTCACTTTAAATAGCTGGCTTTTCCGGAATCTTTTGATTTTTGGACAGTTGTGCTTACAGTTACAAAGGTATGTTAACTATACTTAGGCCGCATTAAGCTCACAATTTTGCGGGGTACGGGATCGCTCTGCTTACATTGGGCAGTCATGTGCTTATGGGGTTACTTTATATTTCATGAAGCAACGTGTTTCGTGGGGGTGCATTTTATCGCAAGGCGAATAAATCGAGCATTGTTTGACGGTATCTTTGCATGCATGTCATTAGATAAAAAATAGATGCACTGGATTTTGTTTAAAATTCTGTTCATCCCATCCCAAATGTTCTCACTTAGCCGAGAATATCAATCCTGTTGGATGGTTTTCCTGTCTGCGGCGTTTCGCGTCTTACTAATGATCGAGTTCCGGGAAAAAGACCCTCAGATTGATATGATCTTTACAATATCTGTACGAGATTCTGAAATTATCTGTTCCATTGGAATCTTTTCCCGTCTGTCGCGTTTCGTGTCTCGCTAATGATGGAGTGCCGGGGAAAATTCATTCAATGTGATACCTCCCTTACTTTATCGAGCGAGACACATATGATTTACTACCAGATGAATACTTAGTTGGGAAGTTGACGGTCCCCACCCCTGCCGAAATCCCCAAATAACTTAATAAAGTGCAAACACCCTTTACCACTCATCTTGCTATTAATCAGTTTTTTCTTCATCTAAAATTTAATGATAAATTGAAATTCCAAGTTGTGACATTCTGCTTGCCGTACAAATGTGCTGACTGTCGAACAATAAGTTATATTCTGATATTTACTAAATATTGCGCTGATTAACCGGGTATCCTTATAAAGACTACGCTGTCTCGTACTTCCCCATTTACAATTCTTAGCTCTTCTTATATCGCGACTAGCTATCCCTAGAGATGAGACCCAAATCCTAAACTCTCTGGACATGTACTCATGTTTAAGCCGCTTTATTGTACAATGCAATTAATTTTGTAGTCTTACACCTTTGCATGATCTGGATAAAGAAATAATACTTGTAATGATAATTAAGTGTTAGTTGATTTCTACTAAATACTCTCATGAATCCTACATGTAAAAAATTACTTTTTGTAATCTATAATGTTTTCGTGGGTAAAAATATAATTCAAATCTACATTGAAATCAAATAATGTATTAAATTTATTGGAATAAACACCCAGTTTTGCGTTTCAGCATTCTCACTTCAAAGGACTGTGCTATTAATAAACTGCATAGTTCTTTGAATTGGGTATTCAATTTCCTGGGAATACTTGCATTTCGATAATTGCGTCGGCAATGATAAACTGATAGAAACTCTTATTTCACTATGCTTTTAACTATCAAAACATATACTAGTTCAAAGAATTACTAAAACAAATAGTGGTTTTAAATGTTGTTTATACAAACAAATAAAATAGGCACAAAATTCGATGCAGATAATGTAATGTTTTCAGTTATTATTTTTTATGTCTGGAAAATTCAGGAATGTAAATTAGTCCAATCACTTCGCTTTTTTGTAGAGATGTATTCCCACAGATTTGCGGCACTCTATACTTGTTAATTTAAAAATAATAATTATAAATACTTCGTTTGGTAGTGCAAGTACATACATGAGTATTATTAGAACATGCTCTTTATTAATCTAATGTTACAGAAAAATTCTTCGCAGTTTTTAAATGCAACGTCCCCTGATAGCAATCTGAAAATTATTTTTATTAGGTTCATAAAAAAATACGTGATTGAAGAGTAGCGAAACATATATTCAGTATTTTGAAAATATGCAAATTCTTATCTTGTGGAAGCCCTAACAATAGTTGTTAAGCATTGGGACTCAAATAATCGGAATATACAGTCACGGTGTGACTAAAAAAATTACAGTGCCTTCGCATAACGCTAGAACCTTGTTGCAGCTAGTCGGAGCTATTGGGAAACATATATTTATAGAACCCCCCCCCCCCTCCTCTTTGCGTTTCATTGTGACAACGTCATGTCGCTTTTCCGAGGTAACCTTACACAGCAACAAAGTTGATTCTTTTTGCAGTGTAATGTTTGATGTAACCTTATAATGCCATACTGACATTATTACAAAAATTAATCAAAAGAACATTTTCGTCGTCTCAATATGCTCCAGTATTATAGTGTCGTATCAGCCACAGTGCTAGTTATGCTGTTAAACCGAATTTCGTATCTTTAGCTTAAATTTTGAAGAAATGCCAGGTATGCAATTGAAAGGTGATATATGTATATGCACCTTAAACGAAAGGTCCTTTTAATGGGTTTCATAACTGTCTCTCCGGTAAAGTTTTTAATTAAAAAAAATATTAACAGTGACGTATATAGTGAATAACAGTTCTAGAAACATAGTATACAATTCTTAAAATTTTTCTGTATTTCTAATAATCAAAAAACCTCATGCTTTGCCTAATAAATACGTTCTAGTGAGGATTTCATTTCTAATGAAGCAGGAAATCAGTTCTTCTGGAGTAGGAATTCAATTTAATTATGTTATGTGATTGTGCTGGAAGTCTTTTGTTTGGGATTTATTACTCACCTTTCACTACAAAACAATTATTTTTCAGCTAGTCTATTGACGTTCATCTATTATTCCATTAAATTATGACAAACAGGTAGAACTTATTCCTACATTCTATAACATTAAATTAAACCGTAATTATTTCAACTCTTCATAGATGAAAATTTTCATAATTTGCATGGAATATTACCTACTGTCCTGATTTAATTCCACTATTAAAAACCTTGTAATTCTTATTTAGTTAGGATTTTTATGTTGCTCTTGCAAGTGGAAGAGGGACAAATTTAATGCTTTTGTTTCATAAGTTAAGGTTTAGTTAATTTCACTCAAACACTTATAAAATGAAATTTGCTTTAATGATGTTTTAACCTAAATTGTGGGACTTCATGGTACATTTTATTAACACAAAACGTTTGGTTTAAATACCTTATTTCATCTTTAATAGTTTTAAGACTTAAAGAACATTTAACTGTCTCGCTGATGTCTTTTAAAGAAATAAAACAAATTTTAAGTTTGCTTAAACAGAAAGTATTTGGAAAAAGGACATTAATTATATGATTTACAACATCAGAACTTGTTAGACAATGATAAATAACTTTCAATTTGAGAGCAAGCTGAAAAAGAAATTTAAAGGAAACTATGTTCAATATGAAGCATAGGAACCTATGATTTTCAGCTCCTATTACTCATTTTTATTGGAGAAACTTTCGGCAACTAAAGTAATAGCTCTTTTCCGTAAGGAAAAACATAATTTAAAATTTTATACACTCAAATAGACAATATAGCTTGATTTAAGGAAGGAAGGTATTTCTCGCTATCTGCGTAAAATATTTAAATGATGATTTTATTCGCATTAAGGTTTTTAGGATAGTATAATGTTAGCATGCATATAATCATTATCGTTATTTATAAAGCAGAATAATATATATATATACACACCCGCATATATATATATATGTATATATATATATATATATATATATATATATATATATGTATACACACCCGCATATATATATATATATATATATATATATATATATATATATATATATATGAAAGGTGAAATACAATAAAAATTGTAACTTTTTTTTAGCAATGGAATTCATCTCATTATTCACTCATGACAGCACGGCGTACAGCAAAATATGTCAATATTGTGAATTAAAAAATAGCGTCTATTTTAATTTAAAAACAATTGTTAGTTAAAAAGAATAGTACTATCTAATCCCACATGCCAAATTCGTGCAATATTTTTCGTGAGTGAAGCAGATTTTGGAAGAGAGACATCTGATTTATTTTTTTCACGTATAATACGAATTTCTGCCACGATTGTTCAATGATTATTATTACTCTATAACTAAATATTATTTTGAATAGAAATGCACTACATAAGCTATGGAATTCACTTGAAATATTCTTGTCACCAGAAGATTCTAGCTGGAATGACTATAACTGCAGTGTCCACAGGAGCAGGCTCAGTTCGTTCTTTTGGTAGGCCATCCAAAATTTTTCTTACATTGGCTCTCGACATTTGTAAAGAACATTTATTTATTATAAGGAGGCTTCGAACGCATATTTATACAAGAAAACTATTGATAGCAATCATAGTAAATATCATGCGATTAATAAGTTTGAGTGAACAATATCTTTGGTTATTGGTATAAAAAAGTCCATCTCTGGAGCATTGGCTGCAAAAGATGATAGGTTACAACACAGGAGCAGGCTCAGTTCGTTCTTTTGGTAGGCCATCCAAAATTGTTCTTACATTGGCTCTCGACATTTGTAAAGAACATTTATTTACTATAAGGAGCCTTCGAACGCATATTTATAGAAGAAAACTATTGATAGCAATCATAGTAAATATCTTGCGATTAATAAGTTTGAGGGAACAATATCTTTGGTTATTGGTATAAAAAAGTCCATCTCTGGAGCATTGGCTGCAAAAGATGATAGGTTACAATTTGGGGCAAGGAGTTAACACTATCGGATTTCCTCACATCGCTCGGATGGTTTGGTGTTCAGGTAAATGGCTAAAAAGTTCCTAGTCATGGGCTCAATTTCCGTTATTGGCATATAGGTGATATCACTTATTCTGCAAAAGAGACATAATTAGCCGTTTATGCTGAAAGAAACCTGTGACTTTAAAGTCAGGGTAGTTCTCAATAAACTTTTATCTCTATTTTTCTCCTTAAAGTCATAAGTATAATTCTGAAAACTGAGAATTGTTGAGAAATTTTGTACCAGAAAATTTAATAAATTGCTCTAGTAAATGGAGAAAGTACTTTGAATACATCTTTATTTTTTTTACATGGTAAATTTTTTGTTGTCCTATGAAAAAAAGAATAATTAAAACAAAGGAAAGCATAACAAAATATCCAACATTTGAAAAAAAATAAACCTAATTCAAATTAAATTGATTCTCTCTGATAAATAAATGACGCTATTTATAAGGAAATTTTATTTATTAGTTTCCCCAGATTGCTTTTCTATGAAGCAAATCATTTGATTAAGAGAGAATATAATTATATTTTCCCACGTTATGAATTATTTTTTACATGATTCAAATTCAATTATATCGACTCACCTCCATGTTTTCCGATAACTAAAGGCCAAAAATATGTTTTGCTAAGGAATTGCCTCGTTGTAGTTGAAAAAGAAATAACATAGAATCAGTATTGAATTACAGGGCTTATTATTATTAATTAAGTTAAAAATCCATTAACAAAATATTATGAATAATGTAGAATTGGTAAATTGAAACATACTTAGAGAGATATTGGCTCACTCATTAAAATCTAGTTATTCAAAGAAAGTATTTATGACTAGTCAATAATTAACAAAAGAAATGCAGAAATACGAATTGATGTCTGCAGTAATGAATCACAATGTATATTCTAAACATTTTCCATATCAAACGTTCAAGTAATTTTGAAGTGCTATACCTAGGAAGATATTTAGATCAGTACAGATCTTCAAGCACTATTAATTTTGATTGTTTAAATCCTTAGCAAAGAATAGATCCTGTTTTATTGATTTTTTTTAAAGATGGAGCACAATTCCTTTCATATATCCTTTAAAACAGATGTCGATACCATGTATTTTGCAGAAAGGCGTTAAGAATATGTTTTACCACGGAAAGTATTTGACATTAATACCCGAAGCTTTTTAGTGTAACGAATTAAACTCTTAAATATCCAAATACCTTAATGTAGCACAAATGCATTTGTGTATTATCTATGTTGAGAATCACAACCAATGCTTCCCCTCTTGAGGAAGATCAATAATTATTGGTTCAAATCAACTGCCAAATTAATATTTTTGTGAATTTTAAGGTGCTTTGTATTTTTGATTAGCGTGTTACACAAGTTCGTGAAGGAACTATCAAGAAATTTTCCAGTCAGTAAGATGTCTGTAGAATTACCAAAGACCCTATAGGGTTACATACACCTTCTATTATATATTCTTGAGTTTCTTTAATTTTATCGATTATTAATAGGAATGAGAATCTAAAGGCATAATTTTTGTACCTATCACAATGATGTAGAGCCAACAACTTTTATGGAATTTTAATATAAGATGCTTTGTTAAGCCAGAAACTTTAGACGGTACCCTTTAACATAAAATACCTTTTGAGCCAGCAACTTTTATAGGTGCATTTTAATGTAATAGTAACTGTGTAATATTTTCTCAAATGTATTTTATTTGCCTCTTTGTTCCTATGTATTTTAATCCAAAATACCAAGAAGTTTTTAAGTCCTTTCCTGCGATATGAACAGAGTTCATTATAATCATCATCAATGTTCTTTTTTATGTATCACAAAATATACGTTAAACAAAAACAAGTTGCAGGACTTTATTCCACTACTGATTAAATTAACGACCATAATGCAACCTAAAATAATTAAATATTTCTTTTTCCTCTTAATTTTTTCTCCGTTTAAACCGCATCAATTTTTTTTCTCCGCTTAATTCGCAAAAATATAATTGGTGACAAATCCTGACATCTATAAAAACAGAGAGAGATATATCACACAAGCTACTTATATTCTCTCAATTTTTCACCAGATTTTTATTCAACGGATCGATAGAGTTGCAAAAAAGTAAAAAGTGCTATATGATCCGGGAGAGAAAAAAAGTGCGAAGGTCATAAAACTAGAGTAACGGGGAAACTAACTGACAAAATTTCCCAATAATAAAAAAAAATAACTGTCTGGATTACTGTAGGAAGTATATTGGTTAAAGATTGGAAAAACCTTATCTTAATTATCTATGTTTCTGCGTGGTATGATATTATGTTTACGAGTTAATTAAATGTATAGTTCTATTTCGTTTTAGAAAAGACTTTAATTGACTTATTATTTAAAATAATCTAGGTACCAAATACAAAACTAATGCCTTTCGTTTCATAATATGAAATTAAAATCTATTTTTATATTAAAATTATTAAAAAGTAAAAGTTTAATTAACCTTTAAGTAATTGTTTGTTTTATAGACAAATAAAAAAAATACTTCTAATACATTATATATATATATATATATATATATATGTATAACTGTTTCAAGGCCAAATATTATGATAACCTTATTCAGAAACGTTCTAGGACGGATTTTTTTTAATTCTTTACCTGTGATATCCAAACACAAGAAATAGAGGTTATTCGGTCCCCTGATATATGTTCTGAATAGACATGGCCTTGGAAGTATTTCCGTGTGAACTCACTGAGGTGTAGGACTATGCTTTGCAACCCACTGTTCGGCTTGTTGGCATATTTAGTTGGAAGTTACACAAGTGATGTGATGGACTCGGACTCCCAGCAGAGAGTTAAGTTTAAGCTCTCCGTTTAGCTAAGGAAACCCCTTAGTGAAACATGGTTACAAGGCAAGCATATGGCGACGAAGCATTTTCGCGAAGCCGTGCCTTTGAATGGCACAAAAGGTTACCATCAAACAAAACGTCAAAGTGCCGGATGGCGAGGTTATGGTTTACCAGCCTTCAAAAAAATAAAGTAGCAACCATCGAAAACAAAGGCAATTTGATCGCAATTTTTGATGTTAGAGGTTTGGTGCGCAATGAATATCTGCCTGCAGGACAAAAGATAAACCAGAATATTTACACTGACGTGCTAAAAAGTTTGCGTCAAGAAATTCAGCAGAGCCGTCTTCATTTGTTGACATTTGTACAGTGATTCCTATTATACGACAATTCGAGGTCACATACTGCTGTATTAGTCCAGGCATATATGGCCAGACATCGAAACCTTACTCTACAGCAACCCTTATATTCTACCTACCTGTCGTCGTGGGATTTTTGTTGTTGTTTCCCCTTGTGAAAATGCCGCTGAAAGAAAAACGTCATAAAGATATTGCAGCAATCCAAACGGCTGTGACAGATATACTGAGCAGCATCACGGATGAATATTTTTCTGCTTGCATCCATGAACTCCATAAACGGTGGTAGCTGTGTATAAATAGCTGAGGAGACTACTTCGGTGAGACCTTGGACCATTACTTATTAGGTTGAACAAGTCAATTTTTTTACGAGCTCGGACCTGGAACTTTTTCTGACAAAAAGTTATATTATATCAATTTTAATCATAATAACAAAAATCTCTAAGTGAACTTTGCAAGTTTCGAAATGAATGGTTTAAGCGATTCTATGATTTCTCTCTTGTCGAATAATCTTGAGATATAACTTTCTGCGAATATCAATTCACACAGGAGTTATTAAATCAATAGTTAATATAACTAAGAAGCTAATTTCGTGTGAAATTGAGTTGTATAGCTTGGAATGACTCAAAATTTGCATTTAAACAGACACCACGCAATGAACCATGAATTCCAATTTAATCGAAGTTTGTCTTAAAAAGTATTATTAAATAAAGAATTACGTACTAAAAATATATCATAGAATGAAATTCTAGCATATATATTAATTTCTTTTCTCGATGGGTTTTAATAGCTTTATTCATTCTCAAACTTTGATGGAAATGTTACATTGATGACATTCAATTGTGTTCACTAATTATACGCCATTTGATAATTAAAATTTGCTGTGCATAATATTTTAAATAAACTATATTCTCCGTATTTTCAAAAAATGTTTTTATTTTTGCTATATAGAATTATTCTTGATAAAATTGCATTTCAGTGAAAATAAATTGCATTTCGACGGTTTGGGTTCCACTTTTTCGGACTTTTTAAGGAGCATAATCCATTAATGTGTCTAACATGTAGTCGGTCTCTATATTTATAGCCTCCGAGATATCGGCAGGTTGGAATTTCCCCTTGAAGGTGAAGTATTACGGAAACCGACTATAGACTCTGCTGCCTTGAATGTTTTTATTTTGATTTTTACAACCCCTTGATTTCACTTTTGACGACAAAATTCAATTGGCAACCCTCTCTATTGCCATTTGGCGATCTTTTCTTTTCAGAACTGCTTCCCCCTTCTCTTCTAATGAAGTTAAAGCACTTACTACAAAAAATCATGGATTTTAACCGATATATTTTATAAAAAAATATTAAAAAATTAGAACTGAAACATTTATTAGAGGAATCACATTAATAATAAAAAATGTCTTTTTAAACTTAAGTACGCAAGTATAGCGCTGCATACTACATAATATTCATATGAACTTTAAAGACTTATTTACAAAAAAATATCTTCTAAATTATGTTTGATTTAAATATGCCAAAAACAATATGAAAAAATTAAAAACATGTATTTACAAAATACACACCTGGTCTTTACGCTTTACTCCTTTATTCCCGTTTTTGCCCCCTCATAACATCGAAAAATGTATCTTCCCACCATCTGTGGTGCAAAGTATAAAACTGCTAAGATATCGTATAAATATATAGGAAAATATATCATGTAAGAAGTCTGCTATTAAAAGTAGATTGAAGATATATGATTGTTCCCTAAAAAAGTGGAGAAATCTACTTTTTATTAAAAATTTTAAATATGCTTCTTGTGGGTCAAGAGTCATATGTTTATTAGGAATATTGGGAGTTTCGTTTTTTTTCCCACGGTTTGTGGGCTCCTTTAAGTACCATTAAATGAAGGAAGTAAATTTCAACACAAGTGAAAATTTTATGAATTTATGCATTTATAATTGGGCTGTCTTTTATCTATTTAGTGTTATGAAGAATCCATTCGCAGGGTAAAACCTACTTGCTAATTGCTGTCTAAATATATGACATATGAATGACATTTCATTTAATTTCTCATTCTATTAAGATACGTCAGCATTTGTACTTTATTATTCGTTCTGAAGTAAGCTATTTGCGTATTATTCTGACAGTAGATATGTAGACTGCATAATATGTTTTTACAGTGTGAGATAACTTGGATATCCAAAGTAGCTAATGATGAAAATCTTTAAAGTAGTTTATCCCCGTTTCTAATTTCTGTATGTATAAGCATTTCCCTCTTAGTGAAAGTTCCTGCAGGAAATACGCTACTATGATATCTAAAACTAACTTTTCCATTCTCATAATCACGTAGTGAAGCTGTGACGTCACACTCCGAAAGAGGTTTCACATTTTTAACAGCGTTTAAGTTACGTATTAATAGGTTCCATGCATCACACCTTAATTTGTTTCGTACCAACTCATGATAAAAATCGGTTATACGAAGTATTTTTCTTAAACTACTTGTATTTTGTTCTGATGCTACGGGTAGTATCCACGAAAAATACAAGTAAGTCATATATCTTAAATTTTCGGAGAAATGCCTATTCCGAGTGGATAACAGTCAACTTGAATTTGACTAACCAAATTACAACACGCCAATGTAATCGGACCGGTTTATACAAATCTTGATCGATATATTGTGAAATTGCACACCTGAATCTTAAAGTGTTGACGCACCCGAAACGTGACTTCTCATTTGTATCGATTTATGCCATATTCAAACACGGTGCTTTCTATTACGTTAGCATAGTAGAATTTGATGCCCTGAGAAGATCCACATTAAATTGTGTTTTTACAGTGACACCAAAGAAGTGATACGTTATAGAGATACATCAAGTTTGACGGTTCCTGTTGCGTGGATACAAAGATACATGGCAGAAAAGAAAAAAGAAAAACAAATATTTTGGGTTTGGGGGGAGGCAGCGATATTGTGCGAATTGAAAACAAGACATTGATCTACATCATGATCTTATATGGTACAGGATAAGTGATACAGCGTCGTGACGCAAGCATGAATGCGATTTTATAAGTTATAAAAATGCTTCTCAAAGAAATTTAGTTATGAATTTAATTATCTGTTTAAAAAGTATCACATCTGTAGAAAAAACACTCAATAATTTTTTATCCATAAAAAACTGTGTTTAGAAATTGTCAGACACGTGTATGTAAAGAAAGACAAAATAATTATACTAACAAACCGGATTCCTTTAAGGATTAAAATATAATTATTATTTCTTTACTCTAAAAAATTAAAACTTACTACTATGCATACTAAATATATTAGTGTTTAAATATATCAGTTCCCCGTCAAAGGTATTTTATTTAGGTCTAGTAAATTATAAATATTTCGCTGTTACAAAATTGAAATTTTTACACATAAACATATTGATTACACAGTAGCTTTTAAATCTGTAAAAATTCATAACTTTTACATAAATTTTGATTCACTTAAAATTTAGGGGATATAAATTAAAAATCTGTTTAAAAGTACACTCTAATGGGAAATTTTCCTGCTGACGATGGCACTCCAGCTTAAAAAAATATATTGCCTTTATTCAAAACTTTCATTAACAAGATTTTCTCAGTATATTTAGATTACAGACACGAATATATCAAACCAGTCAAAAATTTAAAAATAGAAATTCAATTTCGTCATGCAGAGTGTCTCGGTTAAAGAATCTATTCTTTTAGACTTTGTTTTATCAATACATATGGAGAATCAAACACATAAATGAATGCATTATTTCTTTACAGTATGATTTAGTTCCGATAATACACCTTCAGTAGGTACGTAAAATCCTTTCTCCCTTGTTATTTACCTTGAATTAATTTATTAAATTTTGATCACCACTATTTTATCTTGTCTTAAATTCCATACGTCTCTGGAGAATCTTCTCTAAAAGCAAACATAAATTAAACTGAGACAGACAGCAGAAAACTATGCTGCAACTGCCATATATTCAAGCCTTGAAATGATTTACAGTTTTTTGATTACGGGTTTTACTGTTTTGAGCCCTTGCTTTTACGAGGAATCCGAAAGCTTCGGGGTTCAAGGAAAGGGAAAACTAATGATTGGGTGTGCTTTTGTTTTTGTTTTAGAAAAATGAACTGTCTACATAAAGGAAGACCAATCCTTCTCCGTTTCTTTTCCCTTATCTTAAAACTTCCTGCCTTCACAAAATTTTCAAAACCTTATTGAATGAAAATAACAAACCCTTATATTTAAAAATGTTAGCTGAGTATATATTTCACCTAGAAAAAGGGGCATATTTTCAGGCTGGTGTTTCTGAAACTGCTGTTTTAAAATAATAGTGGATTCTAAGGTTATTTGAAGTCGGATTCACTGAAATGTAAAATAAAAAGTATGATATACTCCAGTTTATGAAATTCCTCGAATAAACATTGTATTGTAGCAGCAGTCATGTAATTTTTTTAAAAAATCTCGTTTTTCTTTTGATATCGTAAGACATTTCAAATGGATGTAAGTAATAAAGTCATTCTCGTCCGTATAAGATATAGAAGACAAACTTAAGAATATTTTGTATAAGATATGTATTACAAAGTTCATTGCGAGGTATTTGTTTTTAGGAAAGTTCGCGTGCAATGTATGCCTTCATTTTCCTTCAAAAATAGCAGAGCTGTAGATTTCATTCTTCTAGTATCAAAATATACGTGGATATATGTAGAACAGTGGTACGTGTACCCTGAGGTACATGCGAGCAGCTATTGAGGGTGATTAACGAAATTTTTACCTTCGGTTGATTTTCGAAAACAAAAGAAACTAAAGATTTTCTGTCTGACACCATGAAAAAGTTCCGAAACTGATGTTTTAATCTGTGTACATTTAGAAAATTCATTTTTTTCATTTTATCAGGATCAATTATTTTATTAAGCTCTTATAAATTTAAAATACTCTAAAATAAACTGAAAATGTTACTTTGCTACTGTGTAAAAAGCAGCTTTATTGCACTCGCAGGATCCCATTCTATATCTACGGTAATGAATAATTCCAACATATTTTTAATTCCAGATTTTTTATTTTGTATTACTTTCAAAACTGCCTCAATACTACCTCAGGTATCAGTAAAAAGGGTTTTAAACCTCATAATTTGTGCACACTTTATTGGGGAAGGGTGGGTGGGTCATTGCATGAGACACTTAGTTTATGACAAAGGGGTTCCCAACACACGACACATAGCCCGACATAGCAGCTAAGGCCTACTGGAGTTAAATCCATGTCGATGAATATGCTGCCTCTACAAATTAGACCAAACACACTTGGGACTTTCTGATATACATTTTTAACGTGCCCATATCCGACGTAGTCACGAGAGCATTTAGTATTGCTTGTTGGATCTCGAACAAGCAACCTGAGAACAAGCAACCATCGGTGACCACCCTCAGTTCGGGCGTGCTAACTACTCAGGCGCTTCAAACATATATGACTAAGGGGCTATGTAGAAATCATACCTTCTAGGGCAGGGGTTTTAAACCTATTGTCATGATCCCCAAGGAATTAGTCGCTACGGTTTTATTCGATTAAAATAACTTTTTTGAGTATTTCAGAGAAAAATTTTGTCGGTTTTATTTAACATGAAATAATAGGGCATTGATATCTTTTAAAGAAAAAAGTTTTATTCAAAGCGTAAACTCAGTTCCTCAGAAATCTATCACCTTTATTTTGTGGTAAATGAAAGTCGCGGTGATATACTACGTACAGTAAACAAATTCTAAACGTCAGTTTTCTTTCATATGACTGTGCTGTCACTGATGGCATTACTACTGCAGTTTCCCCAACGGAATAGAACAATTTTATTTAGATAAGAGTTTTTCTGTTATATAATGCTGAATCCATACTGCAGGTGAATTGTTATTTTGAGATTCTATCTTTTTATTTATTTATTTTTATTTTATTTTATTTTATTTTTTTCACGCCTTTGACTGAAGATGAATGTTTCTTAATGTTCTACATTTCTTACAAATTTAATATTTGTTCAATTAAACATATGGTTGGAATTAAATTATGGAAAATGCCTTTTAGATTATTTCCTTTATGCTTTTTTTCTTTTATTGTTTCATTTGAAATCTCCTCATGCACCACAAGGTATAACATGAGGCTTACAGAAGTAAGTGAAAAACACAAAACAAGAAAAAATTAAACATTTAAATTGCAAACAATATTTCGCAAGACAGCAATAATTTCAACACTCTTAACGAGATCAGAAAGAACGGGAGGCCAACAAATGGACAGACGTCTCATGTCCGCCTTTAATATAGCTCGGGCACTAGCATGTAACTTGCAGTGAAAAAGAAAATGTTCAACATCTTCATCAGCATCACCGCAAGCACAAAGTCCACTAGTCACCAAATTAAAACGAATCAAATAGCTCTTGAAATTTCCATGGCCAGTTAAAACTTGAGTTAAGTTAAAGTCAGTTGAAAAGTGCTTACACTTTAAACGCTGAAAAATAGTTGGAAAAAATCTTTTTGTCCACAATGCCTTTGACGAAGCAAGAAATTCAGTATTCCAGTCCAAGACAGTTTTTTCCCTAGCGACACGCTTCCAGTGAGACTCCGGGACAGACATCACTAAATCTATCTCTTGAAGAGTCGCTTCTTTCGCCAACTGGTCCGCTCTTTCATTGCCAAGATTGCCAGTACGGCCCCGAATATAAGAAAAATGAATCTCAACAACATTTTCAAGTTCGTGCAAAATTGAGTGAATTTCTACTACAAGCTTTTCTGTAGAAGCTCCTTTATGCTTTAAACGGATTTTTTTAATGAAAATTTGCAGGGTGAGAAAGGAAGCCGCAGAATGCATGGAAACCATTGAGAGGGGTGAAGACACGAAACAGCTTGAGAAACACTGTTCTAGGGAATTGTCTACAAATATTTATAAGTGGTTGCAGTGTTTTGAGAAAAAAATGATTTATATATAGGCTAACAAAATATGATTTTATTTAATATCTTTTTTTCTGAAAGTATTAATTTTACAGCTATATTTTTCTATGATTCAGATTTTTCCCATTTCAGAAATTTTCTCCAAAATATACCTTATAATCCCAAAAACATTCTGCGCAAATTTATTAAAGGTTGTATTATTCGTGAGATAAAAATTTTATCTGGAAATAAGAGGACATTTAATGTGTCACTCTGAAAATGCAATTTTTACAGTCGAATCTTTCTCGATAAGAAATTGGTTTCCAATTTCAGTGCATTCAAAATTCTTACTTTTTAACAATAATTCTCAGAATCATCTGAAACAGTGTGTGTTTGCTCAGTAGTAAGTAACAAAACACGAACTTTTCAAAATGTTTGTAAATTCCCTGTTCTATACTCAAGAAAACCCATTAAAGTATGTTTTTATGTGCTGCTTTCAGAATAAATAATATCATATAAATAATAAATCTTTGATATTAAAATAATTATTTTTATAATTTTTTTACAGTCCAATCTATTTATCAATATCAAAACAGTGGATTTATAAAATAAATATAAATGTCTAGTTCTAATGTACAAAATGGAAAAATGGGATGTCACTTTTGAAAAATTCCATTAAAGAAAAAATAACTTTAAAAAAAATTTAATGACAAATGAATAGAATATAAATATCTTTTATAACTTTGCTAACCATATTATATTAAAGTAAATAAAGTTGTATTTTAGGAAAAAATAACGCTTGTTTTGAAATTCCAATTTTTTTTTTCATTGTAGTATATTTTGCTTTTCCATATGATTTTTTGTCAAGGATTATGAAGTAGTCACATATATATTTACAACTGAAAGTACGAAGATTAAATTCACTTTTTAGAATATTTTTATTCCCGAAGTAATCTAGGACTCCCAGTAATTAAGTTTGTTATCAGTTTCATTTATATAAATTGATACTAAACATCAGAATCTCTTGGCATTGAGTTAGGAAGATCCGGTAATGAAAAAATGTTGCATTGCAGTGACCGTGAAGGACAGCATACCCTAATTCTAGTCCCGTGACAGCAAAACATTATATATGAGTAATATGAATAATAATAAAGGCCTTATTATTTTCAGTATGATAAACTTACGCGAACTTACACCAATAAATATTACTACCTTTGGATGGATGTCTTGAATTTAATTTAACATATTCGTCATTGTCACAAAAAAACGATTTGTTGAAAAATTTAAAAATATTTATTTATTTTCCTTATGCTACATACTTAGTACCAGGAGCAAATTATTAAGTTGGCATTTTATTTCGTATTAAAGAATGGAGGCACAGATGATTTAAATGTCGATATTCTGTAAAGGAACAATGTAAGAGCCTGAAGTATATACAATGTCAGTGAAGTGAAAAATCCAAAACTCTCTGAACTGAAAACTGTTGTTCTAGATAATCCCCGGGCATATTGTACGTGGTTGTTCATAAATATATGTAAATGCATCATATTTATTCTTCAAAAAATATCATCAAATCACGTTTATAAAAGCTTCATTTGTATAGTCCCGATCGCTATTAATACACAGAGAGACAAATGAATAAATATAAATTAATATTCAGACTGCTCATAAAAAATGCATGTCTGATATTTTAATATTTGCATTTTTTTCTGAAAATAAATTACCAAAGTCCTTTTTAATATGACTATTAATAACTTGGCAATGATTGCGGCTTCTTTTAACCCTTTGACGAGCCATGGCAGTTTGGAGAAACACATATATATTATTACAATTATGGTTTCCCAAGATTATCCACTTTGTGAGTCTGAACCTATGATTGAACGGTACATGGATTGTTTCTCAGGACTTACAGGCACTTTCATATGGACTGGACTCCATATGAACTGGACTATGGTAAGGACTTCCTCAGGACTTACAGGCATGGTCAGTACAGAAATGTACTGACCATGACAACCTCCCTGACTACGAAGCTATTTCTGTACTGTACTGGTTGGCAACATACCACATGCCCTATCGACCTACGGATGGCGTAGGACTGAAAATACACACTTTTATTGAAGCTTCTTTTACGATATCATCTGTTCATGTGTTTTGCTAAGGATAGCACTTTGTAGCATAAGTTGTTTTGGAAAATTGACAGAATGTAAAAAAACCTACTAAATGGGTGGAACATTAAGTAAAAATATACATCTTCAGCGTACAGGAAGACTTCAACTTAGGTTGTTGGCTTAGGACCAGCGCAGTTGTTAAGGCAACTCAAGAAGGCATAACCCATGAGTTCGCTAGAGGGAAAGAAATTTATAACGGGGAATTTATTCAAATTTTATTGGTGAATAATAAAGTGCAGTCATCCAGCTCACTTCGGAAAGAACCATTGTTTATCTTAATTGTTGTACAAAATTTAGAACTCAAGAAGAAAAACTGAAGAGGCTTTTTTGTATTTTGTCATATTCTTTCACTCTAAATTTTTTACTACAGTTGTTAGAGAGTTTCATTTTAAACAACTCGCTATGCAAAGTTTTAAAAGAAAGCACTATTGTTTCGATGCATATGTTCTTGCTAATTTTTCAATATTTCTGATACAGATTCACTAGAACAGAACACAACTTCTTCGTGTATTACGATTCCCGTCATTGAACTTCAAATTTCCTCCACTATTAATGTTAGATGTTACTCCTCTGTATATTTTCCACGCTTTCGTATTTTCAAAACGTTAGATTTTGACTTCAAAGAAATCTGCTATTTCCATAACCAATGGTCCTTTGAGACAAGCACGAACTCTTCGCTCACTTTAAGGTAGAACTCTTGCTTTAAGGTATTCACTTTAAGGTACCTTCAAATCGTAGAAACGCTTTTTTCAAATTTAATTAAATATTCTCAATATATTTGAAACCTTGCATATCGTGAAAGGAGAACAACATGCATATAATCCCAAAGCAATATTATTTTTGTTTTTCTCCTTTAAAAAAATAGTGGAAGAGTAACGTCCTCTTTTTTTGTTTGTTTGTTTGTTTATTTGTCCAACATCTACACACATAAATGAATTGATTAATAGTAGGGTATATATGATTTAAATATAACAAAAAACACCTCAGAGGATCACAATTTTTGATGAAGAATTTCAGCAACAACTGTTGTCATTGTAAATGTATATCGTTGCGAGTGAAATTTCATGTTTAGACGTTCACATTTCCGAAAAGTTACTAATGTAAATTAATTGTAATCCGATCTGGGAAAAGGCGAGTTAATTACAGAAAGACTTAGTATAGAGACTTAGTTAGAAAGAGAATTAGTATATTGCTTCTTTGCAATATACTTCACAAATAGACATGGCAAAAATTTAATGAAATATCAAGGCCATCTTTTTCAGTACGACAGTTATTTCGGGATCCTCGAGATTCTGATATTAGAGTCACTCTCTTCAATTTCCGTATTTGGAAGCAAATTCACATTTTAGTGGATTGAATCCAGGGTGATTAAACAATTATAATTGTTGGGTTTTCTTTCCAAATCCCCCAAATGATTTTCCTTAATGTAGACAGGGTGACGTCTCAAGCTTATGACCCCACACTCACTCGTCCCATTTCGTTAGAAGAGCTATAATAAGAAAGTTGTCTTACGTAATGGCCGGTCTGTGTACAGAGATCCTATCCAAAAAATGTAATCGTAAATCTAGTGTAAATACTGTTATGTGATTTTATGCAAACAAATCGATGAAATATATTTTATTGAGTCTAAATCAAAAAAGTGTTCGAGTTTCATCTGTTTATTAACCGATTACTGAAGTGTAAAGTGCTGGCTTAGTTAGCCCATATCCGCGGAAAGTGGCTGTTCTCATCCTCACAATAAAAAATAAAACTATCTATTCTTGCCATCATACTGTAGATAGACAACAAAATCTTCATCATCAGACGTTATATCCGAAGCTTCATTGTCAGATGTTTCATCAGCCATAACAGCTAAAAAAAATAAATGAGGTTTAACAAAATGAAGGATGTAATGCCCTGATATTTATTCTTACAAAATAAAATAAGGGCTATACTATGGAAATAAATCGAAAGGTCATGTTACGTAATTACTTCTATGGAACCAACGTAACTGTATTAAGCTAAGAACACAATATTTTAACTAAATCACCTCGTTTCTTTTGGCTTCTCGTTGCTTTTATTTTAACATTCAATGAATATTTTGTCAACCCTCCAGCTGCTGATGATTTTAAATATTTTTCCGTACAAAATCGAGGATGAAACTTGCTTAGGTTTATTGCATTGATAGTTTCAATGCACTCCAAAAAAATAATCAAAAGAAATTGAGAAAAATGAAATAATTTTATGTATTAGTTTACAACTCACGGGAAACGCAAATATCGTGTTTAAGAAAATCATAGAAAAAAATGTGAAAGTAAATATTTCCTAGAAGCAATATTTTTGAGAATGAATGATACGTATATATTATAAGCAATATTTCCTAGAAGTATAGCTCGAGAAATATAGCCTCCCTATATTCAAATACATAATAAAATTCATTCGACGGGGAAATAACGTTTCCATGTTGTTCGCATACTCTAAAAATTCAATGCGATGGTATAATAGCATCGCCCACCAAAATCAACAGCATACGTAGAAAGTGATTTCGACGACGCCCGCGGGAGAAGGGTTAAATATAAGAATTTCAATTGATATGGTGATGTTGTTAGTATACAGTCACTATTCACATATAGACATCCGACACAGACATTCCACTAACTATTTAAAGTAAAAACTGAGTTTGAAAATAATTAGTGAATTTTTTGTTAACTACTTATATTCTGTGACATATATTTCTACTACTAATAGTGAGTGAAAATACACCATTTCCACTAACTTTGATAATTGTGAAAATATTCAATGAAATATTTATTCTGCTTGAAAATAGACTAACTATTTTCAAAATTATCCTATTCACAAATAAAGAGAGAGAGAGAGTTTTGCTCTACAGTATCATACTTATAATATGTGATAGATTATAAAAAAGGCTAAACAGATTTTTTTTAATTATCTATCTACTTACGCACATTTCACGATAAACTCAAGCGACAGCTAAACATATTCTTAAAATAAAAATAATAATTAATTCAAAGAAAGAGGCGTTAGCTCTATACGATTGCATCGCCATTTATGTGTACGTCACTCTTTGAACGTCCTGAGCTCTCTAGAGAGTAAGTCAGCTAAACAGGAAAATGCATAGCTATATAAGGAAATAAAGAAAGGGCTGACAGCATTATTTAAGGGGGTAGGGTCACGATCCAGATTCCCTATGTCGGTAGTGTTAAAATTACTCATTTTTAAGGAACATTAAAAAAAATTCTATTGAATATAAGTTTCTAATTTTTTTACTGTATATTGCCTGACGTACACTGCTGGCCACTGCAAATGCAACACCCTGAAGGAAACATGCAGATCACATGAAATTTACAACATGCATTAGCGGAGGTGAGATATGCAAATGATTAGAATTTCAGCGCAGACGCACATCACGCGTGCCTGTGGCGCCACTTCAAAGCGCTATTTAAGGCTTGGAGATTTCGACGATTTCAAGTTCGGCAATTGTGTTTTTCTTGTGGTTTTTCAAAAAAACGATCAATTATGCCTCGTCAAAAACAGCGATCATCTTTTGATCAAGTATCCGAGTTCGACAGAGGAAGGATAGTGGCCTACCGAGATTGTGGATTATCTTTCAGGGAAATCGGTAGTCGTGTTGGACGAAACCAAACAACTGTAATGCGGATATGTGATCGTTGGATGCAGGAGGGTACGACGAATCGGAGTGTTCGATCGCATCCACCTCAGCGCACCACTTCACGTGATGACAGGCAAATTGTGTGCATGGCAGTGACGGATCGCTCAGTCACATCATGAACCATAGCACAGCACATGCAGTCTGTAACGCATCATCCAGTGTCTGCGCGTACCATTCGACGCTGTTTACAGCAGAGTGGTCTGTCCGCAAGACGTCCATCTCCGAGGTGTTGGAGCCAGTTGTCCTTCCTTACCTTCAGGGCTTGCCCACAGCCATATTTCAACAGGATAATGCGCGACCACACGTGGCACGCATTGTCCAACGGTTCTTCGTCAATCGCCAGATTGAATTGCTTCCCTGGCCGCCTCGCTCTCCGGATCTTTCGCCGATAGAAAACATGTGGTCATGGTTGCTCTACGATTGACCCAGATTCCATCCCCAGCTGCCACAGCAGATCAACTTTGGCAACGTGTGAAAGCTGCTTGGTCTGCTGTACCCCAAGAACTCATCCAAAGTATCTTTGAATCAATGCCGAGGCGTGTGGCAGCGGTGATCTCCAACAATGGCGGCTACTCTGGCTACTGATTTTGGCAGGAACCACACTTCACAGAAGTCTATAAATTTAATCATTTGATACTTGGTCAACATGTTATCTACAAAATAAATTTTGTTGTGATATCTCTTGTCTTTCTTGGTGTTGCAATTTGGGTGGCCAGCAGTGTATATTAAATACTTTAACCAGAGCTTTTATAATTTGAATACCTTGTTATTTTTTTTAATATATAACTTCTACTATATGTGTTTTTTTTTCAGAAACACCAAAATTGCATGAAGTTTTACGTTATTAAATTACTCTGAATTAATTTTTTTAACAATACTTTCGTTAAAATATGTAATATTATGCATTTATTAAATATGCAAAGTTTGAAAATAATCACAGAAATAGTTTTTGAAAAAAAAATTCTTAACTGGCAAAAAACACTGTTTTGAGAAAATCAACATTTAATGAAACATTCACTTGTGCTTAGTGCATGCCAGTTCCATAGCTTGGATCATCTGGGTCATCAGCAAGACTGTCTTCAAATTTATATTTTTTCTGTCTTCTATTTATTCTGGCTCCTTGGTTTTCTGTGAAACATCATATTGAACTGTTATTAATCTCGTCCGATCAGCTGTTTGCATTGCTCAAGAAGTATAAAAACCTGTAGATATATCGAACGTTGAAAGTACTTTGCATTTCTTAATATTTCCGTCATAATAGGATGCAAATGCTTGAAATACACCTGTTTTTAAAGTTTCTAACTGCACAAAAACATTCTTTGGGATCCGGGACCGGATTATACTAGTATTTACACTCTCATTGCTGTTTTGTGTTTTCCCATGCAGACATTTGGCAAGTAGATCAGGATCTGATAAATCTCTAAAAATGTTTTTAATGTAATCCAGTACTACTATTGGTAAAATTGTTGTTTTGATTGGAGCATGTGAAATTTAAAAATGGCTAATGCAGCTATGCGAGCGGTTTGTTTTGGTTGGTGAGGGTGTGATGCTAGGCGTTTTGACAGATGGTAATAGTTCTTTAAAAAAATATTAAAAATTACTTATAGTGCAGCTAGAACAAATATATAAATGTCATCAGAAGCACAAGATTGCATACTTTTCAAAAATGCAAAAATTGAAATATACATGAGTTGTGCTTATTCCATACATGTAACAAATTATAGTTTTAGACTGGGTATATTTAAAAAGAAACGGCCAAGAATGGCTAAAAGTTTGAATATCGAACTAGGACAGTGTTTGACTTTGTGAAAATACTATAAATTTTGAAAAATTGACTTTTTATTTTACTTATAAATCTAATGAAGTAATAATGGTTCATATAACGTCCATAACGACACGGTTTAAAAATTAAGTTATTCACAAAATAAATATATTTTACATCTGTGTTTTAGATATAACCAGTATATTTATGACCAAAAGCAAATTGAATAATTTTTTGTCAGAGTAATGTTTTTAATGTCAGTAAGAAATTTTCTCGACAGTTAGAAAGCATGGCGTTATATCGTGGCTGTTAAAGAAGTTAACTTTTATTACCATGTGAGCAAAGTGTGAAGTTTGCAGTAGATTAAGTTAAATATTTTTAAATCTTAGTATCTGATTTTAAATAGACTATATAACATAAATTTTAGTGTGATAATATAATGATAAATAAACGTCATAGAAGCATTAACTTACAATGCGGATAGCGATAATCTTGGTTTGTTTAGAATTCAATCACATAGCACGTCCTATCTAATTCCTCAATAGTCCTCGATTGCTCACTAAAATGGTCGCTAAGGGGAATAAATATTCGTTATTTTTTCTAGCATCTAAAAGCGATTAAAAATGTCTTTTTTCGTTGATATTTAAGCTGCAAAAATATTTATATGATCAACGATTCTCAGAGTTCCACAATTACCCTAAAATTACTATTTTTATTAATTTTATGATATGTTTTCAGGGAAAACTGTATTTTTTATCTTGAATTCTAATAATGGGATGAAACTGCATTTTTAAAAATGTTTAAGCTGCAAAAATATCAATTTGACCAACAGTTTTAAAAGGCACCACTAGACTTTTTATTTTTTTTTTTATTTTAGATTTTATAGTTATTTCGGCATATTTTCAGGCGATGAAATTATCATCGTTGCAAAAGCTACCAAATTTTTCTATTAATTTAGCAAAACTTGGAATAAAAATGATTTAGTAATAGATGATCAAAAACTACCATTTTACAGTATTTTTTGTCATTTGCCATGTAAATGTCATTATCTTAGGTATTTTTTTTTAAATTCCTCAAAATGTCGTTGCGACAGATTTTTTTCATTTTAAAAATGCGAAAGAATTTTGAAAAAAAATGTCTGCTTGAAGTGAAAAATAAATCAGTAATTAAAAAATTTAGTGAAAATTTGGAGGAAACAAAAAAGAAGCTAATCACAGGAAAAAATGAGTTAAAATTTTAGCATCAGATTTAATAGAGAACTTTTTACATTGAACTGAATTTTTATTTCACGAAACATCAGTTTTTTGACTTAGTCATAGCCATTATGAATCCATTCCTTGTAATTCATTCATGCAATGGAGATTAATATCAGTTCAGATAATTTTTTTACTTTTTTCTGTGTGGGGGAGATATTTTGAATGTAAAATAGATTTTTTCCTAGTCGTGTAATCAGAGACATCACATTATTTTTTTTAGATTTTATTTTCAAAAAGTATTTAGTCCTGAAATATAGCGGTATCCTAAAATAAGAAACTGGTGTTAGTCATAACACAACGGAGAAGAACAAATCATGATCTATAAAATGGTGAAATAAATGATAAATAAATATTATGAAATGATAATTTTCAATAATGTAATCCCACCTCTTTCTAATCTAAATTTATTGCTGAATAAGATTAAAAATACTGTAGCATTTAAACTCTTCAATGAACATTATCTGAAAATATCTTGAAAAACTCCTAAAGTCTGAATAAATAATTGCTTTTGGAGTATTTTATGGCGTCTTAGATAATTGTTAACCTTTTATATTTTGACAGCACACGTACTATCCAAAATGGCAACTTTTTCCTAAGAGGCAAGACCAACAATAAAGAAATTTTCGCATTTCTATTTGTTACTTACTGACTCATTCCTTCCACTTGTATTTGGTGTATCTCACGAAGATTTTAGGACCCAAAATTATCTACGCACGTATAATTCACGCAAGAAAAACGATGTTTGAATTTCTTTCTACCTCATTTAAAACAAACCAATGAACTTGTCCGCGAGAACTTTATAGAGTAAATAGCTCACTTCTTCCCAGACTTGGGTGTATATAATTTGAAGTGGCACTCTAAATGAATTTGATACAAACACAGTTTATACATGAAACAATGTTTATTGAATATTCTTGCACATGTATTCTTTGCTGTTAACAACAAGAGTCATACATACTACTTGTACATATATATAAATACAGCTTTCAAGAACAATATATTTTTCAGTACTCACGAACAGTAAAGTCAACCAGCAATTCTGCCATGTAAACTTTGGGCCCCCTAAGCGCAGGATAACACCTGGAGCTACTTACCTCGTAGCTCCCTCGCGCTTATCTATCAACCTTAATAAAACCTCTTCTCAACCTTAACAACCTTTTTTATTAATGACGATGCATGGTATTTATGCTAAGCGCGTATGCCGAAATTAGCATATCTCAAGCAGCTTCTTTAATTCATTCACTCAAAAGTTTGATTCTTGTGAATCGAATCTTGTGTATACCTTACAACTTATCGACAAGCCTCTTCTCTATTCCCCTGAACTATCAATATTGCAATTAGAAAAATGCACAAGAAGGTTTTGTCACATAAATTATTGCTCTGTACAGTACAGGGTGCGGCAGAATGGGCTCCCACATTTCTGAAGGTCACTGCTAAGGAAGTGGTGGGGGTTGGACGGCGCGGGAAGTAGTCGTCAGTAGACACCATGAGTTGGTCCGGTGACATCGGGGTTTCTTTATAGAGGCATTCTTTAAAAACAATGATTCTGTAACCATGACAAAGAGGGCATTTAGGGCACGTTTCGGGCTCTACGCAAATGACGTAATCGTTCCTAATCGTAAAACAATCCTGTGATAGGATTCAAAAGTGAGAGCAAGTGGATCTGCATTACCAAGAAAACCAACTGATCGTCGTTGGAACATTGGAACACCTGAAAATATGCAACGCGTCCGTATGTCTGCTATGCGTGAGGAAGTTGCCGCCGCCGTTTCCTATAGATGACCAACAGAGTGATGGAAAACTTCACTGGTTTCGTCAGTGCCATGCAAATAACGAGTATCACCTGAGTAGTGTTATTTCCAAAACCTAGTGGAAAAAAAGCGAGATTTTTAGTAATTTTTGAAACTAAAGCTTTTTTCTGCAAATTTTTTTTATTACTCTTTAAAATCTGGGAGATCATTCTTCCTCTTGATTTCATTGCACAATATTTTAAGAATTTTATTTTTTGTTGATGAAATACATTCACTAACATCCATATTTATAAGCAGAGGTTTATACGAGAATGTGCTAAGTTAATTATTCTTTCACTATTGAATTAATATTCAATATAAATAGAGCCTTAGGTTGACAATATGATGTTTAACCACACAAATGAACGCAAATTATATTTGTGATCAATTACTCAACCTAAGACACTTTATTACATACACATTCGAAGATAAAATTGATGGCTGTATTAATTGGATTTGTGCTATATATAATTAAGATAGAACCAGGTGTACATACATCTATTACTATATAAGTTAAATAAGATATTTAAATATTTTTGTAAGATATATATCTATAATTTCTTTTAAACATTTATATAACCTAAATTCTAACACTTTAAAATAAATATTAATTTGAAAAAGTATGTCAAATACATTTATTTATCGTTATATTTAAAGAAAAAATAATTTAAACTTAACATTACTAAAGTGATTAAGAATTTACTCTTCAATCAAATTTAGCATTTTAAATGAAATTTAGAGCTTGATTTTTCTATCTTTTCTTCTAGTTTCTGAATCTTAAGGAAATTAAAATGTGTTCTTGCAAATTTCCCATCAAAATATTACCTTCCGTTACTACGCATGCACTTTCTTACATTTTTTCAGGTGAATTTGATTTACCCTTTTTAATCTTCATTATAATATTTTTGAATTTTATTACATTTTAATTTTTTAATTAAATATTTTGGTTTATTCAAATGATTTCATTTCGTTTATCTATTGCCTATTACTATGTTTTCAAGCTGTCTTGACGTGGCCATATACATAAAGGAAGTGTTCATGTACACACACACACACAAAAATGTTGATAAATGTCAAAAATGTTCTATAGTTAAAGCATAATTTTATACACAATAAATGGTTTAGCCTTAAAGTGTTTAGATATGACTGATTATTGTTTCAAACATTTTGTAAGTGATTTTGGAGATGGATAGTTCAACAGAATCATTGTATCATGCTCACATAAAAACGATATTTAAAATTTATAAAGATTTTTTTCACTACAATAAAACTCTTTGTAAATAAAATTCTCTTAAATATTGTTCATCAAAAATATTTGTTTGTAAACGTATAGCTCAATTAATACTTTATACGTTATTTTTGTGGTTAACTTACGTTAATTGTAGGGAAATACAAGCAAGGTATAAAAATTACAAATTACATTACTATTTAGTGATATAAGTTCACTTTTAAAACATAGATCAAAATTCAAAATATTTCTTCGTTTAGTTTTTATCCTTTATGCATTCCCCTATTTTCTCCTGATATCATATAATGTTCATATATCAGGTAACATAAATCTATCATTAATAATTTTTTATTCTGAATATATTCAGTTTGAAAATATTGTAATTTTCAGGTGTAATGCTTTTATACCTTATAATATTTTTATTTACATTTTTTATTCATTAAATGTTGTAATATTTGAAACTGAGCATTATATTCTCATCTCGTGATCAAGGTTATCTATTCTGATTTCGGACGTTAGGAGTGTGTCAATCTCAGTTCTAGGCTTTGCAACCTAGAACTGAGATTGCATTAATCTAAAGACAGCCTAGAACTAGAGGTAGTGTTCTAGACTTTGCAGCCTAGAAGTATTAACTTCAGTGAGAGATTTGTCGCTTCCACGCATCATTTCATACTAGAAATCTGTTTCAATACTGGCATAACAACGTTATGTGATTTTAGGTTTAGTCAATATGTACTCAATTGAAATACAGTCCTCTATTGCGATATATGACGGATCATGAAATGGAGCCTTTTCACTTCAGTGGTTGCTGAAAGATAGTTCGGAGGGAAGGATATGTAATATTCTAACACGTAACAGATATAACTACAGCGCTTATATATAACAATGCAGTTCAGGTAAATTCATTGGGGAACAATCCTATTCTGATATAATTATAATTTTGTCAATAACTGTTGGTCAAAACTCATATTACTTGTCTTCATCTCAATAGATGTGTGAACATTGATTTATAGGATGACAACTCATTTTTAAGGCAGAGAATGATTACTTAAGCTGCATTTTGAAGAATGCGATAGTCATCATGTGAATAGCTAAAAGAAAATATATTTTGCTCTCTGAGGGATAAGATAGTACATACAGTCATGAGACGTATCAAAGAGGAGTGTATAATGATTAAGGCTTTGTGTGTTATAAATTAATATATTACTATTAAAGATTGATAAAAAATATTAAACATTTATTATTGTACATCCATGACTGAAAAATGTTGATGGTGTAAACTGTGAAATAATTTTTTTTTCAAGAACTATTTGAACAGACACTGCTAATCGTCAACCCCCAAAAAGAAGGGAAACGGAGGTAAAGGAGCTTGGGAGTATTCACAGTTAGAGCTGATAAAACTGTACTTGGAAACAAAATGCAGCCAGATAAAGAAGTTTTTTTCTAAATTATTTTTTTCCTTTGTGTGTTAGTGTGTTATAGTGTTTCGTGTTGGGTTTGGGGAGGGGCACTGATATTGACATTGATGCTTCAGTTGAACTGCTTTAGTTCATTAAAGTTTGTAAAGGAACGAAAAAAGACAATGCAAGACTACTGATGGCAACTTTCATAAGAAAAAATTGATTGACAAGGACTTAAAAGGATATGTCTTTAAAAATGCAACTATGATTTATAAAAAAGGTAATTATGACCGATAAACCCTTTTTTATACGTAGTTCCAGTAACAAAGTAAATGCAGTGAAAATATACCTTTGTGAACCGCTCCTGGTTAGTAACTGTTGATCTTCTACTTACAGATAAATGCTCTCTCAAGTATGTGTTTAGGAATTTTTTTTATAATAAAGTGTCAACCGCAAATTTAAAATCCTAAGAGAAGTGTGCCTATTCAAATATCTTATGACATATGGTAAAGTAAATTTTCAACATGTCCCGACCTCTTTCCACAAATCAAATACTGCTAAAAAGATCATGGAAGAATATTAGCCAGCTGATTTTAAAGATTTAAACCAAATAGAAAATACTAAAGCTGAATAGTAGAAAAATACCTCCTCAGAATTGACTTTTCAAAAGACCGCTTCTTAACAAATGCCATAAAAGTCATTTTACGAAGAGGAAGTGGAAAACTTTAGGTCTGAACTAACATAGTTTGTGTCTAAATGCACTCAGGAATTCATTTCTGTTAAAGGAAGATAATCTTACAAATACTCGGAAATATATGTGTATGAAATGTCCATAAATAAAACATATATATTTTTAAAATTTGTTTTAATTTATATAAACGTATAGAATGTTTTCATAAAAAGACAAAAAAAGAAGACGTGAGTATTATGATTGAAAAGTGATTGTAAGAAGATGTTTGAATGAAGCTACTACAACGTATAGAGATAGCCCATAAACTTAAAAGTTTATGACATAATACCTAATTAAATTTTTATATGATGTCTCACGAAATGGAACCTTTTCACTTCAGTGATAGCTGAAAGGTATAGTCCATATATCTTTCAGTAATCCCTGATTTCAATTTAATATATAAAGATATAAATAAATAAATAAATAAATAACTATATATATATATATATATATATATATATATATATATATATATATATATATATGTATGTGTATGTGTGTGTGTGTGCATACTGAGATTTGTCGGCATAGTTTCTCAACACAATAGAATAAAGGAAATTATACTTTCCTTTATATTTATTCGAAAAAAATAGAGACCTCAGATTTAAGCTCAAAGTTTTTACTTTACTTATTTATTTTTACGATTAAGTATCATAATAAGGGATTTTTACAAGCTATGTGTTGGGAACATAACAAATGTGTTTAAAAAAAAGAGAAAAAAAAACTGTTATCATAAACTATTTTTCGAGGGTTGTATACATTTAAACCAAAACTTGCTAATGTGGTATAAACTTTTCATTATTTAATTTAAAGACCCATTTGTAAAAAGTTCCTATGGTAATGAAATAATGCATAAATATGACTCAAGTTAGTTACACAAAATTGAAAAGTGTGTACATAATACATTAAGATAATTACATTTCCAGTACATTAGACTAACAACATTCAGCTCTTTATTTGGGATATTTGACATAAAAATTTAATTTAGAATTTTTCCCAAACAAAACTTTCAAGCATTTGAAATATGTAAAGATGAAGATATGAAACAGTACATAAAGCTACAGGAGTTCTATTACGTCCATGCTGCATTGCTTTCTGTTTTTTGCTGTTTTCCTTACTGTTTTCTGTATTTCTTCTGTGCAATGCCAAATTAAACGAATTAATAATTTACTCAAATAGTAAGTCTAAATAATTCCTCAATTATATAATTAATGAAGTAGAAAATATGGCTTACTGCAACCTCCTTATAATTACTTGAAAAAGTTATACTCAGAATAATATTCGACACTGGCAATTTCCGATGTGAAGGAAGGGAGGTGGTATGTTGTGCTTTATCTTTTATATTTTAAATCACTAATTTTTATAATGTCTACAAAGTAATTTTGGAGTTAACATCATTAGCATCCAGTACGTGGGTCTTTGTTGAATTCCTGGCATTGTATGGCTGTTCTAATTTTGTGTTCTTGTAAGGCAAAATATCGGATTCCATATTATGTCGTAACATGTTTACAAGCAGAAATCGCAGAATGCATGGGCAAAATTGTAGGTTTAGGGACCGTCGTAATGGGTAAAAAGGTATTTCGTCAAAATTCAGAAAAAAGGGATATAATGTTTAAGGTTTTCACAGTTTCAAAAATTAATTTAAAGTTGTTCCAAAAGATAATTCTCACAAAGTTAAATTTATCTCTCTTATGATTGGAACTAGCACATAGACAAAAGACTCCTTAAACTAATTATGCTCTTTATGTAATATTAATATGTCATCTATATATATAAAACAGTTCTGTAACTGACTGACTGACTGACTGACTGACAGACAACGCACAGACCAAACCGCTGGACCTAAAGGGCTGAAAATTTTCATAGCGATTCTTCTTATAGTGCAGGGGTGCATTAAGAAAGATTTTTGAAAAAATCCTCTTAGATTTTTTTAAATTAAATTCTTAAGCTGCTTTAGTAACTTTTTTTTAAGTTTGCATTTAAAATAATACTTTGGAGGTTATGAAATTTATATCACGAGAAAGATCATAAATTTTTTTTTTAAATGAAATATTTTTCGAATCTTTACTTCCATTTTCTGATTTTTGGTGAATTTTTAAAGATTAATTTTTAGAATTTAATTTATTAAATGCTGATCCCGTGGTTTCTTTTTCTGGCACTTTAAATTAGTTTATCGTCACATGCATAATAACGAAATAGACACAAAATATTTTTTTTTCTTCCTAATGCGGCAGACGATTGGAAATTCTCCCAAAAAGTATTAAAATACAGTAAAAGATATGCTCCTCAAACTGTACTATATTAATTGCACTATATTCTTTAGTATGTTCTATTAGATTTAATTTGAATATTTTCTTCTACATTATTTTGTCTATAACAATATCCGTTACACTTTTTTTATAAATATATTTTTTCGTTTTTGTTCCATCAATTGCATATATTGATCGTTGAATTTATTATAAATATATTTATACACATTTTTGGCATTAATTGCATACATTGACCGTTATATTTGATTTGAATGCACTCCGTAGCGAAGTATGGGTTATATAACGTTACAGTAGCCACCTGCATAGTATAGTGGTTAACGTGCTGAGTTGCCACCCAGTGGGCTTAGGTTCAAGTTTCGAATAAGGCTTAGTCGTTTCCGAGTCGTCCTCCTCATAGTGAACAATGCTAGATCTCCTAAATGGTGCTCGCATAATACAGCAGCCAGCAAAACTTCAAGGGTTTTTATGGGCCAATGTCTGACAAGTATCTACCGTCCGAGACAAGTGCCTATCGCATTGTATCAAGAACATTACAATTACGGAGGAAAACAAAATCTACATGGGGATTAAACATTTGAAAAATGAAAACAAGACTTACCAATATTGTCTAACTTAGTTTTTTGGTCTGGAGAATCATATGTCTAACATACATACTCCATCAGGCAGATGGGCGTATAGATACATCCATCGAATACTAAAAGAAACGCCATAACGCTTATTTTTCACATAAAATTCTATTACGAGTTCCAGAACGTTTCTTTAAGATTTTATTTTATCTAGAATGGAACTTAAAAATGTCTATTTCTGATTTATTGTATAAAACAAACCACAGAAAACTAAGACGAGTATTTCTAAAAATATAGAAAAATGGATAGCTATAGAAATGGAAATACTTGAAAGATAAATTTTATAATTAATCGAACTTTCCATCGTAAATGTCTCAGAGGAAAATTTCAGCTTATATAAATGTTTATGTGGATGGAAACAATAATCGCTTTGACATAAGCTTGAAATTGAGATAAAATGATACACTCTTGAGACGAAGATGATACGTATTTATAATAAATAGGATGGCAATTTACGTTTAAGGCATTCATGCTTATTGTATGAAATTTGTTTAAGGTATTCAAACAGGTAAGGAATCGGAAATCTCTATTTGCACTCATATAATTCTTGAAATCTCATTTGCGTAAAATTTGAATTCCCATACATGATATAAGACATGTTCAGATATTCAACAATTTTAAAGATTTATGAACATTGCTCAAATATAAAACTTACCATCAAATTGTGGGACATTTGTGACACTTACTAAAGGGGGGGGGTGAAGGCCAATACATAACACATACAGCCAATATATATATATATATATATAGTGGGAAATGCATAGTAACTCAGTAAACGTAATCAAATTTTAACCCTCAAACGATATAGTGGGGGGGGGGATCCGAACCAAGGATGTGTCTTCCCCTTCCCGTACTCTCCCCTCTCATTGCAAGAGATCGAGTTGAGAAGGAACCCTACCACCCAGTCTTGCAGAGGGTGTTGGAGTGTTGGCAGTTATACGTTTGTGGTAAAAACGAGTGTTATTCATGATCACAAGTCATTATATTTTTAAATTTTTTATTTCTATTTTGAAGGCCAAAAATGTCAGTATATACTATTTTTTACATTTTTGTCCTCGGAAAGTTGGTTTCACTAACTTTTAAAACTAGGTACAAGACTAAATTACATATTAGACATAATATATACAAATTTCTATGTAAATGCCAAAGATATTTTGTTTGTTTACCGAAATTACAATTCGTTGGTCACATTTTTCTACAAAAAGGTTTTTTTCATGTAAAATATTAATAAATGTTATTATGTAACAAAAATGCTTATTGTGTACTGATTTCTATCAAAATCTTCATCAAAACAGATATCGGGTCGGATCCAATCCGACGGTATCATCTATTTCATCTCAAACCACGGCACCGTTTGAGGGTTAAAATAATCGATATATCTGTGAAACTTTACATAGTATTTTCTGTTTAGGTTTTACATGATTAATATAATATACTAATTTTGGAATCTTTTGTAGCATTCTAATACACTATTAAATGCAAGATACTGGGCAAAAGAATAGATGCATGGAGACAAAAAAATTTGGCTCTAAAAAAACTTACAACAATTAATATTACAACAATTTCTGCCATTTATTGATTTTTCCATAACATAAATGGCAACTGTCTTGTCTTGAATCGATCCCTGAATCCTCTGCATTCCGGAAAGATGCACCGTAGCATTACATTCGTAATTCATATCAAGAACTTAACTAAGAATTAAAAACTAATTGAACTCAAAAAATAATGGGAGATGAGAGAAGATAAAGGAATCTTAAATTCAGCTTCTTATCAAGGGACAAATGAAATCACGGGACGCTGATACCCCCTAAATCAGTATTAGGTCAATTAGAGAGTGAAATTTATAAATGGTAGAAGAAAATAAATATTATAAATTAGTGTTGCATTAAGACGTTATTACATTTGAAATTTATTTCTTCACATACATTAATCTTTAATTATGTTTTTTTATGTTTAATGTCATAAATTGAATAATTTAACATACGATACTGTTTCTGATACGTATGATCTCCAAATTACGAAAGCTATTCATTTTGTTTAATGCTGTTGGAGATGAAAGAAACACTGTCATAGTTTAAAAAAAATTACTCTTTTTAACACTTCTAGTACCAACTTTTTTTTTTGTAACACTGAGTACCATTGGGGTCACCAGTGACCTCATTTGTTTTGTTTTTTTTCTAATGCTTATAATTTATGACAAACATATTATTTACAATAAATTCATTAATTAACAGACACATTTTATACAGTTTTCAATATATTGAATCTTTAAAAATTGTAATTAGGCACAATTAGTTGAGGGTATATTGAAATGCGTATGCATCATGCACAATTTTGACATAAAGTGTTTGAATGTTCCTTACACAAAAACTTAACATTTACTGCACTTATCACTATATCTTTGGTCCGCAAAACGTCCACAATAAAAACAGCTATCTTTTATTTTCCCTTTCACACTCATACCTGCTTCAAATGTCTTTGGAACAGGTACCCGCTTCTGCAGTTGCCTGTCATCTAAAGACTTGCCTAATTCCAAAAGAAACATTCTTCTCTTATAATTTGTTTTTTCTTCCCACTTTGGGTTAAGGTGTAACCAAATAGTAAAGCCATTCAATGCACTTATATCTAACATATTGAAAAAGATGACCATTGGCATCTTCTCGTCATTCGCTTTGTTGTATATGTTAGCACTAGCTGATCCATCATATCAACTCCTGATTTTGTGTTATTATAATCTTGAATCATATTTGGTTTCGTTGCCTGTGTATTCTCAATTTCGGGATTAAAATATAATGTGGTCAAAAGAGTTACAACCTTTCCTTCCTTTGGACAATAGGATACAATTGCCCCTAACTTTTGAAATCGAAATATTGAAGAGTTGACTGGTCTTCCTTTGCACGTGACGAACTCCTGGGGTAATTAGGATCGATTTTCCTTTGTCGCACCCAAAAGTGTAAAAATTTTATTCTCTAGATCTTTTGCTAGATTTAAGCTAATAAAAAAGTTGTCTGATGTGATATTTCTTCCACTATTCTCCATTCCTTTCATCATACCCAGAACTACTCTCTTTCCTTGATTAACTTCTCTAGGCATATTTTGTCCTTTTCCTGTGTATACCTGAATATTGCATACACAAGAAGTTTTACTATCACAAGCAGCCCACAGCTTTATTCCATATTTTACTGGCTTTGACGGGATGTACTGTCTAAATGGGCATTTGCCCATAAATGTAACCAATTGTTCATCGACGGTGATGTACTCATGAGGAATGTAAGCATCTTGTAATGTGACTGTCCAAAGCTCAAATATATTTCTGATTGGTGACAGCTTATAATCAGATCGATTTTTGCTCCTATTCTCAGCATCATCATATCGAATGAAACGGGATATTTCTGTAAATCTATTCCTAGCCATAGATTTATTGAAAATTGGGCAACCATCATTTTCATTCCACACGTTTGTTATTGCTTCATTATGGGCTTTATATACTGCAGCAAGTATAAGCAGTCCAAAAAAGCACAAGATTTCTTCTTTATCTGTATTAGCCCAAATATCCTCATGTACTATATTTCCTTCTTTATTTGCTAATGTTACAACGATATTTGCTTTTCTGAAGAGTTCAAAAGTAGATTGAATAGAGTCTACATTTTTTACTAGGGCCGTGTAACGTGTGCACTGGTGGAGTTTTTATCACATTCCGACTCGCCTGTCTACCTTGCGTGTCTATTTGTGGAGTTTCATACCATAGTTCATTTTTATTTCTTGACCTATAAATACAAATTTACTTTTTAATCTAAGATTTCTTAGTCAGTTCGGATACAGAAAATTTTAAGAAATATATTTTCTACGAATTCTCAACAATGCGGTAAAGAATAAGTAAGTTAAAACACTTCTATCTGAGCATACTCTAAAATGCTCTATATTACCTGATTAGTGCTACCATCTATATACAGAGCCAGAAAACTTTTATAAATATCTCTCATTTATAATATTATTTTAAGTAAATTTGTTTGCTTTTTAAATTCATACTAAATATTTTGTGGGGTCACACGCGACCCCAATGGTACTCTGTGTATAATAGGGTGGAGCGCTCGCATAGGGAAAAATTTTTTTTTCAAATTTTCATTTCTAATAGTGATAAAAGTTTGACCTACCTATAGAGGAACAAAAAATGTATTACAATTTTTTTTTTCAATATTTTCCTTTTACCGGCGCATTTGCTTTGAAAATTTGCATTTTTGCTGGCATACAGATGAAACTTGAACGAGGATATTGTTCTAAATTCTATATAAACTATTAGTTATTAAGAATAAAACGACTCACGAGGAACAAAAGATTACTAATTTAATAAAAAAAAGCTTCTCTTAAAACATAAAACAAATATAAAACTAGTCAAAGGATACTTTAAAATCACGTTTGGTGTCGAATTTTGGCATCAATTTTCTTGACTCAATTTTAGAATTCATGAGACCTTCTCTGGACTTTTTATCCCATACCTGCATAGAAACCTCCATTATTGTCTTTACGGAACGTTCTACGGCTTGGGTATTACATGGAAATCTTATAAAAGGTATATTTTCACTTCCTTCTGTTTCCACCATCGAGAGTAAATCTTCATCCTTGACGTCTCTAAGAAAGGGAGGTTGGAAATACTTTTGTTGCCAATCTATAAGGTCTGTGCAAGATTTGGCATTAAGATTTATTTTAGGGACCTCAAAAACACGTGGAAACAGTCCATGATGAATCGGGTATCTTGCTTTTAAAATTCTTCTAGCAGCAAGTTCACGAACGTGTTTTTCAAGATCTGAGAGCATCGATAATAGAACATTCTCAGGATGTACAAAGAAGCTGTTCTGCTGAATGACAGGATCGATTATTTCTTTTAGTTGAGGTAGAAGGTATCGAGAATCTGAAACCCCGAGAATCTGAAAAATGTCTAGACCCCTCTTTGCATGACGGGTGCATTTTAATTTGGAACTAAACAGGCGCGTAAACTCTAACAACAAACGTTGCAAGATGTTTAAGATTTTCAGACGGTTTTCTCGTCGAAATATATAGCTTTAATATCCTGTTGGTTTTCGTTAACCATCGAGCATGCATCATTTTTCCTGGAGATCTGGAATACCTGGAGTACCAGAATAGGAAGTAGACCCAGTAGTTTCGCCATCTAAGTATGAAAACGGGTGTCTTAAAGGCAATTCATTCGTGTGTAAAAGGCATATGATCCATTGTAAAGGCTGATTCAAGTTTTTCTAACAACCGTATAACACCAACTTTTTTTCCTGTATCTGTAACTGTTCCATCACATACGACCGCTACAGTTTCTCTCATTGAAATGTTTTTAGAAGAAAGAAAGTCACATATAGCAAGTTCTATGCTCTTAGCTGTCCCAGTACTTGGGACAGCGTAGCCGACATAAGCAGAGCCTGGTTCCTTGATAACTCAAATGTGTTCTTCTACATCACGTGGCGGTATTTTTTGACACCCTTTTTCACAATCGTTAAAACTTTATCCTTTCAGCCGTCAAAGAATAAAGCTGGAACACTGAAACCTCGATGTTTAGCTAATATTTCTGTGCGTTCTTTTGTTCTCTCACGGCGCAATTTTGATCTGTCTACTATTTCGACATCCGATTTAATATCATGAAGAACTGCAGACGCGATTGATGCACCAGCTCTATCAGATGGGCCATATCGATCACATGTTTTTGACAAAGACGGCAAGCTGAGATTTGATTTTTTCTGGGGCACTTGGAGCTTTGAAGAACACGGTTCTAAATTATCGCCTATATCAATTGTATCTTCTGACTCGTCCGATATAACAGAGCTTCATGGAGAAAGTTCTGTATTCTTGCGTTTCTCTGTATTTGTCACAGAAGCATATTATAGTTTCAACTTTTTATTTCTACCATTTAGTTTTTGTATTTTTTTTATTTGTGAAAAGTCTATACCACCAATAATCATTTTTCTTTCAGTCCTCTGATCTGTCAAAAAAGTTTGTTCTTCTTTCGCTACTTTTGTTCCTTTTGGACACTTACATTGTAGAAAATCTTTGCACTTACAAGAACAGATATCAAATAGTTTGTTACTACGGGTATGGAAATCTTTTTTATCGTTAGTCAATCGTTTCCAAGATTTTATCAATTTTTTATATTTCGAATGGTAAGCTTTTATCAACTGTATAATGCGGGTGTGGGATACGATTGGAATTGAAGCTTTTTGCCATATAGTTTCGATTTTCACCACAACAATTTCCGCAATATGTAAAACAGCTGGCTCTCTTCGAGTATCCGATTTAAGCTTTAGCTGAAATCTTACAAAATTATAAAATTTCATGACCTCCTTATAAGTAGGTAACATATTACCTTTCATCTCTTCAATGGTGCCAAAAATACAAGAACTAGAAGCTTTGGATGTTTAACCATATTCAACTCTGTAACAATAAGCAAACGAAACTCTATTTACGACCGAACTGGAAACAGTAATCGTTGAAAATCACTGATTTTGACCAAAGAAGCGTGTATGGCGCGTGTGCTTGCACATGCGCACGGGCAGAGGAGTAATGACCGCCCAAGGACATTGACCCGAACACACATATATGATTGCAAAAAAAATACGCTCTTTGGCTCCTTAATTGATTTTTGCTTTCTCGCTCTTTCGCGGTTACAAATGATATTGCAAGGAGAAATTGGATCAGATTTGGAGAAATTCAAATCAAATGCGCCGGTAGATAGACTCGAAATAAATTAAAAATATTTTAGGATACGCTTTTTGAACGGTTGGGTCAAATTATTTTCGCTATTATGAAAGAATTTGGCAAAATTGCATTTTTCGCTCCACCCTAGTGTATAAATTGGCAAAATATATCAAAATTTATGAGTATAATGAAATTTTTATGTATGTATGGGATGTTACGGTCTAAATGAGAAAAATCAGCTTTTTTCAGAATTTTAGAAATCATACAGTAATTACAGCTGTTTGACAAAGACACAATGGGGTCACGGGTGACCCCATAGTATTAGAAGGGTTAAATACCATGTTAAATTTTTTTCGGAAAGTATGTATGTAATCTATTTTTCTAATGTGATAGAAATTTCTTTTTGTCTCTTCTCCTAGCATCTAATGCTTTAAACTCTTTGTTGATAAATGAAAATCTTGCTTACACTAATACATAATAACAAATACTTGATTAAATTCTGATGCCGTAATAATATTTTTGAAGCCCTAAGTCACAAATAAAGCACAGTTTCGCATCACAGAATAAGTAATTCCAACATATATGTCTCAAAAAATGTAATTGTTTTAGAAAATTCTTCATAACAATTTTTTACCGTTGCTTATAAGATGAGAATGGAGAAAATCTAGAGCAGAAGACGCTAGAGATAATACAAGAAGAAATAATCCTTTAATCTGTGTTAGTCATTTTGTTATTTTGCTTAATTTTCTTTCATAGAGTTTCGTAAAGTTTACCGAAGACTTACCGAGACCTATTATTCTCGGATCTCTCTGTCTCTCTCTCTCTGATGTATGCGTCACCTAAAAGTTCTTACATAATCTTAAAACGTGGTAAATATTTATTCAAACAAGTAACAATCAGAATCCCCATTATTGTTCTAGAAGCTTTTTCCCCCTTGTCTCCATAATTTAAAACCATCAAAATTACCTTGAAAGTTCACTGTTATTAGAAAAAATAAAATGACTGAAGTAACGAAAATTTCGATGTTGTTATAAACTATCTAATAACATTCCAAACGTTAATATCTATTTTTTAATCTCTACCGAAGAACAATGACAAAAATAAGCTTTTTTAAAACTAAGAACTCAATACTTTCTTTTTGATGATTTTGTTCCAGTTTTGAAAAAGTGCAGAGCCTGAAAATAGATGGAAAGAAGGAGTAAACAGCATTTAGTAACACAGGCACTTGTTTGCAAGACCCGTGGCATGTATTTGTTATGTTACAGGCAGATGAGTGTCGTAATAAACGAATATGAAAGCTCTGAACCCTTTGGCCTAATGCTTGCCTGACTCGATAAATACCGAGGCAAGCAAGTCCTGTAAAGGAATTTCGGGAGAAGTTCAAGGAAATAACCAAAAGATGGGGAATACACTGAGGTTGTATGTTCTTGGTATAAAGCAGATTCCTTTTTGCTACAGATTTGTGCTCAAAGATGTGGATGGCTTCAGTTCTAGTCCCATCAATTTTACATTTGGAAATGTGTTTGACAGAAATTAAGAGGCGATATAAGATGCTAACGGCATTTTTTGCTCTTCTATCCCTTTTTGCAAAATGACATTCACGTTATACGAAATATTTTTTAATCTCGATGGATAATTCTAATAAATTATGAGAGGAGAACTCTGGCATGCAGGCGTATTGTTAGGAATGCATGCATTGCATTCAGAAGTCTAACAAAAATAATAAAATACTGCAAAAGCTGACTACAAGAAATAAAAGTGAATTCAGTTTGATTTCCAATGCCTTCAAACAGCGTTTTCTGCTCTTTTTTATCCATATTTCACTTGACGAGAAATTGCGATGATTTTTCAGCTCACTGCTGAGACATTTCAATGTATCGTGTTTTGATTTGCGGCTATCGAATAAGACGGCTGTATGTATTCCACTAAGTGAAATAGAATAAAAAAAAACGAAAAAGTAATCTTTTGCATTCATTGGTAAATTTTTAAGGTTATTTTAAATTTTTATACTTTATCACTAGTTTTAATATTTTACTTGATGTTTTCCTACCATGCATAACATTTGACGTCGTTGGGGCACAAAAAAAGTTGTAAATCACTTCTCTCCAGCCTTTCCGTCTCATTAAAGAGCTTAGAAAGGAATTTACGATTATTTTTGTTATGTTTTTTCTGTTTATTTCTTTTTAAATCTCGGTTATGAGTTGCCTAATTGTTAGAAATTCTGTATATTATTATCTTGAAATCCTCGGCGACCAAATATATCTCACTGTATCAACCAACACTCGAATGAATAGATGTCTTTTCAGTGTTGAAAATATAACATTTTCCTCAGTTTTGTCTCTTGGAAGTGATATATGATAGCGTGTGAGAACGAACTAGTTATACTGTCTCTTAACTTGTGCATGATTGTCATATTCAATTGAAATATATCAACGGAAAAGTACACAGATTGGGGGAAAATATACATCCATTCTCAGTATGAGCACAAAATCTAACACGGTTTTTTCATTTATGAAAGAACTACTCTATTTGAAGCCCGGCTGAACTTTAAAGCTTTATTTATCGTAACGCAGAGATGAAATGTCAATGATGCATTACGAATCAGGAAAATAAAAGCTTTCAGGTAAAATGCCAAACCATTATATGCATCATTCATCCTTTTATCCTTTCATTGACAGCTTCAAAGGGAAGCGGGGTGAAGGGTTCAAATATGAGTCATTGGATTGATATTTTGCACGCAGTAATTGCGCTACGTAAAACAATTTTTCTGGCATAGGTTAATTTTCTGTAATTTAAACTTTATCAGCATGCTATAGGAAAAATACAGGACCGTAATGCATTCCAAACTTTTGTTTTCTTTTTTGGGGGAGAACTGCATTCATGGCTTTGCAAGCTTTTCGGACTATGGGCATTTGGGTACCCAAGTGATTTATTACTATACTGAATACAACCTGAAATAATTTTTAACGTATCACTCAAGCAAAAATATATAATAGGCTAGCTCGAGCTTAAAAATGGAAAATTGAAGAGTTTTTATTATCATTTCAGTGAAACTCTGTACAAAGGGAAAATGTATTTAAATAACTTGATAATTTATTAAATAAGAAACATTTAGGGATTTTGACAATTTTCTGAATGTCTCAACACAGCCACACTCTCTAATTAGCACATTGAATCGTGAATTTAGGATGTATCTCATGAAAGTATGTAGGCAATTCTTTCAGACATCGATTTGGATCACAAATGATTTTAATGAATTTTTTTATGTGTCTGGCTCTTCCTCTGTTAATCAGTTATGAAACTTTACGGGAAACTTAATCTTTTAACTTTACGTCGTTAATTACATCGTATATATGTATATATTATTTTGTTATTTTATAGTTAATTTGTTTGTTTAGCACAGAAAGTTTCTGCTTAAAATATACGGTATTACAACATGATTGTTAAAGCTGCATTAATAGAAAATCATTCTCTATTCTGTACGTACAGTTTAAATGCAATTTAATCTATTACAATTTTTGAAGCTATAAATCATGTCTTTACGGTACATTAACAGTTAATTATAAGAATAATTATGCTAAGTTTCTTTATCATTACTAGCGAAAAAAATACAAGGATATTTAACGTAGGTTTAAATTTGAAGAAAATGTAATTAAGAGCACCACAGCTTTTTGATATTGATACTAAATTTAGAGAGCCGACCCTTCATTTTCTTTATCAGTGTCATGCATTTATCTTTGTTAGCTATATTGTATGTCACCACATATTCAATCACTCGCTATTAAAGTTGATAAAAGACAAGAGGAATAATCAGAGTCATCCATTTATTGGCAGCACCAAGTGAATTCATTGTTTTTAAAATTATGATTTCATTTCAAGTCTCTATAAAAACATACAATTAATGGAAGAACTTATAAAACATAGGTTTTCGAATTTTAATTTCATGGGTTACGGCTATTTTTACACTTTTGATGATGTTACCACATTTAAACAAAAAAGTAAACCATCCCTTTGACAAAAAAATACACTTATATATTAACTAAACGTACATCCTATGTCAAACAAAATTCGCATTACAGCAACTATTCCTCTTTTAAGATATATATCTCTTGCGTACCCAACAAGCATGTACTTGATCTTGTTATGGGCTCCTAAGCGGGGCATTTGAACCCTGTAAGCTGGAGGGAGAAAATTACAAAATCGCAATTTCTCCCAATTTTTACTGAGGGCTCACAAACTGAAATCGGTCCAGATATTAAAGTACATAACTGACATTTTACATAATATAGGATGGGCATTTTATTTTGCGTTTTGGAAAGCTGCCTAAAACACATCCTGGTCAGACATTCACTGACTTAAAGATGTACATCTCCAGTGTACCCACCATCTGGAGGGACTCTAGAGGTGTTGGGTTCGCTCGGTTGGTTGGTTGGTTTGGTTTTATTGGCGCAAGGTCCAGAGAGGACAAGCTGCGCCAAAGGGTTCGCTCGAGAAGTATATCTTTAAAAAGGTGACTCCTCTTAATAAATCGTGTTCCATTCAGTTTCTCAGTCCATCTTCTTGGCTACTTAGTAATATCAGAATGAATATATTTAACCGTGACGAATTTATCTTACTACCAAAACCCAACTGGCTGCGTGACTGCCAGCTAATTCTTCGCTTTGTCTGCATGCTAGCCTTTATCTGTACTCTTTCTTTCCTTGGAATAGGGAAAATTGTCAATCAGAAATAAGGACAGAATCCAACATAATTAATAAAATCGTGATTGAAAATAAATTAAAAAAAAGGAGGTAACGTTATCTGGCAAAAGTCTTGCAATATGCAAGTTAGCGATGAGCTTTCCTAATACATATTTATGTTTGCGGGTTTATGAGTCTTTTTAAGTAGCTAGGAAACAAAAGATAGAGATTGTCAAATATGACAAGCAGAGATAATATAAGTAACGTCAAAGTAACTTTCTGTGAAACTACAAAAAATCCAACATAATTATTAAAATCGTGATTGAAGATTAATTAAAAAAAAGGAGGTAACGTTATCTGGCAAAAGTCTTGCAATATGCAAGTTAGCGATGAGCTTTTCTAATACATATTTATGTTGGCTTTTTGTGGGTTTATGAGTCGTTTAAGTAGCTAGGAAACAAAAGATAGATATTGTCAAATATGACAAGCAGAGATAACATAAGTAACGTCAAAGTAGATTTCTGTGAAACTACAAAAAATCGGTTACTGTAAAAATGACTCACAAGTACAAATTCACGTGAATGTAACAAGTACTTCACTATTTAATAAAGTCGGATTTTGATGTAAATTTTCATATAAATTTTAAGGTAATGTAATTATAATTCTAAAAAGTTTTCAACAGATATTTTTACATTTATGTAGTCGAAAATGCCAATATCTTGTTTTTGCTTCATACACGTACGTAACGAAATGAATTTTATCTTCAAATAAATAAATCTAACTCTAACCCTTTAATTGTGCGTAGTACATAACTATATAAAATATAAATCCATTTTCCTTCCAAATATCGGTAGTTTCTAAAAGCAATTGGTCTGAAGTCATAGACAGGCATTTTGCGACCTTCTACGGATATGTTACGTCTCCACTGCCTCAGTACGACTAGCATTGAACTTTATGTTCCATCATCAGCCTGATAATGTAAACGATTGAAGAATGTTGATTTGAAAAAAATTACGAAAAAGGGGTTAGAAATTAAAAAGAATGATGAAACGCTTCACATTATTAATGATTTGTGCTCTTCCAGTTTGTAAATTGAATTCATTAACTAATTATAGCAAAATACAAATAGTATATATTCGGTAATATTCAAACATATACATTCCATCGAACTTAAAGCGAGTAAAAATAATTTACCCCAAAATATAGTTATTTTTTGTGAACAACGCATTGCATTCGATAAATCGTTAACTTTGATTATCATAGGTTTCATGTTTTAAAATTTTAAAACAGGAGTAGAATTTCAATAAACATGTATTTGCAATCCTATATCTCTGTAAGCAAAGACTCTGCATATAAATATACTCTCTTTGTAAAATAAAAGTTATTATCTTTCTTTCAATTTAATCAGAATTATTCTTGAAAAGAAATGCGATCTTTCAAAAATGATTAAAATCGGGAACTTTAAAGTGTATGCGAAGCTAGAGAAAGGTAATACAGAAGATTCATTGAGGGCAAGTTTGTTTTATCGGAATTGTGATTTTCTGTAATTAAAAAGTTATATCAAAAGAGGCTACTATTAAACTGCCTAAAGAAGACATTTAAAAGAAATATTGATTTTTTCTGTAAATTATAGATACAGTTGCTTTTAAGATACAGTCATGTACAAAAATATCTACAAACAATGTAGTTTATATTGAAGGGAAATTCCCGACAAGAAACCAATTATTTGACAGCCGTAAATCCATTGAATTTTTTAAGACATTATTAATAATAGGTCTAAATTTTTCTGGAGACCAGTATATATCTAAACTCATATCTCTAGAGCAAATAGCAATTTGAGGATGACCAAAAATAGTGACAAATTTTAAAAATACCAAAATGTGGGATCAATGACGGCAAGTTAAAAACAAAAAGGAGTATCAAATTGCCCATAAGTAACAATTCATAAAATTATAAAAATCAACTGTGTGTCTTTTACAAGAGCCCTTTGTAAAGTATTTGCATAAATAAAGAAAATGACATTTTTTGAAAAAATATTTTTCAATATACAGGAATTGTGAACATTACAAAACGATTTTTTAAATCTTTACCTCAGATATATGAAATTTTGCATGTATATTCATTAAAGTATAACTATATCAAGCACCTTATAAAGTTTTATAAATATTTGAAATTTTTTTTTATATTTTAAAAATTGGAATTTTTATTATGTTTTTTAAAATGCTCCTTGCGACCCAATTTTTAATTTTCCCCTTAATTATGCATTTTCATTGCTTAAAAATACATTTTGAACAGAGTTATATATTATTTTGGGCTTTCGTTTAATAGTTATTTTTTAGGAAATATTTTTATGCTTGTACTCTGAATTTTCGTGAAATTTTTGTACTTTTATATACTTAAGTTAAACTTTGATAATCTTAATGATATCGAAACATGAAATGGATACATAACTTTATCTAAATGTATAAGAGGAGTCTTCATTATACAATTTTTAAAACTTCAAAAATTGTGACGCAAGGAGAATTTCAAAGACTTGTAAATCTGGAAATTACTCATTTTGTTAAAAAACCATTTAAAAGATATTTTTTCACCTACCTTTAATATTTACTTTTCTAAATCCACCAAGTTTTAATTTTACATTACATTACATGTTTTAAAATATTAATACACCTCTCAAAAAATTCCATTTTTTGTCCGATTTTGGGTAATTTGAAAGTTCACCATACCCTTAAGGTGATACATTTGGTCCAAAGATTTCAAGATTGTTTATCCTCTCAGAAAGAAAGACTTATCCAACACTGCAAATAAGCGTTTGTTTCCTGTATCAATCCTGAATTTAATGCAAATTTCTCCACTGCAAGATTTTTTTTTTATATTTGTGAACAAGTAGTACTCCGAAGGGCCATATGTTGAAAATATGGAGGATGGGGAACAATTTTGTTGGGTAATTCTAAGAGTATGTTCTTGTTGTCTTTGCTAATGCCCTCTGGCCTGCAGTTCCAGACCAGGTTCATACAGGATTTGTGGGCTGAGGAGTGTGACTCCGAATTACAAAAGCACCAAAAGGGTCGCAGTCTGATGTGGCTAGATGCCACCACAATTTTTCCCGATCATCCCAACGGCGACATCTAGAGGTATCGTATCTTCTACCACCCTCTTTGACTTCATAAAAGGATTTATCGGTCAACAGATTTAACGAGTTCATATCCGGCCTAGACAGGAAGGTATTTAATGGTGCTTGTCCAAATTTGAACCAATCACTTGAGAACCAAAATCCGACGTGTTACAACTACTTTGAACCTGATACCAACAGTTCTGATGCCGCTATCGAATGAAACCCGAATTCTGAATAAGCCGGGCATTATGGTAATGGAAAATAACTATTATTTTCGATAAATGGGACTATTTTGTGTTACTTTTAAAATTTAAATAATCCAGTAAACATGCATGGTACTCTCCAGTGACTGTTTTGCCATTTCCAGGTAGTCAATAAAAATTATACAATGGGCGTCCTAAAAGACAGTGGCCATAACCTTTCTTAGTTGTTGAACCGTTTCGCTTTCTTTGGAGCAGGTTCACTTCCTTCAACCCAATGTTTTGACTATTCTTTTACTTCTGGCTAGTAGTAATGTATCCAATTTCCATCAACTGTTAAGAAACGATGCAAAAATTTATCTGGATTTCATTGAAACAGCTCCAAATGGTTGTTTGAAGTGTTCAGTCGTTCACGTTTTTAATCGAAGTTAGCAAAAGTGGCTTTATCCTTGCAGACAGCTTTCTGATATCCAAATATGCATAAAAGATATTGCGTACGTGCTCTGGTAAAATTCCAACAGCCTCAGAATTGGCTCCCATTTTTTTATCTTTTACTCATCATCAATATGTCATGGATATTTTAGGGTAATCAGATCTCAAAGCGTCACTTGTGCTTCTTAGGCCACAACGAAAATTAACAAACCACTTGTAATTCCTTCTAAGCGAAGGTGAATACTTGCTATAGTATTTATCAATCCCGGATAAGTAGTCTGCCACCATTTTGCCTCTTAAAAAGCAAAAAATGCGGAGCTCGTTTTCTCCATTTTGTGACCAGTAACAAGAGTGGAGCGACTAAAAGGGCTGTTAATCAGAGATAAAGCGCCAAATCTGTCTACAATTTGACGTCCGTGTCTTTAAATCATGTTAAATGTGAGAGCTCTGACAAGGTTTGTTCAGTGGCTCAATCACTTTGATTTTTCACGGACTTATCAATCGACGCTTATAACTATTTCTAGGTCTATACTGAACAATAACTCCACGATAAACAAGTTTTTAGTTGTTGATTGTACAGAGGCTGTTCGCACATTTTTTAGACAATTTTGGTAAGCGGTAATAAAAAATCGTTTGCTGCAAAAGAAATAATTGCAATTGTACTATGTTTTTAGAAGTCAAAATTATCGTCTACGGCTTGAAAGTTTTGTTTTTATTCAAAATGGCGTTTTTAACAAAGCAGTGGTTCGAAGGCTACATTTATGCTCTTTCCGAAGAAAAATATGCATACTCCGTTATCCAAAAACGACGTGAGAGTCATGGTTTTGTGATATCTAAAGCGTCGATAGGTAATATCGTCAACAAGAAAGGAAAAAAACGTCAAATTGGAGCCTCAAGTGGGGCAAAAATTCCAAACAAGTATCCAAGGAAAAAACGGACATCTTCGACTATTGCAAAGGTACGTTGTTTAATGTTAAAAGAAAATCCCCCTAGTCAAAGGACAGTTGCAAAATCATTAAAATGATCGGTGTCCACTGTAAACAAAATGATAAACGTTGATTTAAATCTTAAGAAAGCGAAAAAATGCAATATCCATCGTCTTCTTCCAAATCATATCGCTGAACGCAGGACACGCTGCAGAATTCTATATGAGAAACACTTATCCAAAGAAAAATGGAAAGCAATTGTCACAATAGATGAATCATGGGTGTATTTAAATGATTGCAACAAAAAAAGAGCCATTTATTATCATAAAAGGGGAGAAAAAAAATTTAAGTACATGGTTCAAAGAATCGAAAGAAAGTATTTCTAAGGGATTCATGATTGTTGCTGGTTTTTCTTATAATGGCAAGTTAAAAATAAAGAGAGTGGAAAAAAATGTCAAGATTAACTCCAAATACTATCAGGAACATATTTTATCGCCAATTTTTCTGAATGAAATACCATCGCTTTACCCACAGTGCCATCAATCTGTGAGACTCCATCAGGACAAAGCTAGCAGTCACACATCAAAATCCACTGTAAATTTCCTAAAAGAAATGGAACAAAAAACTGGTATCAAGGCCATACCCTTCACTGATATCTCTACTTAATCTCCCGATGTATCACCTATGGATTTTTGTGCTTTCGGACTTTTAAAATCTGCATTATCCAAACGTCGTCCCAAAACCCTTACAGGACTCTGGAAAGCTGTTCAGGAGGAATGGGATAGAATACCTCTTCTGACACTTCAAAAGGCATTATCCTGGAAATTGCTTTGTCGAAAGATAGTTCAGAATAAGGGATTTCAAATAGAACATTTAAAACACAAGAATTTTATGTAATTTAGTTTTGTGAATACAATATACATCGTCTAAAAAATATGTGAACAGCCTCTGTAGTACCTTCATTGTAGGCGCATCTAAATAGAATGGTTAAAAATCTTCCACATTGTTACTTTGCATTTTATTTAATTTAATTATAGAAACTTTGTAAGCTACTTATAATTTATAAAGTAAAGAAAAGTCTTAATAGTATGAAATCAAGAAAATTTGATCTATAATAACTTAATAATTAAAAGTAATCTAGTCAGGAACATATAACAAATAGCTGAAAGATTAAATAATACTTAGTCAATAAATACGTAAAATTAGTTATTTAGATGTAGGCCACTAGTCCATAATATAGTACTAAAACTTGAAATGAACCATCTAATTTATATAAAAGTAACATGGTAACAAGAGAAAGAAAACTTTTTGAAAAGTGTTCTCTTGTCCTCATTCTATTTGAAAAGCTCCAAATTAAGATTTTATCACTTTCGTTACCCAAATTGTTGCCAAATTCTGCCAGCCATGATATATAATCATATACCAGAATTTTCAAGCCAATTAAAATTGACAGGCTTTATAATTTCTAGAAATATGTATATATAACTGTTTTAATCTAATTAATTTTCTCACATTTTTCTAATCTTTGGAATTTCAGATGAGCTGGCGAATGGCTCATCACGAAAATAAAATTTATAATTAATTGCATAAAACAGCAGCATAAAAAATGCCATCCTTCCATGCGAAAAAAATGTCTTTCGGAAATACTGAAAAATAAATAAGAAATTGAAGCGACTATTAATAATAGAGGTGTTATTATTTATAAATTCTAATTACAAAATTTTAGTCACAAAACTCCAACATAGAGCGATGGATCGATGACATTAAACTTCTCTCGACTAGAACACTTTTTTCAGGAAGGAAATATGAAAACTGATGGAAAATTCCTATTTCGCTAGATTTGCTTCCTCCACACAAGGGTCAATAATTCAGGAGCTTGGCAGATCGTTCTCGTATTACGTTGCCAAAGATGAAGAAAATCTTTCTGTCAGAAATTTTTCATCATATATCTTGCGAAAGTTAACTTGTTTATTTAAAATATTAGGGAATGTAACCTAAGACTATTTAATTTATATTTTAAGAATAAATGTTTTCAACATGAATTAGATTAATAAAAGTATTATATTTTCTTGCAGGTCATCAATGATGCTTTTCTTTCCGAAATCAACACTTGAAAGGTAAGAAATGGGAAAAATTTACCCTCTTATATTTGTTATTTTTTATGATAAGTAGTTCTGGTCCACCTATATGGTGCCCCCATATTAAAATGGCCAGCATAACTGCGGTTTATTACAGGCGAATGTCTTCACGACAAGTGCCTCCGAATTGGTAAAAAAAAATTTATAATAATTCCAAAAAAACTTATTTATGTAATGAATTTAGTCCAAGATTTCAAAGGATTAAAGATATTTCTCAAAAGTTTACGATAATTATACTGCTCATGATATTAATCATATTATTCATAATCTGCAATTGCAGCCTTTGCTATTCAATAAAATACGTATATTTTAATATTTATAATCGAAATATTTCATACGTAATACGTAAATGATTGTGTACAGTTTGAATGCAAAGTATTTTTTTATAAAAATACAATTTTCTTTAATCCATATAAAATACATGATCATTAGAAATATCAAAGGCTGAAAGGTTTCAAAATCTTTTAAATAGCACAAATCATCTTCGGCAATATTTAACTTCATAAAGTCATTTCTCACTACTGAACAGTAAAGAAGCTATCTGGAAAATAATTTGAATGTTCTTAGAAGCTTGTAAATTTACTGAAAGCATTAAATTTTTGTTTTAAAGAGTGTAAGATGAAAATGACTTTTTTGGGCGATTTAAATGTGCGTTATGTAATAATAAATATAAACACATTTTATCATAATCAGATGTTCGATAAGCAATTTTCATAGCACATTCTTTCAACTGTCCGGATAATAATTTAAACCATATACAGAAGGTAGTTCTCACATTTTGGAAACGATTTTGTAATTTATTTTTGGCATTTGCATTTTGAGATAAAATTTTTGACAACTTCAGGACAATCGTCTGCTATTGTTTTGTTTTAATCGGAATGTAAAATAAAAGATTTATTTTGAAAATGGTTTCTAAAATTGAAAGATGGCCCAAAGTGACGTAATTGCTCTTTCCAAGGAGTAATATGAAGTTAAAAAAGATCTTTAAACCTAAAGTTCATCTCGTTTTGAAAAAGCATATTGCTGAAAGAAAAATAAATTGTAGAAAATTAAATGAAAAACACCTAGCTGCTGAAAAATGCAAATTTTTGGTAACATTCGATGAGGCATGGGTGTATTTAAGTGACTGTAATAAAAAAAGATCAATTTTCAATTCTTCAACTGACGCAAATGACGGTACGAAATGGATTCAACAGTGTACAGAAAAATTCCCAAGGGGATTTATGATAGTTGCATTATTTTGTTACAACGGCAAATTAAAAATCAAAAATGTCTCAAGTAAAGCCAAAATTAATTCACTCTATTATCAGCAGAATATTTTAGAAGCAATTTTTGAAGAAGAAATTCCAACTTTATATGCAAAGGACATTGCTAAATTTGACCTTCATACGTACAAAGCCTCAAGTCTCACATCTAAATCAACTGCCGCTTATTTAGCAAAGAAAGAATCAGAAACAGGAATAAAGTGCATCCCGTTTAATGAAATGTCTACCTGTAAAATCACCTGAAGTTTCTCCAATGGACTTTAGCACTTTAAGTTTATTATACCGAGCCTTATGAAAACGGCATCGAAGTACACTGAACTGACGGTACACTAAAACGGTCCCAAAAAAATGGGATAAAATTGACATGCCAGTACTAAGAAAACCATTGCTTCCAGCTAGAGCTATTGTCAAGAACCATGGCTATAAGACAGAAGCAAACCTCCTAAAAATTACGGAATTTATACGTAAACCTTAACTATCAAAACCGTTTCCATAAAGTGCGAACTACCTTCTGTATTTTGCTAATTAATTTCAGCTCTCTTGAAGTTTCGTATTAAGAAAATTTATCTAAAAGATGTTGCCCAGATGCTGTATAGAAAAGTTGATTCGCCTAGAATTTGAGAAACACAGATCAGTCTCTCCAAACCTATCAAATTGAAACTCCATATTTAATTAGTCAAATTACGTTCGACAATTTACTACATTTGCATAAAAAGTATTTCTAACACAACAAAGAAACACATTAAGTGAAATAACTCCGTCAATCTGCTTACACTTTTTTGATGACTCCCCTTAAATATCAAACTCAGAAGTAAGAAGCATAGCACATAATCGAACATTGTCGATTCTGTTGCGAAGGTACTTGTCGTGAGACATTCGCATTATTAGCCGCGGCAATTTGTTGACTACTATCTAGGACCACAATGCAAATGAGTCCATTGTTCCCTGGGGCCAACTCGACGTTACCCAAGCACTCCCACGGCCGCATCTGGTTGACTCGTAACTTCCTCCACCCACTTGCTACACGGAAGGATATCCAGCTTACTCATTAAACCAGCCCGGCGTAGACACTATGGAAACCAGTAGTGCTTTTTGGGATTCGAATTAAGTTTCTTCCGTCCAAGTTCAAACGTGTTAACTCAGCTATCTCGGGATCAATTAAACGAACATAAAACTATCATATATATATATATATATATATATATATATATACAGCTAGACAATAGTGATCTTTTTCAGCCTTTAAGAGAAACTACCTGTATTATTATTGTGAAAATTATTGCGAAATATAAACTTCTACGTATAACAGCAGTTAACTATCACTTTCCGTATATCACTTTATTTCTTAAGTTTCATAAAACACCTATTGCTTTTAGAGCAGTAAAATGTGGTCATAACACTTATGCTACTAAAGCAAGTGTTATATTATTAGATTACCTAAATTAATCTATAAAATAATATCTTCTGGTGTTTGTGGCATAATTGATAACAGCTTGAGTCTAATTAGAAAACTACAAACATTAGATAATTGTAAATCAATAGTGACTTTTGATTTTAAAGATTTATTCAATAATATCAATATAAATGATTTAAATCGAGTAATAATAAAGTTAGTACAAAATAATTTGCAATACTTAAGCAAAGAATTTAATCTATCTCATTTCAATAGGCTCTTAAATTTTGCTACTAGACATAATTAAATTTTACACAATAGTAGTATATACTTACAGACTAAAGGTGTACCACAAGGTGGAAATGCTTCTACTATGCTAGCCAATTTATACTTACATTATTTTGAAGTTGATAATATAAGTAATATAGATAATAGCAGTTACAAAATATTTAGATATATTGATGATATAATTATAATTAATAAAAGTAATAATTATATAGCCTTAAATTTTTACCCTCATAACTTGGAACTAATACAAAGTAGCCAAAATAATATTAATGTAAACATTTTAGATATTAACATTAAATTAAATTCAAATAGCAATTATGCATTTGACTTAAATGATAAAAGATCAGATTATGATTTTAATATTGTTAAATTTTAAAATTACCTAGCTTATTTACATAAATATATTTTTAAAAACATTATTGTAAATCAGCTAGTACGTATAGATAGGCTTTGTTCTAAAGACAATAGCAATAAGCATATTTTAGACTTGTTAGATGTGCTAAAACGTAATTATTACCCAGATAGTCTTTCCAAGCACATAATTGGTTGTTTTAGATTTAATGAATAGCTTGTTCTGTAGCACTTAATTAGTAATACAAACTAATAAGATTAATATGAGAAAATAAGTACTAAAAATTAAAATTAATAAATAATAATTAAATTCTTAAGTAAAAATAATATTAAATAATAAATTAAAAAAAATAACTCTTTGTTATAATAAAAAACTAATTTAATTTAGGTTATTTGTCCTATAACACACTCTCCTTAGTAAGTCTTCTTCTGTGTTTCCATTTGATCCATGGTTGCAAGTTTTGTGACGTCAGTCTTCTTGCGGTTTCCTATTCTTAACTTTCACTTTGTCTAGCGCCAGGCTTGGCGTGCTTTGATTAAGTAACTAGTTATTCAATTCTGTTTCTAATGGATTGTACGGTGTCTAGGTCCGGGGCTACTGGGCCTAATGGAAAATCAGGGCTTGTTTAGAGCTCATATTGGTTTTTCACTTTCAACTTTGTCTTATATATATATATATATATATGTATATATATATATATATATATATATATATATATATATATATATATATATATATATATATATATATAGAGAGAGAGAGAGAGAGAGAGAGAGAGAGAGAGAGAGAGAGAAAGAGAGAGATAGATCTAAAATCATAGGAAAATATTTTCATATCATCACGAAGCATTTACCAGTTACTATCAGTTCTATTAATTTAACTTGATTTTGAGCTTTTATAAACTTAATCAAGAGGAAAATTAATCTGTATAATCCTGTTCCTTTAATAATATTTATAAAGAATTTGCAGTAATTAATTATCATTCAAAACATAGCTGTTTCATACAAGCTTGAAATTTTAATAATGAATAATTCTTAAATATTTTTTATACAATTAATTGTTTGTTTAATTGTTATATTTGCTTTTTTCGAGATGTTGAATGAACACATATTTTGTTGTCTGAGAAAAAAACTCTTGTTTGCGATAAATATGTCACCCACAAAGAATATGTATGAAAAGTGTCATTTTTTGTAATTTCTTTTTGTCTCTCTCTCTGTTTTTAGTTTTATTTTTTTCGGGGTATGTTTCCTATTCCAATTTTTAAATGATTTCTTTTACGCTCTGAAAAATAAATAAACAAAACGGATTGAGCTCTGAGAAATTAAAAAAATAAAAATAAATAATTCGGAAATAAAGAATTACATTTAAAATCAAATTTTTAAAAATAACATTAAAACTTCACTCTTATTTGAAAAAAAAAAAGTCTGAAAATCGAAAAAGCATTCATTATAATTTAGCGGGGACATCTGTCATATTCTGCTATTCTTTGAAAAAAATTAAATTTATTTTTAATCTAGTTCTGGATATTTACGTTTATTTCTACATATGAGACAATGGAAATTGACAAGAAAAGTGTATATAAAATAAGAAATCCACAGGTTTTCCATTCATTAGGAAATGAATTTCCTAATGAAATAAATTTTTTTATTCTTTCTTGTTTCGTAAAAAGAGTACTGCGATCATATCTTTTGACATTCTTAAGTAGTAAAACATGAGTGTTTAATTCACTTAAGTAATTTTATACATTAACAATAAATAGACTTCTAGCACTGTAATTACACAATAACGAACATAAAAATAATTGTGTGATTATTTACTACAAAAGGAATTATCTGTAGATATAAAAATGATGAAACATAAAATAATAGTATAACTGCATTTAGCTACTTGTAACTAGAACAAATTCGCAATAAAATTATATTGCATTTTAATTCAAGCTAACATAAAATAGATAGTAATTTATAAAGATACTTTAATCAAAATTGGGCAATACAGATCTCTATTTTGTTTTTCCTGATACGAGAAGATTTAGTATATAACTTTAAAATAATACTTTTGTAAGATTGGAACAACAAGGATCAAGAATTGCTTCTAAAAAATTAATTTTAGAGACATTTATAACTGTTTGAGTCCATTGTCATGTACTAGAGTAGCATATAAAACGGCGGTGACGCACTTATAAGTGAAAAGATAATGCATACTTAAACAATGTTTATATCCTTTTAATATAGCCATATAAATTTCTAAATTCTCCTTGTAAAATCTGTTGGCAGGTAAATGCCATTAGCGGATAAATTTTTATTTATAAGCAAAAACCTTTTAAGTCCGAGAACGAATTATTTGAAAGGGAAAACCTTACTTCTTGAAATTCCGCATGTATTCAAAGTAACTGGCAGAGCTATATATACAGGGTGGTCATAAAGAAACTTTGCCGATATATGGACCTCTAGTGGCTGTTCGGTTCAACCGATCGAGATGAGATTTCAGATATAGTTATTCAGGGGTATTAGCTCGGGATTCTGTGAATGGCGACCAAGTGGCGCTCACGGTTAAGGTATAGAAACTCAAAATTTTCAAATGTCAACACCCATTTTTTCCCATCGCAAAATGCTCAGCGCACGCGAAAACCCTAAAGAGCGTTGGAGCGGTACGTGTATCACAAAAAAACGGACTCGTTATGAACGCACGAAAAACAGCTCTGCGAACTGCCTACAAAAACGATATATGGACCTCTACCGGCCGTTCCTTTCAATCTATCGAGATGAGAATTCAGATATAGTTATTCAGATGTATGAGCTCCGGATTCTGAAAAACGCAAAACAGTGACGCTCATGGTTACGGTTATAAGAATAGAAACTCAAAATCTTCAAATGGCAACGCTCACTTTTTCCCGTTGCAAAATGCACAGCGCATGCAAAAACCCTAAAAATCGTTGGAACGGTACGTGTATCACAGAAAACGGACGCGTTATGCATGCACAAAAAAACAGCTCTGCGAATGGCTAACAAAAACACGATCAGAGAGCTTTTTATCGGTTTTCTACGCTGAATATCTGGTGAACGGCGTTCTGTGATTGGTTTCTAGCCTCTGTCATATGTGAATTTCCTCCGTGTGCCCCGATCGTGTCTTTGTTGGCCGTTCGCAAAGCTGTTTTTTGTGCGTGTATAATGCGTCCGCTTTTTGTGATACACGTACCGTTTCAACGCTTTTTAGGGTTTTCGCATGCGCTGAGCCTTTTGCGACGGGAAAAAGTGGGCGTTGCTATTTGAAAATTTCGAGTTTCTCTAATTATAACCGTAACCGTGAGCGCCATTGTGTTGCAATTCTCAGAATCCCCAGCTCATACCTCTGAATAACTATATTTGAAATCACATCTCGATAGGTTGAACGGAACGGCCGCTGGAGGTCCATATATCGGCAAAGTTTCTTTATGACAACCCGGTATATAAGGAACACGGCTAATGTTTGATAACTGAATAATGCGATTTCGACCAAAAAGAGTGTCACCATGTAAGCAGCGGTAAAGAATAGTAAGAGTGTTTCTCTCACACATACTCACATTTTGCGTAACTCAGATTCAACCAAAAATAATTGTATCTATCAGTCTAACAGGATGAGCCTATATTTTTTTTTATATCGAAACTTGAGAGAGCTAATTACATTCCTGTCTCAATATTATTAACAGATCTCGTCTCTTCTCTACGACTGCAACTTTACCGTCTCGAGTCTTCGTCTAGCACACGGATGTAATCAGTGAATAGAAATATTTTATTTTCTCTTTATTGATTTTGTGCTTGTTTTTTATGGATGACATGTCTCAGCAAAATTTATATATATATATATATATATATATATATATATATATATATATATATATATATATATATATATTTATTTATTTATTTATTTATTTATTTATCTATTTATTTATTTATTTTAGGTATGTATGCAGGCATGTTTATATATTTATATACATACATATATCGTAGTTATATTATTTGAGCATACAAAATATTATGATAAATGCATAATACTATTATACTTCAGTATCTTGTATCTAAACATTTATAGAAATCAAATTATATTACTCTTAAAAGGTAAATAAAAATTGTTAAGATTTTCTTAACACACAACATTACTCTGATTATGAAGAAGTAAATCTACTCAGTTAAACACGTACAGAACTACATTTTACAAGATATTTTTCATTTCGTACTTAACATTTTAGTAGGAACATTCAAATAAATACAATTTTCCTGTGAAATCTGCTAGAACTAATGGCTAAATTTCTATTAAATTAGAGTCTGTATACTATTTTCTACATTCACTTTGAAATCCAATTTTTTTGTTTGAAAAGAAATAAAACTAATTAAAAAATAAGATAAGGGAAAGCAAGAAATAGTTTATTTTGAAGTTTGTAATTTAAAATATAATATGTATAGCTGCGAGTAACGTATTTCTTAAAATAGATCATTTATATGCAGTAAATCAATCGCAAATATTAAAATTGTTTGTAAAGGCATAGAATATACTTTCAATTTTAAACTTACGTTTCAGCAGTGGATAAAGATTTTAACTAATCCGAGATTTCAATATTCTGAACTGTAATGTCTGGAAACGAGATTTTTCTCCGGAAATATTTTCTGATAGTTTTTAAAACTCTTTTCTACTAGTTCAAGCCATCATGATGCATCTACACTGCTGGCCACTGTAAATGCAACACCCTGAAGGAAACATGCAAATAACATGAAATTTACAACATGCATTAGCGGAGGTGAGATATGCAAATGATTACAATTTCAGCGCAGACGCACATCACGCGCGCCTGTGGCGCCACTTCAAAGTGCTATTTAAGGCTTGGAGATTTCGACGTTTTCAAGTTCGGCAATTGTGTTTTTCTTGTGGTTATTTAAAAAAAGCAATCAATTATGCCTCGTCGAAAACAGCGATCATCTTTTGATCAAGTATCCGAGTTCGACAGAGGAAGGATAGTGGCCTACCGAGATTGTAGATTATCTTTCAGGGAAATCGGTAGTCGTGTTGGATGAAACCAAACAACTGTAATGCGGATATGTGATCGTTGGATGCAGGAGGGTACGACGGACCGGCGTGTTCGATCGCATCCACCTCAGCGCACCACTTCACGTGACGACAGGCAAATTGTGCGCATGGCAGTGACGAATCGCTCAGTCACATCACGAACCATAGCACAGCACATGCAGTCTGTAACGCATCATCCAGTATCTGCGCGTACCATTCGACGCCGTTTACAGCAGAGTGGTCTGTCCGCAAGACGTCCATTGCTTTGTCTACCCTTGACGCAGAACCACAGACGTCTCCGCCGCCAATGGTGTGAAGACAGAAGGATGTGGACGGAAGAATGGAATGAAATTATCTTTACTGACGAGTCACGCTTCTGTCTGCAACACCACGATGGTCGCATTCGAGTCTGGAGACACCGTGAAGAGAGAATGCTGAACAGCTGCATTATGCACGTCCACACTGGTCCTGCACTGGGTATTATGGTATGGGGCGGTATTGGATATCACTCTCGCACACCTCTAGTACGCATTGCCGGTACTTTAAACAGCCAGCGCTACATCTCCGAGGTGTTGGAGCCAGTTGTCCTTCCTTACCTTCAGGGCTCGCCCACAGCCATATTTCAACAGGATAATGCGCGACCACACGTGGCACGCATTGTCCAACGGTTCTTCGTCAATCGCCAGATTGAATTGCTTCCCTGGCCGCCTCGCTCTCCGGATCTTTCGCCGATAGAAAACATGTGGTCCATTGTTGCTCTACGATTGACCCAGATTCCATCCCCAGCTGCCACAGTAGATCAACTTTGGCAACGTGTGGAAGCTTCTTGGTCTGCTGTACCCCAAGAACTCATCCAAAGTCTCTTTGAATCAATGCCGAGGCGTGTGGCAGCGGTGATCTCCAACAATGGCGGCTACTCTGGCTACTGATTTTGGCAGGAACCACACTTCACAGAAGTCTATAAATTTAATCATTTGGCACTTGGTCAACATGTTATCTACAAAATAAATTTTGTTGTGATATCTCTTGTCTTTCTTGGTGTTGCAATTTGGGTGGCCAGCAGTGTATATACCTTTAAATCTATGCAAGATATTTTTTTTTCCTTTTGGTAAATTTATAATTTCAACATTCATTCTGCATTTATGGCAACGAAGTACTATAACGTATCTCTTAATTATTAGTAGTGGCAGAAATTTGTCAGGAAGATTAGCGCAGTTTGTAAGTTTTACTTTCAAGAAGGTTTCTTATCGGAAAATAAACTTTAAACATAGCTACTACGGATGAAAAATTAATTTTAATTTAAACACAACCGTCGCTGAATATTAAAAGTTTAAGACCACCGAGAAAATACTTCAAGTGATACATATCTATTACAATCTTGATTGAGTACAAAAAGTTATTAGTTTTTTAATTAAATAAATATCTTTTAAATCTATTTAACGTTTTGTGATATAAAATATAAAAAGTGTTGTGTTAAAAAGCATTTATTCTTCCTCACTTCACCTATGCACGTTTATAGCTTGAAATTAAATTTTGCTGAATTATTTTAAATGTAGAATAAATTCCAAGATGATAGCAAGAAGTTCTGAAGGGTCCTCAGCACTGAAACCTAGAATTCGACGTTTGCACAGAAGCAAACACTAATAATCAATGTACCAATGCCTTGCAGAAGTGTTGAAAAGTTTTAAATATTCCACTCAAAATAATCACTATCCCGTCGACAAATTCATATGTTTCGGTAATTAGTGTAAATTACCGGGAAATTTCTATTTTTTTTTTATAAAATTCACCACATAAAATTAATTGCTCCCAATCATCGCATTCTCACGTGACGACGCTAGTGTCAAGCTCATAAAGATAAGAAAAACTATTTCTGAGAAATTCGAAAAACATGAAAAACATTTTAGATTTTTAATCAGAAGCTCACATTTTTTTACTCTTTCATTTAACTAATATTTATTTTTAATATTCTCGAGTTTTCACAGGGATTATTATCTTTTGCTGGGTTTTTGAGGCTTTTGAAATGTTTTCAACCCTTTGGGTTTACCCATGTGTGAATAATCTTCATTCAGTTGCAGTGTAAAGAAACTGCTTTGTTTTTACATAGTTTTTATTTGTATTTTATGTATGATTGCATTTCACATTTTCCTGGCTGTAATGGAGAGGGAGGATTCATTTACATTTTTAATTTATGTTAGGAAATATAATGTACTTTCCCGTCGAGTGTTTTTTCTGCGTTCTTACCCATATTATTAAGGAAGTCACTGAAACTGGAGTACTCACTATTTTCTTTGGATGTGTAATGTAATAAAAAAAACTTAACATTTATTATGTTTTAAATATACAAAAAAAACCATCAAATCTTCGCAGATGTCTTGAAATGGAAAACAGCCGCGTTCCTCAATGGAAAACGACCTTTTTAAAAATACGGTCATATTTATTTTATTCATTTATTTTTTTTTCATTTCTATTTCGTTTTTCAGATTTAACCATCACCAAAATAAATATATTGATTTGGTTAACACTAAAATTCTCTTGAAGTAAGAGACATCACGTATCCTTATTCCTTCGATCAAGTTAAATAATTAATACATCATTCCGTTATTAGGGGATTTACTAAAATTGACAGTGGAGCATTTTATTTAATCATTCTTTAATTACATATGGTAGAAAGTTTAAATAAGGTGTAAGGGACGTTACAGTTTTAAGAGAACATTGCTGAAAGTAAGAGACAGCACGTTTCACTATTCCTTTCATAAAAAGTTTAAAAATTTATAAATTCTATGAAATTTTTATTTTTAAAAAATATTCAAATATTAGATAATTTTAAAACTTGAGGATTGCAAAATAAAGGCAATATTTAGCTTTAATTTGTTATAAGAGTTGATATAGGTTCTACTGTATATTCTATAAAAGCTATTTTGCCGGTAACAGGAGGTTAGTTAATTTATTTTTTTCTAATTATCTATATATATAAAACGCGTAGATATACGGCACAAAAATCAACGATAGTTATACACTCCGAATAGCAACGGCTGCAACTACCAAATGTAAACATTAGCGGCAGTCCGCAATTTGCAACCTCGTGTCAACATGGATTTAACGCGCTGAAATCAGGAATGCTCGAAAGCGGGCTACACGATCAAGTGAAAATTGGAACGGGCTCAATAAAGAAAACAAAGAAGAAATAATTCATTAAGAGAGAGGTGTGAAAGAGAGAGCATAAATGATCGCGGGGTTAGGCTTAATCGCAGGCCCGCCGTCAGGGTGGGGCAAGGGGGACAAAATCCCCAGGGCCCGGGATTCCGGGGAGACCGGTTAAAATAAGAGTTGACTAAAAAAAATTATTCAATGTTCAAATATTGAGTGGGGAGGGGGCCGGCTGCATAAATTTTGCTCCGGGCCCTTGCTCAGCTGACGGTGGCTCTGCTTAATCGTCACCGGCACAGCAACCGACAGCCAGTAATAGTTAATTTTCTGCACTTTTTTTCAGTACTTGGTCAATGTTTATTCCATTTTATAAGGGAACAAATTTTCCGAGCAATTTATTATTTGATATTATTAAGTGGAGTTATCTGAATTGTGAAGAATATTACATACAGAGAGCGATGTAATCCACTCTATACTTTAATACCTGCTGAATTTTTACTCCACTTTTTAACTGAAAAAAAAATTTCCCCAAAAATTTCTTATTTGATGTAATGATAAAGTGTAGATATCTTAATTTTCAAAAATAGTTCATGCAGAGAGGGATGCAATTTTTAAAATCATTGGTGTTATGTTTCTTAGTTTTGTCTTTAAATAGTAGGGGCTTCGCCCCTAGGCTCGCTACGCTCGCTCCTCTGGTGAATCAAGTGAATGAATGACTCAATAGTTGTTTACAGCGATTGAGTCATTCATTTTGTTTACAGTTGAAGCTTCCCCCCCCCCTCTCGACGAAATGGATGAAGCCCGGCGAAATGGATGAATGGGTGAAAAATTGGATCTTCTTTCAAAGGAAGTGAATGAGAAGATTTTTTTTGAAGTATTTCTTTAAAATTCAATTAAAAATCGAAATTTTAAGATAGAGACTTGAAATGAAGTTTATATGAATGAAAAAGCTTTCATCTTCCAGTTGATATAAATATTTTCTTTGTAACATAATAAGTCTGAGAGCATCGAATTTATATATCTCGAAACGCATCAATTTTTCCAAAAAGTGAGTTTTCAATTTTAATAAAAATATCAGTCTGTTTTAAATTATTTTTAAACAAATGACGTCTTGTTTGAAGTGTAGCGAACTGAGGTTCGTAGTGTCAACCAGAAGATGATTTAAACACACCAGGTATACATCACTCATTTCATAAACAAAACAAATGCAATTTATTAATAAAATTGATGATGATGAGATATGTTCACTGCACAGATGTAAGATGAACTTCGTAACTTAAGTGATCACACTCGATTTAATCGGCGTGGGGCGGAGTAAGAACACAGAAGTCCGCTAAGCTAGCAGAACTGGCTCTGCTTCAATGATGAAAAACGGCACTTCTCCTGACGGGAAAGGGCTCCCCAATAATATCAACGGCGGTGACCACTGCACACACTCGGTAGCGATGAAAATATTAAATTAAGGAGAAAGGACTCCTCACTGGAAAATAAGGTAGCAAAGGCTCCTTCCACGAAGACTGGTCTCCGACAAATTAGTGGAGTATGTTTACTCCTGCAGGAACTAGATCGTCGCTGCAAACAGTCACAAGGGACTCTGAACCGGTAAGGGCGGCAAACCCGGCTGCTCTTAGAACTGGATCCGCTACGTGTCAGGAACTAAAAAGACGCAAGCCACGACTGAGGGGTCCATTCTCTTTTTATAGAAGACCTCCACCGGATATTGCATCACTCTCCAGAAAGTCGAACGATCTAGAACAAGTGAGCAACGGAAATGGGTTTCCTGGGGCGATAATGAAATATTTCCCCCGGGTCTAAAGCGGCCGCCTTTTTAGTTTGTCCTCCAAGCCACTTCAAAGAGTCTCAAAGGGCCGCTTCGGTAAAATGCGAAAGGCACGAGTCCTTTTGTTTAGGCACGCGACGCCTCCAGGATGCTTCTTAACAATTGATAGTTCATGAATGAAAGCACCTGGGGGTCTCCTGTCATTTATAATTAATATCAGCGGCGTCACCCGGTGGCGATGACTAAATCAAGAAAAATGACCACGTCCCCTAAGGTCCTGTGGAACAAGTCTATCGGATGAACAAAAGGAAAATTGCCGTCAGCATATTGCCACCCAAGTCGGAAATCTTTTGATGGGTCTCAGGCCGAGATAGAAGAATTTCTTTTGTTAACGGAGAGGTTGAAATGCAATACTCTACAGAAGGAAAAATGTCTGTAGTCTTAGATTGTAAAAAAAAAAAATTCTACGATCCTTTTTTGGCGAGTTATCGTAATCTGAACATGAAAAAGTCAATATTTTTCCACAAAACATAAAATAAAAAAAAACTTAAAGTCCGACGAATATGAGACATGTCTTACTTTCTTCCAAACATTGTTCTGCATCGATTGGTATCAGTCTCGACCCTATACCCCCAGCGGTTTCGGAGGAGATAGCGTGACAAGCTTTTGACAGCGGCGGCGGCGGCTGCGGCAGCGCCAGTTACTTTCTTTTAGAATAGAGAGATGTTCTGAAGTAATGGAAATTCATATTTTTTAATCACGATGTTTTAGAATCAGCCTTACACAGAATACCCCTTAACAACAGATATTTATGATGACAGATAATGGTAACATTTCTTACATATGTTACTTTCAGTTCAGTTGTTTTGAAAAGAAAATATAAAACTAAAAGCGACCATGCTGGACGCGCAGCGGCTAGTGTGTATATATTTTATGTTGTTTAAAAATACATTTGTTTAAATGCAAAAACAGGTAAATTTTCAAACCTAGTACTGTGCTCCTCAAGTTGTAAAAATTTCATTTCAAAATAAATAAAAGTTTTCTGTTTATGATGAATCGAAAAAGGGATGTCAAAATGTACAATTTTTGGTTTCGAAAGATCCTGTCTCCCCTTAAATAATTGATACATAATTCCATTATGAAGGAATTTATTAAAAGTACAGTGGTACAAATTATTTATTTTCAGTATTTAAACTTTTTCGACACTCTATATTAAAATACACCTAAAACTTGGAAAAAATGTTGTAAAAAGTGTCAGATGCACTTGCTTACATATTGTATGCTCACAAAAAAAATTATAAATAAATAAACTGCTGTTTTTACTTTTACAGGGGGAGGTGGGATACCGTATGTCCCATCATGCAACAACGACATTCCATACATCATTCTGGATGTTATGTTGAGAGTTATGCAGTACATAATATAACTCTAAGAAAATAACATAAATACAAAAAATATCGTCAACAATTGCATTAAAACTAAATTTTCGATATTTATTACACGCATATATACAATCAGAATTATTCTGAATCCTCAATTTCAAAAATTTCCTATTCTGAATGCAAAAGAATTTTTTCTTAAAATATGAAAAAAATTCACTCTAAATAAAAACTAATTTAATATAAATATTTTTTTTAAATGATTCAACCACTATGAGTTAGGATGTGATTAATATCATTTATATATATATAGTGGTCATGAAATAATCAAGCAGGGCGATCGACCTGCAACGCCAAGCTGAAAAAAACAAAATAGACTCCAAATGAATAAACGCGCCAAGTACAAAAATTTGTCAGACCGCTGTACTGCTTATATACTCTGCACCTCTTGCTCCTATACTTCACACGTTAAAGCAGTGTGCGTAAATTATAAAATTTTGAATGAACCAAGCATCGTACATAATTTAAAAAAAAGTAGAAGAATCTTATCAGCGAGTACTTTAAATTCAGATAAAAATGGACTTTCAAAGTTAAAAATTAACCGAGATACGGAATTTTTAATTTTCCGTAAAGTTAGGGAGTTTGCTAGAATCGAGTTTTCGCCAAGAATTATTTCGTCAACATTTTAAGAAGACCTATAGAGTTTAATATTCAACAGATTCGATTGAGGCTTGGTTTTTTCGATAAGTTATTCGCTAACTTAAAATCTTTTATATGTTTCAATTAAAAATCAATAAATATTTCTATCTTTAATTAGCATAAAACAGTAAAATTAGCATCTCTGGGCGATAGTGAGCTAAAATGGCAACCATTATTCATCAACACTGTTATTTTCTCAACCGTTTAATAATAGAAGAATTGCAATTGTGTCCAAGTGGCTAAATGGTTAAGTCACCGACTTTCCACCCCGTGGGCGCGAGTTCGATTCTCGCATAAGACTTGGTTGTGTATAGGAGAATTTTTAATTGTTTTGTATTTGTATGTCCGTATTTGTTTGTTTCTTTTATATGTCCATAGAAAACACTAAGGATTGAATGCAAATAATAAGGATTAATTATTGTTCATATTTCACTTTTTGCTACAAACACGTGGATTTGCAAAAAGGAGAAATATTAATTTCTCAATAAAATATACATATATGTATACAAAATATACATAGAGCAAATGATTAATTTATATATATAAAAGAGAATGTTTGTGTGTCCTTTATGCGTTCCCGAACGGTCCCTCCGATTGAGATGAAATTTTGTACAGATGTTGTTCTCACTTCCGCGGGAAAGACTGGGGGGGGGGAGGGGGAAGACACCCCTAGCACCCCTAGGGGGCAGGAGGACAAAGGGCACATATAAAAATAATCAAAAACGACTAATATTAGTGTCGAATCCATAGTTTTCGGGGTCGCTGAGATTAATAGTGATACTTTCGACACCGCTTAAGTGCAAGATCAGCCCCCCCCCATCAACATTGAGGAAAGGCGATAGGGGGGGAAGAAGGGGTGAATATAAAATGTCCAAAATGACTGAGAGTAGTGTCGAATCCATAGTTTTAGGGATCACTGATATGAATAGGGACACTCTCGATGCCGTTAAAGTGAGAGTTCAGTCCCCAGAGCATTTGGGGGAGGAGGGGGGAAGAAAGGGTGACTATAAAATGTCCAAAATGACCGAGAACAATATCGAATCCATAGTTTTCGGGGTCGCTGACATGAATAAGGACACTCCCGATGCCGTTTAAGTGAGAGCTCAGACCCCCTCAGCATTGGGGGGAGTCAAGGGGAAGAAAAGGTGAATATAAAATGTCCAAAATGACCGAGAATAGTGTCGAATCCATAGTTTTCGGGGTCACTGAGATGAATAGGGACACTTCCGATACCGTTTTAGTGAGAGTTCAGCCCTCCTCAGTATTGGGGGGAGGCGAGGGGAGAAAGGGTGAATATAAAATGTCCAAAATGACCGAGAGTATTGTCGAATCCATAATTTCTGAGTCCCTAAGGGGAATATAGGAAATTAAAAATGTTGTTTATAATCAAGTTTTGAGTTAAATTAATAATAGAGTGAATTTGCAATTTTACTTTATCATTTGTATACTGTATTTACTTTTAAATACCTGTAAATTAAATTACTCAAATTTTACACTATATGTAGAATCCATTCCTTTTTTTGTGTAATTAAAAAATTGAGATAAATAAATACCCGGGCACCGCCGGGCAAACAGCTAGTGATGTGTAAATAGTATTTAGTACGATATTTTCCATTGTGTTTATAAAGATTGACTAGAATAAAAAAATGCCATCCAAATTACAATTAAAACGAAAAAACGACCAGGTCTATTACAGAGATTCGAAAAAACAAAAAGTGCTCCAATTAAGTTAACAAAGTGATACATTTGTAACTGATGATAAGACTCCAGGTATCAGGCAATTGTTTGTCTACAAAAGCCCAGTTTGTGAATAGTTATTTACCTATTTTAAAAAAATAACTGATATCCAATAAACAAACATTTAAAAATAAAAAAAAAGCCAAGCTTCAAAACAAAAGTTATGACTAAAAAAATGGTGTGATATCAAATATCCAAGCTTATTAAGTTCCGGAACTTAATTTCCTAATCACGAATTTTTCACATCTAAGTGAAGTGGTTAAACATGACCTGTTGATAGAAACACTTCTTCCCTAGACCAAACTCATCATAACCTCTTTCTGAAAATTTAAGTTTTAAATATTTATACATGCCAGGCTTGGCGGCCGTCTTAAAAATAAAATCATTAAAATAAAAGAAAGCAAAAAAAATAGTTAATGTGAATTTAAAACATCAATTTTAGATTTTAACTGCGCACTTCGGTGCTCTGTTAGACAGTATGTTTATAGCACCATTCCAACAAAAGGTACGACAAAAAATGGTGTTACATTCAATTTTATTAAGCACTGGGACTCAATTACATTTCTTAACAGATTTTTAATAGGATATTAGTCATTTTAATCAGTCTTCTATATGAAGTTAATGCATGATGTCAAACAAAACAAACCGTTAGCTAGAAAGAAAAATAATAAATCATGTTGTCATTCCTCAAAAGAACAATTTTGCATTAAACAACAAAAAATATGAATACCACGCTTTGGAGTTACGTTGTCCAAATGTAACGTGAAAAGAAATTTCAAATTTATAGAATAATTCGTGACCATCTTAAAATTGCTGCTACATTCATTTTAAAAGTAGCCAAATAATAAGACACACATATTTTGCATAAATAACTAAAATGAATAATTTATTCAACTAAATAACATATTTTCGACGTTTCAGCAGACAAAATTTATTTATTCCAAATACGAAAAGATGGCCGACAAGCCTGGCATGTATAAATATTTAAAACTTAAATTTTCAGAAACAGGTTATGATGACTTTGGTAGAGGGAAGAAGTGTTTCTATCAACAAGTCATGCTTAACCACTTCACTTAGATGTGAAAAATTCGTGATTAGGAAATTAAGTTCCGGAACTTAATAAGCTTGGATATTTGATATCACACCATTTTTTAGTCATAACTTTTGTTTTAAAGCTTGGCGCTTTTTTATTTTTTAAAAGTTGTTTTAGTGGATATATATATAGTGTCTATATATTGGTTGTATGCAAAGGCGTACCTCGCCAATAGTTCCTATAACTGGGAACTTTGTATCAAGTCCATAGTTGAATAATTCTAGTGCCTCCTCAACTGTTAGATTTTTTTTACTCACATGCTGTCAAAAACGACACGTGACACAAACCAATAAAGGAATAAAAATAATACATAGGGGAAGTGTTGTGACACTCTAGTCTACTCATTGAGTCTTTCTGTCCCTTTCCGAATTTTCACATAAACTGTTGCCACTTTTCTGGTCAATCGGCTTTCTTAGAATCAATGTTCCCTTTTGTCCTGTGGGCACAAACGCTTCTGGGTGGTCTCTGTTGATAATTTTCAGAGAAACCGTTGCCACTGTCTCTCCTGCAATCGCTTTTCTTAGAGGCACTTATGTCCTGTGGGGACAAACGCTCCTGGGTGACCTCTGATGTTCGGCAACTCTTTTTATACCTTTGTATCAGGCACAGCCTATAACAAAAGGTGTCTGATGCTAAAATGGCCAAAAATTAATCAAACCTAACGAAAAAAAAACTAATTCTTAAACAGAGGAAAATTGTAGTGCTATCACCTTTTGGTGATAACCTCAAGTGTTTGGTGGGAGAATTCTTGACCCATGTATTTCAAGTGAATTATAAATGTTGAAAAATGTTATCTTTTTTGTTTTTAAATTAAGCTAAAACAATGAAAATTATAATTAGTTATATCTTGTATATAAAAATGTTTCCAAAAGTCTTTAAAGAATGGACATTAGTTAGGCCACATTTTATGGATTATTTTAGCCACTTTTCATATAAATATGAAGCACCCTGTTATGTGCAGTCATTTACAAGCTAAAATTATAACTAAACATGAATTGCATTCTATATTTAAAATATAGCTGAAGGGAATGCAATTTAAGTAGAAAATTGTTTAATTAGGTGGGACAGTTCTTAACCCACCATGCCAAAAAGGCTAAATATCATATGGCAGAAAGGTTAAATTTGGTTATTAGTTAAACCTTTCGGGTGATAAAAGTAGCATTTTTAGATATTTCGTTAGACCAGGAATTTATCCATCATTGGATAATACGCTCAGGAATTATATACTCTCCCAGATTAATATTTTTTAAAGATAAAATGTAACTTAAATTTCCAAAGAAATTTTCATAAAAAATTTAAATCACTGTTACAATTTTTTGGTACAAAAACAAGCTTGGTAGCGTTAACTTAATTTTATTTCACTCATTTACTCATTGATGTAAATTTCTTTCGCTCTCTTAAGATAAAAAAATATAGAGTCCCCTGCTAACCAAGAAATAAATATTTACATAATAAACGTTGAAAACACCCATTAGCGTCTCTTTATATGTTGTAATAAATCTTTCTTTACTGAGTTTTGGCACCTAAACACTTCCTTTTTTCAGTTTTAATAAAGATAAATATACCACAAGGGTGTCTTTACTGCAAAGAATTTGTTTAAATTAGAAATCGAAATTTTTTTCGGGTTATTTGTTTTCACAGATTCTTTAAGTATAATGTCTGTTTCAATTTAAGTACTGTTAGATAGTTTTAGAAAATCAGATTTGTTTACATTCTTAATTTGCATTCTTCCTGCTATTGTGAATTGGTCCAAGAACACAATTTTCTTAAAATCTGCACCCTATCAAATGAGTATTTTTTTTCAAGTTTCTTATAAGATTTCGATTCCATGATTTTGTCTTTAAATACTATTTTCTGCTTGGGAATACAGTTCCTTTTATATTCATTTAAGAACACTATCGAAGGGAAAATTTTTAGTACTTTTCAAAACGTGATTTCCCTGATGAAAAAGGCAGGTATTCTGTAATATACAAATTACGTTAATCAGCTCGGGACCTTTTGTAAATTAGAAAAAAGTGTACTTTTAAAGAAATTTTAACTTCTTGGGCTTATAGTTAAAGTAAGATTTATTTTGACATTGTAGTGTCAATGTATAAAAAGAAAAACAGAACAATTACTTCACTTTATCAATAGTATAGTCAGATTTCTCATTTTTAAGTGGGTTAATACTGTATATGATTAATTAGATAATAAAATTATCAAAAAGTATAGGTAAAATAACTATAATCATCACATTAGAGGGAACATACATTATTTTAATATCATTAATGTAACACGTGGCATATTTATTTATACATGCAGACTTTTTTAAGATTTTTGGAACAAAGTTCCTGATTAAGTTTATATTTCAAGACTTATTTTAAAATTGATAGCTTTGCATAAGCAAAGTAATTAGTTTTATTGTCCTTGGTTGGTTAGACTATATACCATTTTCAAGAAATAACCTTAAGAACTAGTATTTGTTATTCTGTTATTTTATTTTTTAAATTACGAATTTTTAGCTGAAGACATACTTTCTAACAATAATTTTTTTCAAGATTGTTACAGTATTTTCTTCATTTCCCATTTCTTAATATTTCTCCACATGAAAATGCTTCACAATTATACAATTCGCCCATTTTGTAAGTTATACATTTTAATTTTCTAACTAATTATTATAACAATTGTGTACTTTTTAAAGATAAATCAACCTTATCTCATAGAATAGTTAATTTGCTTGAAAATAAAAAGTTCTACAGCTCAAAACATATGAAGTTTTAAATTAAACCCTGCAATTTAAATTTCTTCCTTACTTTAAACACTCGGAAAAATATAAATTTTTTAACGAATTTTTTTAAATAATGTTATCAGAATAACCAAAGTGCATTTCAGTTTTTTAAATGTCTTAAACGTGACGTCAGTATATAGTAGGTAACTATTTTTGTGGTTAAAGGCTACTGTCATTTTTTGACTTTATGTATTGCCTAGTTTCCACTGCACTTGTAACTTTTTAATAGAATTTAATGTAATGGGTTCTGCTTAAATATTAACTTAAAAGGCTTATTTATAAAGAAAAAAATCTGCTTAAAGTTGGCACTTGCAAAGTATAGAGCATTAAAATATAATAAAATAATCTTACATTAAATAAAGCTTATATTTTTATGATCATTATTAGTTTTTAATACCATTAAATTAATCAACAAACTGATGCACAAAACTCATGCAATCTATACACATAAATGTATAGATTATTTCTCAATAATTTAGTTTATTTAAATTTCAAATTTAACCAATTCAACTTTAATGATTAAAAGTATCTGCTTTGAAATTTCATTAAGGGTAGGTTGTGAAAGGAAGTTATGCGTCACCGGAAGTAAACAATGATTGAGAGAATAATATTTGATAAATTAGGTACTTGATGTTTATTACGTTATGCTCTGAACAGCACAATTAATAAAATGGAATTTAAAACTAAGCTTCGACTAAACACATCCGGGATTTATGGTAAGGACAGATATATGTTTCTCGCAGAAATGTATTACATATAATTATTTATCTCCGGTTTATTATTTAAGTAAACAAGATATCATATAACAAGATACATTTAACCGTACATTTTATAATTAGTCTTTACACTGTTTTATCAATTTTTAATTATTTTTTCTTAAGTTTCTTGTGCTCATGTGCTTTAAGTTTAATAAACAAACTCGGTATAACCTGTGTTATGAAGTAGATGAGTTTTCCAATATATGTGGAAAAGACTGAAACATCGATATTTAGCCTGTTGAATGTTCTCGCAGACTTGTCTATTTGATCACTAATATTTTTCCTTCTCAGCCATAAACATATTACAGATATAATACTAAATAGAACGGATATAACATTATTTTGTGATAAAAATTCATAAAACTTAATGTATCAGTAACGGATCATATCTTATATCATCTATATTTTTAGCAGCGATACCTTTTCTTAACCACGTGTAATAAAAATGAGAGAGAAATTGAATAAAAAATAAATGATATTTTCTCTTTTAGATGGGATAATTTAGTTTGCAGAATAGAATAAGGATCCCCAGTCCCCGTAAGTTAGATCCCCAGTCAAGGCGGATGGACTTTATATTATTACCGAAACGGTTGAAAAAAGAATATGGATCATTAGCCAAGAATACAGAAAAAATTGTCTGTGAAAGAAAATCCTCATTTGGGGCACAACGTCTTAACTATATTGTATACGAATATGCCAGGTATAGATTCTATAAAACGAGAGTTTCACACATTGCTGGTAATACTCTGTAGAAGAAAAATAAGGTACTTGGATTAGTCCTTGGCCAAGATTGAAGGTCGTTATATTATTGCTCTACCATTTGAAAAAATAAGTAATGATCATCAATTATTGGTTTTGAAAAAATCAGCATTGTTGAAACTAATTTATTAAATGATAGCAACAATATTAATGCACCAGCTAACATCCGGTATCCTTTAGCTCAGAAAAAAAACGTACGGAATGAGATTAATGAAACAAAGAGCTCGAGTCCTCTTTCGCTCGTTATAGATAAATACCAGCTTTCAGTCCAGATCCAGTTCGATGGATGGTTCTGGCAGATGGTAACACACAAACTGCAAGTTGGAGGTTAATTAAAACACAAAAAGATCATATTTAAAATGAGACACAGTTAGGTTCTTATTAATTGCATTGAATAAATTTATTTATAAAAATAAGACTTATAAATTTCATATGGGTTGTGATAGCCACAAACACTTAAGTGCCATCTTTAAGTAGTAGATTGCCGTACGAGTAAAATAAGAAACATTCCTTTTTTATATATTAATAATACCAGTAATATTAATATTAATATTAATTTCTGACATTATTTGACTTTATAATTTAAGACCATATGTTATTAAAATTACTTCTAAACATACGAAAAAATCTTTTCGTAATATTATGAAAATCTTTTTTGTATGGAAAAATTCTTTTTATCTTTTCGATGCTTAAAAATATACAGATTGCACCGAAAACTTGTAAAACTTTGAATTCAGGCACTCTCAGCTTATAATTGTTTAAGTTTTTTTCTTCTTTTCTTTATCTCTACAAAACGTATACAAATTCGTTTTGCGAATAACACTTTACACATATGTGTTGGAGCATTTTTTAAATCCTTTATATCAAAACAATATATGTTTGAGCAGTTTTATACGCATGGTAAATAATACAAGCCCTTCAGTGAGTCTTGTGGAATGTGCACTTTGCCAGACACATATTTCTATATCATAAACATTTTCCTCGAAAACATAAAGTTTTTGTTGAATCAAGTCCACTTAATAACATGATTTTATGCCACGGTCAAAAGTTACGAATTATTTCAGTAACGCTCAAGATAGCTGACTGGTAGATGATACATTATGCTTCAAAACATATGCCATTTTTAAATATATTTTTGAAATCTTAACATAAATATACAGATCCGCAACATGCAACATATTTTACTTACAGAATAGGAAGCGAATATCAAACGGAAGATTGGAGACTAAAAGATATGCATTATTATTCCAACATATTTCCCACGAGAGAATTTGTTTCTGTATGGCAGCTTTCTTGGCAGTTTTATTAATATTATTTTTCGATACAGAGCACAAATTCCTCATGTAGGAATTTTATTAAAATATTTGATTTATACTTCCAAGTCGACCATCTGCAAATCCATCTGATTAATTCAGCATCTTTGAATAAAGTTTTGGGGTTCTCTGATAATATATATCCTTCATTTACTGCAGAGGAAATGATGCAAATGTTTTTGATTTGTGAGTAATTTTCCCTTCACAATTTCCCATTCACAGTATTAATTAGAAAAGCTATTTTTATCTTAGGTATCGTGGGAAGTATTAAATAGCGATAAATGAGAAAATTCATGTACACCAATATTCTTAATTACAAAATACTTGTCGCACAGTCTTTAGAAAAACTTTCAGTATAATGGGTTAAGAATTAACTTTTATATCCTTTTGCATTATTTGTTAGACGGTCGTCTAATAAATTATATAGGCCTCAAAATTTTTTATTGACTAACTGTAAAATGCAATTTTTAATGAATGTAACAAATTACAAGTTTTTACTTTTCGTTTTCTTTTACTTTTAACGCATATCTGAATACAAAATGGAGGATCCAATGATTGCTCCTAATTTATATATATATATATATATATATATATATATATATATATATATATATATATATATATATATATATATATATATATATATATATATATATATCTATTTATATCTATTTTTATATGTGTGTGTGTGCGTATAAAATATGCAACTTAAGAATGTGGCGTTAGCTTTTCTAACAGAACAGATGTACATTTTATCAATCTAAAGCTATTTATATTTTATACACTTCTATTATATTTTATACACTATTATATTTTATACACTTCTTTTTATTCTATTTTATACACTTCTATATACACTCCAGAAGTAATAAATCGGTAATATCACTGTTTTAATCCATCATTTCTCTTTAACGTTTGTCTTCGCTTTAATTTATGTCAAGTAATTTTCGATTTCCTAAGAGTCTTTAAGGTAGAGAACGTGGCAGGCAAGTAATATTATCCTGGTTTATCTATATGTAAAACTCTCACTGTACCCTTCCAATGTGGGCATACACCTGTAAGTTTTTCTAACTTAATGGATTCTTTAAACAGTTAAAAATGTAATAAAAATAGGAAAAATCTTTAAATAGCTTCGAGAAGTAGCATTTTCGGAGAGACATTTCTCAGATACTGCCCGCTTCTAATGCAGCGCAATGCATGTGTACAAGTATTATCTATTTTTTAAGTTCTTCAACACATAATACCCGCGTCGTTACATTTGCTGATGTATTTGTTTCTACTGATGATACATAAATGCGCGTTAGAGAGACAAAAGGAGATACATCTGCTATTTTATTCACCATCTGAGAATGTGTCTCATCACCTTCTATCACTCTTCACTATTTCTCTCGTAATTCGGAGGCAAGGTCGATGCAAACTATAAATTTATTAGCATGCAATGTGCAATAACCGACAGCTGAAGTTTTAAAACCTATAACTGAGCTCACGAAGGATTGTCCTGATGTTTCATAGCTCATCCACTTAGCTGTGGATCCAACTGAGTTACAGTGAAAGGAATAGTTTTGTACCAAAGGCTGGAACATTTTTCTTCGTAATATGGAACAATTGTAACGAAATTAATAAATTTGACTTTGATCACTTTATTATATGTAGTCAAACGTCATGAAACATCTCATTAAAAGGTATCACAACTCTATGCAGTTTCATTGTTAGATATGCAGTCAAAGGAATCTTTCAGTATCAAATGCTGACACCCAAGTGCCTTAATTCGACAATGAACCATGAAAAACTTTTTTTTATTTATTAACCAATTGCTATGCAATTTGTATACTTATACAGTGTTGTTTAGGGATGGAAATTCTAAATTTAAAAAAATTCAGAATGTAATTAATTAAGATATTTATTAAAATCCGCTTGCTAATTACTCTATTTAAAAATGCTCCATGCATATCAATTTTTGACTCAGATATCTAATTTTCTCTCTTAAGCTAGCTTTAAATAGTTATAATAAAAGTTAGTAGCAATATTTTATTTACAGTCATATTTATAAAACCTAGAAAAGAAATCGTTAAAAATAGGCCATTTTATGCAAAATTTTATCAATTTTTTTATTCAAGAGAAATTATGACGCATGGAGCATTTTGAACTTACCGAAACGACATGAAAATTTGTTTTCAGAAAATGCCATTTAAAGTTTTAATTTGACTAACATTTCCATTGTTTGCGTTTGAAATAATACTTATAACTCGGTTAATAATGACAACATACTTTTTTTTTTAATTTAAAGCTGATGAGTTGCAGAATAATTTTCTGAAAGAGAAAAATTGTTTTGGGGACATATTTTTGTCAATTGGAAGGTAGGTCCATTGTCGCCATAAATGGGAAATGCAAATGCCTTAAATGGTCCTGTCTTAAATGGGAATATTACAATGAGTTAAAAAAATGTCTTTGACTTCGTTTTGATTAAATGCATACAACCTACAAAAACAATTCTTAAATACTATGAATATTTCAACATATGGCAAAATATTTTATAAAAATATTTTATAAAAATATGCATAAGGTATTCGATCTATTTGCGTTAGCGTCCCTTGCTATAAAGGGTCCAAGACGTTCAATTCTGAGAAAAGTACATTATTATCTCCTTGCTGAAAACATACGATAGGGTGTTTATAATCCACCAACATAAACAGGATGTTTTCTTGATTACGTGAGTATATACAATATTTTTAAGTGTAATGTGTACGTACCTTGCTGTATCTCTTTACTAGGCCTGGGCGATGTTACATTTTTGACATTGCGATACATCGTCAGTCTAACATCGCGATGTGACGATGTATCGCGATGTTGGCAACCACGAACGTAGACAGCAGGTGGCAGCGTGCCTCCCTAAAAAAAGTAACATAGATTCATACATAAAAATGAGACCTGGTTATTGTCCTGATTAAACTAATTAAACATTTAAATATCTTTTATTTAAAGCCAAGAATATCTGCATTTCTGCAATTTTTGGAAGCAATGCAGCTCTCTGTCTTGTAATAACACTCCGTGCTGAATACTCTAAAACGAAGTACGACTAAAGAAAATAACAGTAACCACACTGACAATCGAAACAAATTCTAAGTTCACACACGCATGTGCAGAAGGCAGGACTCTTGTGCTGGTCTTGACCTTTGCGATTTATCGCTTCGTCTTTGTTATCACTACAACACTCTATCACAACATCGAAGAGAAAGTCACGTGAAGGAAAATCACCTTATGCACAAAAAGAATTCGAGGAATCGTCAGTCTATTATAGTCCAAGTATTGACGGTGTGAAACCGGAAAATCGTCCCTGCAAGCTAAGCGATGTGATATAGTAAAACCGCGCATGCGTACAAACATCGAACACCGGGAAATCGCCGACCAAGCGATGCGACATCGTAACATCGCGCATGCGCACGCAGAAACATCGGAACCGTTTGTGTGACACCGGGAAATCGCGATGTTACGATATATCGATTTGAAAATTATGATCCGGTGTGACGATGTCGGCTTCACACCGGTTTTTCACGATGTATCGATACATCGCCCAGGCCTACTCTTTACAATAAGTAAATCATAGTTTTCATGATGAGCGGTCTTTGAAAGGATATTTCTAATATCCCTGAAACCTGTCTATATGAAATTTTATACAGCGTTTTACTGTTTCAGTTTCATTAAAATCTTTGCGGAAGATTGAATTTAGAGAAAAGTTCTGAAAATTGTTTCACTAACGCAGAAAGTTCTCTGAAAAAATAAGTTTTAACAAAGTGATTTTCCTATCGAAATCGTTATCGGACAAAAATGCGTCATGCAAAGAGTAAAGTAAGGTCTTCAAAGACTAATCAGTCTGCTCTTGCAGGGCAAAGCAGTAAGGTAATGCCAAATAGTAATAGTAATAATAATAACAATAATAGTAATACTACTACTACTACTAGTAATAATAATAATTATAATAACAATTTGTGTTAGAACTAGTAGTAGTAGTATGTCTCGTGTTCGGATCTCAGTCTTGTATGATATTAATATAATAATAACAATTTATAATATTTAAACGGATGACAATTAATAAAATAATTTTATGAAAATTCTATTATTATTTTTGCTTGTTAATTACACTATTAATATAATTAACAAAAAATTATAATAATAATAATTATTATTAACACTAATCGTTTATACTAAGAAGAAAATGATTTGAATATCGTGTTCCTGTCTCAGTCTTGCATAAACGACAATCGAGATAAGATAGCCCTTTAAAAAAACGCCTATTTTATTAGGAAAACTTACGCTAAAGCATTTTCATGCATGTCGATTGTATCTGATGCGATGGGATTCCCAATTGATGTAGTCATTATTTTATTTATCCCATTTAAAGTTATAAATTTTGAAACTACAATTTAGGAAGTTTTAAGACATTTTATTTTTCAAACTGTTGTACAAACAAACGGGAAAAAAGCTGAGCTATTCGTTCAGAAGATTATTAAAAACTAAAAATTCTTTATTTTGAATTTTTAATTATTTTAAAAAAATAAGGTATTTTTACATGCATAACGATCTGTGTAAAAAGAGAATTCGACGAATAAAAACGATTATTAAATGTGTGTAATAAAATAAAATAATTTTTTTATCCCTATCCCATTACAAAACATTTACGGTTAGTTAATATATGTAAATATTCTTGTAAGTAATGTATAGGAGCCATTCAAATTTCTTAAAAATTTTTTAAATATATAAATGCGGCATTTAATGTTGCTGTTATAAACCTTTATACCAACCACTCCGTAGCTTTATCATCCTTTATTAACGTTCCCTTCATTCTAAAAATATGCGAGACGTCCTAAATAGAACCTGAGATGTTCTCTTGAACCGACGGAATAGTACACCAGACAACCATATCCTTGTCATTGTTGGTTAGTGCTTTATTCCCATGTATATCAGATTGGTCAGAGGAAAGGTTAGTCCTCCCTTTCCCTCGTAAAGGACAATTTTCCAAAATACAAAATAATCTTTAATGCTTTTCGTTAGAAAACATTATGACAACGATGGCCCATCTGCCCTTTTTCACTACTTTTTTTTTTCTTCGCTTTATAAGGAACAAAAAAGTGGGTGCAGTGGACCAAATGACAAGAGCAGTGGACTAGTGATCTTAAAGTCACTGGTTCAATGCTCGTCGCTGACAAATCCACTGCCGTGTACACTAATGGCGGCTGGTGCACGTAAAAGATGTCGTGGATACAATGTCCTCCAAGTTATCAAAATTACCTCTGGAGGTGCGGGGTTCTAATCTCGTCACTTGACTCGGTTGGTAATTACGGGACTGGTCCTTTGGCTAAGTCGGACACCGACCATTGTGGTGCCAGTCAAAACAGGAGCCGCACTTTCATCACCCATAGCCTTCGGGACGTGATCCGATGTTGCTGTCGGTCAAGTGGAATAAGCAACAACAGCAACAAAAAAATAGATTTTCAGGGAATTAAACGCGGGTGTTTTTATCATCCAGATCGATTGACCATTTATCACGAAACCATGTCACGATCTTCCCAAAAGTGACGCATAAGTTAACCCCTATCATATTTCATTCATCCTATAGCGCCGAAGTTGAAGCCATTGACATGGCCATCACTGATGCTATAAGTAAAGGAATACAGTAAATCGACATATACAGTGATTCTAGAAGTACACTGCAAGCTATATGCGCATATTATTTTAAGGGAGATAGGATTGAAAATATAAAAAACCTAATAGAAAGTCATGAGATAGCAGTAAACTTACACTGGGTTAAAGCCCACTGTGGCATTAATGAAAATTAGATGGTAGACGCAGCAGCTAAACAAGCAACAACACTGAATGAAACCACAGAAAATTATAAATTAACTAAAGAACAGATTAAGAATAAAATTAAGAATTATTACATAAATATATGGCAAGAAAATTGGGAGAGAAGCAGTGTAGGAAGGAAAGTATTTGAGGTATTCCCTAGAGTTTCTACGAAAAGACTGCCGGCAGATTTCCTTGTTAATCAAGCAATAACTGAACATGGCTGTATAGGAGTCTATCAAAACAGATTTTTTGCTAAAACAGATCTTTGTGAGTGTGGCAATATACAAACTACAAAGCACTGTATATACAATTGTAGTAAATGGGCTGAAGCACGAAAAAACCTACCTTTGGGCTTTCAAGATTGGGCCCCTAGTAAATAATTTACGGATTATTATTGTAGAAGGTAAATCAAGAATATTATGCAGGAACTTATGAATATACACTTCCCCCTACAAGGAGAAGGTTGATAGCCTCTCAGATTTAAAAAAAAAAGACAGGTAAACGAATTGCAAAAAGAAAAACTTCGGGACCCGGTTGGGCTGGATTGCCGTCGGCATCATTAGTTTTATTATTGAAGGGCCGTATAACCTTCGGGTGTGAACGGCGGCGATATTAATTTCTATCATATTTCATTTCCTTTTAAACCATGGAGAATTTTTATATATGTATTTTTCTAAAGGTTAAAAAAGAAATTAAACGTTTGCACCCTGGTTGGATATAATCAAAACAGGTGCAATGATGGCTGCAAGGATAAAGGAAAGCGGCTCTAATTCATAGTTTTTTCTATTGAGCACCACAAGCCCAGTGCGACCACAATTTAGACCTAACACACCCAGGTAAGAAAACTGGTGCTCGTACCTTCCTCCCACCTCTACTATCCCCAAGGAGGGACAATTTCCAGACTAAAAGTTTAACATTCCCATTACCTGAGTAGACATGAAAGCATTCAGTATAACATGTCGGGACTCCAACCGAGCTCCCTAAGTACCGAAACCCGACGTGCTAATCACTATGTTTCTCCGGGCCTAATAATGAAATTATAATTTTTTTATTCTGTTTTTAGCCCATGAATGAAAGCATTTTAATATGGATCACAAAATTTTTCCAAATTTGAAATTTTTAGATATATTTCATGAGGCATCAATGTCGCTCATTAGAAAACTAAACCCACTTTTAAAAATGCTAAATTAAAAAAACTTTTAAAAAAATGAAGGAATAAACCTCGGACAATGCATTGAAATATCTGTTTACGGAGCAGAAAAAGGAAATCGAAAGTATGCATTACATTATGAGCAATTAGAAAATACAAATGGAAATGTTGCCTAATATTGATCAACATGAAGATGGGTGATGAGCTATGTCAACTAATGCACCGCCTTTACTGAGACATCGTTGCAATTGCGACTTGTTTGAAATAAAAATGGACTTCAATCCCTGACATCTTACTATATATGTGTAAAAGGTACTTAAATGAAAATCCGCATAATTTTAGTTTTTATATGTACAGATATTTGTATGAATCCTAAATGAGATTTTTAACTTATATCAGTCTCATATTATATCAGTCTTTAATCATTAATTATATGAGTCAGAACTAAAAATATTCTTGATCAGGAACTGTTGACATTTTAAAAAATTTATTAGATCTAAATAATTTTCTTAGGTGAAGAGGGGAGATAAACTTTCCTTAAATACCTAGAAAAATAACCTGTGATGAACAAATATACCCACAAGCACAAAATATTTCTACAGAGATGCTTTATTAATAAAATAAAAAAACCTAAAAAAGAAAAAAAATCTTTCATCACATTATAAAGCGATTTGCAGTTTCCTATATTTTTTGCGTCATCCACAGTTGGTTTTAATGCATCCGTGATTTATCTTTAATTGGTGTTTATGCTGAATTTAAACTTATCATTTATCTAAAAATCTCTATAAGTGATAAGGTTAGGGAATCATCCTGAGAAATGCGCATTCATTCATGCATTGGGAGGCATATTTCTATGGAAACACATCATTTCCTATTTCATTTCCTCTTGTTTCATGTAAGATAAAAGGAAAATATTCTTAAAAAGCTAGAGGAAATTCTACCACTAATGGCACCACTCAAAGGAACACAGTTGCTTCTTTGTAGAACACTTCTAATGGTCCAATTGTTCCATTTATATATTTTGCCTGTCTGCGGAAAATTGAAATGGATTCTCTGAGAACGGAAACTCGTTGATAAACTGTTATGAAATTCAACATTAGTGCATACAATGAGTCACGAACGATATTGCATTTAATAATTTATTTCCTAATTGGTACAAAAAGTAAATGTTTTAGATCAAGTAAAATATAGTTTTACAAACAAGACATAAATATTTAAAGGGAAGAAAGAAAAGTTAAGGATTTTGTTTTTATTTTTCAATATTTTTTTGCTCTTTAGACAGTAGAGACTAATCATATATTATAAATACTACGGAATGCACACAAAGAAAATAAATGATTTCTAAACTAAAATTTACGCAATTGAGTAGTGTAAATTGAAGTACTTTCATTAAAATAATTTTTTTAATGAATTCGCCGTATATTTTCCTTTTAAATTGCAATAATTTAAAATACATGTTCATGACTGATAAATACTACGAAATTCGCATTGAGAAAATAACTTTTTTATTAAGAAAAATTTTTGTAATCTAATAGTGTAAATTGAAATACTTTCATTAAATTCCTTTTTTAAATTTGGCAATTTTTTGCCCTTCAAAATGAGATTTTTGAAAAAAATTCATCATAAATATATTCCTTTTTTAAAGTCTCCCTATTTTTTTGGCTCTCTAAAATGGGATTATTTAAAATACCTAATCATAACTAATAAATACTGTGAAATTCCATTAAGGGAAAAGAAAATTTATAAACTAAAATGTGCACAATTGAGTAATGTAAATTGAAATAACTTTCATTAAATTCATTCTTTTATTCCCAATCCTTTTTGCCCTTTCAAATGCGATTGCAGAATATAAATCGTTATAAATAATAAATTCTGTGGAATTTGCATAAAGAGAATAAATTATTTATAAAATAATATATCTGCAATTGAACAATGTAAATCATTAAACTATTCTTGTCGTATTTGTAAGCAATCATAAATGTTCTTAAAAGTAAATCAAGTTTCTTTAAAATAGAGCTCTAACTTTTCTTAATCTGGATTTCAGATAAATGGTAAGAACAAATAATTAATGTTTTAAATGATGCAAAGGACCGAAAGTGGCTTAAACCGAGTTGATTGTACGTATTTTCTAGGTCTAACCTTATTAATAGATTTACATTAACCCCAATAAAGAAAGTTGCCCTAATGTTCTAGTTTTATGATCACTACGTTAATTAGTGAAACAGTTTCTATGGTTAAATGGTTGAAAACAAAAGAAGATTGGGAAATGGTTTCAGTAAAGCAAACATGTTTCAGTTTTATGAGGGAAAGTTAAGTATTCAGCAGAATGGATTATCTTCACAACCAGATCACGGCCAGAGGACTGTAGTATAAATAACAAAAATACAATTAAAACTAAAAATATCTTATAGTGACTGGATTCAGAGGATTGGATTATTAGCTAATACAATTCATTCAAAAATACACGAACATAACATTAAAAATAAATTATAAATGGACGCGTAAATGCACTGAAAAATGAGAATTTCTCATACCGCTGAGACAGCTCAGTTGACATAGCACCAGTCAAAGATTAGGAGATACGAGTTCGATCCCTATATTACACAGATCCGTGTGTATCCTCCAATAGAAAACCATCACACTCATTCTATTAAATTATAAATGACACATTATTGTGTGTTTCCGCAAAACATCACATAACTTTCGGGTAAGTGAGTAGTAACAGCCCTCGTAAGATGTCCACCGTTCCAGTAAACAGTGTAGGGGAGGAAGTTACTCATTAAATTGGTCCGAATGTTTGTAAAAATATAAAACTAGCATTGAATATGTAGTGTAAATAAATGTCTCTCTTATTTACACCTGCATAGTGGCATCTAGAAAATTTACGTTCTGGAAGGATATACAAGTACGGATTATCAAACAACTCATAATGAATTTCTAACAGCAACAGGAACCAGACCCGAGTCTACACGTTTATCGATGAACACTTTTTTTATTCAGCTAGAATGGTTATAAAAAGACGTCGTATAGGTGTATATAATTGTGCATGGACATATCAAATAACCGTCGTATTTTTCCTTCATCGGTATATATTTTCCGATGAACATGTCCAATATTTACATAACGATTGCTGCAAGGCTATTTTGGCAATTTTTGAATGGAGCGATTAAAATTTTCAGCTGAATCTAGGAGGCGAACCAGGTTTCTAGAGCATCTAGAAGCATGCTCTCCCTCTTAAGGAGAAATGCATATTTTCATTCACCTCGATATAGACGGCAGAATGTAGTCACAATTAAAACTGCGATTTCAAAACTGCAAGAATAGTATAGACCAGAAAATTAACTAAATAAAATTTTAAGAAATTCTTTGGTTGAATATTTCAACTTATCACATTTTTTCAACATTTTTCCTCCTAAGAACGGATAATCCCAAGTAAAGAATTTGAGGCTTAAAATAAGAAAGTATAAATCTGAGTCTTTTAATCCTTTTATCTCCGTCGGGGAAAGATAGTATTTCTGAACTACTCTTTGACACTTGCAATTCCAAACGAGTAAACTTGTGACAATATGTCAGTGATTAGATGTTGTCAGTGATTAGAGCAAATTTTGGTCTTCATCAATGAATTAGAAGTTAAATACATGCATATTTTTGCTTTTTGAAAGATTTTTAAGCAAATTTTGAATGAATAATGTAGGATTATGAAAATACAATCTATTGCAATGACATTACTTTATTTTAAAACTCTAAAGTAGAGGAATACACTCAAATTAAGTTTAAGGTAAAATATTGATAGTTTCATACTCTAAAGTAATAATTATCGTAATGCTCGAAGAATAAAAAATCCTTTTAAATTCTTCCAAAAGTATTCGATAACTGCTTAGAGATGAAATCAGATATGACAACGTATTACCAGTTCAATCTAGCAATAGAAGTTTAAGCCCTAAAGAATTTCATTATAGTACTAAAAAGCTAAAGCAAATTGATATATCTGAACTGTTGCATTTGCATAAAATAAAGATAACAAAGAGCTATATGTTATGAAAAGATTGATGGGATATAATATTCTGTTGAGTAAATTTGTGGTTACGAATACAGCCAACAACACAAGTAAAGGGAAATACATTTTCATGTATACTTCATACTTTAAAGGTAAGCTAATCATGCAATTAAATATACTTAACTATACTGAATTTATAAGTTGTGTCAAGAAGACAACGATTATTTAACTCCTTAATTTATGAATTTCTAAGATAAATTTATGACGAAACACACCTTTTAGTTTGTTAAGCTAACTTTGATGGCATGGAAGAAACCCAAATAGTCTCTGGGTATTTTAGCTTCAGTGCTGGCTGGAAAATAATTTTATATCCTCATAATTTAAAATAACGGAAAAGGATTGTATCTGGAATACCTTCGTAGGTATGAAAGTGTAGAATACATTTTTAGTTTTTATATTTATATGTAAATTGTTAAACATTCACGAAATTTGATGAATAATTAATAGTTTATTATTACTGTTTCGTAATTTTCGAATTAAACATTAGTAAAAGCGAATAAGTAAAGTATTTATATATTAATGCTGCTACATACTAACTTAAGAAGAAATTATCTTAAGTAGAAATATTCATATATCTACTCACTAACTTAAGTAGAAATTACCTTAAGTAGAAATTTCCATTATTCTACTCACTAACTTAAGTAGAAATTAACTTAAGAAGAAATATTAATTTTTCAACTTACTAACTTTCATTCTAAGAATTTATTACAAATAGAAATTTTTAGGATTTGTAAATTATCATCTGAGTAATAAAATACCAGTATTTCAATAAAATCCATTACATTGAATTCATAAAAATCATTTTCCACAGCTGCACTAATAGTAAATGAATGGAAAGATTCACACGGTATATATTTCCCTGAAAAAATTAAAGCCCACTTTTATTATATTTACTTTTTTGAAAGTAAATAGACAGCAATATTTCTCAAAGTTTAACATCGCAAAATTGAATTTGAAATGTTTATTGTCGCGCACATTAAATATGTATTTTTGAGCAGAACTCAAAGTAAATACTTTCATCAATTTCAATCACACAAAAAGTTCTAAAATGAAAAAAAATATATAAAAAAGGACCGATTCGGTAGCCTTGCCAAAATGGAAAACTGCGTGCCTTCGCTTTTTGGAATGTTGACAAATACGGAAAATTGGCACTAACACAAATGTTCGCAAGAAAAAGGAAGCGTTTTATTTTCTTTCTGTCTCTAGCGTTTAAAAAGGTAAAATTAAAATTTTTTCGATGAATTAAATCTTTATGAAGGATGAAACTGATTTTTGCAATTAATCATCGGGTTTATTCGTGGGAGGGGTAGCTACATTACAATATCAGAGTTGCAAAAATTTGTCACTCAGTCTCGTGACACATTAATACATTTCTGAAAACTTTGCAATTAAATTTAAGCCTAAAGCCATATTTTTACGACATATTTAAAGATTATTTTCCTTTTTTTAACATTAGAAAATTAATGTTACATCTTCTAATTTATGAATTTTAAAATCTAATACAATTAAATCAAATATATGCAGTTAAACTTATCGTTATAATTGTATACATTTGTTAAATTATCTATTTAATTTACTTGCAGTCATTAAATAAAACAATTTTATTTTAGCAATTAAATAAGAAACTCTACATCTTGAACAGTCATATCATGACAATACGCTATATCAAGACTCAAGCAAAGAATTCTTAGCCTTAGAATTTCGTTAGAATGTCTTAAACTTTTGAAAAATAACTGCCTGTGTTTATTATATTTCTGATTATATTGATGATAATTTACTTCACTTTGACAGTTAATATAATCAGGGATAAAATATTATTAAATGCTTACATTTAGATCTTTTGAACATTAACTAAAGAGTATATAGCTAAGTAAGTCGTCTCTGATGAAAAGTAAAGTAAAGTCTCATGTTCCGAAGGCAAATGCAAACTAATTCAATTATATTTTGATATCGCAACTGTGAATGTCTGTAATTCCGTAACTCGTACATTTAACTTTCGGTAGCCGCGGATTTGATTAATCGCCAGTGAGTCAAAAATAAGCACACGGAAATTTATTTCAGTTTTGCATCTAACTGCTATGTTAAATTCAATACAACCCATAAATAAAGTACAAAATTGCCCTAAAATACTTAGAAATCTGTTTTTTTTATTTCTTGAAATAATTTCACAGATACGCATATTTAAACCATGGGGATGTATTTTCGTTGCATTGCCTTTAATTTAATCTGCATTTTTGTCAAACTGCATCGTGAGACTATAATTTCAAAACTATAAAATATTATTAAAATAGTGTATTATTTTATTTTATTGTTTGTATTATATATTATGAATAGTATTAAGATTGAGGTTATAGGAGGTAGAGATAGAGACATACGAGAATTTTTTCCACTTCGGTAGAGGTTATGCGTCCCTATCCCAGGCGAATGGGTGAACGTGTTAAACCGACTGAGTAGAATGTTTGGTGTTTGTTTAGGTTTTGTTTGTTTTTTCCTTAACTTAAGGGTTGTTTTTTGCAACACTAGTGTGAGACAAACGTCATGAAATCTATTACAATAGTACTCAATATATCGATGATGGTTAAAGCGCAAAACATTTGGGGGGGGGGCATTTTGTATTTTATTATCCAAATACATATGGTACTTTATAAATGGTAAGTCTTTACACTCCATTATACATAATTCATGGTACAAAAAATTAAATTATATATCTAATTATATCAAGTCCCTAAGCTTGTTCCGGTGTAACTCGAATAGCATGATGTTTCTTCTGGGACCACTAATAAGGACGATTTCTTCCTTTCATTGCGGTCTTTAGTTCTAACATTATAGGATAGCCGAGGTTAAAATTGCAAAATAATCCAATTAAATAGATTAAGAAACCTCAATGTATCTTTGAAAGTGCTATATAGCTCCATTAATATACTCAAAAGAATGCCCATTTTTTATTTTTTTTTCATACGATCAGTGATATCTTTCAAATTATCAATAAACTTAAATTCACCCCTGTGAAAGGCTCAATATGTCATGTTAATAATTGTCATATTTATTCATAAAATATCTTCTCAACGTGGGTTGCCATATATTGAACTTCAAAAATTAAATTAAATATTCTTTAAAAATAACTCGAAAGTTACATTACTAAGATTTTGACCATAGTTTTCCGATTACATTGCACCGGATGGGGTTCGACATAGCTAATACCTTCCGGCTTGTACCCCTACCGGTCGGTACAGATCGCAGCAGACGATCACCCCGCATACACTAGCCCATCAGAGCAATTTTAAAGTGCCCGCCGTTCAAATATCCAAATTTTAGATAGCTGAACAACAAATGCTCGTAGTTGTAATAAGTAATTTTAGTAAAAAAAAATTAAACATCGTAAAACCGTAAAAATAAAAAACTGAGCAGCCTGCTGTCTCGAGAGCGTCGTTCTCCCCTCGCTGTGAGTTCTGCTCTGTTGTTTTTCCTGATCTGAAATTGAACTCTCTTTGCGTGTCGACATATGCTTGTGAATCTTTGTTTTTCCAATAGGAAAAACAAAGAACTGATACTTAAAATCAAAGAACTAATGAAGCCTCACTGGCACTCATTTGGATCAATGCCTGAGAACTGGAAGTTCAAATTCTGTGCCACATTACAATGAGTTGGAAGCAGATTTGCAATGTCGAATATCGCATTAATAATCAATTTTGAGATTGTTTTATTTAAATAAAATTTGAATTTATTTATTAAAAGTTTATGTCGCATAATATTTTTATGTTTAAATACTACCCCCCCCACCTCCCCTTCATTCAGCGATGTCCGACGAACTCCCGCATTCCTGAAGTATGCCCTCCCAGCAAAAAAGATTGCCGACCCCTGCTCCAGAGGCTAAGAGAAGAGGCCCAAAAACGCACAGTTAAGTTAGTGGAGGTGGTACGGAAACGCGAAGCCGGACAATAAGATAAATAATAAGAGGAAATTTTGGGTATCGTTGTAACGACTATTGAGGAACCAACCAAGCCTAAACAGGTATTTGGTCAATTTTGAGAGGGAACAGTCATAACCCTGGGCCGTTTCTCGCAACTCAAAGATGAGCGTCACGAGTCGTGGCCCACCCTGCGGAACTTTTTTGAAGTGGCAAGAAAAAAGAAAAAAAAAACTTCGGAATTTTTTTGAAAAGACTCGAAGACAATACGGGGGGGGGAGTGCTACGAGCAGACTAATAAATGAATTAAAAATAAAATGAGAATAAATGAAAATTGAGCCGCAGCATAAACTAGCAATTGGCTGGGCTGCAATAGACGGGTCAGGATCCCTAGGATAGGGCCTAATCACCTGATAGTTTTACGATTCCACTTCCGCTATCTATGTTTAAAAAATAAATCTAACCATCGTGTTAATGATTTATACGATATCTCTTATCAATGAGACAGGATGGATACATGCCTTGTTTTGGTGTTTCTTTCAAGGCGCTACGTTGTGCCCGTATATGGCGCTGCCACAACTGATCTAAATAACCATTGAATCTTTCCTTATATCAGTGATTTTTTTAGACTATTTACTTCGATCAAGTACGAAAATTATCACCCAATAGAGTTTTTTTTTTAATTTTTATTTTTTGTGTTTTTATACGTTCACTCTAATCGACGCTGCATTAGGTTGCTTTGAGTATTTTACAAGTAAAATGCTCCCGATTTTAAAATGAACGCCTCGTTGATTTGTACTTTTTTGAAATACTCATCACACCTAAATTATTAACTCAACTGAACGAATCTTTACGTAAGTTTTGATTTGATTTTTTATTTTCTCTGAAATTGTATTTGTTGTAATAAATTTTTAATAAGTAATTGATCGAGTTTATTTTCACCAATTTAAAGTAATTAGATGAAAAAAAATTGGATTATTTTTTTTTCTCCACTTTGAATAAAACAGTACAAAGTATTATCGAACTTTCTAAAAAATGTCATTCGTTGACAGTTTGTATTTAAAATATGATATCTTTTAATTTCACAGTTAATAAAATCAAAAACCGACAAAATAATTTAATTTATAAAGTAAACAGTATATGTTTTACACATTTTACAAAAGTATTTATTTTATTTAGTGGATATCTTCATATCTAGAAAAAATAACTTCTATACATGGATTTAATGTTCAAGGTAGAAAATTATGTAAACTCTGTTTAACTTTCTAGAAAATGCCTAAGTAAATGATAGAATATTATCCCTTGAGACACGTGTATCTGAGATGATAGAATATTAAAGCTGATTAATTGATCACTGTCTTTATGCTATCGTGCATGTCTTAACATTAATCAAGCATCAAACTAGAGACGTCTTTTATCAAATCGCGAATCTATCTTCCTGGAATTTTAGAGCATTAGTCATAAATCAATAATAGAAACTATTTATAGAGATCATAAACGTATCGTTCTTCATTTAAATATTAGTAGATATTTTAAGAAACAGGACACTGTCGTTACAGAAAGTTTCGTAACTCAACTGAATTTCCTTTATTGCAGAAAGTTTCTAAAAACATTTTGCAGGGGAAATTTCTCTGATGGGTTTCAAAACTATGTGAGGAAGTGATCGTAATTTTGGTGCAACACATAAGTGAAATGTAAAAAAAAATCACAAGGAACCAAAAAGAAGCATAATGCTGAGATCTTTTCCCGTCACATAAAAATAAATTGTTTTCTATATTAATTGTAAGTCTTAAATAAGTACGACACTGAATCTAATACTATTCACAACCGCTTAACCCCTTGAGGGGCGCCGTATGCACAGTGCAAACTCCTAAGACTAGTCCTTTTTTTACACTTGCATTCGATGCATTCCAGTTAAATGAGCAGAAAAATGGTTAGTTCTGCCATCTATTATCAATTTGAAAAAGTAATAACATTTTGCAATTTTTAAATGGACAAATTTTCAAGATTATTTAGGTTAAAAAAAGCGGGAAAAAATATCTGCATCCTGCAAATGGGGGAGGTTGTTGTCCCTTAAAGGGTTTAAACGCCATCTACAAAATACAGAAGCTGTTCGCACATTTTTTAGACGATTTTGTTAAGCGGTAATAAAAAATCGTTTGCTGCAAAAGAAATAATTGCAATTGTACTATATTTTTAAAAGTCAAAATTATCGTCTGCGGCTTGAAAGTTTTGTTTTTATTCAAAATGGCGTTTTTAACAAAGCAGTGGTTCGAAGGCTACATTTATGCTCTTTCCGAAGAGAAATATGCATACTCCGTTATCCAAAAACGATGTGAGAGTCATGGTTTTGTGATATCTAAAGCGTCGATAGGTAATATCGTCAACAAGAAAGAAAAAAAACGTCAAATTTGAGCCTCAAGTAGGACAAAAATTCCAAACAAGTATCCAAGGAAAAAAAAAGGACATCTTCGACTATTGCAAAGGTACGTTGTTTAATGTTAAAATAAAATCCCCCTAGTCAAAGGACAGTTGCAAAATCATTAAAATGTTCGGTTTCCACTGTAAACAAAATGTGAAACGTTGATTTAAATCTTAAGAAAGCGAAAAAACGCAATGTGCATCGTCTTCTTCCGAATCATATCACTGAACGCCGGACACGCTGCAGAATTCTATATGAGAAACACTTATCCAAAGAAAAATGGAAAACAATTGTCACAATAGATGAATCATGGGTGTATTTAAATGATTGCAACAAAAAAAGAGCCATTTATTATCATAAAAGGGGAGGAAAAAAATTTAAGTACATGGTTCAAAGAATCGAAAGAAAGTATTTCTAAGGGATTCATGATTGTTGCTGGTTTTTCTTATAATGGCAAGTTAAAAATAAAGAGAGTGGAAAAAAATGTCAAGATTAACTCCAAATACTATCAGGAACATATTTTATCGCCAATTTTTCTGAATGAAATACCATCGCTTTACCCACAGTGCCATCAATCTGTGAGACTCCATCAGGACAAAGCTAGCAGTCACACATCAAAATCCACTGTAAATTTCCTAAAAGAAATGGAACAAAAAACTGGTATCAAGGCCATACCCTTCACTGATATCTCTACTTAATCTCCCGATGTATCACCTATGGATTTTTGTGCTTTCGGACTTTTAAAATCTGCATTATCCAAACGTCGTCCCAAAACCCTTACAGGACTCTGGAAAGCTGTTCAGGAGCAATGGGATAGAATACCTCTTCTGACACTTCAAAAGGCATTATTATCCTGGAAATTGCGGTGTCGAAAGATAGTTCAGAATAAGGGATGTCAAATAGAACATTTAAAACGCAAGAATTTTATGTAATTTAGTTTTGTGAATACAATATACATCGTCTAAAAAATGTGTGAACAGCCTCTGTACTCCTACCGTAGGAAACACATATATGAAATCCTCCTGAACCATAACCATGCATTAAAAAGCCATCTGTTCTAGTGGATGGTTAAGCAATCCAGTTGCATCCTCAGCAGAAAGGATTAAACTCAACTGAGTCTTTTACTTCTTCGGCAATTTTACTCTCACTCTTTGAAAGCGTTTCCTTCTGAAAACTGTAAATTATCGTAATCAGTAATTCAGATTCAAATACAAGAAAAAAACTTCATTATAGAAATAATTATTTTGCTTTTTCTTATTTCTCACTATGAGATGTATAAATAACTGACAGACATAGTCAAAATTTTTAGAACAAATTGTTCAGTTTTCTAAGGCCTTTTATCCAAAATATTGCCCTATGCCTAAAATAGACATCGTTATTTGATATTAATCAATTTTTGACTGAATAGATTTGATAATGTAATATATCATCTCTTGGTAATCGGTAGAAAATAATATCACGAAGGAAATTTATCACAGTTATACATTTTACATAGCGACAAATAAATATTATCGCAAGCTTATAAAAACATACCTGAAGTTTGTTATTTAATACTTATTTATGTTTAGATACTTATTTTGAAAAAAAACATTATTGCGTATTATATTATTGTAAAAAAAATATATGATTCAGAAAAATAACGTAACCTATCACGGAACTGCATGATTGGCCAAAGTTTAACCTTAACTGTAGTAGGTTAACAAAGTTTAAACTTAACTGTGTTATGATAATTGTGTATTCGATAAGGTAGACAAGTTAAGGTTAACCAAAGTTTAAGCTTAACTTGTCTACCTTATCGAATATTTTACGAACAAAGAGTTGGAATGGAATGAAAAATATACATACTTAAAAAGTGGATCGTACCATTAGCTCCCCATAGCATTTTCAAGAATATATGCAGGATGTCTCGCTACGATAAAGCTGAAGTTCCCTGATTGTTCGTTGGTCCCCCTCCAAGACGAATTCTGGTGATCCCTGCATCAAGAATCAAAACTTAAAGCTAAACTGTCCGGACGCTAATTAAGCCGAAATATTTCTGCATGAATCCATTCTGCATGAATCCATTCTGCATGAATCCATGAAGCTCCCGGGGAAAATGGTAAACGGTGTCTATGGTAAGCAATTTAAGGGTCTCCATTTCAAGAGTCCAGTGTCTGCTAGACACAACGGTCAGGCCATGATTTTCTTCGGGAATGGAGGGTGGGGTTTGAACTTCATATGTTCAAAAACAGACTGAAATTAGAAAACTTTTAATTTTTTGTTATAGATATGTACAAATGGTTTGAGGGCTTTGGGAGGGATTTAACCTCAAAATGAGTATCGCTGGTCCATTGGCAAATTGTCAATGGTTCGTCTTGTAACGACACTTAGATTGGGTGATGTTCTGAGTCATTGAACGATCTAAGAGAATTAGTTATTACCGTTATAATCATCCAAGTAAAGGAAGTCCACCAGTGGGGAGGAATTGGAGGATCGAAAAAATTCCACGCACTCTTAGGCAGGTTTACAGAACTTCTTGAACGCACTAACATCGTCGACATGAAGCAGTCACATCACTTTGAATTCGGGATCCAGTGTTATTTCTGTAAAACCATACAGCGTTTCTGAACCTACTAACTGGACTTACTGAAAAGCCATGCGTTTATTCAAAAACACGTTAGTATTGCAGCCAAGATATCCTTTGTCATGCTTAGTATAAATGCATCTCTTTCAGCGACCATAATATTTTATTTGGGGAAAAGAGCTACTTATATTCATCTCTTGCTCCTTTAATGTACCTATATGCCTCTTATGAGCTACTATTATGGCTCTTGCCATCGTGTGCCAGGCGGTTGTAAGCGTTCATTGATGTTAAATTTGTAGATATTTGCCAGATTTTTTACGAATTATTCACATAGTTACTTTCGTAAACAGTGGGTTATTACATTTCAACATTGTTTTTTTTTCTCTCGTTAGAGTACAATTTTTTTTCTATATAAATGTATAATTTATTAATAATTTGTTTTAAGTTGCATTTTCAATTAAGGATGGTTCAGTATTTTTTATTGCTGTAAAATATATATTTATCCTTTATACTCCTCCTGCTATTTGAAATATTAACATATGTTGGTGTTAAATAAAAGTATTCTAAACTGCATGCGATAATTATTGACGAATGTAACAAAGCATCGTTACTTTCTAAATCAATGATACACGTTATCCTAAACATGATTTATATTCACCTAAATTAGAGTCCGTAATATGTAAAATTTACTTTCAAATTTGGAAACGCAGCGTTTATCAACCTTATTTCTACACATTACGCTTTGAAATCAATAAATTCTGAAAATATTCCACTATATTTTGAAAATAATCTACTATATGTAGCGCTTAATAAAGTACACTGCAAACATGTTACCTGAATTCTGATCCATCCCGTTTTCCACAGAGCTTAATTGCTTTTTTGACAGCTTTTGCATTGTAATCATGTAACGGGTTTTGTTTTATATGCATAACAGAAAGCTCTGGCGAGGCATTCAATTTGAATAATAAACAGTCCTGCACACGTATGAACCATTAGAATGTTTCAAGGAAGAGCATTAGCGGAAAGTATCCTGTGAACCTCAGGTTATTTTACATTGTTTTCTCAATGTTATTTTTCTTGAGATTCAACGAAGAAAAATGTTCGCTTACTTCATATGTAAATTATAACCTATTAATATTGCTTAAAGTGATAAGAATAAACACAAAAAAATTATTTATTTTTATCACTAAACGCTTAAATGGAGTCTGAAAACATGTAGATATAAAATATGGCGAGTATCTAAAATTGTAGTATTTATTAAAAAAAAATAATAGATTTTACAGAAATCCCCACTCATTTTTATAAATAAAATTAAATCTAAACCATTTAGTAGATAACCACCCTTAAATATCCAATTTTAAATACCAAAAATGAATAATATTTTCTACTTTATAATTGTATTTACTAAATTCCTAAGAAAATCTCTTATTACAAAATCACACAAATTATTTTTGTTACAAAAAACAATTAATATCATATTCTTTGGTTTCAAACAACAAAGTATTTTTTAACATTATATGCTTTTGTACATGAATAAATTTAATTTGACCGAAATACAATCTAAATATTTTCTTGGAAAATATCTTATTTTGCAAGAAACCTATGAAATCAATAAAAGAATTAACGCATATGAACTGCTCTCATCATATGACAAAAAAAATTATGAACTTCCTTAGCATTAGCTTGGGTTCGTATCCAGGCTAGGGCATGGACGGTCCAGCGCTGTCCCCTCATAGGGAGCAATACTGGTTTACCTTGACAAAATTATCACAGCTCTCGTGATCCGTGCTCTATTTTTTTTCTTCTTGAGCAGTTTTCATCAGTTTGGGAATTTTATTTGCATGTAATCTATATGGCAATATTTGAGGATTAACGCATATGAACTGCTCTCATCATATGACAAAAATAATTATGAACTTCCTTAGCATTAGCTTGGGTTCGTATGCCGGCTAGGGCATGGACGTTCCAGCGCTGTCCCCTCATAGGGAGCAATACTGGTTTACCTTGACAAGATTACCACAGCTCTCGTGATCCGTGCTCTAATTTTTTTCTTCTTGAGCAGTTTTCATCAGTTTGGGAATTTTATTTGCATGTATTCTATATGGCAATATTTGAGGATGTTCGCATAATTCTTCAGATGTAAGATAAATATTAAGAAGTTAAATAGGGCGGTCAGCATTTGTATGTTAGTATCTTCTATGGAGAACATTTTATCCCTAAAAGTTATATTTTACAGAGGAAAATTACTAGTACACTGATATAAAATATAGCTTTTATTGATCCTTGTTCCTTATAATGAATTTCAAGTGTCGATAAACAAAATATTTCTAAACGATAACTGATAAAGATTTTAGAAATTGTAGGTCTGTGAATTTAGTTAACAGCGATAATAGTTAGTCTGATATGAGTATAAAGAAGGGAAGAAATACTCTTCTAACGTTCAAAACTCCAGAACAAGCATATTTTTGAAAGGCAAAATGGAAATGTACATTGTGCAACTGGTCAATCGATTTCCGAAATTCACCTAGAATGCCAAATACACATTTCTGTGACAGTTTTTTTAAAGATTTTATCCAATCGATACAGACAACGTATTCCTTTTCTGAGAATCCTCATGAATTAGGGATGAATGAAAATTATCACTATGATATTCTGAAAATTATTTTGTTTTTCACTTTTAAAAGTATTAAAATGATATTATTGTATAGTTATATAAATGTTGTAAATGTATCTGAAATTATCATACTTTTAATATTATTGACAATTCTAGTCTTTATCTTTAGAAATTAACAAATGAGAGTTATTCCACACAGTTACTATTCTTGAAATACATTCATATCTATCAACTGGTCAGTCGATTTCGACAACTCGCCAGGAATATGAAGTACAGATTTCTGAGACATTAAAAAAATTTTATGCAGTCGATATGAATCACTTATTCTTTTTTTAAGAATGCTCATGATTAAGAGTTTGATAAAATTCCCCATCTTGATATTTTAAATATTATTTAATTTTTTAATTCATAAAAAAACGAAAAAATATTAATATACAGGTATTTACATCAATATTTTTACTGCAGCAAGATAGTTGCCTCTATGTGTTCATACCCTCCCCTCCCTCATGACCTAAAGAGGAGGGTCTGCAGCCCCCTCAGCCCCCCCCCTGGATCCGCCCCTGCACCCTCCCTACTTATAAATAAATCGATCAAAACCATCCCTTATAAATTAAAATCTCAAAAAAATCTCTCATAATTTTCTGTGAAAATATGAAGGATATTGTATATCAGCTTTCATTTAGTATGGAAGATTATTCATTAGAAGATTAATCATTGGAAAATTAGTATGGATGTTGGATATTACAAATGCTGTCTTCATTTTGAAATTATAGTCGTTATTTTTAAATAACAGTTACAAGATTTGAAAATAAACAGAGAAAAGTATGCATATATTTGCTTTTCAACTGTCGCCTAAAAAAGTGATGCTTATATGTATAAAGGCGTATGCTCCGAATAAACTGAAAGCCGTATAAAATACGCACAATAATGTTGAGGGTTCATTTCTGACAATGGTTGCCGATTGCAATTCTTTTGAAAAGTTAGTTTCAAGTATATCGGGTGTATAGTGCTAACGGATATGTTACCTTAACGTGCTTTAAAATAAACGCCATTTTTGTATGGTGTTTATATACTTTAACCATATCCTTTAGAACTCCATAAAAATGTACTGCGAAAGTTTGAATTTTTAAGTGCGTGAAGAAGTAAATTTATCTTAAACTCACCTTGCTCCATCCAGCAAAGTGCAACTTTCATAAAAATTAAACATTTTAAAAGCTAATATCTCTAAATTTTCAGCTTTTAAAATGAACCATATGCAAACCTCTTATATTAGTTTGTTTATCTTTCATACATACAGTCATATATTTGATGTATATATAGTCCAAGTATGAACACTTCATAACCTTACGCGTTTTGGTATAGCAATTACTAAACATCTTGTGATATCTTTTTGCTCTTACGGATATCAAACTGTTGTAGATGAATAAAAAGGGAACTCTGATACTACGAATAAAAGTTTTACGGTCCAGTTCATTACAAAACGCTCTTTGTAGCTGATGGAACGCATTACAACAATGAGTAGGAAAACTTGGCATTTTAGCTCTGACGCTATGTCATCATGCAGAAAAGCAGCAAAGTTCTAAGTCGTTGACCCTTATAGAGGTATTCAATAAGACGTACAGTTATGATTCCTTTGCATGACGAATCTATTATTCGAATAACAATTCCTCTGAAGCTTCAATCCTGGCGTGGAACCTAATCTTTAAGGAAGGGCAGTATTCACAGGATCAGAGAGAAAACTTTGATTTGGGATTCTGTATTAATATTTTAAGTACCTTAAAAATTCAAAAAGGCTTTCAATGATCTATTTTATGTTCTAAATAATTTTTGTATAATTATTCCATGTAACCTATCAAACATTCTATTATATTCATTGCATGAAAAATATTTAAGAACTATACATATGTTCATTTCCCTTGTTTATTACATGAGAAATCTAAGAAAATCAAAGGTAACATATGAATAGAAAATAGTGGGTACTCTTAATAAAGCAATAATATCCTTATTTTTTTAGAGCTAACTGTCTGAAAATCAAACTTTATCTAAGTTTAATTTATCTTTTTATAAATAGATTGAAATATATTTCTTACCAAACTAACAATAAACATATTTAGATAGAGTATCAGTTCATTAAAATATTCAATATACATTAATATTAATATTGAAAAGAATGTAGAATTTCATAAGGAAGTTCTTAGTTTTCTATAGATACCATATCATTACCTACCTCTACTCTATTTATCTTAAGGATTACATTAACTTATTTATAAAAACATACTTTTGTGCATTTTTATTTTTGTTTATAGTTAAGCAGACACGGTGCTAAAGGATTTTTCAAATATTTTTTCTCTCGTATTTTGTTCAATTTCCAGACTCATTAAATTATAGTTTCTTCTATTTTTAATGCTGCATGGAGCATCGATCTTTTCAAGTAGTTCATACATCATATTTTCTATTGAATTTTTTTATGGTTCTTTAAAATGTATAATATACTTCACTACTATTAATATTGAAATAAATAATATTTATTGTGCGAATTGAAAAATATATGATTCATCCCTTTCAAAAATAACATTTTTCCCTAAAATTTCTCTAGTAAATTTCTCTATCAAGTTTTAAAATTTTGACATTTTACTAATTACTGAGAGTCAATAAATCTTATGTTTTCATAACACGGTTTATAATAATTAGATATGTGTATATATACAAAATCACATTTTACAAATTAATATATTTTCTTTGATGTTAATGTTTTTCAATGTTTAAAAATATTTCGTTGAAATTAGGTAAAATATATGTGGAATTTCCAAATAAATTTAATTAGGATTTGTATTTGAGAACAAAACACTATTTATTTTTTTACATCATAATTAAAAATCTTTAAATTTAAAGTTCTTTACCTTCATGGATCCTTATTAATATTAATTCTGATTTTCTTAATATCGATATAAATCTTTAAGAACTGAAAGAATGAATGGAAACTGGAAGCAATACCATTTTATTAACTTATCTTTATTAATTTTTCACACGTAAATGTTTTAATTTTGTAAATATTTAAAAAATTACTTTTTAATTAAATTTCATACGAATAAATATCGCAATCATAACAGTAAATTATTTAATTATTCAATAAAAAGTCTCTATGTTTCAGTACTGTCGTAACAAACTGTTCTTAGTAATTGACTTAAATTGATGTTTAAAAAATCTAAATCTTTTAGTCTGTCTTTCAATGTCGAAGTAAAAACACACGGACAACATTTATTTTTTTTAGCTTTTAATTCCTTAGAGGATTCCTGAAGCACTGACTCATATAAGCTATAATACATAATAGAAAACAACCGAAAGTTTTATTATTAATGATTTAGTGAATGACATTTCCTCCTTCCAAACTTATTTTTCAACACAATTATACAAGGTATATCCTCATTGAAAAAATAAAAACAGGCATCTTATATCGTCATGTTAGCCTTTCTTTAAAACTACATTATATTTCTATTTCGAATGGTACAGCGTGTAATTTAGAGACTAAATAGATCTTTAAAAAGTACAAAATATCGTATATAATACTAAAAAAATTCTAAAATTTACTCAACCTCAACGCATAACATTAAGAGCAGAAAGTTAACTTATAGAACAGTTTTAGATTAATCATATGAATTTCTAGTAATATAAAAAATTTAATACTACTTTAAAACTAATGGTTTTCAAAATAAACTTTGAACATTCATCTATAGATTAAAGGATGTTTAAATTTAATCAAAACTTAATCAGCAGTTATTTTATATTTGGTTTTTAGGGACTTACTATTTAAATAGTTTAATAACGTATTACTAAAAGCTTCTGGGAATTTGCATGGTGATACTCAACAAACAAACCATTATTTTCGTCTTTTGAAAACAAATTTCTGAAACCTTGTATCTGCATTAAAATACTGGAGGGAATCTGCAGAACAAACGGGAGTTTCAAGAAATTCTGATTCAGTTTTGGACAAACGTACATCCTTTCATTACTTTTCAATCAAAAGAATCATACATAAAAAATCAACTGAATTCAAATTCTCAGAAAATCACCCGTAGATAGCATGTAGAAATGAATATATTTTTATATTTTTTTTTGTATGATTTCATGTTCAATGCTGTTACAGTAAAAATTAATGCAAATCGATTACCATTCATCAATACATTTGTTCTATGAGACATTTACAGATCTGCTTGGTTATCAAAAACTTGCTTTGGTATGATGATGGTGCTATTTTTTAGTAATTTGTAGTTACGGTGTTTTATGTGTTATATTCTGTATGAAAAAATAACTTTCTGCAATATATTCTTTATTCGACTTACAAATGTTTATTATACAAATAAATAATATTTTGTATAATATACATTTGCAAAAGGTTTTCGAATTGAAATATATATATTTATCTGTAACCAAGTGAAAATATTCTCACTTTCTTGATTGAAAAATTAAACTGCATACCAGAAAATTCAAAGAAACAAAAATTAAAAATCCTTCGAATACGTTTCCAGACATATTCTTTCAGACCTTTTCGTATTTTCCCCCTTTCTTCATTAATATCATTTATTGTACTTTTTATACGCAGCTAAAAAAAGTAAATAATGTTATTATACTTTTAGTCTGAGAATTTATCTAATAATCCTAGCTTTCATATTTTTTACATAATTAATTATGCATATTCTTTGTACTTCCTTTATTAAAACCTGATAGATATAACTGAAAATGATACACTTTTTGTTCTGGCATTCAGACAGATTTCACATGCATTTATCAACAAATAATTAAATAGTGTATTACAGAACATATAAGAGTTTCAGTTCGGGAGTAGAAAGCCACACAGACATATAAGATACATTAGATATTTTGCTGGAATATCTCTCAGAATCTTTCTTTTTCTTCTTATTACTGTAAAACACAAAACTTCAGATAAGAAGAAATTACTTTCATCTTTTTTTCTATTTGTCGAACACTGAGCTTAAGTTTAAAATTTTTTTCAGCGCACGTTCAAAACACAAGATTTTTTCAGATAAGGCTTTGTTTAAATCTCAAAAAACTATCGCTTTGAGACAGGACTTTTGATAGTCCCCAGATATTTTAGACTGAACAATTTACTCCGACACAAATGTGTCGTGATGTGTTTTTCAATTTTGTCACTTTGTTTCGGGTTCTTATTTCACAGAAAAGGAACCGCATCTGGCAACATAACATGATACTGTCTAACAAAATATGCCACTCTGGAAAAAGTTTATAATCCGAGAAACTACAAGGTATTTCAATATTTCTCTCTGCTTAAATGTACTCGCCTTAGATGTTTACGGGGAAAATGGGACAGTAAAACTTGGACTATAGTTTGAAGTTTTATTTCAGTAAAAAAGGGGAAAAATTCCATTATTGAACTTACCTAAGTAACACATCTATATACAAAAACTTTTAATATTTTCATAAAAATCTATAACGATATAATGTAGCTAATTTATGAGATTAAAAATATGTTGAATATTTTAGACTATCCAACTTGAGTTTTAAGCTAGCATAGAAAAAAATGCAAGAAATATTTCAAAAGGTGGTTTTGCAGATTTACATTGAAGTATTAGGAATTTTCGCCTTTAAATTAGTGTAAAATTAAAAATACATAAATAAACAGCAGAATTTTTTTTCCAAAATTAAAATATATATAATTTTTTATGAGAAAGCTTCTGATAAAAAATCCTCATGAAATATAAATTTTACATATTTAAAAAAAGATTTTTTATTATAAAATCATTCTTTAAATATGTGCAGTTGTGCTTGAATTGCAAGAAAATGATTAGTGGCAAATATTGGAGATCACTTTAATAAAATTATGAATTAAAAATAATATTTTGGGGGCACTGAACAAGTTTGAGGAATTTTTTGAACTCGTTTCATATATCAGGAACATTTAAGATACGTCTCTATAAATTTACATTGTATATTGTTTTCGTATTTTAAGAATTATTTTTCAAAATCTGTGGTCCAATTGATAAATTTTTAAAATAAGTCTTTTAAATATTCAGAGTACTCCAGTTTGTTGCTTAAAAATACAAATTGGAGTATTTTGTTGAGCTCTCAAAAATTGAAGGAAAATATTTAAAACAAGGAATTTGGGATTTGAGTTATTTCATTTGCTCGTTATTCATTTTTGTGTAATACGTTAGGAAATATTTTTCTAGGGGAAATATGATATGCCTAAATAATTCGAAAAAGCTCTTACCCACTAAAATTAGAAGTCATCTCCATTTTACGAAATAAATACAGATATCACTTATATCTTTGAGAGGTCTTTTATGGCCATGTAAGCAGTTTTGAGTAGTCGATTCTGCAAGCTATGCTATACTTATAATCACCATGCGAAGAAACTCAGATAAAATATCATTAAATTTATATGCTTCTGATAAATTTAAATCAAATGCATCAGAAAACAAAATTATGGAAATTTTAACAGAAAGGTAAATCTTGTACAGGATGAGACTTATTTCATATGCCAGCAAATCAAGTTATATATTAATTTACCTAAATGCAATTTCAATATCATGTAACGATGTGAGTATTGGAGATTTTCAATGGTAGAAACTAATATTTGTTTATGAGATGTGAAATGTTAGATATTTAGTGTAGTTATATATTTAGCATAATTTATAATATGAATTGAATTGCTTAAAAAGGAATTTACAGTATACATAGTACTTTACGTACAAGGTTTATAAATTCTGAAACTTCTCGTTCGGTTTTTTTTTCTGAAATTATATAACTCATGTCACATACTGATAATAAATATTTCATTTGAGGTGTCAGTTGCATAGTGTTCTAACCAATACCGTGAGGAATAAAAGTCGCCATTTAGATCCTAAAATTATTGCAAAAAGTAAAAATCACTCCATATGTGTAAAAAATAAAATGTATATTTTATTTTTTAACCCCTAGAAGTGTTTGAAAAAGATCAGATATTAAACATTTTCTTTTCCGCCGTCTAATGCTGTAAGCGCAGAAAAATGTTAACGACTCAGAAAAGAACAAAGTTAATTCCCAAAGGTCCCATAGAGTCATACATTCAGACAAGAAATATGTTAAGTAAACAGCGATGGCAAAAGATAAATATTATTCCTTCAGCATATTCTGGAAGACATCACAGTTTTCCCTAACATCTTTCGAGCTAGGTTTTAGAAAATTTTATCCCCTGAAATATTATTTGTGCTAAGGGATGTTTCATTGAATGTAATTTTTAACCGTATGATTTTTTTGCTTGTTTCACCTTAAGAAATACATTAAGTATAAAATGAAGATGTAGATTCGAGATATACAAATGTAATATCACTCAAGCTTTTTATTTTCTCATCAAAATGAGAAAATTAGTTTCCAGAGCAAAGTTCTGGAAAGGTTGAAACATCAATTCTAAGCACTAATTGTCCGGGACTATCAGTAAATAATTAAACTTCTCGAGCACATTTAAACATATTTTTTCAGGTTAGATTGGGAATGGGGGAACGGATAATGCTTGTTTAAGCAGGGAAAGAAGTTTTAGTAATATTTTATCATAAATTTTAGTCATATCTAGAATCATATTATGAATTTAATTAAAACTTTAACTTTCCATATGTGAAGGATTATTTGAAAGAAATTATTTTTAAAACCATTGCTTTGTTAGATTAAATTTTACTACGAAACAAAATTAGTAGTTATTTTTAATATTGCATTTGCTATTTTACCATGGATACCCTCACAGATATATGCAACATTAAAATATACTTTTATTTTATTATATGGGGGGTTATTGCTAGTTTGATGTGTAATATTTAGAGGACTTTAAATTTACTTTACTTTTCCCATAGTAGAAACTTTTAGAAATGTACAAAGATTTTATTAAGAACAATAAAATTATTAATACTTCTATACTGCAAACTAGATTATAAAACTGACAAGTAGCATCTGAAAAATAGTTTGGAATATTTTTTCTCGTTGCTAAGTTTTCATAAGTGAACGAATCACATATTTGATATACCCTGATCGGAAGTAAGACAATCTATTTTAAAAGACGACAGGTCTTAAATTTTATTTCTGTTGTGTATAAATGGTGCAATCCTTTACGATTATGTTGTTGTTGTTGTTGCTGAACTGTCAAAATATAGTTGAGAAGTACGGGAAAAGGGGGTTTAAAATAATAAGAATCTAACATTTCAGTTACAAAGCGCGCGGATTTTTTCAGTGGGGAATCATCCTTTAAAAGCGACTTTGAGAGGAAAGCGAAGAATTCTAGGCGAGAGGATTTATTTTTAGAAAGGTACAGGTCTTTGGGAGCGAAGTTAAATTGTACGATCAGCAATACTAAAGGTCCAGATGACCAAGGTTGAGGTCTGCACATGCGCCGTGCAGCAAGAGCTCGGAGGAAGATTTGGTGGTAGATTGGATGGGAATTTCGTTGAGAGCGGAAGCTCGCGGCAGTCGTTCCGAGTAGGTCAACAGAATGGCTATGTGAATAGATTACCCTGGAGCATTGGTAAAATCATGAGAAACAATAAATAAGAAGTTTATAGCAATTGGACTACCACTCGTCCAGTTATTTAATGTATGTATTGACTGCATAACATAGATTTAAACACGGGAGCAAAACACGCTCCGTGTCATACATATATATATATATATATATATATATATATATATATATATATATATATATATATATATATATATATATATATATATATGTATAATATATGTATAAAACAGTTCCGTAACTGACTGACTCATTGACATACAACGCACAGACCAAACCGCTGGACCTAAAGGGCTGCGATTTTGCATGGCGATTCTTCTTATAGTGTAGGAGTGCACTAAGAAAGAGTTTTGAAAAATTCTTCTTAGATTTTTCAAAATTAAATTTTTAAGCTGTTTTTGTGACTTTTCTAAAGTGTGCATTTAAAATAATACATTGAGGGTTATAAAATTTATATCACGAGAAATATCATAAAAATTTCTTTAAAATGAAATTTTTTTCGCATCTTTACCTTCATTTTCTGATTTTTGGTGAATTTTTAAAGATTAATTTTTAGAATTTAATTTATTAAATGCTGATCACGTGATTTCTTTTTCTGGTACTTTAGTTTAATTTATCGTCACGTTCATCGCAACGAAATAGACAAAAAAAAATTTTTCTTGCTAATGCGGCAGATGATTGGAAATTATCAAAAAAATACTAAAATACAGTAAAAGATATATTCCTCAAACTGTACTACATTACCTCTACTATATTCTTTAGTATGTTCTATTAGATTTAATTTGAATATTTTCTTCTACATTATTTTGTCTATAAAAAAATCCGTTAAGATTTTTTTACAAATATATTTTTTCGTTTTTTTTTCCTCAATTGCATACATTGATCGTTGTATTTATTATAAATATATTTAAACATATTTTTGGCATTAATTGCATATATTGACCATTGTATTTAATTTGAATGTACTCCGTAGTGAAGTACGGGTTTTCAGCTAGTATATATATATATATATATATATATATATATATATATATATATATATATATATATATATATATATATATATATATATATATACATATATATATATATATATATATATATATATATATATATATATATATATATATATATACATATATATATATATACATATATATATATATACATATATATATATATATATATACATATATATATATATACATATATACATATATATATATATATACACATATATATATATATATATATATACATATATATATATATATATATACATATATATATACATATATATATATATACTTATATATATATATATACATATATATATATATACATATATATATATATATATATATATATATATATATATATATATATATATATATATATATATATATATATATATATATATATATATATATATATATATATATATATATATATATATATATATATATATATATATAAACCTCTTAATGACCATTCTTAGAAAGGGAGTATGAAATTTCCCGTCCTAAAGAGGGAATCGGAAAAATTGGCCCCGTAAGCTAAAGGTTAAGGGGGAACCGTATAGGTGGCCAGCATTACCCACTACAAGCCGGTCCCGTTTTTTAAAACCGAGTCAAGCGACGATACCGGAGCACTTGACCCCGCACCTCCAGAGGTAAACTCTAGAGGTTGGAGAACTTGGAGGAAACTGCAAACGTATATGTGGAAATATGTGTGTGTGCAACACTGCAAATGTGTGTGTGTGTGTGTGTATATTTCCGTGCATAAGTGCTTAAGTAGCTCAGATGCAAGGTTCTCTGAATATCCTTTTTTTTCTTTTAAACGCTTAAAACCTACTACAGATCTCTTAGACTATGTTTCTCGTCGATATACCATTTTTCCATTAGGCATGAGACATGATTATCGACAGAAACATCTACAAAAAACTAGTGTGACAGAAACTGATATTCATCCTTTACGAAAGATAAAATATAAAACCTGAATCCAGATTCTGTCCGTTTTTAGCGAATGAATTAGTGACTCCTCCTACGGTTCATCATAGTTACCAATACTTATTAGACTCGACTTTATATTGGGCTGCTCATAACCATATGGTAAAAGGATTTGAGAGGGGGCGTAGGATAATAAAATAATCTTATAGAATTATCAAAATATTCAAACAACATGTATAGACAATAATACTATTGCCAGTTAAACTTTCTTTTCTTTTGGACTGTCACCATGCACCATGCTGTACATCCCTACCTTATGTCTCTATATATCAAAGGATTATTTTCAAGATTTGTTATCTTTAAAAATATATGTCTAAAATCCTTTACAATGTATCATTCTGAACTTTTATTCAGCTTTCCTTTGTCGTACTTTCGTTAGATTGTCCTCAGGAAAGTATTCAGAAAATTTGTTCCTTGGAGTAAAAACTAATCTTATAAAAATATATTTTGGCCCTTCAAAATAATTTTTCATGAATCATGTTGCAAAAATTTATTAAAAACATATCCTAATATAACCTAACATATCCAAGTACAACCTAATATAATTCTAAATATATCACAACAAAAGTTTTAAAAAAATGGAAAAAAATATTGATTATGTAGTTAGATGAAAAAAAATTTAATTTTAATTTTAAATATTTTAACACCCAATTTCAACTTTTTCAAGTTTGTTTTAAAAATCGAACAGTTATCATACAGAAACTTAATTGAGGTGTAAAATCATTGCAAAATACATTTTGCTGAAAAGAATATATTTTTTGCCACGTACTCCTTCAATCAAATGATCTAAAATATGATTACATTATATTAATAGAACACAAAAGATATTGGCTCCATCTGGTGTAACTTCGTAAATAGAGTAAATGTTCAGCATTTTATGTCTTTTTTCATATATTTTTTTCCTATTACGAGTAAGTGGAAATCTGTACGTTCAAAAACTATTTATTGTATGAAAAAAATTTTCTGATGAAGAACCACTCATTTTTACAGTTTTATGGCACCTAATCATTTTAACCCTTCAAAGAACCATAGACAAAAAATCCTAGGTCGACAACAAAATATCCGATCCGTCAGGGCGGAATTTAGGAGTTTGTATTTCATGCATTTTAATAAAATATTGCTTCTTAGGATTTCTAGACGAAATTAGCCAACTTTTGGCTCAAAATTTGGGCGAAATGTATCACGAAGTCACCATAATAACTCACTTTCTCTGTATATGAAATGCCCGATTTATATATCCTTCTGAATATAACATCCAGTTTATTCTTAAGAAAATGTATATATCCGTATGTTGCACATAAACAGATACAGCAACAAGTAAATTTAAAGGAGTAGTAACAACAGAATAATAAATCCAGCTTCCCATTGTTTCTTACCAAGAAGTAGAGAATATCTTTGGCGAACACTTTTTGAGGCACACCGCCTCCTGACCACTGTGTAGACATGAGAGTGGAACTCTGATTTTGTAAGGGACTACCTCTTTTCATCCCTAGAACCCTGAATTGTGCTTCAGTGTACTGTGACATTGGAGGTCTACGAAACCATTCTGGCGGTCCCCATGCATCCAATGGTACAGGCATTATTCTCTACCATCTGTGTATCGGGCAAGAAGTGTCAACATGTTGTTGCACATAAACAGATACAGCAACAAGTAAATTTAAAGGAGTAGAACAACAGAATAATAAATCCAGCTTCCCATTGTTTCTTACCAAGAAGTAGAGAATATCTTTGGCGAACACTTTTTGAGGCACACCGCCTCCTGACCACTGTGTAGGCATGAGAGTGGAACTCTGATTTTGTAAGGGACTACCTCTTTTCATCCCTAGAACCCTGAATTGTGCTTCAGTGTACTGTGACATTGGAGGTCTACGAAACCATTCTGGCGGTCCCCATGCATCCAATGGTACAGGCATTATTCTCTACCATCTGTGTATCGGGCAAGAAGTGTCAACATGTGGTTTTAAGAACTAGGTGATGGGGTACAGTATCTCTAAAGGAAGTCTCAATCGTTTGTCCTCAACTTTAGTGTACATTTGTGGGAATCTTTGAAATAAAGTTTCGATCACGTTCTACCTCTCCTACATTATTGGAAAAGTTAGGACATATCTTGCAAGATGTATAGTACCACATTCTAATATCTTGTGTTCAGATCTATGACTATATCTCACTTTGAATTTATACTATTTTGCCAGCCAAAGGACAGCCTATATTTTACTAACAAAAAAATTCTTCAGAAACCGTCAATTTCCCCATTTGAATTGAATAAGGTAAAAGGGAAAATATCCCACAAATTTGATTATATTGACACCTTGCGTGTGTGAATAATTTTGAATTCCATCAATAGTTCAACAGTTTTGTCTTCTCTAACCACTGCGTTAATTTTTTTATATAAAATTTTCTTTAAAATATACATTTAATACCCCTCATTTAATCACCAGGCAATACATATTTTTTGGTGTAAAATAAAATGAAATTTAGAAACAGATTCATAAATTACGTAAAATAAGGTTTAACTTGATTTTAATTATTAACAAATTATTTTCATATTTAAACCCTAATAACTCCTCTCTAATTTTAACGCCTTCATTTAAATATGAAAAAGAGGCAGAATCATAAAAAAACACCTTTTTTCAATTTTGTAATTTATGGCTAACATCATGCAACTTAAAAAAACATATTTTTAAAAATTTCCTCTAACTACGCTATAAATTTTCTGAACTCATTAGAAGTTAATTAACATCAGTATAAAAAGGAAATTAAGTTATTAATTTGTAGGCTGGAAAGCAATTATTATCCAGAACAAATAACTTTTATTCTCCACGCACGTTTTAGTGTTCAAAAAACACTTAATTAAATATTCAACACATATAAATATGCATTTAACTATGAAAGCTTCTTCGCAAATAAACCAGAGGCATAAGAATGTATGCCTCTAATCACGCAATAACCACTGTTTATCTTTCTGCACCAACAATCAAGGTTATCCAAGAATGCTTTTTACTTGTTAAGAATGGGTGTTCCATTTTGTTCAGAGTTTCAGTAGTGTGTGACAACACTCTGGACAAGCCTTGAAAATTATAATAAGTGCCTCCAAACAATATCAATTGTACTTCCGCAAAACATACGCATCCACGCGACTGTCAATGTATCTTTAAGACAATGGAAACAGACTGTTGAAGGTTGCTAAACAGCGAAACATGGGGAATTAAAATGCACATCATGCTGAAAGACTTGCATTAATATTTCGCTGGCTGCGTAGGAATGAATTTTCTGTGAGATAATGTGGGTTATGGACGAAATGCTTATGTATTTCAGTTTTGCATACTATGTGGAAAATAATTAAATGTTGTTGGGAGTTAATAAAAATTAATTGAAAGAACTCATTAGAACTACTACATAAATCATAAATTTAAATAAATCAACTCCAAGTGGAAATAGAAACTTTTTGAAAATAAATATTATTAATTTAAAGGAATTAAAATTTCACTTTTATCTACTAGAAGGAAGAAAAAAAATTAAGAAGAGGGTTTTAATTAAAATTCGCTCAAAGTTTGACTTGACCATTATCCCCTTTAAATGATAATTTTAATAATAAATAATGATGCATTTTTATTATTATTTTAGTCGTATTATTAAAGACTGAAAACATTGTTTATTCAAAAACTGATGGTAAAATGACTGCACTTTTGCTCTATGCATCTTCATTTCATATTGCATAACTAAATTGTCACTTTGTAACATGTTCCAAGTGTTATGGAGGACTCTGGCACATATGCTCGAAGGAACTGTTCGATAGGTCCTTCTCTTCCCTCCATTTTTTGAAGGATAGTACACCTAGTTGCGTTAATCACGATTACCAAAACTTCCACAAACAATCCATTGTTTTATGATAATTTCAGCTCCGTCGATAAAGAGACATTATCATTAAACTATCCTACTCTGTTATTTGTTAATCCGGTTTGCCTTAGTTTTCAATTTACAAACAAACTCTCTCTCTCTCTCTCTCTCTCACACACACACACACACATATATATATATATATATATTATGATAAAAATTATAATTGGTGTAACATCGTAAAATCATCTACACCCAGTGTATTAGATCAAAATATTAGCTGTTATCGTTATACATTACAAGTTAAAAAACGCAAACAACGAGGAGGTCGTGGACGTAAACATAGCTTTAAAGATCATATCGTCCTTTTTAATAAGCTATGTGAAAAAATTAACGTAAAACTGTATTATCCAATAAATTGGATTAAAAACTTTATATTTGGTTTAAAAAAATATGGTTACAAGATTTGTGGAAAATGGTAAATTGCAATACTTTACAACATCTTATTCCAACTAATACGCACTTCATACCTATAACAATAGACCTATTTAAAAAAAGGTGCTATAGTTGTGGTATTGTATTACACGATAGTGAGCTCAAAAGCTCTAGTAAATTACTTTGTATTACCGTTTATGCCAACAAAAGTTTCGATAATATACCCTTCTATAAAATTCTAAATCAAAATATCAGTTACGTTTCTATTAACAATGTAAAAATTTATAATAGTTTTCGGTATAGTAGGCCGATTGGTTGCTATATTTTCAATTATAATAATATATCTAAAAAATTGGTTAAAGAAGCACCAGGAAAATTTAAGTGTATTAAATATATGATTGGTTATAATGAACACTACAGCCACATTATAACTGGTAACACTAACATAACTGATAATACTGCGCTGTCAAATTTAATGAATAATGGCACAGGCTTTCGTATTGGTTACAAAAAGAACGTAATCCAAATTTTCAAGCAAAATCTTGAGCAATTTATTTATAAGACAGCAATGACTCATAGTATGCCGATTAGTACATTTGAACAATGAAAACATCATATTATAAAATTTATAACAGCTTATCTAAGTTTAAGGTACAATGATAAACTAATAAGTTTAAAAAATATGATACCGTCTATTAAAGCTTTACAGGACCAATTTTCCATAACTTGTGTAGATAAAGTTTCATCTAATTATGCATTTATATGTAACAAAACTATATTGTGAAAGCTTAAACATCTGCTATAACAAGATATATCAAAAACTGAATCCTTAACAGAGTACTATACAAAATGGTATAAAGGCATTATATCGCCGTGCAGGGTATGAAATTTAAAACATTAAATTCCCTTATTTAGTATTAATCCCTAAATTTCATAAGTTTCCAGTTAATATTAGAATTGTTACTGTAGGATGCAATACTTACTTAACTCTAGCAAATAATAAACTTTTGAATCTTCTAAAAATAGTTTATAAAGGATTAATTTCGGAAGGAAGTTATTTCATAAATAATTGCTATGAGGTAGTAAAACAACTAAAAGGTAAAGGTGGTATCACTGGATTAAAAAGTTATGACTTTACTGACCTGTTTAACTCTATTGACTTGAAGGACCTATACAATATTATACTTAGTTTATACGAACAGTGTGATTTGCAATCTTATGGTAATATAAGTAAATACCGTGCACTTCTGGACCTAGTCCTGTACGAAACTATACTATATGACGGAAATTGTTTCTATAAACAAATTAAAGGTATGCCTATGGGAGGTGGATGTTCATCTGCATTAGCAGACATCTACCTTCATTTCTATGAACTAGGTGTCATGATATTAAATGAACTATTGTACTTCAGATATGTAGATGATATACTGGTTTGTTTTAAGGAAAATTTAACATCTTTAGAAATTAATTTTTATCCAGAAAATCTTAATTTGGTAGAAAATGGAATAGACAATGAAGGAAATTTGGTATTTTTAGACTTAAGTTTAAACATAGACTTAAGTAATAAACATGGATATTAGAATAAAGAAATACATAAAATTAGCCTCTGAACAGGGTTTCCCTATTAAATTCATTACGTCAATCTTGACCCAGTTTTTTAATCTAATTTATACAGTTTGCAGGCAACGTTTCATCTTATAGTTGGCAACAGTAATACCCTATTTTTTAATTATAAAAGTGTGTGTGTGTTGGTGAGTCGTGACGCTGGCTTGGTGAGGTGGTATGTCCTTAAATGTATTGATGTATTTTATTTTTATTATTATTATTTTTATTTATTTAGTTTCTTAACGTTTTAATTAATATTATTTAATGATAACCTCTGGATTAATTTGTTTGTCTCACTTTAATTGTTTTCACTCTTTTTGATCTATAAAGTTTTGGTGTTGTAGCCGACCACCCGGACTGTTATCCGGATAGTAAAACATGTTTAACCGGGCATGGGGGGTCGCAACTCCCTCCAGTCATCAACTATAACACCTCAATTTCCTTTCTGTTTTAGTACTTTTCTATTTTACCTTATTCATATCTGGGTTTACTGTATTATTATGTCACATCTTCCCCAATTGTTTGTTATTTTAACTTTCTAATATATATATATATATATATATATATATATATATATATATATATATATATATATGTGTGTGTGTGTGTGTGTGTGTGTGTGTGTGTGTGTATAATGCGCTGTGGAGGAGATGATACACCCAAGATTCGCGGGCGCGATTCAACACTTTTGTAGTCGAGGCAGAGGCGCGAGATGAGACTTGAGGAACACTAAGTGAGGCATATTGTAATCCGCACATAGGAGAGGGAAAATCCACAGAGAGGAAAGGCATTAAAGGGACGCAAAGAACAGAAATGCGACGAATATTATTTTATTCCGGATTATTCTGCAGACAAATACTATTCAGCAAAACACAGTACCTTTACAACTGGACACACACAATAGCAACGCCACCGGTCCCTACCGGGGCGCATTCAGAAGGCAGATTTTACATCGTTATATCGGACAGCGGCGGAGCAGCGCGAAAACAGAACAAAGTTAATAAGAGAGGTGATGAAGCAGCGCTAGGACGACACCAGGACAAGACATAGACAGACAGTTAAGTGTGCGCCGAAAACTTTTGCAGAAGGTTATAAAGTTTAGGGGTGCTGACCACGGGGAAATCTTTTAAGTGGCTAGAATCGGGCATCTGACTTGATTGCATAAGGGTCGCATGATGTTCCGAAAAGCGCACCGCGGCGAAAACAACGCGTGGTGCTGATTTATGTTTACAAATATATTTAACGCGCGTGCACTAAGGAGTAATGTGGATGGTTAGTTCGTTAATTCCTAGGTTGCAATTATAAGAAAGGGTCTGTACTTTATTGAGAGGAAACAAGGATAATTTTAAATACGCATTAGACATATAATGGTGGGCCGTTAATATCACACACACACACACAGACAGACACACAGACACACACACACACACACACACACACACACACATATATATATATATATATATATATATATATATATATATATATATATATATATATATATATATGAAGCCAATTATGATCTATCACAATGAGAATATATTTTTAGTTTAAAAGTATATTTTTATACTCTTAACTGATCGCTGATTATTTTAAATGCTTTCCCTATACTGTTTAGAATTTCTAATGAAAAATATTCTCCCTTTAAACGCCGAATATCATTTTCATACATAAAAAGTGTTCCGTGATTGTTTAAGCAATATTAAAGGAATACGTTGACAATAAAGGGACTTTAATCGAATGCCAATCATTCCCCGCTTATAGATAATAATAGGTTTTCTTTTTCTCTGTAATACACGCAATAGCAATTACATTTTCAAAGCGATAGCAAACATAATTTTTTTTTTAAATTGCCCCTTTGTGGCAGAATTAATAAAACGCGTTGAGAAGTTTTTAATTTCAGTTTCCAAGAGATTAAATTTGCGAAAGTAATAATATAGATAAAAGTACGTGGATTTACAAATTTCTCACCGAATTGTTTCTCGATAATCTCTATCTCTCCCATACACTTACACAAAAAAAAAACTTTAACTGACTCCCGAACTTAATGACACCTAAATCTCAAAATTAGTAGATTATTATGAGCACAGTTGTTTGTAGAATTACCACAATTCTTGTAACACAATAGACATATTCATATGGAATTCCCGCTCAGCCTAACGCATTATCAATCCATTTCATCATCTGATTGCATATACTGTACTTGCTTTTCTGTTTTCCTCAATTGCGAGTTTAAATGAGATTCAGAGAGTGGACCATATTTTATTCGGGCCTTAAACGATAACGTGTTTTCCACTGAGCAAGGCCCCAAAAATTTGCATTTTCACCAGAATAATGTCTGCTGAGGGGAGAGTGTCCGTAAATTTAATGTGTGAGATTAAGGATGCTAGGCATTTTTGGAGACACCTCTAACAGGTTTAGAATAGATATTCGTAAACCAGAGTTCAAATCAAGTACGGTTGGACAAACACATTAATGGGAGATAGGTGTACAGAATCCCTGTCAAAAAAAAGAGAATTACGATTTAAAAATTTAATCCTTCAGCATTACACCATAAATATTAACACTGGTCTCCATATTTTACTCTCACAAAAAAAGCAAACTCCTATGCAAGGATCGTAAACAACCTGTTTTATAAACTTACAAACACCCTATCAATAATGTACACTTACAAAAATAGTATGCATTGGGTAAACAGTACCCATACAGAACGTGATGCAGTCATTTTAGAGTCTTCATTAAGAAGTATTCAGATACTATAAAATCTTTAAAATTCAAGATTTAATAATGTTCAAATACATTATGTGGTTGAAAATTCTAGTGATTTTATTACAAACGAAATGCAGTATTGCAACCTGTAGTGTGTAATAGACTGGCATGGACTAGAACAAAAGTATGACCTTGCCAATGGAATATGTAGTTCTCATTTCATAGATTCATCTTTAAAAAAAGTCTTTATTTTTAGTTTAGGAATATTTGCCGCAAAACTAGAGAAAAATAATTCCTATTGAGTTTTGGATTATAAATTCGGTTAAACTTAAAGCAGTTTTTAAACATTCGAAAGACGAGATGCGACTATTTTTAGATCATAAGAGAAACAGAAACTATTTTATAAATTTTCTTAGAGTTTTTGACAATGATACATGGGTACACAAATTTGTAAATCCTCTAGGAAAGTATATTTTATGTTTGTTGGGAGCTCTATAGTCATTATTTGCTTTCCGAGGGCAGAACAGACCGTTTCTCACTACTTTAAGCCGATTCAAAATGGTTACACAAAAGGATGCCACTCAAGCAACTTGAGTCCGAAGAATCTGGTACCAAAGACTAGCCTTTTGTATAGTTAAAATTTTATTCACATGACTGAACATGCAGTTATTTTTTATTCAGGCAAAAGAATAATGCTCTTTGCAGTACTTATTTTCAAACTAGCATCGATTTTTTCTTACACTGCTTTTTAAACCTGTATTCAAATAGCTACCAAAAGGTAACACAAAAACTCCCATGAATTGGCATAATAGATAAACACACAGATATATATATATATATATATATATATATATATATATATATATATATATATATATACATACATACATATATATATATATATATATATATATATATATATATATATACATATATATATATATATACATATATATATATATATATATATATATATATATATATATATATATATATATATATATATATATATATATATATATATATATATATACAGGGTGGTTATAATTAAAGTTTAAGATTCAAAACGCCATAAAAAAAGAACAACTGATGAGAATGACGTCAAATTTGAACGGCATGTTATTGCAGAAGGCGGAAAGCGTATGGTAGAAGAAAATATTTAGTTTCAAAACTTAGCAACAGATGGCGCTGTAAGCGGCAGAAGATGTAAATCAAAAGACCTGTCATGCGCACGACACATTTCAATGTTATAAAACCGCCAGGTACACGGCTGGTCCTCATTTCGCGTCTCAGACTTTCGCCATGGGTGTCTCACTGCAGGACCGCGCTCTGCTGGTAAAGCTGTATTACAAGAATGATGATTGTGCAAGAGTAGCTCTGCAAAAGTTCAGGACACTGAAGGGTATAAAAGAAGGCGTTGGTCCAATGACTGTCGTGGGTCTGAAGAACATGATGCAAAAATTCGAAACGACAGGTTCGTTTGATGTGCAATCTGGTAGAGGGAGAAAACGAATGCATTCGACGGTAGTTGAAGAAGTGGCCACAGCATTACAGGAGGGGTCGGCTGGTGGTGTGCAACCGTGCAGTGCACGAGGAATCGCCCGAACATTGGACAGGCCTACGAGCACGGTGCTGAAAATCGTACGAAACATCCTGCAATGCTATCCGTACAAAATTGGCCATGTTCAGAAGTTTCTTCCGTCTGACCTGCCAGAAAGGGAGACATTTGCGTTGGAATCTCTTGGTCGCATGGAAGTGGGTAATGAATGGCCGTGGAAAATTTTGTGGACAGATGAAGCCCATTTCCATCTGACAGGGTACGTCAATACCCAGAATTGTCGAATATGGGCAACAGAAAATCCACTGGCAACGCACTCCTTACCACTTCATCCTGAAAAGGTCACGGTGTGGTGCGGCTTTACGGCATCATTCATCCTACAGCCATATTTTTTCGAGCAGACGGGTACTTCCAGTCCTGTTACCGCTACCATCACTGGTTAGCGCTATGCGTCTCTTTTGCGCAACCACGTCATTCCAGCTCTGCAACAGCATGGATATGTGGATGAAATCATTTTTATGCAAGATGGCGCTCCATCGCACATTGCAAATCCAGTGAAGCAGCTGCTGAGGCGCCATTTCGGAAATGCTCGAATTATCAGCCGTCATTTCCCTACAGCCTGGCCGTCCCGATCACCTGATCTTACTCCGTGTGACTTCTGGCTGTGGGGTTATCTCAAAGATGTTGTGTTCTGTGCTCCAATTTCAAATTTAGTGGAATTAAAGGCACGCATTTCGCAACACATTCTGAACATCACCCCGGAGACACTGCGATCCGTTGTGGAATATGCTGTTTGTCGCTTTCAACTTGTTTCACACAACGGTGGACACCATATTGAACTTGTTTTGCGCCAGTCTCGCGACATTTCCGAACTTCTTTGATGAATGGTTCTTATGCGGTATGTCGCCGCAAAACTCTTGAAACCGATTTGTCCCTTTCGATGTGATATGTACAGTCATGCAAATAAAATTACTCAACAATTTTAATTTGTCAATGCGTTTTAATGTGTAACTTACACCTTAGCCGTTGTTTTACGAATCATTTCTCATTTCTCGTCGTGATTCTACCGCTTGCAGTGCCATCTGTTGCTAAAATTTGAAACAAATTTTTTTCTTCGCCATACGTTTTCAAATACCAGCACCGTTTCCATCAAAAAAGTGATCTATGTAGTTGTGGGGAACAGCAAACAGTGGACCATTGTCTATTCAGGTGTCAACAGTTCCAGGAGCTTAGAAAAGACTTACCAGTGAATGTAGAGACATGGTTGAAAAGTAGATTCTTCGGGGATTTTTACTGTAGACGTTTCGTAAAAAAAAGTTGTTAGTATCCTTATGGATGTCCATATTCCTTATTTTCACACTGACTAGGTTGTGTCAGTGTTTATTTTGTTCTCAACTTTCGTTTCATTTTGTACTTTGTAACAAATATTTATATGCAAGTATTGTATTACTGAAGTCTGAGAAAGTAAACTTAAAATTTAAATTGCATTTGAGTGTATAGCGTGAAAACAATGAAAGTCAATAATCAAAGTAATTAATGTTAACAATCAAAGTAATAGTGTTAGTTTGTGTTACACAATATGGAATTGTAAAATTTTTAAGTATTGAGAAATGCGTTAATAGAAAAAGTAAGTGTGTTAATTGTAAAATGGTGGCGTTAAAATATTGACAGAGCAATTGTTAATTGAAATGTAATGGAATGTGTTAAATTATTGTGAAATTTAATAACAGAGTAAATTGTTAATTATAAAGTAAGAGTAATTGTAATTGCGAAGCAATGCAATGCGTTAGAGTTACTGAGAAATGTGATACTCGTGTAGTAAGGTGATAATTATAAAATAAGTTGTTAATGAGTTAATAGTAAAGAAATATATCAACAGTAAAGAAATGTAAGGTGCTAATTTTTAGTGTAAGTAAAAAAAAAATAATTCTATGTAAAGTTATTGCACTCACCAAACATAATGTATATTGTGTCTTATATATTATACCTAAAGGCAGTGTATGTTATGTATTATTATGTATTAGATGTTTTTGTATTGTTATGTTTTGATTATTATGCATTGTTTAGTGTATACCTATTTTGATTAATGGTGGGGTTTAATTTGGCCCACCTAAATGTAGCTAATTTTTTGTTGCTGTAAGGTTTGCTAAGTGAGAACTCCTTGTGTTAAAATTTGTGTTAAAATTTGATGAATAAGAAATGTATAATCGAACTTAAATAAGATATAATAAGGTCAAATTTATAAGTCCAGTTGGAACACGGTAAAATATAAATTAGTTTTGAAGCTGTCGATAGAATTGACGGTTTAAGAAATTTAAGAATTTTTTATGTTTTAGCACCTAATTAATAAATTAATTAACAAATTAAGGAATTACAATTGTTGCCACTGAAATAGTTTTAAAAAAGAAAAAAATGATTTGATATTAAGAATTAAAATTTTTAAGATACAGGTCCTCGCTTTTTGCGCGGAGGATGCTTTTATATAAACGCCGTTTAAGCTCACGCTGTGGTCGGCAGAACATCTCGAATACGCTTTCCGCCTTCTTCAATAACATGCCGTTCAAATTTGACGTCATTCTCATCAGTGGTTCTTTTTTTATAGCGTTTTGAAACTTAAGCTTTAATTATAATCACCCTGTGTATATATATATATATATATATATATATATATATATATATATATATATATATATAGAGAGAGAGAGAGAGAGAGAGAGAGAGAGAGAGATACTGATTGCAGGTTGAGAAAGTCAAAGATGATTTTTGTAGAAAAATCTCTAAGGTCAAGTGCCCCATTTTATAGTTGCACGAGAAAAAAATAATCTCACACGCACACCCCATATGCTAGGAGAGACAAACTTTTTTTATATTCATATACAGTAATTTATATAATTAATTTTTGCATCAGTAAAATGATAGAAGCTTTAATGTTCTAAAAAGTAGTTTATTTCATTCTCAACAATAAAAAGGATACTTTTAAAAATGATATTTAGATGTACATATAAGTATGTAGCTAAAAAAGAGTTGTATTTTCCCCTGAATTATGGTAAGTTAGATTTTTTCCTGAAATATGGTAATCTTTGAGATACAAGCTAAATAAATAAATTCATTCATTATTTGGCTAAAAAATTAAACAGTTTTCATTAGTCCATTTATAATTTATTTGGTTTATTATAATTTATGATAAAAATATATACATATCAATTAAAATATTGCTGCAACTTATTTTGACACGAATCTTTTTGAAATGCTCTGTTATATTGTGAAATACTGTGCTGAAATATACACTATATTTGTATTTGCAACCAAAAATTATGTAAAATTCCTTTATAGTTGTTTAAATGGGGAAAAGTAAGATTTATAACTTTTATCAAAGTATAAGCCTAGAAAAACATAATAACAATAAACAGGAAATTATTTATAATCCAGTGGGATTTGTATAAAAGGATATTTTTGGAAATTTCTTTAAAATATTTTCAATTAATAATCCACAATTATACCGCCGATTAAATTCTGTAATACAAAGGAAAGGAATTCCATAATAATAAATTGAAATTCAACATAAAATGAAGCGTTATGAATCCGATTTTTAAACTAAAACTCTTCAAACTTTCGTCTTGCATTTTCATCGTTTTCAAATTACAAGAATGCACGTTGTAAAGCTAAAGAACATTAAGTAGACTTTAATATATTAAACTTAAGAAGACTGGACTGCTATGTATTGGTTGCATGTTCATTACCTTCCCATGTAAGACACTAAAAAATATAATAATTTCATGCAAACGTAGTGTTAAGAATAACATGTAGAGAAATTGCTCTTTGCACCAGAAAGAGAAGGAGTGAAATGACTCTCACGGTGAAGAAGCATTTCTCTCTACTCAGAAAATTTGTATATTTGCTTGCACTTGATAAAGAGTCAACAGTAATTATTATCCTAGTTTCATGAATGCTATCTGGTATCAGGCCCACCAAAGCGCTCTATTTTTTTTCAAAAAAAAAGGTCGCTCCCTTAGCCTCATTTAACTCTTCATTCACTACTTAAAAATAAAACGCTCGGGTTCTTATCGGCTACTAGTCTAGTATCATTGTACCTTTCGAACCACTAAAAAACACTCGTTTTTAAGAGCTTTCACCAAAAGTCAACGGAACGAGAGGACTTTTAAAGAAATGTGCTGAAGCTTCCATTAACAAGAAGCGCCGTATACACTTCGAAAGTAATTTGTTACGGAAGACACCAACTACATACCAAAGAGAAACAAAGACAGCGATCAATAGAATGGGCAGAAAGGAGTTTGGCCTTTCCCCGACTTAAGCGATCTACACAGTAGCATCATTTCTCTAACTGCATGTGTTCTCAAAAGAACATTACGTTTAAAATTAGTTGTCACAGTGAGATTAAAATCTCAGCAGTTTATTGATTGATGGCACTTGAGTGTTAAACGCGGAGGAACTTAAAGATTTTTTTTCATTCTCTGTTTATTCATTTGCAAGTGAGCTTTTTTTGACATCGGCTGAAACTGAAACAGACAGTTTTAGATTGTATTAGGGATTTTGGAGATACTGAAAAAGTAGAAATCATTTTTTACTTTTCGCCTTTTAAAGTTTTGAAAAATCTTGTAGCTATCACTATCTTATAAAACTATCTCTCCTTAAATACAGTATCTCTTAAACAAATAAATAATCTCTCCTGAAAAGTATTTCTACAGTCCTAAAATATGATAAAATATATAAATAAAAAAACAAAAAAAAAATAACATAGTAAATTAATATGTATCTTTTGATTTTACATAAGGATTTAAGACACTTATACATACTGGGGTGTAATATAAATTTTATTGAAACCCGTTTTCAAGTTTTAATTGAATTTCTGTCTCAGGACTGATAGCATAACGTAAGTAAATATTTAATCTCCTATGATTGTAGTCTGTACTATGTATATTTTTCAGTAGTACTATAGCAGTTAATTGCATCAAAAAAATACAAAAATTCACAGTCATAACGTCAGTATTTATGGGTTTATACATATAGGTACTGGAGACATGAAAGGGGTTGAGCTATGTGATGTATCGAGCAGTGGACAGAAGTCAAAATCTGTGTTGTAAAAACCATGCACATCTAACAGAAAAATGAATAATAAAAAATGCTAAGAAATAAAATAAACAAATATAAATATTGAAAAATTCTGGAAATCGAGATATTAAGAAATGAAATTATACGCAAATAGTTTTACAGGAAGCAGATTAATGACGCACCCCTTATCTCTCTCCCTCTCTCTCTCTCTCTCTCTCTATATATATATATATATATATATATATATATATATATATATATATATATATATATACATACTATATATATATAACATAAAATCCCTTTATTCAATTCAAATTCTAAATTGCCTTGGGCGTTGTCGCTATTGAGCTATTTTCGCTTCTGATTCCAAGAACAAAGCATGCGCAGCGTCCCTTCAAAAAATATAATTTCTAGCGCATCTTTACTTAATAATAATACGCCACCTCTGACATCAGAGTCATAGTTTCAGCCAATGGCTACAGACTTGTGATCACATGGCAAGACGCTCAAAAAGTTTATATAACATTAAAAACCCCATACCATTTTAAAATCTAACATTATTCTAAATTCCCTTGGGCGTACGAGCTAAATTTCGCTTTTGATTCTAAGTTCTAATAACCTCGAGAGAAAATATTAAATGGCTTCCTTTTTCAAACCTGCGCGGCGTCACCCAAGATTTCATATAGGCTCTGCGCAGATTACATAAAACCACATGTGACTTATCGACAACAGCAAATCCCTAATCGCTATCATGATCACATGACAAAGTTTATATAAGCCGCCTGAACAACAAACCTGCGCGCTTTTTGGATAATGTAACTGCCTTGGGCAGACGTACTCTCCTCTTAATAAAGTTTTGTGATGCCGTAACTTGCAGAGTTGTTTATTCTTCAAGCCACGACTACTCTTCATCCCTTGTGACATGCTGCCCATTATCTCCTTGGGTTGTCCGGTATGTTACAATGTAAAAAAAAAAACATTTATATAAGTTCCAGCATACCTCGAAGAGCAGATTTTGGCGTGGCACTGTTGCCTGGTAAACCGCCGTCATCGATGTCAATAAATGAGTAAATGAAAATGTGTTAATGAAGATATTCGTCTTTCTGGTTACGACTACAAGTTTTTGAGGTGTGACATGCCGATTCCGGTCTCCATTAATATGTGGCTGGGTCGGTATGTTACATATATATATATATATATATATATATATACACACACACATATATATATATGTGTGTGTGTGTGTAAGTAAGTAAGTATCATGGTAGGCCCAACCCGAGAAGAACGACTAATTAAGGACCCACCATGCTACAACGACTGGGCGATGTATCGATACATCGTGAAAAACCGGTGTGAAGCCGACGTCGGCACACCGGTTTCAAAATTTTCAAAACGGCAATATATCGTAACATCGCGATTTCCCGGTGTCACAAATCTAGCGGTGTACGAATACGCGCGATTTCCCGACGTCACACAAACGGTTCCGATGTTTCTGTGTGCGCATGCGCGATGTTACGATGTCGCATTGCTTGGTCGGCGATTTCCCGGTGTTCGAAATTTGTACACATGCGCAGTTTTACTATATCACATCACTTAGCTTGAAGGGACGATTTTCCGGTTTCACACAGTCAATACTTAGACGGAAAACAATAGACTGATGATTTCTCGAATTCTTTTTGTGCATAAGGTGATTTTTCCATCACGTGACATTCTCTTCGATGTTGTGATAGAGTGTGTTGTAGTGATAAGAAAGACGAAGCGATAAATCGCAAAGTTGCAGACTAGCACAAGAGTACTGCTTTCTGCACATCATGTGTGAACTTAGGATTTGTTTCGATTGTCAGTATGTTTAGTGTTAAATTCTTTGATCGTACTTCTTTTTAGAGTATCCAGCACGGAGTGTTATTACAAGACAGAGAGCTGCATTGCTTCCAAAATATGCAGAAATGCAGATATTCTTGGCTCAAAATAAAATATATTTAAATGTTTAATTAGTTTAGTCTATTGCAGGACAACAACCTTGTCTCATTTTTATGTATGAATCTATGTTACTTTTTTTAGCGAGGCACGCTGCCACCTGCTGGCTACGTTCGTGGTTAACATCGCGATACATCGTCACATCGCGATGTTAGACTGACGATGTATCGCGATGTCAAAAATGTAACATCGCCCAGGCCTAATTAGCAGATAATATTTTATTAAGCAACGGCACATCTTCTCGGGGTAACGAAAAATGAAAAAGCTCCCCTTCTCCTGACCGCAGGGTCTTTTATAACTTTTGAGGTGGCTGGTCATGTGGCAGTGCAGACTGTGCAATGGTTAGATAAACCCATTAATATGATGATATAGGTCATGTGGTTTCTTATATAAGATCGCGCGATGGATTGGGGGTTCAAGGGGCGATATGCTGATTTCCTGCGTTAAGTTTTAGGTTATTTATAAATTCATTTGTTCTTTAAAATCGAACTGTGTAATTGATCCACGCCGAAGGAAATTTAAAATAATTTAGAATTTTGAAAGGGTTTTAAGGTTTTTATGCTATATATATATATATATGTGTGTGTGTGTGTGTGTGTGTGATAATATTACTAACTACCTATAATAGCCCATTCTGTATTTCATCTGTGTCCTGGTAACCCCTCCTTCTTGTCTTGGTGTAAACGCTTCGCCTTCCCACATACTAACTTCCTCCGCCAATTCTGGAAACCTATCTGACCTAATTATACTTTTGCGCTCTTTGCGAGAGAGGCTGGATTAGCTCGAAGCGAGTAAGATGTGTTGCTTTACTGTTTAATAAATTAGTTTGTTCCTGAAGCTGATTTTATTTTTTTCCGGCCACGATGTAAGCTACTATTTCATGAGATGTCCATTCCGGACATTTCATATATATATATTTATATATTTATACAGTGATGCCTCCACTTAGAGTTTTTCGAGATACGAGCATTCTCTTGGCAGATTTTTTGCTTCGAGTTATGATCTATAATTCGGGTTAAGAGCAAGCTTCAGATACCCCATCGCTAGTTTGCGCAGCGAATGCCATGTTATGTGTATAACATGGTGCCATGTGTTCATCAAATAAGAATCTGAGAAGCATATAATATTTACAACCTCTATGTACAATTATTATACAATTGTATAATATTATTCTAAGACTTCTATCCAGTCTTAAACCGAGAGATTAACACTCAAGAATTATCACCCGGGCAGCTTGCTCTGCCCACACTTGACTTGCCATCCGAAACTGAACAGCATCCAACCTCTCTCACAGAGAAATAATTTCAATTCCCTTCCCCACACTGGAACCCCCATGGGGTCTAGGGGATGGGATGACCGTGGTTAAAAATCAAAGAATAATATTTAATTATTCAGTTCAGCCTTTCTCCTCCTCTTACATCAGCATCTTCAAGTCTGATCTGCGAGGTAAATGTTGTACATTACACTTAATAATACAAGTTTATTGCAGTACATTCTATTGTGTTGCGTTTTTATACAACGTTCATCATTTATAAGCACATTTCTCTTCTTTAAAAACATGTAACAAAAATTGCAGTGTTTTGGGGGAGCCTGGAACGAATTAATGGCTTTTCCATTCATTTCAATGGGGAAAATTGATTCGAGATACGAGTATTTCGAGTTACGAGCTCCGTCATGGAACGAATTAAACTCGTAAGTCGAGTCCCCATTGTATATATATATATACTATGAATGTATGTACGTATACAGAGAGAGTGAGAGAGATTTAACTTAGACTCATTAGGAGGGTACAGTACTGGTAGTATTGCAATTACCACTGTGGATGAATATGTATAACAGAAAAGGAACTTTTATTATTACAACTGTAAAAGACTACAAAAATGCATCACTTTATATCATGTAACAAAAAATAGGCATTTTTTTAACCTCTAAAATAATTGAATAAATTATTATAAAGTGTTATTGAGATATGTCTGTACTAAGGTCTTTGAACTCTTTTTGTCAGCGTAAATTGTTTGTTTCTTTTATGGATTATATCTGCATTAATCTTTACTTTCACAAATTCTGTGTGGTTTCGTCATATACTGTAGGATTTTTTTCAAAAAGATGAATATTTGTAAAGACATTAATAAGCAATATATACTATAATACTCCCCTTCTATTCTTAATATTCTTTTATAATCTTTAACTAAGCTCTAACTTTCTCTTAATGAAACTTAATTTTACCGAAGCATTCTTTACAAATTCTGTGAACCATACACTTATCCCCGTTGCGTCGGATAAGTATTTGATATTCTTTATTAACTAGTTTGCAGAAAATTAAAACTTATCCGGTATCCGTTTCAAGAAAGATGTTACCTTTCAACCAGTTAAAGGAGGATTATATGGCATTTCTTTTCTGTCGTTCCTTAAATCAGTATATTTCCTGGTTTTTATTTCATTCTTCTAAAGGTCATCAAACACGCTCTGCAGAATGTGAATCACGCCCTAGAGGCTTTTAACGTAAATACAATAACCACTGTTATAATCCTTAATGCTTGGGCAGTTTCATTATGCTCGCCTTTCACTCGGTTTTATGTCACAAACTGCATCAGCACAACATTCTAATCAAGGGCTCATGTCTCTAAAAAGCAAGCCTTTTTTCTGAATAAAACAATATTTTTTATACATTTTCTTTAATCAGTTTCTCCTTTTTCCGGTCACTAATTATTTATACACACTAATTTCATCTAATGTTCATTAATTGTGATTTTGTATTTGTTTTTATTACAGAAATATGTTATGTAAATTGAGTATGTTGTGATATTTAAAATAAAAGCTTTATATTAAATCAGTAAATTTAAAGTGTTAATGTTTTAAAGCTTATTTTTTTTAACCAATGAAAGAAAGCTGAATCCTTAATGACAGATTTTTTGTTCCTTTGAATCACAGTAAACAAAGTTTAATACAATGAACTCGCATATACGATTTTAATTTATTATTAAAATTTTCTTTCCCATAGAGTAGAAAATTATAGACACTTGAATATGTACCTGACTCTAAGAAAAGACAGTGTACCCAAACTGATGTAAGAAATTGGCATGTCCTTAGAAAAGTCCTTTTGAGAAGTTAATGTCCCTTATTCATAAAACAAAGAAAAAATAATAAAGTGAAAATACGAGCTTATAAGTTCTAGAGATGAAATCACGGTGTATAAAATACAACTCTTGGAAGTTGCATATAAAGATAGAATAATACATTTTCCTACCAATTTTTAAAATCGCTCTCTGCTCCTTGCATATAATAGGTGTTATCAGATTTCAAATTTATCTTTCCTATCTACTAATAACATTTCACCATCGACTTTTCTAGTTTGTCCAACGTTTTTATCCTTGCCCTATCATGCAGCAATCGAAGAAAAAAACCTCATCTATAACGTTTGGCATAAGTGGTGCAACTACCCTTCAGTTTTGATGGTACATATGGAGGACTTGAGGATACAGTATCTTGTGTAAACTTTGCTTTCTTTATAACTTTAATTAAATAAATTTTAGTTTTACATACCATGTTCAGTTATTGATTTGGTATCTTCAAAAAATGCATAGCTTAAATGCAAAAAGACATTGAAATCAACAGGTCTAGAGGAAGAATTATTGCTGTATTAAAATGGTGGGTGTGGTGTTTGGCTTCATTATTCTCCTGTCTTGTCACGCAAAAAAATACAATATCTAACTTCTCGGCTATTAACCGATATTTAACACATTTCTGTCATCTAATGGGGATTCAAGTTCCTTCATAAACCTTCCAAATTTAAACCATATGTTCTTTCATGCCTAAGATGGTCTTGAAACACGATCAAAAATTGTTTATTTGTTTCACTATATCTCTATAACGACACTATGTGACCAACAAATGCTCACGAAAATGGTACTACATCAGGTATTTTTGAGAAATAACATGTGTGATACATCACATTAGTAAAATTTTAAACACTTCAGCCCTGAAAGGTATCCAAGCAGAGTTTTGGATACATGCATATCAATATATTTTTAACACTATCTTTAACACTAAATTTATAATAACATTTCATTTACAAATTATGGGGATTTTGCTAAATTCTAGAAATTTGCATTAATCTAGAAGTTATATATATCGGGATGTAGTTTAAATGCTGTGCTAAGATATACTTAGGAAATACAAAATTCATGTATGAATTACTTCAATTATATATATGATTAAGGCGACAATGGACCTTCAGAGTGACAAATATATGTCCCCAAAACGATTTTTTTTCTTTAAGAAAATTATTCTGCAACTCATCAGCACTAAATTTAAAAAAAAGTATGTTGATCCGATCATTATTGACCGAGTTATAAGTTTTTTTTCAAACGTAAACAATGGAAATATTACGTTAAATTAAAACTTTAAATGCTATTTTCTCAAAACAAGTTTTCATGTCGTTTTGGTTAGTTCAAAATGTTCCATGCGACATAATTTTTCTTGAATTTTCATAAAATTTCATAAAATGATTATTTATATACGTTAGAATAAAACTTAGTAATAAATGCATTATACTATTTTAAAACAACTTAAAAAGTTTACAATAAAAAAATTATAAAATTTTGCATAAAATGACCTATTTTTATCGACTTCTTTTCTAGATTTTATAAATATGACTGTAAATCAAATATTGCTAGTAACTTTTATTATAACTATGTAAAGGTAGCTTAAGAATGAAAATTAGGTATCTGAAACAAAAATTGATGTGCATGGAGCATTTTTAAATAGAGTAATTAACAAGCGGATTTTAATTAATATCTTAATTAATTACATTCTGAATTTTTTTTTTTAATTTAGCATTTTCGTCTCTAAACAACACTGTATAAGTATACAAAATTTCATAGCAATTGGTTGATAAATAAAAAAAAAAAGTTTTTCATGGTCCATTGTCACCTTAAAATTTTATTGCACCATTCTCTGTTATTTTACCCTAGACTGCAGTTAAAATCAGTGTTAAAAATCTCCCGTGAATGCTTTCAAAAAGGTATATAACGCAACCTGCCATGAAGGTTTGCAAGAATACTTTCTGAAGTGTCATTGGTATACACTTGGATATCTGGAAACACATTTCAATAGATGGAGTGTCGAACCCCCTTCGTCCCTTCTACGGGTTCGCTTTGGTTCGTTTCGTTGTCAGGACATTTGCAGTGTTACACAAGTAAATTTTCACATCACAAAGTTCAGTACCACACCAGTGAATATTCAAAGTTTTATTTTCTTTCGCAAGCACAAACACAGCAATCTACAAACTTATTTTACAGTATTATACAATCAATTAACTACTTCAGTCATCTCCCAATGACTGTTACCTAACAAAGGCCTAGTGCGTCTTCGGGGTCTCAATACACCCACGCACTGTATTCGTCTGCCCGACTCTCTCAAGAGCCAACAACCGCAGACTAAAACACCACACGCCTTCTCTCGCGTGGGCACAAGCAGTCTCTCCGACGTTCCCCAGACTTCTGCCCGGGACCTCGTCTCCGAACACCACACGAATCCCTTATCAAGCCGGGGTCATTACCCTACCCCCCTGCTTTATTGAGAGGAAAGTACGGGGACAAAACAAAATGGGTTGACGCGGCAGACACGACATGGAGTTTACATTATTTTTTGACAAATCTTCAAAAAGCTCGTTGTACATGGAAGAAATTAGTAAATGTTGTCACCAACTGTTTCAACAAAATTTATTTTATATTTAAAGAATACAACTAAAACAGAAAAATAGTGGTAGATATGATTTCTCAAAAAGACTGTCTAATCATCCCCAGATTTGAACTATTATTAAAATAATGGTTTTTAAATATGTCCAGAACTTGTATAACGGCACGATTATAAGATATATGATTTATAAAATTATACTGATAATCCAGAAGAGTTTTCAAATTAGCTCTAATGAGCAAGAAATTAGCTCTACCGTGAGCAAGAAATGTTTAAAGCCAGCATACCTCCATAACAGAAGTCTAAGGAAATTTCAACTTGAACATACCTTTCTTAAAACCTGTGCAACGCTGTACACATGGGCTCTTAACATGAATGACGCAGAGTATTGGTTGAGATGTATTTAAACATTTTGTTTCGCTTTTAGACGATGTTGATTTTTTCCATGATGAATATTTTCTCCTATGCTTATTAACTGCCCAACCAACGTTATTTTCAACGGATCAACACCAGTGTTACGCATAAATAAATAAATATATATACAGTGAAACCTCTCTCAGGCGAACAGTCATAGTGCCAAAAACAGAAGCCGTTTTGAAGGGTGGCCGTCGAATAGGGGTTCTCTATTGCGGCCAGTAATGGTTCTAAAAAAAGTGAACGTTTTGCCTAAAAAATGAATTGGCCAACACATCGTTTCTATCATGACTTTTATTGTAGAGCGTTTATAAAAGGGATCATGAGAGACCTCGTGGTTCAGCATCTTCCTTTGTTGGGAAACGTGGCCTAGTTCGACATTCTTTACAGTATATTTTATTTTCGTTCCTGGGTATAATCGTACTCTGTTTGCTTTGTAATTGCTAAATTCAATAGTAAGTGTAATTGAATTTGAAACGCCCAATTAAATGTAAAATTGTAAGAGTAAATGTTATTGCATTGAAACTGCACCTTAAATGTTAAATTGCAAGTATATAATGTAAATCGTAATTGTAAATTGCAACATCCTTATAGCGTAATGATTAATTTATTTGTCAGTGTAATAGTAATTAGAATTGCTCCTAAAATGCAAAATTGTTAGTATATAATATAAAATGTAATTGTAAATTTCAGATGTTTGTTGTGTAATTGTTAAATGTAATAGAAAGTGCATTGGAGGCATATGATCAAATTAATGCTTGAAATTAATCAAAAAAAAAAGAATGATTTAATTACATTTAGAAGAAATAATTTTTATAAAAATGTTTACCAGTAAACCTGTTTGTTAATGGTTTGTAATACAATTGTATTATGTATGCAATGTAATTGTTTATTGCAGTAGTAAGTGTAATTATGTTTGAAATTGCATCTTAAATGTAAAATTGTAAGAGTAAGGTAATTGTACTGAAATTTTACCTTGAATGCAATTTGTGAGTGTATAATGTAAATCGCAATTAAAAATTGCAATGTATCCATAATGTAATGGTAAATTTTATTGTAATTGAAATTGAAGTTGAAGTTGAAATTGAAATTGCATCAAAAATGTAAAATTTTTAGTATATGATGTAAATTTAAATTGTAAATCGTAATATGGTATTAATGCAATGGTAAATATAATAGTAAGAGTAAGAGTATTTGAAATTGCACCTTAAATGTAAAATTGTAAGTATATAATGTAATCTGTAATTGTAAATTGTAATATGTTCGCAAGCGTAATCGTAATTGAAACTGCAGTTTGAATGTAAAATGGCAATTTTATAATGTAAATTGTAACTGTAAAGTGCAATTAGTTTGCAGGGTATCGATAAGAAATATATGTATAAATAACTAAAGGGAAAAAACAACGAAAGAAACAAGGAACTGGTGTGTAACTTAAGTGGGGTTGCCATTATAAATTGGTTAAATAGATAGTTTAGGATTGCGAATTATACTTGCCTGTGTGTGTGTGTGTGAAAACATTTAACTCTTAAATATTTACACATTTTTAGAGCTGAGAGTAATTGAACTACAGGTTAAAAGTTTTACAGGACCTCAAGGGCTGAAAATATAGCCTAGACATCACAATGCGAAGTTGAAAAATCATGAATAACCGATAAATATGTACCACTCTTTTCAAACTATTATTTTTCATCTGCTAAAAGTTTTTACTAAAAACAATGTGATGTACAATGAAAAAAAAAATCTAGAAAGTCAAACAACAAAATTGCTTTGAATGAACGATTTTGTTACTGAGATCTAATTTTAAGTACTTATTTTGGTTCGGATCAGGGTATTGACTTAGTAACTTTAAAATTGAGACTCTATTCTCCACAAACAGTGCTTTTATGAACAAGCTAAGCCCTTATAGTTAAGTAAATAACAATCAGCAGTTCAACTCCCGCGATCGAAAGTGCCTCAAAGCATTAGAGAATCATGACAAATTTAGTTGAAAAGATTTTAAAACACATAAATTGCAAAATATAAACGTAAATAATACCACATATGGAGACAAATATTCGCTTAATTTTCAGTAGTTGTACATTGATGATTAATTATGCATTATGAAGAGAGTAACTAACGTTTATGAGTATTATTTGAGCATACAAAAGGTGAATTTATGTTGCATATACTTGTTATGGAAATATTTAATTAATATCTAGGACATTTGCTACTTAAATTAGGAAAGCAAGATTGAATACTACAATATATAGCTCTAAAAACTGGCGAATAATAGATAATTTCGAAAATTAGTTTCGTCATATAATTCAGAATGTTGTGCCACGCGTGGTAAAATCACAGATAATAAAAGTGAATATAGTATAATCCCACGTATGGGATAGTGTGTGTTTCACCCATGAAGATCATATGTTATTTTAAAGAGAGCTTTAGAAATAGTGTATGTAAAAGCAAAATTTCAACTTAAAGGGACAGTGGACTTTCAAAATTGTGAAATTTGTCCAAAAATTCGATTTTTTTACTTTATTGAATTGTGAAACTACGGACGAGTAGAAATGTGTTGCAAAAAGAATTTTTAATTTCTGTAATTACTTTCCTAGTTATAGGAATGTGTATTTAATTTAGATATTATATGGTTACTAATAGCAATAACTTTAAATGTGATTTTCTCAAAATAAAAATTTTCATGTCATTCGAATATTCAAACTGCTCCAGGCGCATTTCTAATTATCGTATTGCTTTGAAATTTAAGTTTTATATACTTAACTGTATTTCAAATAAATCTTATTGAAAATAATTATGCTTCGAAGCTCACAATTTCTAAATTTTGTACTTGAAAAGATGATTCAGAGGTATTTTGCGTAATAAAAAGGGTGTTTTCACTGTTACTATTTTTTTCTCTTTATATTTTTAATGAATGCTTAAAATAAGCAATAAGTTTAATTGTTAGTTCTATAAGGTATCGTGTAAATAAAAATTACCATATTATGTGCAAAAGAAATGCGCATGGAACACTTTTAATTAGGCCAATTTTTGATATAATTAATAATTCATAATTCATAAATTATTAATATTTCATCATTAAATTTTAACCACTTTTACATACCTATGATACTAATCACATATTCAAATTTCAAACAAATCCATTCAAAATAAAAAAAGTTAGGTTTGAAGGTCCATTGTCCCCTTAAAGTTGTTTAGTCAGATATCGTCTCCTTTATGATTCTAATTTTACTGCATTTAACTTATAGTTCCTGATAAAAGCTATTTATAGAAATTGTATTTTGATATTTACAATATAATTTATTTAAATATGTGCTTTTTCAACTAACAATATATGTTTTGACTGAAGTAATTAGATATTGAAACAAATTTTAAAGGAATGTTTTTTACTTTCTTGAAAAAAAATTGAAACGTTATTTGAGACTATAATTTTTGAAATGCATGTTTTGAAAAAATCTCTTTCCCTGTTTCTCTAAGAAGTTTGAACTTTCAGTGTCGTAAAAAAAGGATCAGCAACAAAATTTGTTAATTAAGGGAAAGCGAGTTTTGTAAGAAGAAAAAAAGTATCCTCGCATTTCGCAACATAACAATGTATAAAGCATAGTTCTCTGTTTCTCGAAGAAGCTTGAATTTTCAATGTCACACAAAACTAGATGCGTAGCAAAATATGTCTATTATATAAATGAGGTTTGTGCAAGAAAAAAAAGTATCCCTGTAATCCTAAACACAACAATTTCAATTTCGATGCAGACTGATGAACAGTTTTATCGCCTCTGAAATTTCATGCTATCTGAATAAAATGCATGAACGACAGTCAGACGAAATAAACTGCAACCATCTGAAGAAAGATAAAACTTTTTCTTATTTAATCTCTAGAGGACAAGACAACAAATCGCCAGTTTTTCATCCAAATTCCCTTGTTGATTTACCTTGTTTCAGTTGCCTTGTATAAAAAAAGGAAGGCGAAACAAATCTGGAAATCTTTATATGTACTACCGATATTTTATTTAAAACTCAAATTTTACTCAAATTCAAATAGCCATGCATTCCATATATTTGTTATCAACAGTAAATGCGAAGTCAAACATTTCCAAATTTTCAATATGCTCATATATAAATTATAAACTTTGGCATGACAATTGTATTTCTAGGGAATTATATCCCATCCATTTAGTACAAATAGACAACTCTGTAGATTAGCATATGAATATACCTATAATGCTTCCTTTGCATGGAAGAAGATTATACCGATATGAATATATGCAAACACAAACAGACACACACACAAACATATATATATATATATATATATATATATGTAAGACATCTATCAATATTTCATGTTATGGATACTGATAGAAGTAAGCTTAGAGAAGAAAATTTAAAATTAATTCATGGTAGTTTGTTAGTACTTTAAAAATATCTTTCGTTCAAAGAATTTGTAAAACAGAACTATCCTGGAATCCGTTTGGGCTGATAAAGTATTTAGTTTTTCCAATTCAAAGGCCAAAAATTTTAACATTAGTTTATAAAGACCTTTTTCTAATCGTGAACATGCTGAAGATTATATTTTCTTTTCTTTCATATATCACTGCATGTGCGTAGGGCACTTAACGACCTACCACATTACTACTCTTTATTATCCTAAACCACCTCGGATCTCTTCAAAAATGTTTCCTGGCTTCTATCTGAAAATGCTTTCGAGAAATTTTTTCATACCTCAGACTTTTAAAGTTAAAAAGTAAGTACCCTTCATCAGCAGTCGTTTAGAATTTTTTTAGAGGCGCCATCAGAGAAAGATGGCGAATCATTAAAAGCTTAACCTGGAATTTAGTGTGCATTCTGTGTGGGGGAGATATTATGAATATTTTATGTTACTATATTTCTTTGTGTATTACTTAACATCGTTACAATTTAGAAATGCATTTTTGATTTTCTTCCTATAATTTGAAGTTGGGTTATTAATTTATTTAAACCTAATGAAATTATTCGCGTAATTTATTTACATTCAGCAATTTTCATATTTTAATCCACGAACTATCAGACTCCAAGCTTGTTAACAAATTCCCTTCAAGCTTAATTTTTGAAAATTAAGAAATGATTATGTTTGGCGTCTTAATTACAAGTAGGATAAGGGTTGTTTAAATGAAATGTTGATGTAACCACTCACTAAAGAGAGGTAAAAGAGTTTATGGCAGGGGTCGGCAACCTTTTTAACTAGAAGGGCATATTTCCGAAATGCGGGTGTTCGGTGGGCACCACTGGGTGAAGAGGACGAAGGGGGCAGGGGGTTAATATTTAAGCATGAAAATATTAATTCGACATACATTTTTAATACATAAATTCAAATTTTAATTTTAACAAAATAATCTTAAAATTGATAATGCAATATTTGACATTGCAAATCTGCAGCCAACTCGTTGTAATGTGGCACATAAGTTGAATTACCAGTTCTCAGGCATTGGTCCAAGCAGGGCCCGATTTACAAAATTCTTGACTATAGGCACAACTCGGGATGGGGGCCCTCTAAAACTGATGCGGGCGTAAAATTTCCAAAATTGACGCACAACAACAAAAAAAATATATTAATAATAATCATGAATCATTGTGAAAGTACCATTTTACCAAGAATTGGCTATTTGAAGAGTAGGAGCCTAGAACATTATCAAATACCAAAAAGCAATACAACATATTAACTTCATCATTAAAACACCAATGCAATGCAACAAGAAAAACTTATTAATCCCTTATATACACTATAACATTCATACGATGAACTGTACATATAACTATACATATGATGAACCAATCAATAAATTTGAAAGGATATATAAAAAAATTGCTATTAAAAAAAGGTAAAATTAAAAAAAAAATAATTGGGATTTTTTTCTTTTAAAATAAAAATTTTGGGGGGCCCCTAGGCCCGGGCTTACCGAAACTAATGGAAAATAAGGGCCTGGGTCCAAGTAAGTGTCAGTGAGGCTTGATCGGTACTTTGATTTTAAGTATTTCATATTAGAAAATAAAGATTCACAAGCATACATTCTTGGTATTAAATTCTTCCGATAAGGAATCAAAATGTTTGACAAACTAATAGGTGGTAGCATTTCCATCGCAATAATTTTCTAATTTTAAATTTGGGAAATGTGATAAATTGTGTTTCTCAATATGCGATTTCCAGAGCGACAATTTATCTTTTAATGCATTTATCGTAGTTATCATATAATCAAGGGGACAATGACGCTGTAGAGAGATCAGGCTGCTCAGTTATTGATTTTTACAGTTTTGCGATTTTTTTCTACAATTAATCATTACAAGTACGATCATTTGTTTTTCAAATATCTAAAAATTTTCGAAATTTGAACGGTGGGTACCCTGAAATTGTTTTGCGGGCATCGCGTTACCGACTCCTTGTCTGTGGGTTCATATCCAGCGGCAGGAATGAATGCTCATGGCCGATCAGAATTTGTTTTAGGGTGTAGGCCAAGGTATGGTAAGCCTTCTATTTAAAAGATGACATTATTGTTCCCACCCAAGTCTTAATGTAAAAAAATACTTATAATAGTATGCATTCAGACATATATTCTGATCTTCAGTGGTATAGCAAAAAGTATGCAGGTTTTAAAAATTTTTTAAATATTTTATTCTCTAGACATTTAAATGAAATAGGCTGAGAACGTTTATAATTTTGCTGTTTACGTGGATATTGATCCCGTCTATTTGATTGTTAGCTTTCTCATCAATGAGGTATAATATCGCACACTGGCAAGAAAAGTGACACAAGTCAAAAATGGCAATTTTGAGGTTATGTTATTGAAAAATATGTATGAAGTGCCCCATCGTGCACGAAAAGCGACACATCTCTGTCCACCTCAGGACAATTGTATCAGTTTTATTGTAATGCTAGTTCAAGCTGTATCGTATTCTTTAAGTTGATTTTTCTGAAATGCTGCATTTTTGAGTTGTGTCACTTTACTTGCCAGTGTGTGATTTGTTGAATAATTTGCATTTATTTTGTATTCGACTAACATGTATTGCTCCAGCATCAGATTTCCAAAAAGACATGGCCGTGTGATGGCCGAATGGCTAGGATTCTTCCATTTCGTCTTGAGCCTATGGGTGTAATCGGCTTGAAACTATATGTTCCTGTTTAATTAGCTTTTGTGAAGCAAATGTTGACCATAGCACTCTCCTCTTACCAACCAACCAACCAACAAGACATGACTGTAGATCATCACACCACCAGTATTGTATTGATGGACTCTACGTTTCATTAGTGTCAAAGGTGAATAAAAATATCTTTAGCTACAAGTGATGTCTCAATAACTATTTGAAATTTTAATGTTAATATTCTCATGAAAATATTTTAAAAGGCTGTAGAAAAAACAATGTAGGCTTCCATATGTAAATTATTTTCCGTTTTACATGTAAGTGATACCATCTGGGAAACTTATAGTGTAAACTGGACCATCATGACAAGTAAATTGTTAATTAGGTTCCATAATAGTTCAGCAGACCACAATCCCAGTGTGAAAGGTATATTAAATGAGCTGATATTCTTAAATTATTGAGCTCTGGAACAGACATCTAAAAGAGAAAAAAAATATGGAATCAAAACTCTCGGTTAGTTATATTTCTGGGTTTGAGTTTTAATACAGGTAGGATAATGACTTATAAGTTATACATTAAGGTTTAAAATGATAATTTGAGAATGCTCTAACTTAATTCGGTCACCTCATCGAAGTTTATTTTAAAAGAATTTTTTTATATGTCTATTTAGACGCTCAGTTTTATGACCACTTTTGAAAAGCTAAGTACGTAAAATAGAGCTTACAAGATTGAATGAAACGAAACTTTTACATTGACGATCTTATTCTTGGCTAATTAAGTACAGTTAGCATAAATATTTCATATAAGTAAGTCATAAGAACAATAGAGGATCCACTGAACTAATAAAATGCTTTGCTAAACTTGAAGATACTCTATAAAATTTTATAGTTATTTATGACTAATGTATTGGATTTATGGAAAAGACAAACACTATTATTCTTATGAGAAGGAATACAGTATGGTAGAAATGATCTAAGTTATCATTCAGAGTAAAATATTGCCCCATAATTTTTTAACTATGACTGTGGTCAATAATGTCAAGAACTTTGCATATATATTTGTAAATCATAACTTTATAAAGAGTAACAAATAAAAATTAATTTTCTATAAAATATGACGATAGTTTATCTGTATTTACTCAGTTTTTGACGTTATGCATAGCATTATAATTGTGTGACTTTTGATTTTCGGGATTTCTTAAATATCATTAAAATTCCTTCCACGTTTGCTTCATTAAAAACATTCAGAGTAAAATGCATGGTTCCTTTTACATTTTCTAGTGTACGGAGGCAGCCAAGGAGAAAGACGTGATTTTTATATATCTACAGATATGTTTTGAGAATAAGGATATATTTTTTAGAAATTAGGCATTAATCCATATTCCTAAGGGGATACAGACCTGTTTTAGTTCAGTTGTGATGTAGAATGATTATATAGCAGAATACCTTTAATATAGTATAATTATAAGCAGTATAATTATGATAAGTAAGGCAGAGTCACTCAAATTACATTTCAATTTCTATAGATCAGATTAATGTTGGTAAATGGGAATTGTATATTAGTCATTTCCTATATTAAATATCCTACTATATATATATATATATATATATATATATATATATATATATATATATATATATATATATATATATATATATATATATATATATATATATATATATATATATATATATATATATATATATATATATAGATAGATAGATAGATATATATATATATATATATATATATATATATATATATATATATATATATATATATATATATATATATATATATATATATATATATACAGATATATATATATATATATATATATATATATATACATATATCACTCAAATTTTACAACATATTATTCATAAGAGCTTTGCCTACAATAGTGTATTGTATTACATTAATTTAATTGTACTATTTACGAAGGACTTTCAAACATAAACTTTGCGGACAAACTCCGGGATATGGGAAACATCTGTTTAGAGGAAAAGATGAGTTCTTGAATTAGATGTTTAATGGAAAAATTTATGTAATTCAGTGAATTCGACATGTATTTCCCATACGAAATATCCTTTCGTATCGTCATTGCTTCTCATATGAACTTACAGCCTACCTTGAAATATTTCTAACTGTAAAAATGCTGTTAAAATATTTATAAAGAAAACAGTTTTGGAGACAATGAGGCAATTTACGCCTTTTTTGGTCCAGTCTATTCTGCCTTGTTATATTCAACTTTCCTCTCTAGATTACACTCAGATAAATCATAGCTGACTTGCATAAGAATCGAGAAAATTGTTCTAAGATCAATATGATCAAGCTTCTGGGACATCTTAATGGCGTTTTGAACTTCGTCTTCCGGAACCTTAGGGTGAAAGTGCACTGTTTGTGTGTTATTCTTTTCGTCGATCTATTGTTATTTAAAGTGTTATTATTCTTTTATTATCTCACAACTTTGCAATGAGTCGTGGGAAAGAGCAATCTTTTTTTATTAACTTTTATCCTTCTATGAACCGAAGAGAATTTCTATGAACAGGAAATTTTGAATATAACAGGAAAATTTTTATCCGTTGAACGACAATAAAAATTTTTATATTATACATGGTATGTTCAAACATCTTTAGCATAGTGTGCTTTTAATATTTCCATCAATAACATGAAATTCCCGAATTTAGGTATTTGACTTCGTTCAAGTAATATTTCTACATCAAAAATGAAAAAAAAAAATTCAAAACATTTTTTTTGGATATCCAAAACTGTTTTTATATCATCGATTTGTTGTTTAAAACAAACTGAATTATTCAAATATCTGGACACTTTAAAACACAGGAAGAGGTTGTTTTCAATTTGTAAATACTTGCAAATTTTATCACGCTTTTTTAATTATCGTGTTATAATAGTTATAACCATAGATAAATGCAGTCAAGAAATTAAAATATAGGTGCACACCAGCTAGATTATTTTTAAACAAGGAACAAGTTACCTTAGGGGTATTTGTGGTTAAAACTTTAAAGGCAGTTACGGAGGACTAAATTTTTATGACAATGATTTACCATAAAAATAGCTGAAATCTCATGCAGAAAATTTCACATTTTTTCGTCTTTGTTTTTATAATATCAAGTACTTATCAAACAAAATGATTTAAAAACATTGATAACAAGATGAGTTATATGAATTTTTTGGTGGAAAATATGGAATGTTTCCTTTTTCCTCCCTTGAGAGTCCGACATATTAGGGCTTATCCAGACAATTTATTAATATTTTTGCATAGTCCTTGCTCAGGGGGTACACAATATCAGCATTTATGATAAGAATCTAAAAAAATCCTTTGATAATTTTTTTAAGTAAAATGTTACCAATAAATTGAACATTTAAATAATTTTTTTTTTCTAATTTCTTTTCAGTATAAAAATTAATTTTTTTTTCTATTAATAATATAATTTGATAATAAATTTATATTTCTAAACATGAAATCAGTTCCCAAATATGTAGGTGTTTCTTTTGATTTTATAAAAAAGGAAACCTAGTTGAGGCTTAATGTTTAATGTCTCATCAATGATTAAAATCGTAAATGCTGAATCCATAGTATTGCACACTAAAACTGCATCCTTTCTTGAACCATAATAGAGGAAAATGTTGTTATTATTAAACTGTAAATTGGTATTTAGATCAAATAAATAAAGTCAACATTCAAGAGTGTAAATATATTTTAATAATTATAATTACGTTGATACATAATTTTGCCATTCCAAACACCAAAAGTGTAACAATAGCTCAAAATACAATAAGGGAAATGTTTTATAATTATACTAAGAAGTTAGCACTGTGTCAATCACCCTTTAAAACATTCTTTTGATTACTGTTGACTAAGTTCTAATAATTATGAACATTTTCTCTCTGTATGATTTTACTCTGTTTGAATAGAGAGCAGTTAAAGATAGAGAAAAACCTCATGAGCTCTGCTATAAATAACCATGTTTTGACTGATTTGGCTAACTGTTTGGGGTTCATTTGTGCTGCTCACGAGAAAGAAAGTTTAATTTGCTTTTTAGGTTCAATTTGAGTTTCATTAATGATTTATTCATAGCAAATGCCCTAAATATTTTACTATTCCCTGACTAGTTTCTTCGATCTTAGTGCTGTTTTTCTTATTATAGAACTAGTAATTCATTAAACATCCCCGAGATTTTGTTTTTTGGCATTTAAGTGCTGAATCAGGCTTAGATATTATTTTTGTTTAAAACCTGTCGCTTAAAGCACACTCATTCGTATATTTTCATTGTTACTAAAATGAACGGTGTTCAATCTAGAAATAGAGCCTACCATCTTCAGCATTCTGGGCAGATATTCTATTAACTAAATATATTCTCATTTATCCTACTACATTCTTCCCCGTTGTGAAATAGACGCGAACCTCGGGCGAAATCCCCAATTATTTACACTGGGCAACACTCTTTCAACATCGCTCCCACCCTGCTCAATTCCTTTTTATTTATGTTAATACTAGCTGAAAACCCGCACTTCGTTACGGAGTACAATCAAATTAAATACAACGTTCAATGTATGCAATTAATGCCAAAAATATTTATAAATATATTTATAATGAATACAACGATCAATGTATGCAATTGATGTAAAAAAAAAAAAAAAAAAACGAAAAAATATATTTATAAAAAAATCGTAACTGATATTTTTATAGACAAAACAATGTAGAAGAAAATATTCAAATTAAATCTAATAGGACATACTAAAGAATATAGTACAGTTAATATAGCACAGTTTGAGGAACATATCTTTTACTGTATTTTAATATTTTTTTGGGATAATGTCCAATCGTCTAGAGCATTAGCAAGAAAAAAAATTATGTCTATTTAGTTGTTATGCACGTGACGATAAAGTTATTTAAAGTACCAGAAAACGAAATCACGTGACCAGTATTTAATAAAATAAATTCTAAAAATTAATCTTTAAAAATTCACCAAAAATCAGAAAGTGAAGATAAAGATTCGAAAAATATTTCATTTTAAAGGAATTTTTATGTACTTTCTTGTGATATAAATTTGATAACCATCAAATAATTATTTTAAATGCAAACTTAAAAAAGTTACTAAAACAGCTTAAAAATTTAATTAAAAAAATCTGAGAAGAATTTTTCAAAAATCTTCCTTAGTGAACCCCTACACTAATAAAAGAATCGCCATGCAAAATTTCAGCCCTTTAGGTCCAGCGGTTTGGTCTGTGCGTTGTATGTCATTGAGTCAGTTAGTTAGGAACTGTTTTTTATATATAGATAAGTGAACTATTTCTGGGGTATCTTTAGAATTCTATCCTCCAAACTACCGCATCGCGCAGTTGATCATCTTATTAGATTCATATTAAAATTAAATTATTTCTTTTTCGGTGTTAGTTCTCAGTAATAAACCGTATATTTTTTAAATACTAAACCCTAATTAACTTTTTTAAAAAATTTTCTAAGGTGTTGTTAGAAAAACTTTCTCCACGGCGCAGCATGCAGTGTTCGGATTTACTAATACAGTTAGAACGTGGCTGAAAGTTAGCGTGGTTTTATATCACTTTACGGTACATGTCCAATGGTTTTTGCGGGGTTGTCAAAATCCCTGCTTCAAAACTATGTATCGGATAAATGAACTATCTGAATTTTTTGATAAAATTCTTACTGCATTAACTCAATAGAAAAAAAAATATTTTCCGACAAATTCTGTTAAGGAACTTGCACCATTAACAGGTTATCCAACTGTAGCACTGCTGGAAGATATTCATTGTTACTAAAGGAAACATTCGCTAAAGTAAACAGAGATTATTTCTTTCTTTTCAAATGTAAAAGATTCTGTATACTCAATATTAACTCCATTCATCCTTTATTGTACTGGAAATAACATTCTCCCGATTAGATGAACAACCTTAAGGCGTTTGGAATATAAATGATTTCCCCTTCTCCCCTGGCGAATAAAGAAACGAAAGCAGTAGGGTCTCTCTTCGCCCCATAAAATGGCGTCGTTCTATACCCTGCAGAATAAGACTGAGATAAGTGGGGTGCCATTCCGGAAAACCGTCTCTTCTCACCAAATGGCTCTTACGCGGCACCCAGCGCGTATTCCTCGGCGTTCTGTCAGAAACGCTTCAATGAACACTTAAGCCGTCTTTCTTTACCATTTCGGTACCCCTTTTGTGTTTCCTTATTTTCCTTTTCGCCACTCCTTTAAGATTTTGTTGCAGAAATCACATAGGAAGTAGATAATTTGTTGGGAAAAATCTTTAATTAAAATTGGGAGATGAACCTAACACAGCTATATTGCGGGATGGTATTTATCATGTTCGCAGTTGATTGCTTTCGTAAGTGAATATGAGTCAGTGGTTTTAAAAACAAAGGTGATGAGTAACTGAAGCTTAATTTTTCCTAAATTACCAACCATAATTAACACCTACGCATCGATAGTTATAACAGGGTAAAACAGGATTAATGGGTGCATAAGAATGGAAATTTCGAACTCCTTATGTAATTTTCGGGGTTGCAGCGTTCAGCTATTAGCTGATATGATGTGTGTTTAAATTATGATTTAATTGTATTGAACGTAGACTGATTTATAAAAATTTTAGAAACAAAATCCCTATCTAGGTAAATATATTTGCTCGACTTTGGCTCTTTAATTATAAACTTATCTGAAATTCTACGAACACAATTAATTATTGAACCCTCAGAAAAAAATTTAAAATAATGATTATGCGTACTTTTACTTTATTTCTTTTTATAAGGAACAATACTTTTTTAATCCTTACTCTGTTGGGCTTATTTATGAGGATTCTAACATGGCTTAGCGGTGTAAAGTCCATTTCGCCAAGTTTTGAATCAGCTGGTTCTGAGTAAGTTTTGGCAAGTTGTAATTTAAGAAAAAATAATAAAGGTAGCAGTATTATACAGAAGGGTTGTACAAAATTAGTGTATTATATTCATATCTAGTTCCCCAAATCTGTAAGCAAATAAAAAAATGTATTATGTTAAGATTATATCACCAGTGTTACGCTTAAAGCTTGTTAAATGAATGAAGTTTCAGTTGAATACGTCAGTTTTAAAAGGCTCATAATTTAAGAAATAAATTTGAGTGTTATACATAAAATAAATGGTTGATTATCTGAGCTGACTGCTTTATCTTCAATATTGAGTTTCATAGTCTTTATCAATATGGGATAGCACGAGTGATTATAAAATTATACGCTAAAAATTTAATCTGTAATATTAAACTAAATTTTGACTAATTTATCTTAAAGGGACAAGGGATGTTGAACCTCGAATTTTTAAATTTTCAATTTTTAAATCTATTTACAAAAAAGAGAATAATTTGTATTATTTTTTACTACATTGAAGACCCTTAGAATTAAAAGTAATGTTTTTTTGGCAGAATAATGCCTGATTAAAAAAAAAAATTCTAATTTTTCTAGCATTTTTCAAACTGCTCGATGTCTATTCCAAATCAATTAAAACACTCAATTTTTTTAATATAAGTTTACCGTACATATATAAACATAATTGTGCAAGGATTTTTTTGCGTGAATCTAAAGCCATAAATAATTATTTTTTAATCTGTCTATTGTTTTCTTTTATGTGTTTGCTTTATTTCATGGTCTATAAATTTGAAAATATTTGTGGTTTCAAAGAATGATGCACAGGTTTGTGGAACACTTCAATGAACAATCCTAAGAAATTTGGAAGAAATCAGAGGAAAAGTAATAAACATGGAGCATTTTGAAAAATTCTGGCATTTTTGAAGAATTTTTTGAAAAAAAGTCTTATTCTTCCACAAAATACTTATTTGTGAATTCTAAGTATCTTCAGTGTAGTGAAAAAAATATTAATAATTCTCATTTTGTATATGAGAGCAAAATATTGAAAAATTTAAAAAGAGAGGTTAAATGTTCCTTGTTCTCGTAAATGAGGTTTTTATCAGATTAGACACAATTTCACTTTCTTTTACTACCTCAGTCATTTACCTTTGGTTATATATTGTCGACTAATAAAATTTATTCTCTTTCTCATAAAAAATATAAATGATTGATGGAATGCATTTACTTTGAGATACTCTTGATATTATTCCATTTGGTTTGATACAGAAGCATTCGAGGTCCGTGTGAAAGAAATTTTTACAGATGTTATGATCGCATTATTGGAGTAAAATTATGGTTTCCATGGAATTGTTTCTACATATAACATTTCATCAATCGGAGAGTAAGAATGCAGCAACGATTTCCATTTTGTTTTCATGCTGGTGATAAGTTAAAAAAAAAAAATCAACCCTGAAACATTTATTACATAATCCATCAATCTAAATCAGACTTCCGCAACTTTAACCCAGCAAACCAGTTCACCCTTTTCGTATTTTTTACAGCTCGTTTGAAATTCCAATGGCAAGAAATTAGAATTTCAGATCGTTATTACCGGAGGGATCTCAGCAGTTTTGGAAATCTTATGTAGTGACAGCAGGAAACTGATTTTAAAATGTATGAATTTCGATACACATCATCTTTGTACTCTATTCGTTCCATATCTCAAATATTTCATGACAGGAAGGTGCTGAGTAGGGTAAGTGTGATAGGTAAGTGATACAAGCATGATATACCAGTGATCAATAGTTTCAAACAATCATATTTTTTTTCATATGTTAATGTAATTTTTGTGATTTTTTGTCATAAATTGTAATATTATGAAACTGATTGCAAGGAAACAGATAAATTATGTGTCATAAAATGTTCAAACTAATGATATCGAAAATTTTAAGCATTAGTCAAGTTATGTACGTAAAAAAAACAATGTTCGAAGGATATATATATATATATATATATATATATATATATATTACTTCATTATCTTCTTTGTGAAATATATATTAATTACTCATTACATTACCTATGATTTTTTTTACATTTAACAAGTGATATGTTTCAACGCTAAAATGTATTCATAATTATGATAAATATTTTGAAGAAGAATACATAACTAACAGACGTATAATTGAATCTTTTTATGGTTATGCATATACATTGCACAAGAAGTAATATTTAATCTGGTATTCAAATTTGTTAACATGATATTATATTTCTTGTATGCGTCTTGAAAATTCTAGAACTTGCAGAAGAAAATGTATTGTATCCTACTAAATGAGTGTTGTAGCAAAAAAATTCCTACGCAGTCTAACTCACAGTCATTAGTCGATTAAAATAAGCGGGTTGACGCAGGAATCAAACCAAAACCCCAAGTTTTCTGGACGGTTTTCTTGGCTGGCAGTTTTACCAGTTTAAGGTACACTGTATCTTCTATAAGAACCTCAAACGTGCAGACTTCCGAAATTTCTTTTAACTTTAAAATTATGCTTATTGGAGACCTAATCAGATACTGCTTGTAAGCTCAAAATACATAGTAATTATTGGATGGAATCAAAATTTAATTACATATCATTTAGATTTCTCTCTTTCTCTTCACAATACCTTGAACTAATTTTTTATCTTCCTCAAAAAGTTATTTTATAAATAGTTAAGTTTCAAAAATTTTCATTATAACTTCAGAAGGACGCAACTACTTTGGGTAAACTTTTATCTTTAAAAGCTCATAAAATATTTAAGAAAAATGTTTTATGGTATTATTTTTTCTAGTAAAAGATTAAGATATATCTGTTTCGGAAGCAAGAAAGAAGCGGTTTTATGGACAAGTGGTCAGATATATTTCACAAAATCTCTATTTGTAGGGACATAATTTGATCTGGATAACGTTTTTAATAACACTTTTTTCCTTTTCTCACTCAGTATGAAATAAATAATTCATAAGATGCTGAGCACTCTGATGCTCAGACTCGATATAAATATTGTATCTGTAAGGAAATAATATTTATATAAATCAAGAGAGATACTTTTATTTCTATTTTTCGATTCCTTACTGTTATTTAAGTTTGCTTATGTGTAATTTTTCATGAGATTGTGATAGAAAAATACACTTTGTTGTTATCATAGCCATTTTTCTACTCAACATTTTAGAAAAAAAGGCCATTAAATGACCCACTGAATAAATGGAGGATTCCACAGAACATCCCAGTGTTTTAGTTTGAAATCAATTGTGCAAATATTAACAGCTAGTGGGAAAGCATTATTCTGATATATCGACATTAGGGAACATCTTTAGTCTTTATAACGAGGAGCACTGTACAACCCTCGCATTTATTTTAGAACAGTTTTAGACATTTCGGAAGTAAAATACAAGACCCTATACTTTAAAGAAAAGTGTTTTGACCCATTACTCCACGAGAACGAGCTAACTTCCTACCAAAATTAGCAAATTTTAACTAGCAATATGTAATGTACGAACTGAAATTTTATGGAAAAGCATAGCTGTATTCATCTCTATATTACAACTAATTGATAAAATAGGTAATGACAGACACATTCCAACCAAGGATGTTAAAAACCACGAATGTGAGATTTTAATTGATAAATAAAACTTACAATGTAAGCCCAGTTTGGCAATAAACAAAATTTTTGTATAGTTCAATTTAATATTAACATACATTCTACATTTCACATTTTCAACGATTGTCAGTCTATTCATTCTAAACTCCATAAATTAGGATTATGAAAATCTGGGGAATACATTTATGCATCAGTCAAAAACTGTAACCTATAAGCGTGAGCTATTTCTTTAGCCATCACTTTAAAGACAAGTTTAATCTTGAATTTTGAGGCTATTCATCAATAGTTTGACATACTATTAAGCGTCTGTTTATGTAGTATTCTAGCGGTATAACTAATAATATATTTCAAGAATGGAATAAAATTTTAATCTACTAAAATCTACACGCTTATCTTCTTCTGTAAAGTTAAAATACCTACGAAGTTTAGGTGAAATGTGTTTTATTTATGGAATAAATTATATATACATATATATATATATATATATATATATATATATATATATATATATATATATATATATATATATATAAATTATCAAAAGAGTATATTTACAAGCAACAACTAGAAATGGAATATTTATACATTTTACTCTATTATCCTCAAATATACATTTTTAAATCATTAAAAACTTTCCAAATGATATATAGATCTCAATCAATAATTGAGAGACAGCTTTCTGTACTAAATTAATCCCCCCCCCTAATTTTTCTTTTAATTACTACACTCTAAAGATAAAACTCCTATCTCTTAAAATAATGTTTATTATCTGGAAAAGGACAATACGCTGGCTGCCGGAAATTTCCTACCATCGATCGAAATACATCTTAGCTGATGTGAAACAAAAACCGTTTTAGAACTTTCTTTAACCGAATGTTTGCTACCCCATTGATATCTTTCAGGAGTAATGGATTATCTGGAAACAGATTCACCTTCTACCGTTCATTGTTATGACTCTTTCTGCTGTTTAATGAATGGAGCGTCTGAAGACATAACTCAAGCCGTTGGGGTCGGCTGACCGAATAGTGGCTGATTTAGTTTTACTGTTGTTGTTTGACACTAAGGTACGATGCAGTTCAGTGACCATGCCACGCTTGGCTGCCTCCGTCCATGTCTTCACAAAGCCTCTTTCTGCTTCTCAGACAACACTTAGGCTCTGCTAGCTAGCAGACGGCATCTTCCTCCTGGAAAGAACTATTACTTAAAATTTACTGTGACGTAGATATATACGACCACCTTGGCACAAGTGGGTGTAATTTGTGCTCCGGACAAGGAGGATAAACAAAGGGTTACCGGGTTAGTTATTGTGATAGTGCCGGATTCTCAACACGTTACGGTGTTGGAGAGGATATCAGATTTTTTTTTCTTTTAGGGGGACGTTATTACCGGGCAGTTTTTCTCCCGTTAAAACATATTTTTGGATTTTGGTAAGTAACTTTTTATTCATTTCCGCGAACAGAGTGAGATATTTATACTATTTTAACGTGACATGGGTTGTAATTAAAAATTGTATTTTTGCGTTTTATAGTACCACTTCCCATTTAATATTTGAATCATATATATCACTTACAATATAAATAAATACTGACAAAAATCTAAGCTAAAATTCAGATGAGTAATAAAATAGAATGAATAACAGTGCTAAGGAGTAAATTAGTAGGAATAAAATTTATATAATGATTTTATATTTTTAAATAATGTTATTAAAATTTATAAATATGAATTTGGGATTTAAGACTTACAAATTGGAATTTTTAGTATTAATTTAAACTAAATTTAGGTGAAATTTTAGTGAATTTAAACTAAAATTAAGTGTTTTAAGTGAATGCCATTAAAATTTATTTATATGACTTTAAAATTACTGAAAAGCAAATGTTTTTTTTTTCAAACTGATATTTGAGGTTATTATTCTTCTTTAGGGGATTTATTTTTAAATATGCAACGAATAGGTTGTAAAATACTGAGTATTTCTATTTAAAGAGTATTATTTGTTGTATAAAAGCTTGGATGAACAGAATTAATAAGGAATTAGAAAAGAAGAATTTTAACAACTGATTACCCTTTCAAAATTTAAAATTTTCCCACAAATATTTATCTATGTATGCATATATTCATGTGCGTATTTCAATAAAACATTTTTCTATTAAAAATAGTATAAAAATAGAGAAAACACTCTCGGTTTTTTAATAGTTTATATGTTATATATTGAAAATAATCATTACATAACACTTTACCAATCGCTTGTATGCTTTGAGAAAAATGTTCATAGATATTATAACGCCCGTGAACGTTTTCAACTTGTATTAATATTTATTTCAACAGTAGTTCAAACTGTACAATTGTTATTTATGCATGTTTTAACATAAACTTACAATACGGATATTTTTATCACCACCGCAGACACTGTCTTGGTGGCTTGCGTCCATCCTAAAAATGTTTTTATTGGTTCCTTCTATTATTGGAGCACCATACAGGTGAACCAACATGATGTACTTTCTCGCTGAAATCTATTTATTTCTGAACGATGGTAAATTTTCTTGATGACACTTCGGTATGATTAAAATTCCTTTCCACTATTTTGTAAAGGGATTCCCACATTTCGCTTGTAATCTATACAGTCTTCAAAAGAAATAATAATATTTTTCTTGGATATTGTGTACGTCACAAGACATTTGTTTTTAGTAAACCTCATATAATTTCTTCATACCCTTCTACCCGAAACGTATAAAATGTATTTCTTTTGTTTGGTTGATATAATCAATAGATGAATATTGAAACGTTAAAATGTAGCATAAATTCAGTGGTATTTTTACATTCAAAAGCGAAATTTTGGTTTGCTAGAACTTTGCCCTTAAATATGTGTAGGCTTGGTGAAAATAAGTGTCTACTATATCTGCAATTGCAAACACATACAAGCATTTATTTATGTGTGGGGTACACGTAAAGAAACATTGTTTTGTTATTTATGATTTCCTTCAAAGTCTAGTTATAACATGAAACTACATATATGGCAATCATTTCAGATCACAGGAGAAATATTTTATAGTTTAAAGTATTTAATAACAAAGGTACATTGACCTTAAATATATCTGAATGGGAAAAAAAATCAGTTTAAATCGTAAAATACACCCACACGTCAAGAATATTACGTTACTTTTCAGTCTGACACAGGAATCATTTTTATGCATAACAATTATTATAATACATTTCTTGCATGCAATGGACTCTAAAATTTTAATAATAAATTTTTATGCAATATATAACAAAGGAGCATTTATTTGCAAAAGTAAGGATACCAGTGTTAATATGTGTGGGTCTTCATTATTTACTAATTAAGTTATTTAGAAATTTTCAATTAATTATTCTGAAATAACAATTCTTTAATCAGCAAATTAGTAGTCAAAGTCTTATAATGGAAAAAAATAATGCCCATATAGTTTGTTTTCTAACAACTGATAACGTTTGTGAATTTCATATTGTTTATAAAGATTGATATTGGGTCTTTCCTGCATAACTTTCTTAGGAGCTCATTAGTCTTATATCTCATATTCTAAAATGAAGTGCTTAATTACTGAAGCTCAAAAACTGACCTACATATTAAATCATTCTTTGTGGGTCCTTTTGTTGCCTCATTGTTGGACTCAATAAGGTGGAGTTTTAAACAAAGAACAGAACATTCGAACAGTTACCTAGATAATAAATTTATTCTGACGTATTTTACAATACTGCGTGATGTATTCAAACTACATATAACAAACCGATTGAAAATGAAATAAATATAACTATACACAGATAAATTATCTAATGAAAAGATTTTATAGGAGCTGGGTAGCTTTAAAGACGCATTAATTTCCGGCAGGTGGGGAAAGCAACGTATTTGATTATACGGCAACAAAATAAAATGCATGTATTTTCCTATAAAATAATTCAGAATTAGGTATATGTGTAAGATGAGGAATTATTTTCCCTCACTCTAAACGGAGTCACTAAATTTACGGTTTTTGCATATACATTTTCTCAATATCTGATTAATATTTTGTAGGAAGCCCCATGCATTTTGAATCAAACAGTTGTTTTTGGAAGAGATATATAATTGAGGTGCTTCCAATGAATAAAACAGTTTAATCTGTTGAATAGAAACATGTGACATGTACCCTAAATTTTTATATATCGTCTCTTTATATTGTTTCTTTAATGATATAACGGTATATTGTCTCTTTAACAATAAAATATGATAAAAAATTTAAATTATAAAAAAAAGTCATATACACTTTATGTTATGCAGTTTATGCTATATCTGACAAATAAAAACATCTAACAAATTGCCTATATTTTTACACTTTTGACTGTTTCTTCAATCATAAAATCTGATAAAATTTTCAATTATGAAAATAAATCATATCCACTCTATTTTACGCAAGTTATGTTATCTCAGTACCCGTGGATTTCCTGTAATGAAATACATACTGTTCAATTTCTTCAAGAGCGCAAGGTATACTTTAAACTCTTTATATAGTTTAGAACTGATACATACTGATTTAGAAATAACAGTATTATAAATGAATTTAAGTATTTTTAAATGTCAACATCAACGTTTGTATACACGGTGTGAGTATTATGGAACCCGTAAATTCCTACAGGTCATGTTTTTTCGTTACTAAAAGTATAAGGATAAACAAAAGTCGTGCATGGTTTACTTACATACAGTGAACTCCTGCCAACGAAAGTTGGCAGATGTTGAGAAATAAACAAGTGACAATGACAAATAAACAGTGAGATGACGTTAAAATATTCAACAAAGAAGAAAAAGAGATAACCCCCAAACATGTTTTTGTTCCAATTTTGACGTGGTAAGAAAGAGAAATCAGGATGTTTGTCTAATTGACTTATCATCTGAATTGTTACACTGTACAATGATTAAAATTCAAGGATTAAAATTAGAGAAAAAGTTAAAAGTTACAAAAAGTATGAATTTTCTGTATAGTATTAGTCCTAGTTATTTAAGGTATTATTAAAAAGACAACAATACAATATGAAAGGAAAATAAACTCTTCTAAAGAAAAAACCCTATATCTTTAACTTTTAGAAAATTTTTAAAATTAATACATCAGTCAAAGTCGCAAATATATGTTTATCAAAAATACGATTTTCTTTTGACACACCACTGGGTAGGTAAAACAATGTTAAACTGATAACAAAAGATTGTACAGATACAAAATGAAAGAATGCCAATGATAACACTTTGATTTTATATATTTTTATTTCTGTTATTTAGTAAGATGTGAACATTTGGTCACTCTTCTTAAACTCGTACAAAAACACTTAGATCAAAGCGGACAGTATCTGAAAAAAATAATGTCTGGATAGAATCCAAAACGTTTTACTTTACTATATAAGGAATTTTCCTCTTTTGTCTATAAAATATTACAAAAAATCCTTCTTTCATCCAACATAAAGAGCTAAAGTATTTTTTTATAATTTTTTGAACACAGAATAAAATTTACAGCAGTACTAAAGACAGCAGTATGGCATGTGATTTTATAAATATCCGTACTAAATACTTTTATGTAGGAAGTACGATAAATAATGAATATAGATATCTGATATAAAATCCTGGTAGTGTTTATGGACAAATGGTTTGGTTGGGGAAAACAATATAAGCCTTACTGAAAAAATTTTCCTTTTGCATTTAATAATTTTGTTTTCCATTATTTTAACAAAACAACCATAAATGATAATTAACTCTTAATACTATTAATTGTATTTTATTTCACTTCTTATTCGGTTCTTTATTCTTGACTGTTTTTATAACCGTAATTTGTATCTATAATTCAGGTTTTAGCAACAGTTCAACAATTTCCATTTTATCTTTTTATTAACTTCAAATAAGTATACTAAGTACATTCGTATTTCCATATTCGTAGATTTGGGGGATAGGTCTTTTGAAGAGGAAGGAAAATTCTTACTGTCCATACGAACCACACAAAAGGCAAAAGTGCACTATACCAAGCACATTTTATAAATTAAAAATCACAAGTCAATTTTAGAGTATTTAGCTATCAATGAAAGGATTGAACTTTATTAAATAAAATTGTAAAAAAGTAAGTACCGAACATTTTTACATTTTATAAACTTACTTTGGTAATCACCTACTATAAGATATTATTTGCATATGCTAAACGTGCTGCAGATGCCGGACTTACTACTGCAGTAACAAGAATAGTTATTCTTGTTATAAATGAATTATAATTGAAAAAATGTTCATATTTAGTTATTGACAAAAGACTTGCGAGGGATTAGTGTTGAGTGTTGCGATTGAAATAGTCAGATCCACGAAAGTCAAACCTACAAAAGTCGTGATTTGGCATTACATTACAATTTTTTTAGAATTATAAATTATTATTGAGCATTATTTCATATTTTCATTGCTGCTCTACCCATATATTCAATTGCTTACGGTGAGCTACGCATATTGTAGTACATATTTATATAAAAAATAATGCTAGAAAAATATGAAAAAGGAGTTATTTTCTGCTCCTTATGTAGAGAAACCGGCGTTTCTTCTTGAATCGATCCACGAAAAGGCCTCAGATGCAATTTTCCCTAATGGAACAAAACTTTAATCAAGTAAACTATAAAACCTCTAGTACTTTTTTTTCTTTTACTTTTCGGGCTTCAAAAGTCGTTGGACTGCATACCGCCAATCATCATCTCATTAACTAAATCTATTTCAGGAGAGATTTACCTTTTCTGACAAAATCGGGGATTGAATAACATTTACTACACCTTGCAGCCGAATACTTGATATGGTGCTGTACGAGGTAGAGTCAATAAATTCCCGGAATGGTCGCCTACATTCACGCAGCTGTTCGTTGGATGGGAAATATCTCTTTTGGAGGTTAGCACTAATAAGGAAAACACACAGCCATCTGGAATTCATTTCTGGTACTGTCGGCGTTAGCTGAAGATCATTTCTGCCAAAGAGAATATTTCATTCGTCGGATTTTGAAATGTCGTCCATAGAGAAGCGTGCAAACATCAAATTCTGCCTTTTGCTCGAGAAATCACCTTCTGAGACGCTCGACATGCTGAAGAAAGCATACGGAAACGATGCCATGAAATAATCGGCTGTGTACGAGTGGCATAAGCGTTTTCGTGAAGGTCGCACAAACATCGAAGATGACCCTCGAACTGGGCGCCACTCCTCTTCCACCGCAGATGAAAATGTTGAGCGCGTTCGAGAAATCGTGCATGTGGACAGACGAATAACCATTGATGCTATTGCCTCTGAACTTGGAATTTCACATGGGAATGTTCGCAGCATTCATCATGATGATTTGGTCATGCATCGTGTTTGTTTGCACATGGTTCCAAAAATGTTATCACCTGAACTAAAAGAAGTGAGAGTGAACATGTGCAGGGATTTTATTGACATGGCTGATGAAGATGACAGCTTCTTGAAGAAAATCGTGACAGGTGATGAGACATGGTGCTTCCTTTACGACCCTCAGACAAAACGTCAGTCAAGTGAATGGAAAGCAAAAACATCACCAAGGAAGGAAAAATTTCGCTTGGACAAAAGCCGAGGGAAAGTGATGTTGGAGGTTTTTTTTCGATTACGATAGCGTTATTCACTACGAATTTATTCCTGAAGGCCAAACTGTCAATAAAGAACTTTACCTGGAGATCCTTAAACGACTAAGAGATGCAATCAGACGAAAACGACCTGAAAAATGGGCAACAAACGATTGGTTTATTTTACACGACAATGCTCCACCACATCGTGCTCTGACTGTGAAAAAGTACCTTGTCAGACACAGTGTTACCACTTTGGAACAGCCTCCTTATTCTCCCGACCTAGCACCAGCGGATTTTTACCTGTTTTCACGGCTGAAAATGAAATTGAAGGTACACCATTCTGTGGATTCAAATGAGGTGATCGAAAATGCAACGAAGCAACTGAAGGACTTCTCAAAAAATGGATTCCATGAGTGTTTTGAACAGTTATATGAACACTGGAAGAAGTGTGTGGATGCAGGAGGAAAGTACTTTGAAGGCCAATAAGGTAAAATTATTGTTCTATTTTTCAATAATTTGTAATTGACCTATTCCGGGAATTTTTTTACCCTACCTCGTATAAGAAAGCTGAGGGGAAGGATTTGCAACTGGTGTTGTTAAGAGTTCGTTCACACTGAAAGCATAATTTTCGGTAGTGATCACCCGGTTAGCCAGTTGTATTATGAGTAAAGATAAAATGATAAGTGAAATGCAAGAAATAATGGTAAAGTAGTCGATATAATTGTAAAGTTTAAAACTTAGGACTCCAATACGAGGTAGTCAGAGGCTGACGGTCATACTGTGGAGGTTATGGACATTAAATTATTAGTAAGATCAACACATGACTTAGTGGTGTAGTACTCAATACATCTCATCCAAAACCAGACTATTAAGTGTTCAATTCTTGATTGACATCAGTATTTAAGATTGAGAAAAGTGTTAAATGAGAAAATTATAGACTCGGTGGATTTAATATTATTTGAAAATTTTACTTGCTTTGATATTCGTATCATACTGTATTAAATATATTTTTATAAGAAACTAAAGTGATTAAAAATTTAATAAAGGGTTTATTTAGTTAAAAGTCTCATTACATTTTTATTTATTACAGCACAACAAACGTTATTAAAAAATTTGAAATATTTGCTAAAATTTTAACCAAAACCTTATCTAATTGGATAATTATAAATTCCACGTGTGTATAAAAATAGGCCAATAGGGGATATTTACTTCATTAAAAAAATTCTCGTTAATGATCTATAAATATCTCCTTTACAAACAGATGGAAAGCAAAGAAACATGTAACTATCAACTTTAATTAAATTGCTTTAGAGAAAATGTCACCAACTGTACACGTAAGTAAAATTCCATTGAAAACCATTTTCAAAGCTTTTGACAACAAAACGGATATTATCTGACGTGATGAGCTAGTGTTGAAAAATCCTGCACTTTGTCTGTCATATGCTGAACAAAAGATAACACCAACGTCTGTTCAAATAAAAGGATAGAAAATTGCTTTAATGTGAGAGCTGTTACTACTTGTTACTATTCTCTGCTTTGGTGGGAAATTTTGTTGAGTTAAAAAAAATAAAATACAAATTTTTTTCAAATGGAGGAAATTTTTGTTCTTTAACTATTAGGACTTTGTTATCAAATAAACTTTTCAAAACTACTCTTAAGAGTTTATGATGAAATATAGAGATAAAAAAAGTAATGAAAAAATTGTGAGGGAACTTTTGAAATATTTCTTCGTTTCAGTACAATTGTAACATCATGTCTCTTACAAAAAAAAAAAAAAAAAAAACTATAGTCATAAAATGTCATAAAATCTATAAAAAAACACTTTGTAGGGTATTATATTAGATTTTTGGCCATAGTTCCACTAGGAAAAAACTTTCAAATAATTTGGATTAACGCAAGTGTAAAGTAAATCATGAACATTTTTAATGAATATCAGTAAAATTCCAGAATGGTATATTTCTTCGAATATTCAGAGGTAAATGTAATACACCTTATTCAAAGTGAGAAGTTATTTTGAATAGAAATGTATAATTTTATAAAAAAGAATCTTTAATAAATTGGGGGATATTTTTAAGTAGAGTAATTATGTTTTATGGCATTTTTTTCCTATTCTATAGCACTCTTTACCCTTTGAATGTTTGAAAAAATATCTATCAGATTTTCTTAAACGCAGTTGATATGGTTAGAAAACGTGTCAGGACATCAATGTTTGCATACATAAATTAATGTTTACTGTTGTAAAATAATGAAAATTAGTATTTGTATCTTGAAGATTGAAGGGAATAATATTAAATATACAATTTAGAATATATTTTTATTTCGCCTTCATTGGTATTACTATCACTGAATTCAGGACTAAGTTGTCATTATATTCATTTGATTCATAGTATGCAGTTTCATAGAATAGATGACGTATAAAATGGATTTTTTATGCTAAAAATTATATTATATGGCAATAATAAATGATATATTTTATCAAATTACCGAAGTTAACATCACGATGATAAACAACTTTATGTATATTTTTATCGGTTAGGCAAATATAAATTTCGCTGACAAACCAAATCAAAGAAATATTGAAATACTATTTTTTTTTTCATTTAAGAATCCAAAACTATGGAATAGACAGAATTAGGATATTTATATAAATAATTCAAATACACATGCTAGTATTAATATAAAAAAGTGTTAAATTCAGTTAAGTATGTTTGCTACACTATAAATGACCATGAATTGAAACATTGAAAACAATAGTAGTAGCTTTTATTTTAAAAATATTAAATATTTGTCTATATATTTCGTGACCCACACATACATTTGTAGCTATAACTTATAGCTTTTCAATTGATCACCTAAAATACTTAATTAATTTATTCAAATACATGCATTAATCAATATTCTTTGTTTCAAACCAAATAAATGCTTGTTCTTAGGTATTTTTAATGTTCTACACCCTATTCTTGAATAAAAAGTAAATTTAGTAAAAATAAAATGAAATTCATCAAACAAATAATAGTTGAATACGTAAATTAATGCATAACTAGATTAAAAGTATATATTATGTCAGAAGATATAGTTTCTAAGCTAATTTATTGTCAAATTCTATATGCCAATAAGCTGTCATAACTCTAAAATTATGATTTATTCTATCACAAATAACAAAAATTCTCCCACATGACAAAGTATAATTTTATTATTCATAAATTGAACATCTATATATTATAGATAAATGTAATCCGTCAACTATGAAGGCATGTACGCATCCAAGTGTAAAACTTATTAACACGATGCATAATGATTTAGTTTTAAATCTTTTGATAATGAAAGGGAATTCTGGTTTCCAAGTCATTAGTTCAATTTCCTAAATATGTGTCATACTAAGCTCAACCCAAACTAATTTTACAAAAATAATTTTATTGGACAATGCCCTGCAAGCAGTTCAAAACAGTATGTAAACAAGCGTAAAAAAAAGTAGTTTCGCTAAATTTAACTGAAATCCTTTTAAAGACTGAGAATGCTTTCATGTGACATAAAGTTCTTGAGCTTTGAATTTTAAATCTTTAGGTCGTAAAAGCTTTCAAAATATATTACTTTGAAGCATTAAGATAAAATAAATATTTAATTTAGGCATTTGTCGAGAAAAAATATTTTAGCATAACAGCATACTTTCATTTTTTCCCAGTACGTTTAAATATATAAATTATGTAAGTACATGGGAATCATACAACCTTAAAGGGCTGAATTTCATAAATAGAACTCTCTCTTCTATTAAATTTATTGAAAATAGTAATAAATATGTAACTGAGGAGTAATGCATAAGTGCTACATCTACATTTGCTTATTTTTAATGCGTTCCGGAAATATTTATAAATATCAAAGGTTTGAAGATCTACCCTTTAAATGTATGTTTTAAACAGGAATGCATTTCGTTTATAATACAAATAAATTGACGTAAAAAATAAATTCCTGTCCCTGTTTATGCTGAATCCCATCTTTGCATAATGTCAACGTGAAGTTTACCTGTTTATGGTATACGTTTGGGTTCTTTATGAATTTAGAGTTCTGGAGATGGTAGAATATTAAACTCGAGAATTTTCAGGCACTAAAATCGAATGTATTGAATTCGTTTGGGAATGGAGAAATATGTGTGTAATTAATTCCAAATTTTAATTTGAAATGCTTTCTTAAACATTATTTTCATGTCAATAGCTTCTAGAAGGAATTAATTCGTCACGTGGATGTGATCAATATTTTGTTACAAAGTGATAATTTATCAGCTTGATACTAGAAAACTGTTTAAAAGGCTAAAATACTGTTTAAATTAAAGGTTTAAAACATATTTGCTGAGACATGTATAGAGTTTTCGCTATTTCTACCCTTACTCGGGTATATATAAATTGAAGTGGCACTCTAATGAACTAGATTCAAACACAGTTTTAAATTAATTAAATTGTTTATTTAAACTTGACACATAACTTTGCTTTTCAACATAAATACTACGTACTACTAGTACGAGCTATATAAACATTCATGCAAGAGATATTATTGCCGTATAGTCACTTTGCAAGAAAATACAGTGCTGCTTAGTAGACTCTGGCCTCCAACCACAAAATAGCCTTCTTCTAACAAAAACTCGCGTACGTTAGAAGCAAACTAGCTAAACGCCTTAAATGGCAATTCGCCTAACTCAACTATAATCAAACCAGACTCTCGACTCACTATTTACTTCCGTCTGGATACTTCCTTCCACTTCCGTCCTTCTTTTCGTAATATAGCTGCTTGGCATTTATACCAGCTACGTATACTGAAATTAGCATATCTTAAGCGGCCTCTTTAAATTTATGCACTAAAAAGTTCGATTATTGTGATTCGAATCTTATGTAAACCTTACACATGATTTAAATTTCTTTATGGCATTATTACAATTTTAAACTTACAAAGTAATACAAATACTATATTCTTCTGCTGTGTAAACTGAATGTAAGTTAAGATTTCTTGTTTAAAAGAACCTTATCTGTGAAAACTCATCACAAGTTGATAGTTTGAAGACACCAAGTTATCAGCATGGTGTTCAAGCAAAGCCTAATAACCGTTTAAATGTAAAGTTTAATGGATTAATGCTCACAATTCAAATTAAGGGGAGACGAAAATACTTTGGTCAAAATACAAATGCGTTTAACACTTAAACCTCTGTTTGGGGGCTTGGTTAAAAAAAAAAAAGAAAAAAAAATGTCATAAATTAACTGTACAAAGTTAACAGCTTGCTGTTAATTTTATTGGCATATTGAATTTCCAACCTTTTTTAACGTTCCATTTTATCACGTAGTCCTAATTCGAGGTCAATGTATGCTTTTTATTCAGACTCAAAATGATTACTGTTTACGAGAATTAGTAATCTGAAAAATATTATCGATATTTTGACGAAGTACTATGACACAACCAAGGAAGGAAAAATTTAACACAGAAATCTATAGCAAATTATTATTATTATTTTGCTCTACATTTAACTCCCTCCCAGGAATAAAATTCTAGTATCGCCATTTTTGAAACAGGATCAACTACATATAAAAAATGTGTTAAAACCTTCAGTATTCAGAGCAAAACACCATAAAAAATGAAGAAATTATTTTTAATTTGCATTTTTTTAAAGTAAGAAGGTGCTATGCTTTCTATGGTTTTCCACTTGATGTCAGGTAAATGCGTCTCCACTTCCTGTCGAAATGAAATAACATTGGAACGGCATGAGTTGGTCGAAGTTAATGGTACTCTTCATAGTCTGGTCTTATTAATTAACAACTACAGTGTTGGAAATTGATTTATGAAAACATAGTTTTTTAGCAAAAACTTCTTTCATATTCATTAAAAATGAATGAAATTTCATACTTTATACATGCTGTGTATAATAAATGATTTACAAAAATGAAATTTCTTGCATAATAATAAGCAAAAACATAAGGTCAAAAATTATACTTTCGTAACATTCAAACATGGAAATTGATTTATGAAATATCACATTTCATTGGCTATTCTGAAGTAATGAGACAAAAATTTGCATAAAACCAAGCAATGTGACATGCGCAGTAGACATAAAAAGCGTTACATATTGGAAGCAATACGTTTCTGTCATGCTTTTCACGATGGGTAAACGAAAGGTGTTGTTTGAGGACGAAAGAGCCAAAATCGATACATATCTAGAATGTGAAAAATCTGTTCCGGAAATTAGTAGATTAATTAAAAGATCAGTTGGTGTAATATATAACTATAGAAAATATTCTGCAAATTATGGCAAAATTTTTAACATAAAAGGCAATCCACGTTTAACTAAGATGAAGAAAAGGGGGATTTTTCAACTTCTATCAAAAACCGGCCACAGTTTAAAACAGATTTGTGCAGATCTATCCCTTCCTGTTATTTCTAGAACAGTTAGGCAAATTTTACATTCTTCATGGAGCTTGAGATCGTCGAAAATGAAGTCTGGAAAAATATTTCTGCGCCACAAGCAGATGCGTTTGCAGTATTGCGAGAAGTGCATGACAATGGCCGACAATTGTCATTTTCTCCGATGAAAAGAAATTTGATTTGGATGGTTCCGATGGTTTGGAGTATTACTGGGGAGACCTCCGAAATGAACCAAAATCTACATTCAGCAGTAATTTCGTGGCGGAAGTTTGATGATTTGGGCAGTGATTGTTTATGATCGAAGAAGGGAAATTATATTTATAAATGATCGCCAGCATTCATTTGATTACAGCTCAGTTTTAGAAAATTCCATTCTTCCAGTTGCATGGCAATATTATAGTTTAGATTACATCTCCATGTAAGACAATGCAAGTATTCACAGTTCAAATGCAATAAAAGATTGGTTTGACGAACAGAATTTTGATCTTTTAGATCATCCACCTAATAGTCCTGATTTGAACCCCATCGAAAACGTTTGGGGACAGCTTGTATGAAAGGTTTATGCAGATTGGATGCAGTACACATCACTTGTAGAATAGAAAGCTTCAATCTGTCAAAACTGGAAACAAATTCCACACAAGTACATTCAAAATCTTGTTTTATCAATGCCATCTAGAATAAAAGCAACTTTGGTGAAGAAAGGCGGCTTTACTACCTATTAATGTGAATGAAATGTGATATTTCATAAATCAATTTCCATGTTTGTATGTTACGAAAATCTAATTTTTGACCTTATGATTTTGTTTATTATTATGTATGAAATTTTATTTTTGTAACTCATTTGTTATACATAGCATGTATAATGTATGAAGTTTCATTCATTTTTAATGAATATTAAAAATGTTTTTGTAAACAAATCGGGTTTTCATACATCGATTTCCACCACTGTAGTTGGTACCCGTGAAAAACATGACGGCTAGATAGTAAATAAATGCACTAATACGCAAATTATACTCAACACACCATTGCCAAAAATTCAAAATTAATGCGTAGAAACAAATTAATATGTTTAAGCGGCCTCGGGCTTAGTGAATAACTAAAGCCAGATTTAAAAATGTCACTTAGCATGCGCAGAAAGCAATATTTTTAATTGTAGATTACCGCCAGTTAAACATCGTGATATAAACAATTTCCATCAGGTTTAATCTTAATTTCACAAACATTATTATCATAAAAATAAAAATGGCAGAGAGAGAGCTAGAGAGACTCCTCGGAATAAACGTGTTTATAATTAAAACATGTCACTCAGCATGCGCAGAAACAGTGATTTTCTAAAGACAGATTTAAACATGCCACTGAGCATGCGCAGAAATCAATTTTTAATCGTAAATTATCGATAATTAATAGAAATTGAGATTAAAAAAACCAAATTTAACAAATCTACAGATTATAATATTTCGTTTAAGACCAAAATGAAGTAAATTGATGCAGTAGTTTTCTCTCACGGACTGCCCTAAAAGTCGACTTAGCAACTTAAATATATAGATATTTACAAATTAATTCATACACGGAATACATGCATTCTATTGTAAAGAGGTTACAACATTTACCTAAAGGGGAAATCTTTCAGTCTATAAATTAATGCTCATATCATCGGGAGTCACAAGGAACGTGATTTAACACATCCCTATACCTCAACCTTAAAAAAGTCATCAAAAGAGCTTTCGATTGCGATATTACTGCTTGAAGAGCTTCCATGTTTTAATTCCCCTTCTTCCGTTTCAATTACAGTTTGAAATAAAAATACGTAATGGCAAGCATTTAATGTTTCATATTAAAACCCATTTATGGACCTTTACGAACTTCTTAACGCCGAAGAGAAACCCCATCACTTTTTATCGCTCCGTAAAACACACCTTTTAACAAAAGAAAACTCAGCAGTGTGAGGAAAATTAATTGCTCGGAAAACGGAACTGAAAATGCTCTTAGCAATCTGAGACAACGTCTCAAATATTCTTAAGCAGGAAGAATTCCTACGAAAGAAGTTTATCTATGATGGAGTCAGTTCACATGTCCCACATTACACAGTAATCGTATTTATTTACCAGAAAAATTTTTCGCTTTATAAAATTAGATGTATATAAACATTCCTTTCCCCTTTCACATGATTGAAGAAACGATAAATATATACACACACTCTCATATATGCATGATAGTGTAGTGTATGGGGAGGGGGTATCTCTCTCTCTCTCTCTCTGTATATATATATATATATAGTATACCCATTACAGCACGTCCTTAAACTATAACCTGAAAGTAAAAACTAGCTCATATTTACATGGCTGGAGCTAGACTCGGCCTGAAATGGATAAAATTAAATTTGGAAGTAGTCGGGTCGAATCGTTTATTAGAGCGACAATAGTGCATCCTTCCATTTCAGAAGAACGGCTCGGAAGTAATATCACCTTTCAACCTAAAGCGCGAGAGAGCGAGGTAGACCATGTGATTATTATTTGTAGGGTCAGCAGGTTTTGGGGCTCGCGATGCGAACCCACTCATGAATTCTAACATGCGCACGTGCATAAATGCAGAGGCATGCGATTCATGGGAAGTTCTGTGGCTAAGGGTTTTTAAAGCGATAAATTAATATTACTGCGTATTGGATTTAGGAAAGGGAATTTAAAGGCTAGAATGGAGGCATAATATATATATATATATATATATATATATATATATATATATATATATATATATATATATATATATATATATTGAAAATATATAAGGTTAATTATTTTGAGAAGAAATTATATTTTAGTGTTTGTTTAAAAAATGCACTCTTTTTTGAGTGAATGTAAACTATATTTTCAAAAAGAGTGTCTTTAAATTATTGTCATATGAAAAGGAATGGAGGGCCTGTGGCGGTCTTGTGGTACAGAGCACTGGCTATCGGTGCTGAGATCGAATCCCGGCTTCGTGCCACTAAAATGCCTCCGTTTCTGTCGTCATAGGGGGTAAAGCTGGTCCGCCAATATGGTGTCTGCATAATAAAATGACCAGAAAACCTGTGGTGTGTCATAGAAGAATGTCTTCACGACAAGTGCCTCCACATTGGTAAAAAAAAAATTTTGTCATATTAAAACACTACAGAAGAAATGTTTTCGTAGAATTCAATATTGAAGGCAAGTCCTGTTTCTCATGTCCTTACATCAATGCTACATTTTAAAAAGATATTCAGGCTCAAAATTAATTCAGCTAATAGAATCGATATATGCCATATTTAGGTAACAGCAATGGTGTTTCACCATCTCTAACATTATTTTAATAATAAAACAATCACTTGATATATTTCTGACACCTTATTTCAGTATTCATAGTCCTCTTTACGCAAAATATCTTAAATTTCAAAAACCCAACCAATATGGGGGATACTTGACGGTTTTCTATTTCCTGATAACTGATTTATTTCCATGTTTAACCAGACCACATAAAGGACATTCAATCGCCTAAAACTATGTAACCCTCAATTAATGACAATGCATTCAAAAGACAAGTTCTCATAACAGGACCTAAACCTAGGTAAATATCTACTGTCAGAATACTAAGATATTTGACATTCAAGTATTATAGATTTGCAGTTTTCATAAAGTAAAAGCTTGTGCTTTGCATGTATATACTTATTAATTCTGGTGAATTAAAAATTTATCAAAATCTTAAAATATTCTGTTTCATGAATGAATACTAACAAATACTAATGATTTATTTTTAGATAGTTAATGAATGCTGGCAGTATCAAAACTGTATTCATGAGACAATCTTATCTTTGGCCAACTTTTTCCCCCTTTTCATTAGAATCAAAGGCTGTGGGTTCGTGTCTTACTGTTGGCGTTGATGTTTGCAGCATTCGGAATCGGCTTTAAACTGTAGGTCCCGGTCTAATTAGCCCTTGAGTAAAAAGGCGGCCTTCGCACTTTCAACGAACCAACCAACCCTTACATTCGAGAGATGTTTCTTTCTTGATTACAAGGGAGATTCTTTAGTGATTTTAAATGGGAATTCTCAAGTTTAAGGGTCCAAAATAAGTAGTTCACATTTAAGGTGTATACTTAAATAAAAATTTGGAGCAAGGAATTGTTACAAACCAATATACAGTGTTCTATATAATATTAAAAATGCAAATTCCGCCATGTCGTTCAATTACTGTGGAACGTAATTGAACGACATGGCGGAAGCATGAATCTTCTTAAGATCTTGTTACAGTTTTTAGTATTATGAGGTCAATAAATAGAAATTATACCAATATTGCTTAGTTGGCATCAATATTCTATAAGTCTTGTTCTACGAAGCATTTTTCTATAAAATGATTTCAATAAGAAAGAAAACCTTTTGATTTAAAGACAAATCTGCTTAAATATACGCAAACGAAAATGTACTTAGCAGTTCATTTGATAAATATTTCTTAACGACTTGTCGACACTCACTTCTTACAGGTTCTTTATATGCTTTATTTTCATTGGACGTTCTCTTTGAAAAGTTATTAGAAAGAAAAATGAAATTTTCATTTGCTCTTTAATTGCATTGTTTTGATGTTTTCAAAGAGAATGCGATACAATTAAGGCATTTAAAATTTGTCATTCAAAGTACGCAATCATCTCTAACAAAGTTTTAATTAATTCTTCAATTTTTTTCCTTGTACTAGAAAACGAGAGAACCATGTCCTACATCAAATGTTTGTCATAAACGGGACAATGCACTAAGAAGTTTAAAAGCGATCTCAAGTAAAAATAATTGGTTAATTTCATTGATTTCTGAGGAGGATTAGTTTACATGACTCGAAATATGTTTCAAAATATCATGATTCTAAAAATGCATTCTTTAAAATATAAGAACCATCTACCAGAAGTGATAATAAACTCAATCTACAAAAACCGAGGCCAGTATCTACTTAAAAAAACTATCCTGTCATTGTAAGGAAGCGTTATATCCTATGACGTTTTCTTTCATGCTTTCCCCTTTCCAGGGGCGTAACTAAGCATTTAGAGACCCCGGGGCAAGGACGCAAATTGGGGCCCCTGGGTAAATAATGAAATTTTTTTTTCTGGAGCTAGGGGCCCCTCTTACCTCGGAGCCCCCTGGCATTGCCCCGGTTGCCCAAGCCTAGTTACGCCCCTGCCCCTTCCCCTGTGAGACAAATGATTTTTTTTCTTTTTTCGTCAATGCGTGACACTTGGCAATAAAGACGTTCGCACTTTATCCACAAGAAACATTGGTTGCTTTCAATGGGGCACCGTATTTGTGAACCAACATCCTTCCACAATACCTCTGACCACATGGAAGGACACAAAGGAACTTTTTTTCTTCTTCCTAACGCCCCCTGGCCGGAAGTTCCAGACTCGGTCCTTATAAATAGTAGTAGTGTGACACCGGTTTATAATAGCACTACTAGGGTCGGAGTCTAATTTGGCTAGGTGCCACCAGAATTTTGACCAAGCATCTCCAACGATGACATCTGGGGGGATCGTACCTTTCTGCTCGTAAGCTATCTTGTCTACGAATTTAACGTGCCCATAAAAGGAGCTATTTGATGGCCTGTATGGTAGTCATTTATTTACTTACTAATTTTAGACTACTCTGATTTTTTTTGTGGTTATATATAATACGTTTAACTAGCTGTCCATAATAATTATTTGTAATAGTCGGACACCAATATAGCAATCGTCTGTAAGGGGAGCTTATCAAATTCGCATCCTGAATCCTTGAAGCTGATATTCTACCTATTTAAATATTATAGCATTGTGAGTAGGTGTTATTTGTAATAACTTTTCCTCTCAATACCATTATTTAAAGTCTGAATGGAGTTGTGGTTAGAAACTAAGGAACCCCTTGAAAATGCTTCAAGCATAATCCTTCCTGGTCAGACATATTCTTAACGTATTTTAATTTACGGTCTACTACATTCATCACAATTTTATATATCTACAAAAGAGAAAAAAAACTTAGATAACATATTTGCATTACATATAATATATTTGCATATTAGAAAAAATCTTAGATAATATATTTGCATAATTTTACAGGTCAAAGATTCAAATAAAATTGAAAGGAAATTTCCATAAATCTGCAAATTATACCTTTGTATTAGCCTAGTATAATAACTCTTATAAGTTTTTTTAAAAATTATATATCATAACTCTATTAAAGTATGGTGGACCACTGAGTAACTAGAAACTTCCCCTTTATTATAATTTATGATATTCCATGGCATGTTTTAAAGTCTGACATTCAACGTTGTTTAAAAAACATTGTTTTTATTCTAAACAAATAGGTATTTCCTTTCTAACACGACCTAATCAATTTTCCTATTCTTTGAATTCCTTTGAATTATCTTTGTCTACCTATCTCAAATTGTTTTAAGATTTACATTTTGGTATCGGATAAAATTTCTTTCTCGAGATCGTCAGGATTGTACTGTATCTATTTTACGAAACTTTTAGAGTACAGTCACGACTGAGAATACAACTTACGTGAAACTTTTGAGAAAAGGAGAAAAACAGAAATCATTACTTGTCATATTTTACAGGTATTCGAAAACTTGTTTTCTTTACTTTCATTTCTGAGGTTTCTTTTTTTAGAATGATGCGTGTTGGTTTGTAAATTGTTTTTGTCTTAATGATGGTTCAAATAGTTACTATTTATACTTCGTTCAGTGTCAGATACCTTGTTTTTGTCTTGTAATATTAAAGCAATTTAAATACATACCTCAAATGAAAAAAATAAATATCTTTTTTTGTGTCGTTTTAAATAACGATGTTCTAAATATAACTTACAAGAAACTTGTGGATAACTCATGCGTAATAAACACTTCTTCAGTTCTATAATAAATTAAAATGATGGATTTATGTTTCGAACTAGTTAATAATTCATCATTAGCCCGACCAGCATTGCTGGGATTGTCGTAATGATTTTGAGATTTGTTCATTGCGATATGCATTTGTGAATCGTTCATTGTGACAATCTCTCCCACGCTTCTAAGCCTAATAAAGAATTATTAACTAGTTAGAAACATGGAGCTATCTTTAATAATTATTAGTAAATTCAAGAAGTATTCATTACGTATATTCTAAATTTATATTTATTGAATAGTTGTATTCTAAACTAATATATGTAGCATATTGTTCATAACGAACGCTAGAGTCATATACTAAGAGAAAAATAAAGTAAAATAAGTAAATTAGACTTTCAAACTTTTGTTTTTGGCAAAATAGTTGTAACTAATCATGTATTTTATAAGTAAGTAATCAGTGGATTCGAAAGAAACTACGGTGAATTCACGAAAAACCATGTTTAGTCATTTATAGGATTATTTTAATATTTTCTAGTGGAAAAACAATTTACTTGTTACATCTTAAATCAGACAATTCTCTAATTAGTTTGAAATCGATATTTTGATTATTTTACCATGTACAGAAATTACAACAGTGACATGTATTTAAAAATTGAGAAGGAAACAACAAACTTGTAAATCAATGAAATTTTTTTATCAGTGAAAGTAAATATTCAGTTCTTAGTTATTCCCAGGATGTATCTTCCTAAGGAAACAATCTTATAAAATAATAATTACAAGTTTAAAATTCCTTTTTATGTAAACATGGGTGCAAATCTTTTCAGTAAAGATTTGCTGAGTTTGGAACTGAATATGTATTTTACAGGTGAGTAATCCATGTATCTCAAAACCGAATGAAACTTTTGTCATTGTCTTACACATATTGTGCGTTAAACATTCAGTGTTTGCTCTCCCCCGTCTAGCGTTGTACCGTTGTCAAAATTTTCATCGCTGGCAATGGTATGATGACACGATGGATATCTATAGGCAAACTCTTTCACAGCTCTCGAGACATATGAACATTTTGTACACAAAAACAGGACACCAAAAATTCCCCAAATTTAATCAGTTGGATATTCGAGCATTTATTTTATATTAAGGCTGTATCAGATAACGATATATTTATATCAGCCTAACATAAAATGATGATTTATAAAAGGTTCACCTGCAGTTAATCGCATTAATTTACATCTTACATTGATGCTGTAGTAAAGGAATTGTTAACAGGCAATATATTTTTGTGAACTGCGTATAAGTACATATAGATCTTGTAAAAAACTACATAAATTGCTTAAAATTTTATTTTTAAGTGTAACAATTAGGCAAATTAACACAAGTGTATTTTAAGCCTCCATTTCTCACTGCTAAATTCGTTTATTTAAACCTCTATCAGAGAGTGTTACAATTTCTTACTCGTTATTGTATTGTTTATCTCTAAGCTTAAAAAATGACCATCATTTGACAACAAAATCATTTTTATCTTATGCGTGAATAGACCTGAATATTACTTTTTAATTTTTGACATTTAAAATCATATACTGAATTCCCTCAAACAAACTTAGAAATAGTTTAAAACTAAACATTCGATTTAATCCATAAAAACATAGAAGCCTTATTCGAGTCTTAGAACTTAGGTAGCTGTATGTATTGATAATAACACTGTACCATATTTAAATGTTGCTATTTAAATGTTCTCGTATACTAAAGTTTAAAATTATCCTCCTATGGATAATTTTGCTTATGGCTTAATTTATTTTTATACTAAATACTCTATGGCACGTACAGATTTGTACTTACATGGGTTATATATATATATATATATATATATATATATATATATATATATATATATATATATATTAAAGATTAAAATATTAATATTTTTGACAATTTCATGTTAAAAAATGCTTTACTTGTCATTCAAATACAGGTAATCTCTCTGATACGGTAGTTAAACTAAATGTTCTGAAAGACTAATGCTGTATCCTAAATTGCATGTATTCGTGGGTCAGTATATATGTTTAGTTACTTAACTACGTGATAAAGTGGCGAGTAATTCCTTAATCAATAAGTTAGACTTTTGAATCTGAATTTTCTACAAATCACTCCCATTAATAAACATGTCTCCTAAACACGGGATTATCACGTAATTTTTTTAATGCTGGTCACCGATAACCATACACTGATAGCTAATCCTTGATTAAGCTTAAGCTCATATTTTGATTTAAAATAGCTTGTAATTATTGTCTATGTTGAGAATATTCTCTTGCATTTACATTCCTAGCATTACATTCTAGCACTCTATTACATTCCTAGCATTGAGACATAAATCAAGTTAGTTGGCTAAAAATAACATCTTAAATTAAATAACTTTTCCTATATAAGCATATTTTCATATGCAAAGAAATATTTCATATACAGTTTATATATTTCAGAAGTATCAGTATGGCACTGGAAAATATTGTTATCTTCCCCAAATTTGTTTTCTCAACTCTATAAATATTTCATCCTCTTTTTACTTTTCACAATGGTTTTAACTTTTTCGTATCATCCCAAGGTCACTTCGATCTTTAATGCTCGTTCTTCAAAATCCAAAAATAGGACAAAAGTGAAAATTTCTGTGTTATTGAAGGGATTTTCAGAAATATCTTTTGTGTTTATGTGAATCCAAAGAAAACTTCAGAAAAGATTCCGAATAAAGTTAAGTCTTTCACCGTTTAGCTCTATAAAATTCGTTTTAAAAATCAATTCTCTGCCGATAAAAAACTAGTTCCTCAAAACTGAAAAATAAAAGGTCGATGCATTTACATAAAATTGGATATAGAACTGGAAAACTGAAGCCAAAACTCGACTGAAAAAGTTTCTAGGATATAAAGAAATAACGCCATTTCTTGAGAATGAAAATAGGTTTTTCAGTGCTTGATCGTATAAAAAATATCGATTTCCTTTCTAAAATTTTTGCATATTACAGAAAAAATAGCTCCTTATTTAGGAATATTGTATAATATATTCTAAGATATAAAATACGATAAAATTTTGAGAATATGATTCTAAGAACACCAACCTTTACCTTACGAGGTAAAGTGTTAAAATATATATAAAATATATATATATTTTAAAAGAGAGTGCTAGATGTAACTGGGAATATATATATATATATATATATATGTGTGTGTGTGTGTGTGTGTATTATTTCGTTCTCTTAGTTCTTAAACTGGTAGAGTTATAGTAAAATATTTCTTATTTGAGAGAAAAACGAAATTTAAAGCATAATTATAACCAAACTGAAATTTTTAGTATTCAAGTTTGACTTATTTGTAAGAGTTTTATTGTGTATGAATATTTGGTTTAAATTATTCTACGTTTATATTGTTTATCAACTGAAATTAAACTCTAAGCTCATTTCGATTGCTTCGGATGTACATTTAGTCCATATGTTTAATCAATATGCATATTTTTTCTTATTAGATAAAGAATTATAATGGCTATCTAAGTAAATTAGAGTTTTTTTACGCAAATGAATGTTCTATATTTTTTTCATTATTGATAGTATAGGAAAAAAGAGGCACAAACAATAAATTTATAATGATAATGCAAGGGTAGAAACTTAAGTTGTTGATAATGTAAAATATTTTTTTAATTGGAAAAGTAATAAGGAAAACGTATGGAACAAAATTGATAATTATACACGAGACTCATTTTTTTCTGTTTTTCTGAAAGGAATCAGCGTGTTTCTTACACAACAGAAAAAATCTGAAGTATTGTGTAACTTAATATGATATAAAGTGCTTCTTGTCATGTCGAATGTACATAATTAATTGTATTAAGGCGACAATGGACCTTCAGACTGACAAAAATATGTCCCCAAAACGATTTTTTTTTCTTTCTGAAAATGATTCTGCAACTCATCAGCTTTAAATTTAAAAAAAGGATGTTGATCCGATCATTATTACCCAAGTTATAAGTATTTTTTTCAAAAGTAAACAATGAAAATGTTAGTCAAATTAAAACTTTAAATGCCATTTTCTCAAAACAAGTTTTCATGTCGTTTCGGTAAGTTCAAAATGTTCCATGCGCCATAATTTTTCTTGAATTTTCATAAAATTTCATAAAATTATTATTTATAGATGGTAGAATAAAACTTAGTAATCAATTCATTATACTATTTTAAAACAACTTAAAATATTTACAATAAAAAAATTGATAAAATTTTGCATAAAATGACCTATTTTTAACGATTTATTTTCTAGGTTTTATAAATATGACTGTAAATCAAATATTGCTAATAACCTTTATTATAACTATATAAAGGTAGCTTAAGAGAAAAAATTAAAATTCATAAAATTTCATAAAATTATTATTTATAGATGTTAGAATAAAACTTAGTAATCAATTCATTATACTATTTTAAAATAACTTAAAATTTTTAGAATAATAATAAATATATATATATATATATATATATAAAATTTTGCATAAAAGGACCTATTTTTATCGATTTCTTTTCCAGTTTTTATAAGTATGACTGTAAATCAAATATTGCTAATAACTTTCATTATAACTATATAAAGCTAGCTTAAGAGAGAAAATTAGATATATGAGACAAAAATTTATGCGCTTGGAGCATTTTTAAATAGAATAATTCACAAACTGATTTTAATTAATATCTTAATTAATTGCATTCTGATTTTTTAATTTAGAATTTCCATCTCTAAACAACACTATAAGTATACAAAATTTCATAGCAATTGGTTAATAAATTAGAAAAAAAAATTCATGGCCAATTGTCGCCTTAAGAACACACATTACAGCTATTTTCCTTAACGTTTTAGTGATTTACCGGCCTATTATCGACTGTAGGTGATTTAAAACACATAGGTGTTTTAAAACACATTCAACACTGTTTCGCTCCTTTAAGATGAAGTTCTCTCCAAATTGTCAGTATAATGGCTCTAACTAATATCTTGCCTCCTTTCTAATCTCTTTCAGTTTGTGAATATTTTTACCTTTTTTCCATACACTATTCCTTTCCTTCTTCATGCTTTACATTCATCTACAATGTCATAACATTGTATTGTATTGTGTGATAATACCATTATTTTTAATTCATAGATACTATTATTGCGTCAGCGTTGATTTCAGTAAAATCATGTTATAAAAATACAATTAATGGGCCATATTAAGAATATTTTAAACATATTCGTATTTTTGAAGTAAAAATAAAATTTCAAAAATAGTTAAGGGGTTTTAAATTCCTTTGTCTTTTATTGTTTATTTATTTGAAAAGGTAAAACTTTATCAGAGTGGCACGCAAATCATTAAATTTTACCAATTCCTTTTCCATTATAACATCCAATGCGGGGGATAATGATGTCTAGAAATTTTGGAGAGGGATCTGTTACTTTTGACCAATAAATATCTCATTCACTGTGCAAGAACCTACATCGTCAATGAACCGCAACGTAGTTCAGCTTCTTCTGGGAATTACGAATCCCCCACGCATTAATATTTCTTATGAAGCCTTATGTAGGTAAAATTATTTCTCGTTGATAAACTCAAAAGTCCGGTTACGTTTTTATTTTGTGAGAATAATTTTAATAAATCGTGATGACGAGAGATTAAACTGGAAGTTTTTAAGTATTATTACATAATGGGTTAGATTTAGAAATTATATCCTCTAACAAAAGATTTTTAGTGAATTAAGGGAATAAATCTTACTAAAGTTTTTCCATCGGATGATGAGCCAATATTGGACTGTAGAACTTCTCTTGTTTAACTTGCCTTTCAATTGATGTACTTATGAGCTTACATTCCTTATTATATAAGAAATCTCATTTATTGGGGGAACAGCAAGCGTATGTTAAAAGCATAAAAGTGTAATAATAGGATTTCTGGTCTAGAATTATGCAGGTTGGATGAATTAAACCGAAATAAATAAATGAAAGTTTTTATGATGATGTACTTATATATATCATTTTCTTTAATCTCTTTCATATGCATCTTTTATGATGTACCTATTTTCGAACTTCCAAATCTCTTAACAATTTTTACTTAACAAGAGAAAATTCGCAAAAAATGAAATCTAAAATGTGTAAAAACAACGGTGCCAGATTTTTAGTAATTTTTTCAATGATTTTGCATGGATTTTTTAACAAGTCAGATTTTAAAATTTAGGAAATCAATATTGATTTCTAATATACAAGTTAAGTTTTTTATCTGTCATTTATAGTGAACAAACTTGAGAATCTACCGTAATTTTAAAAAAAATCATATGTAATATATGAAGAACAAAATGCTAACGACTGATGATACCATTAGTTACAAAGAAACATTGCAAAGCATACACTTATAAATGAAATTTAGATTAAATTTTACCAATTTTTTAAAGAAAAACGTATATAGTTCCAGTTATGAAGAAAGTTATTTGACAGAAAGCAGTTTTAAGCCCCTTGAAGTTACTTTCCTGTATTCAGTTAAAATTCACTTTTGCCAGTTTGATATTTTTCGGGACGACTAGCATTTCAGGTACTATTTTGAGGCATTATAAGAAAAAAAGGCCAAGTTATGAAAGACTTGCTTTATCCCAAATAAATAGACATTGTCACATACATCCAATGTATGTGAAATGACAAATAGAAGAAAACAATAAATCTTCTATAGAAATAGGATTACAATGGAAGAAGACTTACTATGAATCAAAGTTATTTTTCTCAATTTGGTAATTATGGTCATGTGAATTTCTATTTACAATCTATAATAGGTCTCATTTTGAACATAGACAGTAACATTATATATAGGTGTGCAAAATCTTATTAGTTTACTAACTGAAATTCATTCATACTTTTTCAATTTATATTTTTGGTTTAAAGCAAATCATCTCAATTCAAACTCACTTTCTTCAGCATGTATATCTGAATTGCTATTTCAACGGAAACATGGTACTTTACATTTCAAATGAAATTTTAATTTAATATAATCATCCAGAAAAACTTAATTTTATTGATAAATAGAAACGCTGCCCTATACCACAACACACAAGTGATTGCCTTACTTTAAACAGATATTTCTCGAGAGCATTTTTTGAACATCTTAATATCTAAAACTTACAAATTTCTATTGAACTAAAATATTTTCCTTTATGAGACACAAATTTGAAGTTATAATTAGGGCATTTATCTATACAAATATGGTATATTTAGTAAAATTTTGAAAATACGTGATTCCGAGTTTTGCAGTAACGTATTACCTCTTGCCGTTTTATGTGCATTTCACAGAGCTTTTGTTAAAAAAATCTTGTTTTTTCATATTATTAGCACGTTTTCTTTTCCCACCAGTACAATTTCAATTGTATTAATCTTAGTTATACAAATAAAGTTAAATATTATTTATAGAGGGAATATACCATTAAATATTAGTTCTTGACGAAATATAACATTAAATATTTGTTCTTGAGGAAATATATAAAGGAAAATATTTCGAAACAGTATTCTTATTAACTATAATATACTACAGGGTGGCTAATAAATACTGTAACACTCCAAAAAATAAGAGTTAATTTTAATCGTTTGGAAAAACAATTTATCTATCTATTTGCGTGATTGGTAACTTTTTGTAAACGCAGACGATTTTTGTTTAAAGTAAAACATGTAGAATATTTTTAAAGATGGAAGCCAAAAGGTTAATGGTTAAACAGCTTTTTGATCGCGAATTTTCTGCAGGTAAAATATTTAAGCAATTAAAATGCCTTGGTTTTAATAAGACGTTTATATATAGGACTATAAATCGATTATTGGATACCAATAGCTGTAAAGATCGACCAAGGTCCGGTCGTCCACGCACTGTTCGTACAAAAGAACGTATCAAAAGAAATCGTGAAAAGATACGAAGAAATGCACAACGTTCTGCAAATAAAATGGCTGCAGAAGAGAACATCAGTCGCAGAACTATGCAACTTATCATAAATGAAGACCTGGGTTTTCGCCCTTATCGCAAAAGAAAAGTTCAAGGTTTGACTACTGCACAAATAGTAAAAAGGATACAAAGATGTAAGAAATTGCTGAACCGGCACGGTAGCAAAAGTGTTGAAAAAATAATTTTCTCTGATGAGAAGCTGTTTTGTACAGAACAAAGTTATAATGCTAAAAATGATGTTGTATATTCAGCAACCTTCGAGGATATACCTGAAAATCTTCGAACTGTTAAACGCTTTCAGAACAAGAATTCTGTTATGGTTTGGGCTGCAGTGTCACACAATGGAAAACTGCCTCTGAAATTCATCGATAAAGGGGTAAAAATCAATGCTGAATATTACAAACAGGAAGTATTGGCTACACGTTTATTACCACATGCTAACAGATTGTATCTCAAAAAGAATTGGATATTTCAGCAAGATTCTGCACCGTCCCACCGATCCAAAACAACACAGGAATGGCTCCATGCCAATTGCCCGAAGTTTATCAAGCAAGAAGATTGGCCACCTTCTTCACCAGATCTAAATCCTTTAGACTATTGCATTTGGGGGATTTTAGAGTCTAAAGTAAATGCTAAGCAGCACAGTAGTTTGGACTCCCTCAAAGCTTCCATACGGAGTGAATGGGACAAATTACCTCATAAAATGATTCGTGCCGCAATAGGACAGTGGCGTAAGAGATTATCTTTAGTAATCAATAAAGATGGCGGTCGATTCGAGTAAAATTATTTCATGGTAAACTTTCATGTATAATGTTCATAATATTGTTGTATTTTCCATTTTCTATTTCATCTGTGTGTAATTAAATGATTCGATATTTGTCACAGTATTTATTAGCCACCCTGTATTATTTAATTTATTTGGGAATAATTATTAATCTGAGGGAAATTGTTTTATGAAAACTAAAATATTTTCATTAGTGATATATTCCTTAATAATTGGTTAAAAGACGTCACGTCTCGAGGTGAGGCATCAAGGTGGAATAAAGAAATAAATATAAATTATTCTTTATACCCATTGCGTTTTCATGCATACACTGTTTAAGATATGTCAAACTTACAAAGAAGTATATACTATGCAATCAATAGCTGAATCTTTTAAAGAGAGAGTTTACAATACTGAACCAACATTTTCTTTCCTTTAATTTCGTTCATCTCTTATCATATTGGATTCAAAATATCTCATGCAGTAATCTTCACATCTTACATCAGATTTTTTTTTTCTTTTATAAACTGAACGCTTTTTTTAAATATTACTTATATTAAATATTACTTATATATAATTACGTGTTATATGTTTGATAAATTTAGAGCAAAACTTTGTAAGTTTCAAATTTTAAAAAAAATCTTTCACCCTTGTCAACAATGTTTCACCAAAAGTTTTACTAAAGACAACATAATTTTGTTTTTTAAATAAGCAGTGATACATAATAATATCACATTGAAGTTTGGGGCACAAAATTCTTAAATAAAAAGAGAGAGATACGCTTTTATTTTCTTGGCCTTATACATTCTACAGAACAATAAAAATCAAACACATACAGCATGTCTGTGTATCACGGTGATAACACTGCCAGACAAAACTTTGTTATATTCTACTGTCCATGTTTATATCTCTACTTATTGTTTATTTAATCGAAATGGTGATCCTCTGTGTATTCAGACTATTTAACTCGGAATTTAATTTCTCACAATTTCATTTAAATTTTTAAAAGCATATATCTAAAATTCCATTTTAGTTATCTCTATGAAAATTTATGAACGAATTCTTTGTTCTGTTTTCAGTAAACTGTAGCCTATATTTCACCTAAAATTGTAGCAATATTCTTTTTCAGAAGCATAAAATAGTTTGAAAATGTACTCTTTTGTCCTGTTAAGTAAATAACATTTTTACAAATTTTGAAGGAAAATTATTTTGAGAACTTTTTTCTCTTTAAAGGTGAAACTGTTCTGCAAATAGATCTATTAGTTAGCAGATATGTAAAAAGAATAAACAGGCTTTAAATTCTCAATTAAACATTTTCAACAAATTTTTAAACTTTCAACTAGGTTTTATGCATGATCATGATCTTAAATCAATAAAAAATGAGGATATTTAATACAAAATATTGGAACACTTTAACCTGAATAACTATTTAAATTGTCGTTTTTATCTTTAATTAAAAGTAATATATAAAGCGTTTGTAGCATACTGATGACAAATAAAAAGGTACGTCGAAGGTAAATTTATTTAAAGTTTAATACCATTTAACTTTATGATATATTTGAGGGTAGAAATATCATTAAAATGCCTGTAGTTTTTAAACTGTGATGCACACATTGATGCAATTTGTGGTTTTTAGGTATATGATTTGTAAGGCAATCACATTAAATTATGTGACCTATATTAGTGGAGAAGTTTATTTCAACTGCTTCCTTAAGCTGTTCATATTTCTATACTTTGAATTAAAAGAATTACATTCCTTTTAAATAACAGTTTTCTTTATAGAAATAAATATATGTAGAATTATTTGCAACTGGTTACTTTTCATGTAAATAGGAATTTGTTGGTGGAAGTGGGGAGAAGGGGGACACTAAAATGTAACCTGACTATCAAAGATAAATTTCTTCTAATAAGATAATATGAGTTCCATTGTATCTTATATCATTGCTGGCCAGCCACCTTAGTAGAAATATTTTCAATAATTATATTACCCTCAAAAATCCTCATATAAATAGCAATTAAAATTAAATTTGTCAAATTATGTATACAATATAATACCATCAGATCTGTAACATTAGAAAAGTAGTTTTTTTAATGTGACTTTATCATAATGTACCATTTTATAAGCCCAAAAATAAATAAAGGTTGTTACACAAGGATAATTACTATATAACATTACATCAGCAACCTTAAGAAAATTAATTTTAGATAGACTATAATAAAAGAAAGTAATTAGAAAATATTAAGCAGTCTCCTTAAATTAAGTACGTGGGTATACGATTACTTTTGTTTAAAATATGATGGATTGATTGCTTGTAGTATTTTACTCAAAAAAACTTTTCTTTGATTGCGAGGTACTCTTTTTTTATCTACAGGAGGAAAAAAATATTTTTGTTTCCTTATGAAAGCAAATGAAATCGAGTATAAACATGCTTTCAATAGAAGAGATTAAATATGCATTGGATATGCAAATGTTGCTGTCAAAGGCCTAGGTTTCATCTTTTTTAATGCAATATTTTGTGTAAAGAGATTGATAAATAACCACAAATGATGAAAGGGGATAATACATGTGGAAAAATTCTCTATTTTTCACTCGGAATTGTCATGATACTAATAATTTTTCAGATCACAATGGCGTAAATTAGTACTCCCGGAGAATAGTGGAATGAAACGTAAAGTGATCAAAAGACGAAGAATTCAGATATGTCACCCTTAAGATAATTATCATAGAGGCTATAAAATAAACTATTAAGGGACTTGTTGGTTAGGTTGGATAAAGCAATGAATAGCTTACTATAAGTCAATTACTGTTTTATTGCCGAGAGAACTGACTTACATACATAAGGTTTTATTGCATGAAATCAATGAACATGCTTCTTTGTTACAATTCATCATTTGTCAAGCACGTGTAGGTTGCACTAGTTAATACGTCTACTGTTCTGCTTACTTGTTACGCTCTAAATATACGTCTTTAGCTTCTCCAACATTACGCTTCTTAAGACGTACTGTTTATCTTTATCTCTTTTGATAGGTGAAAACTTTGGGAAGAGTTTCTCTCTTCCTGTGTGTATGTATATATATATATATATATATATATATATATATATATGTATGTGTGTGTGTGTGTGTGTGTGTGTGCTTATGCACCTCTTTATTTTGTACCGCATCATATCTGCGCAGTAATCTGCGAAAAATACCCAAAATATGTAAATTCGGAATTAATTTACACAAATTTCTGTTAACACAAAGAAAACTCAAGATTTTATACAGAGTTTTTGAAGAGAATCTATTTAATAATACGACTATTATTCTTATAAGGCATTAACTTTATAGCCAAAAGTGCGCATTTTATAGTTATGTACTGGTTTATATATTAAATATTCCCGTTTCTTATAAAAAAAGGTCTTATGCGAATAATGAAGCTTTTTTAACATATATAAAGGAAAGATTCCACATTAAATCCATTTTAATCCCTGAATACATGAGCAAATTTCTGTTTCCTCACTAACACTCTTACTAATGGATTGAAAATAGAGTAAGAACTAACCTGAACACCCGGATGCAATGGATAAGATGAACATGAAAAATGAAGCAAAAGATCTGTTATTAGTAATCACATTTGACAGAATTGGGTTTCCACCAGCAACCTAGATTTACAGAAAAGAAACGAACAAGATAAGTCATCTGATAAATGAAACGATTTTTATTTTCCTTACTAAAATAGAAATTAAACGAATATAAGTAACTGTGAACTTATTTCATTCACTGAGCTATGTACTCTATTTTTTTTCTTTGATACAGATATTTCTTTTTTTTTGTGTGTGTGTTTTCTGCTGGCTTTATGTTTTATCTTTACAAAATCTTGAAACCGGATCCAAAATGAACCATTTGATGTAAAGAAAATATTATATGATATTTCCATATCACATTTTCTCTCTTAACTACTTTTACCATGCTTTAAAATGAAAAATGTATCAATGTATTTTTTTTATTGGATGGTAAATTATAAGCAACAACGAATTGCCCATAAATGCTTAAAATATTGCGGCATTAGATTACCAGGCTATTTTTAAATTCAGGATATATGTTTAGAGATTAGTGTTATTTTTTTTTATCTGGAGAACGTTTACATTACACATTTGTTAATCGATGTAATAATTAAAATACAACAGGGTAAAAAGAAACTGCTCACACTGTACCATGGAAGCTGAGGTTCATTTTCAGGGATATTCTCATTAAATGTTCTCCAACCATACCAATTTTTTCCAACCATACCAATAGAATCAGTTGTTGACCTCGTGCAATGTTGATGATTTTAGAAAGCTTTTACGCACAATACGCATTTATGAAAATGTGTGCAACCAACTAGTTATCACTAATATCTTTAAGTAATCGGTAATGGTTCTGATTAACGCTATTCATTGGTTTCAGAGCCATCAGTTTTGTGTCTCAGTGTGTTAGCATGGGGATTTTAATGTTTAGCTTTAAAGTGTCAGCCTTGGTCAGTTTAACTCTCAAACTGCGAAACATGACCATGCAGCTCCAAAATCTAACTAATAAACAATTATTTGAAATTTATTACATGTGACTGATTTCTAATACATAGATAATGCTGTTATGTGAAGAGTTTAAATAAAAAAAAATATATAAATTTGTAAAATACCGAGGACACTAAGCTTAATACTATATTCGACGGATATACTTAAATACAAATCGCAAAATACTTGTATAAAACAGTAAAAATTATAATAGCAAATTTAAATTTCCATGAAGATGTGAAAGTATTTCATGTTGGCTAAGTATTAGAGAAAGTTAAAAAATTTAAATACTTTTGCTTATAAATGATTTATGACCTATAATCATTAGCGACATGCTTTTAGCATTCATGTAAATATTATCTATTTTAGGTGTTTTAAAATATTGATAATAGATAAGGAATTTCGAAAGCTTCTAAATAATTGAGGAATGAGAAAATGTAAGAGTAAAGTTATGAAATTAAAACATAATTAATATAAGTGCTTATATATGCGCAAGGGAGGAGCAGCTACGATTTAAAGAAAATTTATGTAATATCAGATGATGTAACATGCTAAATATGATATAATGGAAGTTTCAGCAATAAAATTAATCTTAGTTAAAATTTAAAAGCTTCCATATTACTAAATTAGCTCATGGGATATAATGGCAATAACAATCAATGTAAATGCTGTTAAACGCTTAAATCTGATACAAAGCCAGCTTGAAAGAAAAAATATATATATATATGAATTAAAATTTTATTATTTACCATTTTCAGAAAAGTTGATCTGACATATTTTATGCTACATTTATCCATGTATTAAATTAATAATATCTCGCTTTTTAAAATAAAAATCAACCTTCAAACATAATAATATATATATCCCTTCCTCGTAAATCTTATTGTACGTAAACATAGTTATAAACACAAAAACCTTCAATAAATATTTCCTTCCCATACTAAAGACAATTTACAGCAGGGATTTCTTGAAATTCAGTTATTCACTTTTTTACGCAAAAGAATGAGTTTATTAAAATATTCAACTTAATTTGCATAAAATGTTAATCATGATGAAATTACTATTTTTTACTCTAGATCCTTCACTTCTTGTACTTCAGTAATTTATTTCTAGACGATGTCAGAAAGGAGTTACTTAATTCCTTGAAACCAAGTCTAACAATATTTCATGCATTAGCATTATTTATTTCTACACTTAACTATCATTCTACAGTTTATTTTTTTCTAGTAAAATAAGATCTTCAATACTGTGCGAGTAATGAAATTGGATAAGCAACATTCTTTATGATCTCCAAATCCTAGAACGTGCTGGAGTTTCTTTTGAACTGTAGCCAAGACCATAATGAATCGTCTCATTAATTTTCAAGCTTAAGTGAGCAGAAGTAATTTCACGGATCTAGTGTCTCTTTGCGCAATTATATCTCATTTTTAACACCTTATGCCGCTTGGAACTTATCTGGATGTGTTAAGGATTTCATTTGGGTTAAATTATTTTTGGGATTTGTTTAATCCTCTAAATAAAAGGCTGCGCTTCAAGGATTCTTGTTAATCGAGCGTGAAAAGATCATCGAAACTTTAGGTTGATTTCCTGTTTATTGTTATCGAGTTTTTCCCCCCGATAAACCAAAACTTTCATCTTAGTATAATTAAGACTTTTTTTTGCTTCATTCGATTGTTAAATACGTTTAACGGTGCAAAATAATCACAACATAAAAGTTACTATGTGCTACAAAATGTCAAAATCTGGTATTTATTATTTAGATGTCGAAAACTAAATATTTTTAGAAGAAATTGTATGAAAAGCACCTAGGTGCTCATTTCCAGAGGCTTTGGACCAAAATTTCAAGCTTACTGTACGAGTATTATTTTATCAGCATTACACAACCGAGAAGCATAGGCCATAGGACCATGTAATAAACTGTGTTACCTAGGCCGTTGCCTCCGAGAAGCATTCTTGAGGTGACAAAATTTAAATGTAACGCTTCTTAATTTTTACTGGTGGCTCACAAATCTAGCCAATAGCAGGAAAAAATAAGCATCCACCATGATACACCGCTACAAAATGTCAAAATCAAGTACATATTATTCAGACGTCGAAAAATAAATATTTTTGGAAGAATTTGTATGAAAAATACCTAAGTACACATTTCCAGAGGCTGTGGACCAACATTTCAAGTTTACTGTACGAGTATTAGTTTATCAGCATTGCACAACCGAGAAGCAGTCTTGAGGTGACAAAATTTAAAGGTAAAGCTTCTTAATTTTTACTGGTGGCTGACAAATCTAGCCAATAGCATGAAAAAATAAGCATCTCCCATGATAAACCGCTACAAAATGTCAAAATCTAGTACATATTATTTAGACGTCGATAAAAATTTTTTAGGAGAATTTGCATGAAAAATACCTAGGATACACATTTCCCGAGTCTGTGGACCAAAATTTCATGTTTATTGTACGAGTATTAGTTTATCAGAATACGCAACCGAAAAGCAGTCTTGAGGTGACAAAATTTAAAGGTAACGCTTCTTAATTTTTACTAGTGGCTGACAAATCTAGCCAATAGCAGGAAAAAATAAGCATCTTCAATAATACACCGTTAAAAGATTTTTAGATTCAAAAGTAGTAAAACGGTAGGAAACATACAATAGAAAAGTAGTCTTTTCCTCAGTATCAAGTCTGTTGTCTCCACCAGGATGAGGAGCTCACAATCAGGATGAACCTAATCAGAACCGATGGATACATTCGAGAAGGGTTTTCCTAAGGGTTTTCATTTTCCTTTGAATGAGGGCACACTTCTAATATGTATTTCACTCCCTATAACCATCTATCTGATATCAATATTTCGAGCCACAAAATGTGAAAGGTCCTTTATATTATAGACTTGACTGACTACAATTTGTCTGAATACTGATAAAATTTACAGGAATTATTATTTTGGAATTTTGTTATCTTAATACTAAAATTACAAACACACATAGCTATGTACCAACGCCAGTGGTACATAGCTTATTAAATAAACTGCGTACCACTGGCGCTGAAGCATATTCCCATGTTTTCTGGCTACACGAGAAAGGTACATATTTAATTATTTATTCCCAACATCTTGCATAATGGAAAGTACATAGCACAGTCATAGGCTATTCTATGCGTATCATCTTAGAGTTAACATGAGGATGTTCCTTTAACAATATTATTTTCAATTTATCACTGGCTGCTTTATTTCTTTGAAGGCATTTGAAGTTATATGGGAAAAATTACAGAAGTATGTTTTTATGTACAGTAAATAGTTCATTCGTTTAGATTTTTTTCGATCTGAGTGATAAGTTCATTTATCGTATGGATAAAAATAACTTTGAACGTAAAAAATTACCGATTCATTTCGCATGAAAATTTATACACATAGTAGTAAACATAATAATGCATTTTGGAGAAAAGAATGAAATTTAAAACTCCATCATTTTTCGAATAAATAATCTTTCATATTAACCGTAAAAAATCATAATCTGTCCAAAAAGAATAATTCCTAAAACAATAAAATCAATTTATGCACGCAGAAAAAACTTCAATAAAATTATTTGTCTTAAAATTAAAAAAAATATAGTGCTTACAACCATTTCAATAAAATTACTCGTGTTATAATCAGAAAAAAATAATGTTTACAATCTGCAGTACAGCGGAAAAACTAACTAGTACGTACAATGGAAAACAGGTACAAAATGTTCTTTTATAAGATATACTTTAATTCTTTAGAGTATATATTCTTCTTCTATTCATACGTATTTATTCCTGGCAAAAAACCCATTGCATTTCTGTGTTGTGGATTAGTGTTGTAGAATAAACCTGGAATTTTCCAAAACTAAAACTTAAATATAAACGTAAAAGGTTTAATCTATTTGTTGATTTTTTTCTTCCTGAAAGTAGATTGTTTGTTTTCCTCATAATAAACTGTTTAAGAATTTTATGAAAAAGAAAAAAAAATTTCTACTATAGTTAGACTACATATTTGTTTGAAATAATTCATAACAATGTAATTATGTGTTCAAGATGATTAAAAAGAGTTGCAAAATAAATTCTAGAGTTTTATAAAATTGAAATATTTTTTTCTAAATACGAGGCTAAAGTTAAACTGAAGGAAATAAAGATTAAAAATGATATTCATGACTCCATTTCGACAGACTATTTTCCAGCAAATTTAACAAACAACTCTACACAGAAATATTATGTACTTCTGCCCAACGTCTTGACAGTTTTTTTTCCTGATTACCACAGACTTAATTCTTAGAAAAAAATTATCAGTGGATTTGCTAAACACTGGTTAGAGTAATAAAAAAATTAACCATTAAAAAAGCATAATCCACCCTAAGATATCCGGTTTCTAATGAATGGTCGCCACGATCGCACCCTGACGAAGGACGTCATGAAGATACCCTATTCGTTACGTAAAAAAATAAAATAAAGAAGTCAACAATTAAAGAGATGTTATTTGCAAGTTCAACGAAATTGCTTTATAGCTTTTCGTTAATATAGCTAACTAAACTCACATTTCTTTATTGTATTGACCACTAGTGATATTTCTGTCCCCTTTTGAAAAGTTTGTTTCTATAGCTTTTCTAATTAAGCAGTATGTATAATTTTTTTTTTCCCTCAAGGAGATTCAGATGTGTCATGATACCATAATTTTATATAATTAAAGAAAAAAATTGACAGATTTTGCATAAAATTTCAGATACAATTTCGACACCATGCTTTTTTCTTATTTATTGTAAACTATATCTATTTAATAGGTAAAGTGATAGCCGAATAGAAGAAACAACTGAGAAAACTATATGGGAGATATGCATAACCTGGTTATCTACTTGATGGTTTCTGTGCAATGTGTCCTTTTGTTACTTCTGTAATATATACTAGCTGAGTGGCAACCCGATGTGTTGCTTTTTTTTGATTTAAAAAGAAATGGCTTTATATCTTAAAGATTAAAAACTGTTTATTCCCTTTTAAAAATATATTAGATTTTTAAAAAAAATAATTATTTAAAATTTCCTTTTTCAAATTTTGCATTTTAAACAAAAAAGCTCATGCAATTGCAAAAAAATTCTAAAGGCTTTAACTTCTCCTTTCCTAAAACTAAAATTATTTCTGGTACTTCAAATTCATTTCAATTATGTTCTTGTGGATTTCGATTATGTTCTTCTAATATGTTCTTGCACCCGACGGCGGATGGTTTAGAACCCGGGACCTTAGGATTAGACGTCAGGAGCGATACCTCTGAGCCACCGCTACTTCGGTGAACGGAACTTTGAGAAACCGAAAGGAGCTGGCCCACCCGGAATGTCAACTTTTTCTGCTGTCCTCTTCTATTGAGTTCGGCAGTTTTAATTGAATACTTTTAAAAGTTTAAATTTTTGAAAGTTGAGGATAGCATCAGTGCACGCGTCTCGGCCGTCCGCGTATATCGGTACCAGTCGCGATATCCTGCTATGCTCGGTTCGCGAGATTAGCCCGTCCCCGTGTCTGCTAACTAACAAACTAACATTTGTTTACCTTCAGATGTTAATAGTAAGATGTTTTCCTATATGTTCGAAAACATTTAGGAAAATACTTTAATAACGTAATGGAATAAAGCATACTTAGAAAATGTAATTTAACTACAGAACTCGCTTATCATTCCCTTTAGCTGTTATTCGGGAAAATACCACACAACTTATGAATATCGTATTTCAAAATAACCCTAGAGTGTTATAATTACGTTATATTTGCTGTGTACTACCAAACTAATACATATATATATTAGTTTTTAGAGTAGTCCTGTTAATCCAAAATTTAAAATAGATAGCCCGTTGCTTTTAAGACGAAAAACGACAGTTAAAATTGATAAATTAGTATAATTTTTTATGCTTTATTATGAAAGTTTAGAAAGAAAAGGATACTTTCTATCAGTAGAAAACAAATTCTAATTGAAAAGTCTTTCTTAATTTGAAAAAATCTCTTCATAAAAAAAATATCTTGTGCAGCAGTTATTCCTTTCCTTCTACTACGTTAGTTTTTGTGTTCGACAAAACTGGAAACAATATTGAAAATCTTTCTCAACAAAAGTCATGGTGAAATTTCAAGCATGCTTACCACACCTTCCATAAAACACATCACGAGTATCTTGAACTCTATTCTATAATGCATTTTAGGTCAATGACAAAAGGTGTGTTGCATGCGGAAGACAGAAAGGGCGGATAGTTCTTGCGGTAATTTCAAAACCTTAAGATTGTTCAGCAAAAAAGGCATTATCTGCAGTAACCTAACGTGACGCCCTTTGACCTAGAAATACTTCCACGCATATAGTGTCGTTCATGCTAATATCTATTGTTTGGTCGAAAACAGGAAAAAAAAGGAATTTTTGTAGACGACTAATCAATACACTGCTTAAAATTTTCAGTATTATCATTATTAAATTTCGTAGAAAAAATAACACCTAGGTTTTAGATAAGCTGTTTTTATAGGCAAAAATTAACGTTGATTTCAATAATTATATTATTCAAACCTTGATTACATACGTACATTTGCACATAATTGAATAATATATGATTAGTGTAACTAAGTATAAAATTAAAGCAAAATGACCGGATAAACTATCCTTAATGAAAGGTAAAGTACATTAGTAATGTCTTTAAATAAAATTAGTATCAGTTTAACATTAGAATTAAAATGGATTTTGATTACGTTTCAAGAACATTACAATAATTCCCGGATTACGATGAAATAGAACTTGATGATATAAGGTTATCTCATCCATAAAATGTGGATTTTCTTTCTACATTGAATAAAATTTATTTTGTAAATAAATAAATATATATATATATATATATATATATATATATATATATATATATATATATATATATATATATATAAATGTTAAAAATACATAATGAAGGAAGTAATAAAAAAATGCAATAAAATAAGGTATCAAATAATAATAAATGTATAGTATATGTAACTTCCCTACGGAAATTTTACTAAAAGCTTTTGTTGAAAAATGTTATTTAACATTTTAATTAACCAAAAAACAAACTGAAGTCTTCATTTTGTATCATTATTTATTCTGAGTTTTGCAAGTCGCATATATAAAATAGTTCCAGTTCCTTTTCAGCTACTGTTTTGATTTATATGTTATATTGGTAAGTTTGGTGAAGTGAAATGTATGTATTGAAATAGAAGGGACGAATTTTATTCTTGTATAAGAAAAGTATGTTCTTACAGCATCCATTATATTGAACTTTCTTCTAAATGTTGGTTGGTAAAAGCTAGTAGTTCCTTTTCGTTTTTCTTACATTAAACTTTTCCAGAAAAATAAATCAGGAAAACGCTACACATCTATTACCAAAAGAAGTGAAAAAAAATAATGCTTTCAGTTGAGGCTTTTTATTTGAGGTAAACACTCTAGAAGCCTTTAAGAAGTAGATTAAAACTTACCTCATTTATTAACGTGAAAGAAAAAATGAACTTCTCAATACATTTATACTGTTGAAGTACGATACATTTCTCCCTACCAATTAAAATACTTCTCTAAGACAGGACGTTTTATAAAAAATAATAGAATTTTCCTTCACAAATGCATAGCTATGTTTTTTACATCAGTTCTTACATTTTGAAGATAATTAAAATCAATATTTTGATGAGATACAAAATTAATGCTCCAAAATATACACCCAGAGGCCAAAAGTATGGAAAAAAATGCGGAAAAAAGTTTCATAAAGCTTTATTAATGCTCGCCTCTGTTTTTCAATTCATAATGAGACTCTGTAAAATAAGAAAAAAATAATTTCATTTTGTACGTTTATTTCAAAAGAAGGGGAAAAAATCATTTTTCTTTCTTGAAACTGGATAATTAACTTATCTGTAAAAACTTCACTATTGAACATTGTTAACGTCTGGATTATGATTAATGATAATTTTTATTATAATTTTTTTAAATTTAACTAATCAGTAAATCCATTAGTAAAATTAGATATTACTAATTTCTGTCTTCTCAAATACGTAAGTCGTATTCATCTCCCTTTGAAAATTGAGCGGTAATCCCTTTGTTCGAGGACGTCTAGCAGTAGAAGATACTTATATTCTGGAGAGAGTGTTCAAGTAAAATATATTTTAATGTGGGTACTTTCGTATTTCAAAAGTGTTTGATTACATGACTAACATTTAAAAACACTACAGTTACTAAAAATACAACAGTACAAAAAGGTTACAAAACAAGCAAAAAACAACCACATCACACTTTCGAACTTCATTTTATACAATCACTTGGTCGACCATTCACTTCATTTCACGACAACATACGTTTTTGCATATGGAGCTCGGTTACCATTCACTTCTGTTCGCGACACCGTAAGACTTTTTCTTTCATTTTTTAGAATGGACTTGCAGATTTGGGAGAAAATAGCTACTTATTACATAAGATACAGTAGTCAAATTTTCTTCGTCTCAAAACGTACATGAATTATATTCCTTTTTAAGCAAAGATGGGAAGACTGCCGTTCTCCCTGTGTGGTGCGGTCAAGGTACGAGTATAAACCTTAAATTGGGTTTTCTTATTAAAGAAAAAACTTCTTACTCGCATTTCAGATGTATAATACTCATTTCATTTAACTTTATCAGACGCAATTCAGATGTAATAATCTATATTTTCAACTTTCATTTCCTCCCCCCCCCCAACTCAAAAAAAAAATCAACACAATTTTACACAGCTTTCCCATGGAAGTCAAAAACATATTTTTTAACCAATCAAACAATGCAATTAATTCACCCCAAAATAAATAGAAAATACTTAGTAAATCATTTCTTTTCACCTGATCACGAGATTTTCAGTAACACGTGGAATAAGAGGCTTACTGCGTATAATTATTCTGAACATAAATACAATTTTAGGTACTGTTTAGTGCCTAAAAAGAGATTTCAGAATTTTCCTATTGAAAATCAGAGCATTATAAATAGTGACTAAACAAGAAATTATTGCAAAAACAAATTATACCTTTACGATAACCTTGCTAATTTCAATAAATATGTTTAGTTCATAAATTTAATATAAATTAATATGATTAATATTTTTGAAAAAATAATAAATGTAGTAGCAGTACACTTCATTATTATCAGTTTGATTAAAAATTAATGAGGATTTATTCGTTATTATGAATTCTGATGAAAAATAAAAACTACGTAATTTTAATTATATATTTATTTTTTACTAATTTCAATTCTTTGAACATAAATTTTAATTTTTTTTCCTAGTATACGATTAAAATTATATTTGATTTTATTAAATAAAATCAAAACTAAGACTTATTAATTTTTAATAAATAATAAATATTGAATATTTTAATAACTTTATACGCTGATTATATTAATAACTCTATTATAGTTAATATTAATAAATACAATTATTAATCTTAATTTAAATTGAAACTGATTTTATCAGTCAAAGGAGTTTAAAAGATTTTAAGTAATAAAATTCTATTCGGAATATATTGTTCCAAACCCTTTAATACATTTTTTAGCTCAATGGGAATCCCTTACGGGTATTATACCTTCTTCATTCTTTTATTATGTAGACAAACTTTATCTCTTCCGAATATTCATTATTAAAGGAATTATCCATCACGAAAGCGAGAAGACCAATTTATTAGTTACACACAAGTCGTAGTTACACAGTCGTCGATCACAGGAACTACAGATTCTGTCTTATTTCTAGCTATTCGTCTGTGGCTAATGGACATGCAGTTATCCTGAAAGATCGTTTTGTTACCTGACCAATCGAAGTCACCTTCTGCTCTCCACGCTTTATTTATATTCATTTCTTCGCCGTGGCTCACGAGGGTAATAAGCCAATTAAAAGACAGAATAGTAATTCTTAGGGTAGAAAAGAAATGAAACAAGTAGACAACAAAAGTAGAATTAGACTGTAAAAAGAAACTGATATAAAATTATAATGACACTAAATAAGTCTAAAAAATATTGACAGTATTGACAGTTATCGGGAAAAGTAATGAGTAATTTATAATGAGTAATGAGGAATTCACGTGTTAATGAAGGATCGAAAATATATTTTGAGTGAAGTTTCTATATAAACTAATCTGCATCTCTGATTCCAATTTCCGTGTTTGAAATTTAAAATAAATTTGATGCTGATGTATGGAAATTTTCAATATTTTTGAGTTATCTAGAATTTTTTTTCTTTTTTCAATGCAGAAGGTACTTTAATCTGAAGACATTGACCCATTCACACTACGAATTCATTGGTTACTTTATTATAGGAACATCACAAAGGTAATCCAACAGTAATCCCTAGAACAGCATGGGAATGTCCATGCCTTATCTTAGATTCAAACCTGAACCCACACCGGGGAAGGCTGAGAAGTTAACCACTATATAATGTGGGTGTTATCTGAAAAAAATATATGCTCCTTGTAATAAAGCAATCCTATTTGGTAATTTAGACACATTAACGCTTAATGAAAGCGGGAAATCTAATTTTTTACTGAAGGAGTTTTATTTATCAATACAAATAACAAAACCAGCCGAAACTCATCTTCCCCAATGCTATAATTTTTGAAAGCTATCTTCTTCTCAAGCTCGATTCTTAGACATAATTTTTTCTTTAATAAAGGCTCGGTAAATATTTTTTCATACACTTTTGACATCTTCTAAGTTATTAAGAAAGTACACGCTAAACACGTTTCCCATTAATATTTTTAAAGCCGCAAAAAAATGTTTAAATTTTGTTGCTCTCCAGTCGTGTTGTTTTCAGAGAAGCATGTAAATTTTAATAGCTGTAATAAGCTCTTTAATAAGATGGCAAGATAAATGTTGAAAACTGTGACAGCTTAAATCTTTTTCATTTAATAAATGTTGACAGCTCAAATCTCATTAGGTTCGGTGTTCTAAGTTTTTCTACGGTCTGTTAAGAACTACATGATGTTTTAAGCATTGTTTGCTTTATCTCTCTCTTTATATATATATATATATATATATATATATATATATATATATATATACAAACACATTACTATGAAACGAAGTTGTCGAACCGATTTGTCTTTTTCTTGTAAATTAAAATAAAGGGAAGAAGTTGGTAGAAAGTTGGAAGAGGCACAGAAAAAAAATACTGTTATAGCTAATTAAATGTTATTTGCGTAGCTATCTCTATATTTTTCATACAGTAGGATCTATGATAACAATGGGAATGAAATAATTCTTTTCTAATTAATTTTGTGTATTGCAACCTAAGTATTGTGGTTTTGGTTCATGAAAGTTGTTTGGGATCTATGAATAAATCCAAAATCTGATGTATTTCGGTTTTATTACTCCTAAAATTATGAGCTTTTAAAAGTTCTGTGAGTCTTCTCGTAAAGTAAATAATTGATATAACTTTTCAATTAAAATATATTTTGCCACCAAAAATCAATTCCTTATTTAGTAAGACTTTTTATAGATCAATATTATATAAGAATGTGAATATAATACGACACAGAATTTAACATCCTTATTTTAAAGTTCTAATGGAATATGTAACTTCATTCACTAATTCTATCAAAATTCAGTTTTAAACTAAAACAACGGATAACATTCTAAACAATTTCATATTATTTCAGTTTAATACTGAAACAAAATTTGAAATTTTAGTTGTATGAAAATTATATACCAATCATTGCCAGTATTCCTTTAACAGCAAATAACCGAAAATAATTCGCAAACTGCCAATTTTTCTCTTAATGTTTGCTTATTGCATTCTTAATATAAATAATGATTTTAATGAATAGGACGACTTAAAGTACCAGCGTCAAAATATTTTATTTGCACAAGTAAAATAACACGCAGAGTTCGGATATTCAAATTTAAAGTTCTCTTGGTGTAAAATTTGCATTACCCATTCTATACTGCGATGTGTTAATAATTGATGATTGATTTATTGGAGATGTTTTGACCGTTTTTTTAGATCATTTGAAACTGTGGTCTCCTTTTAACTTTTAAATATGTTTGGAGTTTTTTTAAGTTTACTTGATATTCAGCGAAATATTTTGAGACAAAATAAACTTCAAAATTTTATAAAATTTTCTCAAATTAGAATACTTGTTAATATAAAAATATTTACATGATTCGTCTTCGGAGGCTCTTTAATGATCATTGTATAACAAGATGATTTCTGTTTTACGTATACACATAAATAGTAGTTGTTAGGACTTTGATATATATTATATATATATATATATATATATATATATATATATATATAGTAATTATGCGAAAAATAAAATGAGCTACATAATGGCTCGTATATAGTATATATAAATATAGGCACATTTATGCAGCCCCTTTTATTTTTGAGTAATTAGAAATTATTTATATATTAAAACAATTTAATACGAGATTCGTGGGGAGGGAGGGAGGGCTATTCCCTTATACAGCTCTCAAATGGTGCCCCGTCATAAAATTCTTAGAGATAATATTCTCAGGGATAAGATTCACCAGACGTAAATTCCTAATTATTAATAAAAGTTTATTATTTTTTAAAATTTTTGATATATTCTTAAAGAACGTATGTTATTTTTAATTTCTTATATGCTGAATGACTTTGATACAAATTTTTTAATGATCCTTATTTCTGCCCCTATGCACTCAACAGAGTAGATTTTTCACGCTCGCTATTATATTATTTTTTGATAACAGTTTGTTGATTGACAGTCATAGTTACGTTTTTTTAACCACTTTCGAGCCCTTTACCTTTGTAAACCAGACAACTGCATTATGTGTCCATCGATATCTCAAAAACTCTTTGAATATGGAACGTTTCCATCACAGCTATAGGTCTGGTTTATCCATTAACACCCAACTTAATTTAAAGTATAAAAATAAGTAAAATTCTTTTAAATTATGTTTAAGACACCAATATTAAGCTAACCTATGGAAATATTTCCAATCCCATCGTTATAGCTAGAGAAAATAAGTGTCCTATATATAGGACGCTGGGCGTTTGTATAAGTTTAGGATAAATATGGTTTTCCTGTGTGACTTTCATAAGTGTGCCAACATGCTTTATTCTGTTTAGCATGCTTGGCATTTTAATGATTTATTTAATATATATTTAAAATAAAGTAAGAAAAAATACTTATATTATTCAAACAAAAATATTTAATTAGGACAATTTACAAGTCTTTTTTTCATATAGTTATGAATGATCGTTGGGAACACAATTTATGCAAAGTGTTACATTGCGTTTTGAGCAAAATGTAAGAGACTTTCCCAGACAATTCTTGAATTAACATCTTCTTTGTTTATCTCTTTTGAGAATTATTTGGTTTTTCCCATCGAATTTCACAGCGTTCATTGCTTAATCTTTGATCTTTGTGTTAACATTGGTCTTCGGAAACTTTTTCTTGTGGTGTTTCCTATTTTGAGATATTCAATCGCCTGTATCGCCTTATATCTTTCACGCTTTTGTTCTCATTGTTAACCATATCGTAAACGATGCATGTGTTTTCAATTAGCATATAAATTATACGTGGGAAAATCGCCCAATACCATTTTTTACCACATTTTCGTATATATATATATATATATATATATATATATATATTAGAATACTTTATTTTATACAGCAGCCCTCCAGTATAGCATAACAACAGGCTTTGCCTAATAAAGGTTCTAGACACGTAATACATAAACCTATTCTATCACGTTTATGACTTCGATCATCCCTTTCTTGAAGTAGTAACACTTTTTTTACTGCACAAGTTTCAAAGGTACCGGTATAAAAGTGTTCAGAAAATCTTTTAAAACTTTAAAATCTTTTCAATATTTCAAATTTTAAAATTTTACTTTGGGCTTCTTATTTAATATTTATTGGTCACCAGTTTTGAAATTTAATTTTACATGCATTCACTTATTATCTGAGAAGAAATAATTCTTTCGTCATTTTTTTTACAATTTTAAACTTTACACATTTAAAAAGTAATACTCTCTTAACGACATTCTGTCGGAATTGGGATACCATATTGTGTTTCTTTAACTCGTACTCGCAATCGTACTAACAATACTTTTCCGGCTATGGGAAGTAATCTCACAACTTCTTCGAAAATTATCTCACATTTTTCTCTGTTCTTTTTGAGACCTACAAGGTGCGACAGAATGGACTCCCTCATTTCAGAGGGTAATAAAAATAAACGAAACAATTTATAGGGAAAAATATGTTTTCGAAAAGTACTAACAATCTAGTGTTTTTTCCAAACTAGGTTTAGAAAATAACATCACTCAGGTGGCGCTCGTTACTTTCGATGCACTGCCGACGCCGTTCACTAAAGTTTTCCAACACTCTGTTGGTGATTTCTGGGAGAATGGTGGTAACTTTCTCACGAATAGCGGACTTACGGACTCGTTGCACATTTTCAGGTGTTCTAATTTTCCAAGGATGACCACTTGGTTTCCTTAGTAATACAGACTCACTTGATCTCACGTTTTAAACTCATCACATAACTGTTTTGCCATCAGGAATGGTATCATTTGCATAGACCCCGAAGAGCGTTTGAATGCCCTCTGTGTCGCGGTTACAGAATAGTTGATTTTAAAGAACGCCTCGATAACGAAACCGCGATGTTCACCGGACCAACTCATGGTGCCTACTGACAACTAGAAAATTTGCCCGAACTGTTGCCACCTCCCGCACCACGCTAAATCTACCATTCCCTTAAAAGTGACCTTCAGATATGTGGCAGTCCATTCTGCCGCACCCTGTATAATATATTTGATGTTTTTCTTACATATGATCTTTTTCATTAAAATTTTACCAGCAATTATTTGTTATTCTCCAGATTTATTTATCGTATACTTTAAATTTGGTCCTTTATTATTCTTTTTAACGATCAGACATAACGATCATCCGATAAATCCACTGCCTAAAACTAGTCTTCAAACTTTAAGGTTGGCACTCAAATGACTGAACTATTTCGGATATGTGAGGAACTGATTTTTTCACTACGTTCTGTACCAGCTACATACTGTGAACAATTTGCTCTTAATTTTCTTACATTATAAAGACCAATGTTCAAACTTTATTTTTATAACTCGCCGTTTGACGAGTAACGCATAAAATATGTATAGTAAACAAAAAGCTTTAAAAAACTTTATCTGAAAGTCAAATCGTGTTTGTTATCCAATTTTTAAGCTTTTGAATTCTCCTGAAGGCTTACTTTTAAAGTAATCCTAATTTATAAAATGCCGACGCCATTTACACAGAGTAAATAGGGATGAGAGGTGCACCATGTTTCCTACATCATGGTCGTTAAAAAGGTAATCACCGTAGCTTAATAATTTTCACTGTTTCGGAGCATAAACGATAGCAATTTACCGTAAAAGTCGCGATTTCGTCTGAAACAAAGTGGTGATAAATGCTAGTACTAGACTTCCGAAATCATTTTAGTAGGAAACATTAATTTCCGATCCTGGACGAGTTTTGCGGTATCTTTAGCTTACATTTGTTTAGATACGGATGCGTGTCTAAATACGCCATTCAACCGTTTGTTGCTAAAAAGTTAAGAAAACATCAATAGATCTTTTAAATTAGATACTTTCATGCAGATTTATAAAACGTACTTCAGTGTGAATCATATGCGTATTTAATACTACCTTAATATACTGGCTTTAACCAACTTCCCATAAAAATGCATCTTACTGATAAAAGTAAACACACTTCAGGTTATACATTTGATTAAAAATTTATACAACTTGTAGATTTTTCAGTAGTTTAGTTCGTATTAGTTATTGTTATGGTTTAATTCGGCTTGTAGTAATTTCATTAGTAGAAGTCGAATTAATTGAAAATATAAATGAAATTTGCATTTACTGCATATAGTATTTGCGCCATAAAATGAATGGCTGTAGCCTGATTAATAATTTATATAAATTAACAATGGGAAATACACGCTTCAAGAACAGTAATATTTTAACATTATATCACAGTAAAAATCCGACAAAAACCTTCCTTTTCGATATCTAAACTCCAAAACCTCTCAACTGAAAAATTACAAATTTTACATGAGGGCCAAATAACATTTTAACAAATAAGTCACAAATGTAGATAAGATGTTCATTAAAATGCATTTAGAATGCACTTAACACTATTTATTGAGTTTTAGTATGAATCAAGATGGTAGTAGCTATGGGTTATCGTATTCCCACATAAAATGAAAACCGCAAAAAATAATTGTTGGGAGGCTTTGGAGATTGGGTACCGTTTTGTATTCAGGAATAATATATTTATAGAACAGCAAAAGTAAATTCTCCAAACCGTTATTCATGCTCTTTTTTTTACATAAATATTTCGAAAATACAAAGAAACTTCTCTGCTGGCCACCATCTAAAAGGCCATATTTTGTTCATAAACGATTCAAGACTCCATAGAACCAATGTTATGGAAGAAATCCCTTTTTTACCACCACACCTCAAAATTTTTCGGTTTATTTCGGACCACCAGTTTATTTCGGAACCTTGACTGTCCGAAAAAGAGAAGTTTCATTTTATATGGATCACGTATTTTACAAAATCATGTTGTATAGAAATACTTTAATCATGTTTCTGAATTTTCGTTTCAATAAAAAGTAGTTACTATAAATTTAAGAACCGAAATAAAAAAATTCTGGTAGTCTCCTCTAACGAAACTACCGCGGGTTATTAACGTAAGATTACTTATCGTTTGCTAGACTGTTTTTTTTTTTTGACGCAGGTTGGTACTTTTATGTTTAACTATTTACTGCTACTGGATTTGGCGCGCTGCCAAAATTATAACTCTCTACGCAGGACAATTTTTTTCTCTCCGTAGGGCCGTTATTGAGGAACGTAATCCTATGTTAAAACTTATTTGTTACTAAAAATTTAGCCATTAAAAATATTCTGACACAATCCTGGTAAGGATAAATAAATAATAAATATGGTATGAAACATTCAAACTTTCTCAACACATTCAAAAAGACTTCAAGAAAATCAACTAAACTTATAAATACTATTTCCAAAGTAAACTATATACTTTTACCTTGGGCATATCTATAAATAAAAGAATGTTCTGACGAAAAAATTCAAGAGGAGATCAAAAATGAGTTTTGGCAGTTGTACAATGTTTTTATTTAATTTACAGAGCTGATTTAGAAATCATTCACAAAACCAAATTTTTTTTAGTATTTGTAGAAAAAAAATAAAATAAGGACGTAAGGAAAGATGATTATAAATTTTTGTATTACCATTTTTGAAAGAAACGACACATGACTGATGTTAGAAAAAAAATTTTTAAAGCCGTTACTTTAACTCTGTAAAATCCATATGTGCTCCTAATTTCGGATATCACATTTAGTATATTTATATAAATTTCCATAGAATATTGTTGAGTCTCTAATTTCCGAGTTGTTTTGCCAAATAATTATTTCTTTAAAAAAATTAGGTCTCTAAATATTTCTATAACTTGAAAATTTGCTGATATTTTGCTGAGATTTGGATTTCTCTCGACTGTTCTTAGAATTTTGTTCCCCTTGCTGCACTTTGTTGAAACTTTCACGAAATGTCCGACTGGGCACTAATTCCTACCATTTCTCCGCTTTTAAACAGTAGTGATATAGATACAATTAACTACTCTTTGTATTCTCTTGAAATAATTGTAATTGCTATGGACTCGATTAACATATAAAAGCGATGCATCAGTTTCCGGCGCAGATCTTCAATCCCTATGTAAAGGGGGTGGTTAAGTTTTAAGGAAATTTTATCCCAGTTAATATCTAATCCCATATTGGCAAATTCATATGTTTGATTTCTGTGTCTTGAATGAGAAATTACTCACTTAAAAAAGAAGCACATAGTTTTCAAAACTTTAAAATTTTTATTAGTTAATTTTTTTAGGGCAATAATATCAACATCTACGGCTTCACCTTTTATCTTTATTAAATATTATGAGGTTTCTGTTTTAATATTTTTCTTTAATTTAAAATTAAAATAATTATTAAAAAAATAATTATTAAAATATTGCATTTAGAGGAAAATTTTCAAATTCAGAACTTAAAATAAAATTTTCTTTGACATTGTCAGTAGAAAAATAATAACAGGAAAATTTTCCACAGATTTGCATTGGCACTGAAGATATTCGAGGTGAACAGATGCTTTTCTTTAAGATTGTAATCGAAATACAATTACCAACGTATGCCCAGAAATATAATAAATCAACGTTTATTATTTTTTCTAAATTATAACTATCCTAAATATTGCTTAAGATTTTCAGAAATGCACATTTTTTCTATGGGAGAGGGGACAGGCAAAATGCCTTTTTATGTAATTTACCTCTAAAATACATTTTTAAGAGTAATTTGACTTTCCAGCTTTTTAAATGCCCATCTGATTTACATCTTCGATATAACCTTCAAATAATCGAAAAGAAAAAAAACTGAACCCGCTTTGTAAACTTTAAAGTAGGCTGTCTTCAGTAAAATGTAAAAGAAAAATGAGATTTTTGCTCAGACTTTAATATTTAACGTATATGGATACTGAAATACATTATGCATCATATTTCTATTTATAGTCTTATGCTATTTTCTGTTAGCCTTTAGTCTTCTTCAGTTTTAAGTAGCATTTGCGAAATGAAAAACAACAAAAAGAAATTAAGCACAATTTTCCTCGATCGCGTGATTTGATTGAACATTGATAGATTCATTTAGAAAAAAGGAAATCGCTGAAGTTTTACTTACTTTTTGTTAAATAAATGCTACGATTTTCCACTTTGAAATTTTTACGTTAAAAGTATGGGCTCTCGTCTATAAAGAATGCATTTACTGCATGGAAATTTTTGAGGGAGAGATGTTTCGTAATGCAATACAGAAAATGATATCCACGATCGTACAAGTTCATACCTGTTGAAAATGTTTGGCTTCAAAATATTTTTGAAAATGGAAGAAAGATTCGGGAAAGGCTGTGGTGCACAAAGTGAAATCCCTTTAAGGGGACAAGGGACTTTCAATTCGTTCTTCTTTAATTTTCAATATTTTACTCTATATACCCCCATATTCTTTCCTACTACATTGAAGATACTTAGAATTCACAAATAAGTATTTTTTAATATTATATATATAAGCATTTTATTATATCAAAAAATTATTTAAAAATACTCGAATTTTTCTAAAGGCTCCATGCGTATTAATTTTCTTCTGATATCTTCCCAATTTCTCAGACTTGTTAATTGAGTGTTTGTGTAATAAGCGGGATGTGAATATGCGGCTATCTAAATTGGTAGAGACCACCCAGCCAGTACTGTCAGACGAATTTATGACTCCGACGCTTCGGAGCACCAGTGAGAGAGGCATTGTACCGTGCAACAACATTGGCCATAAAACATCAAAAATTAAGAAGGCAGCAGCAGTAAATCTGATGTCAAAGGTTAAGAATCAGGTGGCTGTTCCTTGAGAAGTATCCCAGACACGGACAGGCGTCAGAATTAATTAGTATGCACCGATACATTTCAGATGCAGCCAATGCGATTAAGAAAAGCTGTGAAGGAACCTTCGACCAAGGTGGCTCGTCCCTCATCCCAATAAAGGGGTGGGGCGAGCGAATGAGAAGCCAAGAAGGCAACAACCAATAGTAAAAAAAAGAAAAGAAATATATATATATATATATATATATATATATATATATATATATATATATATATATATATATATATATATATATATATATATATATATATATATATATATATATATATATATATATATATATATATATATATATATATATATATATATATATATATATATATATATATATACCAGTGTGAAGCATTTTAGAAGAGAGAGCCCGTTATAAAAAAAAAGAGAAATAAGTAAGCTGCTACAGGGCAGACGAAATTACGAAGAATATAAAATTGAATGTCACAGTGAGCTCCATACGAAAGAAATGAAAAAACGAATTAAGCTTTTGCGACACCGAGAAGCATCCCGAGGCAACGACAATCGATTAATCTACGAATAAACGTCAAGACATACAACGTCAACAATATAACAACGGTGAGACGATGAATGAATTATGAGATAAGGACACAACGATCAGAAACTACCGGCGCGAAATTTGTGACGAGGTGATGAGATGAATGCATCTATGACCGACATCCAGTGCGGACTGACCCGCACAGCAACCTAAGGGAACCGTCGAAAATCAACGTACGAGATCAACCCTGAGTTATCATTGATCAATGAACTTTTAGTGTCAACATAGAACTCTTTTGATGAACTTAGTGCACAGGGACTATAAAATGTTACACGAAATTTTTTGAGCACCAGTGGTGGAACGAGATCAAGCGATAGTGCCGGCACCCCACGGGTGAGCATATTTGTTACAATATCTATTTCACATCCCTAGCTTATTACATACTCGACACTTGCCCCACAAGGGTCGGCATTGCCTAATTTCTGATGACTAATATGCATTGTAATCGTAATTGAGTATATATATATATATATATATATATATATATAATATATATATATATATATATATATATAATATATATATATATATATATATATATATATATATATATATATATATATATATATATATATATATATATATATATATATATATATATATATATATATATATTGAATAATACTTTGTTTGAATAAGACTACGAATTCAGCATGATGCTAAATAATGTATGTGTAAATATATGCGTAAATTAATTGTAAATATGTACAACTAGAGTGTGTTCTTTGAGAGTTGTACCCCTTTTCTTAGTTGTGTTGCTGAAACAGATTTGGTCGCAACGCGATGCTAATTATATTTCATATGATGGCAGTCTGATGACCCCATGGGGTTATTGCAGTTTGTAACAAACATGTGATTTAATTCTTTGAAATCATAAATATTTTTCAAATTTATAGACCATAAAATAAAGTAAAAACATAAAAAAAACATAAAAAAAATAACAGGAAGACTAGAAAAAAAATATTTAAGACTCTAGATTCACACAAAAAAAAATTAATGCACATTTATATTTATAGACATACAGTAAATTTATAATACAAAATTTAAGACTTTTAATTAATATAGAATGCGCATGAAGCCTTTTGAAAAACGTTAGCATTTTTAATTTTTTTTTAAACAGGTATTATTCTGACAAAAATTCCTTATTTTGAATTCTAAGGATTTCCAATATAGTAAAATAGAACATTAATTTTTCTCATTTTGTATATAGATTTAAAAATTGAAAATTAAAAATTTTGAATTTGAAGGTTCCTTGTCCCCTTAAAGAGTTTAAGACGCAAATATCCCTTTTTTCTATCGTGTAGCTTAAATTTTCATAATCATCGATTATACTTCATTAGAAGATAAAGAGAAGTAATTTCAATTTTAAAAAACTAAAGCTATTAACTAAACGAGTTAGTGTTTTTAAAAAGTAAATGTTATATCCCTCCAGATGAAAAATGGTTTTATTTAACGTTTCTGATTTTCTTGGAAGTTTCTTTTCCTCCATTAATTCTATAAAATAGATATATTTATTTAATACACAGAATAATAATTAAAACAGCAGTCTCTAACATTGTAATCTTTAAATAACAGGAAATTCTTAAGATATTCCCTTAAAAACGCATTCTGATAATTAAAGCTAAATACCAAAATTTATTTATAATGTGGTATATACTACCCATAGAACATTTGCCTAAACACACCTGGAAACATGCTTGCAATTTCTTTATAGTAGTACCGAGTGGGTAGAACTAATGTTGCTCCTTATGAGGGAAACTACAGAAACACCCACCCCTTAAGGGAACGGTGGACCTTTATTTGAGCAAATCTCGTCATTGTAATACTGATTGTGTTATTGTAAAAAAAAATATATTTCTGTAGATTATTAGTACCAAAATGATTTTTTTCAAGTAAAAAATCATTTATGAAGCTTGTACTAAGTAATTTATAATGGGTAAGTGTAGTAATAAACTTTAAATCTGTTTTTCTCAAAACAGATTTTTCAAGGTTTTTAGATTTTTTAAATGTTCCATGCTACTTAATTTTTCTTCAAAATTCATGAAATTGATAAGGAAGATTCCTGATGTTGTTTACAAAAAAACTGGGTATGCATTTTACAATTCGACTTCATTAAGTTAATTAAATTTGATTTATAACTTTTCAAAGGGAAACGGGATGGAAATCAGAAAAAAATCTCTCAAAAATTAACTATTCACGGGATTAAATAATTGATACCCAGATTTGTTTGTTATACAGTTTAAAGAGATTAGAATGCAAATCGAGGAAATATCTCAAAAATTAAGTAGCAAGAAGCATTTTAAAATTTTGTTTATAAATTTCAAATTTTTTTAAAAATCTTAAAATTATAATGAGATTGGAAATTTTTTTAAGGTATTCTATTTATTTATAGTGAAATGTGTATACGTACAAAATTTCGTATCTCTATGATGAAAAGTAAAAAAAGTAAATTTTAATGTCCACCGTTCCCTTAAATGTGATTCGAACCCATGCCAGACGGTGGTAGCACGCGTCAACAACCTTTATACAACGATAGGGGTTGTTCGAAAACATAATTTTACCATTTTGTTTAACTTTGCAACAATTTTAAGAAAAGTCGTAGCAATATACTAAAATCAGGTCTATTGTTCTTTGTTTGATTGAAACATGATTTACAAGTTCTTCCTCACCAATGACTTAATTACTATTGAATAAAAAAATCAAACATTTTCTTTTCACTAAGTTACTCAAAACTAAATTTTACAGGAAAAATATCTTCATTTAAACAGTTAAAAGTACATTTTTCATTTGTTCGGTCAAATTTTCCTTTAAACATTTAATAAATTCTAAGAGTTTATGGTCTCTCACTTTGGACACTAAACTTTCACTTTGAAAGTGCATATTCAATTCGTTATGCAAAGTCCGTTATGTTTTTAAAGCCTCGCATTTTCTATAAACTTCTTTATACACTTTTTAAAAATTCTTTACGGAAAAATTGGTTTAATGAAGTGAATTCCAACTATAGTCAGAAATGTTTTCTTGTGATATTTTCCGTTAAGAAGCTATAGAAAAAGTTATTTAGTTATTCAACTCAGGAATGCTAACATATTTTAAAAGTGTTTATATGAAAGAGTGTGTCTCAAACTAATGGTCTTCTATATCAGGTCTGTGCTTTGTAATGCTATTGTTATAACACGTCATTACGACCCGTGATAGCATGTGGTATCAGGTCCTCCTCTTCAAATGAACATTTTATATTATACAACTCAGTCTTTCTTGGTTTTTGTCAGAAGTTCTGTAGGTAGTATATAAGTCAATACCATTCAACAACGAATTAAAATTGCAACTAATTTTCTACGCAGCAGATTTAGAAACTAACATATGAAGCTAACAATAAAGGTACGCGGCTATGCAAGCCGTAATGATCCCGTAGGGTAATAAGAAGTCCCTTCGGTATATTCACGCAGTTATTATTCTCTTATATAAATACTTTCCAGCTGAAAAATGTTTCAGGCAGAGCATACCATTTTAGTAGACATAAAAATTTATCACTCTGCTTTGCACTGCAACATATATTTAATATATCATAGCAGGTTTTATAGAAAATAACAACTTTAATTATCTTCATATCCTAAATTAACAAGGTTGTTCATATTTTGAAATTAATTTAGTCCCAGGAATGTGTTCCCATACATTTTGATTTATTTTTCTTAAATAAACACGAAATATTATGTATTTTACTCAATATTTTTTCAGTCAGAAAACATATAGTTTTCAAAACCTCAAAGAAGATTCTGTAGGTATTGTTTATTTATTTGTAGGCCGTTATTTATTAAAATATAAATTAAATTTTACATAGATTCATTTAGCACAGTTTATTTCAAGGCAAATTTCAAACATATGCTTCCATTACTAGCCATTCGATCTATGAGGTATTATGTTGATAACAAAATTTATTTATATTTCTAAGAATCTACAGGTTTTATCCGTGAGCCATAATCCCCAATAGTCAGTCCTGTTTATATTTATCTTTATGAACATGTTTTTATAACAGTAAGTATTTTTGTGAAAAGAGCGAGAATGAAAAAGGTAATTAAAGTGGTAATTAAAGTGAAAAAGGAATTTACGGCAACGAAATGAGTCTAGACATAAAAATTAAAAATATATTTTTTTCCTCCTCTAAAACTTACAAGCAACGTAAGCATGTAAACTTAGTACAGTAACCACCGCTTATAGTGATCAGTGGTTGTAAGAATCAACCGTTTATAAGAATCAATATCGCGAAAACAAAAACAAATGCATTATTTCCATGTTAAAATTTTCGCTTTAAAGAATCAATTCACCGGTTATAAGAATCAGTTTACAGTCTTCGCTTTCCTTTCATTTTTCAAAAAAAGCCGCTTAAACCCTAAAAAGGCAAAGTTCTTTCTTTTTTTTTTTTTTTTTAAGAAAAATTGATAAGATGGGATGGAATATAGTCTTAAAATTCATTCCTTTCTTTGTTAGACATAACATAATAGTTTCCCCTTAAACAATTTAGCACAACATTGTCCTATTAGCTTGACCCAGGGGCATCTTTACCCGTCCGGGTCCGATTTCACTTTTCTGCATTGACAAACAAAAATAGGGGCCCTTTTTTTCCCCACCTCCCACATTCTGGTTGCGGCTTCCTGGACCCTGAAACACATAAATCTTCGGCGAAGTGTCCACTATCACTTAGGCAAACGTGACATTAGTAGATTCAGCACGTTATCAAACCGTGAAACGTAAGCTAGAAGGTGAATCTTCGTCTGCGACTATTAGTATTGAAAGAGTATTGAAACAGCCTCCTGAAAACTTCATTACGTCAAACTACCATAGAAAACTTTTTCTTGCTCCCTTCCTGTAGTTGAAATGTTAAAACTGTTAAGCTGGTGTGTTGTAACAAATATTGGATTTTTTTCTTCTCTTACTATAATCATGTGTATCTACTTATTGGTCTAGAAATGAAGTTGTATTTTTAAAATTATAAAAAATAATTTTAATAAAAGATAATTAACGTAAATTAAAGAGTATTTTATGGTAAATTATCTAATATATGTATATATAGGTGTGTATGCCTGTCCAAAAACCTAAATTTCGGCTATAAGAATCAACCGCTTATAAGAATCAAAAACAGTAATAACAAACGTGATTCTTATAAGCGGAAATCACTGTATTATGTTTAATGATGTCATGTGAAGCGATCATTAGTAACACTAAAATGATTCGTGTTTAACCCATCAGAGGGCGCGCCAATTTTTGGAATAACAGCGGGCGCGCGTGATACAAAGTGCAACGTCTCTTTCAACCTTGATAATTCCTTTTGTAATAAACTTTTTTTTCAAATTGAAAATAACAATTCTTCATTTTATGAAAAGATATAAAATGTTTGTAATATTGAGATATATTTATAATTAAAGGCCAAAGAATGCAGATACAATCGCCTTATTTCAAAACGGACCAGTTTATTGGATCTAAGGACAACTTGCGAATGGATTCCTGTTATGTCCAAAAACCTAAAAAATAATGAGATTGTCCATCTTCGTGATATACGGGATACCGTGTAATACCTGCACATATGATAGACTATATCATCTCCTTCTTTTGTCATATTTTAATCCAGTATAATCGTTGGGTTACCAAGGTTAAATCGCGACTACCGATGAAGGGAAAGGAATACAAGGATCTGAAAATCAGACCTGCATTAAAAAGGGTGTAGCTATAAATAGAAACTGCTTAAAACATTTAAACCTGACATGTAAAAACAAACCATTCAAAATTACGAAAATGTTGCACTTTGTATACTGGCGTGCACACTGAAGAGGGAAGTCATATTTAATATAAAAATATTAAAATTACCTGTTTTATAACTCTATATATGCCCATCAGTGAACTTAAAGTTAAAAAGATCCGTGATCTCTGATATTCTACTGTAGCATTTATTAAAGCTTCTGATGTCCGAAAATGGATCAAAACGTTTAAGAAATGTTTATAATGTACATAGCATTGAAGGAAATAGGTTAGAAAAAGAGAAGTACAATCAACAGATACACATACATTATTTGCTGGCCGTTATTCCTCTTTATCTGTTTCGAAAGATAAATTCTATTTTCTTGAATAAAGACATATTTTTCCGAAGCAATAGGTGTTAGGCGCTTTCCGAGAGATAAACCCAAAATGGTTTTCGGGATAACAAGCTGCAATATTCAAATACGATGAACGTGCAAGTGTCAAACTGGCCTTAAAATATTCATAATGCATTATGTCATTGTGATTTTTCTTTTCGGAATCGATGAGCATGAGATATGTAGATGAATTTTTATTAGGAATTTCGACCCAGCTGCGTTTTCGTGCATTATTCATGCGTACTAGAAACTATTATATTTTTTTCCCACGTCTTGTTTCGTGAATACATAATATTCACTTGCATTACGCGTGAAAATTATACTGTAGGGATTCTCGATGATTCTGCTAGCGGTTTTATTTACAATTTTCTAGAACACCAAGCAAATAAGTGCTTTCGTTGCAGCTTGTTTCCTTGATAAAAATATTCCATTTTATGTAGGAAATATGATGTTGGATATTTTATCAAAAATAAATTCCATTCGCATACTTAAAAGCTAGTCAGACAGTCTTTAAAAAGCTTGCAGTTTCGGAAAACTCTATTTATTTTTTTTCTAAATATTCTTTCTCTTTAACCATAGAGCCAATCAACGCATTGTATATAAACTTCGTAATTTAAAATGTTTTAATATGATTAAAAAATTGCTATTTTGTAAAAATAAAAATAATAACAGACCATCATGAGTTTGTTTATAAATCAGTTATAAAAACTATGTAATGATATAAAATAAAATTTAAACATCTTTAAGTATGCAACGTGCATTTTTATGCTAAAGACAATATTTTTCTTTTACATTCAAGTATTTTTATACAATTACAACACCTTTAATTTGATTGATTATCATTTCCCTTTGGAATTGAAACCAATGCTGTTATATTTTTTACATGACTAATCACAATGCGATTATATCACATAGTCAAATGATTTTTTAAATTGATGTAAATTTTGTGTAGAATGAGTTGTTTTATCTGGAAATGATGAATATATAAAATTTTTCGTAGAAATGTTAAGTATAAAACAATAGTTTAGATATTTAATAATAAATTAAACTCAAACGCTCAATCACATATAGGTCGTTGACAGCAGTGGCAAATGACACATTTCTGTCAAACAAAGCTCCAGTCACATGTTTTACTTGATTAGTTGAGCTGACTCTGCAATTTAAAATTTTTGGAGTTATTGATGACATTTTAAGAACTTCCCACTGTAATTAGACAACTCAACATAAATCCCCCTACTAAAGACGCATTACGCTTTCTTGTGCTACTAGCCTCGAGGACTTTATACCGGATGTAGTAGAACTAAGACGGTAGCTTGATAATCTAGTCGAAATTTCTACCTATTTAAGCCGATGAAGAATCTATACCTATTTAAAACTCTGCCCCGCAATAAATCCGGTTAATGAAGTGGGATGGTCGTCGGATGCTTGATGACTATTAAGGTTAGACCTATAGAACTTAATACAGAAATGCTTTGTGGTAAGGTGTTCCTCCTTTATCTAGTCTAATAATCTAATACCAAATGTTTTAAATCATTCAGCCATTTTTTAAAAAGGTTTCTAGCCGCAGTTAATCTGCGAAAGTACATGGTCGGAAAATAAAGCTTAGAGGGAAAATAATCATTATGCTAAATATTTATTGTTTTCCTTTCTACAAAAATTCCTTCTGTGTAAATCAGTGGAAGAAAAGTTTCGGGTACTTGAAATTTTGCCTGAAACAAAAAATCATATTAGATCAATAATCAATTATCCTTAAAAGAATTCAAAGTACACACTTTAAATTGACAGGTTTTTGACATATTACCGTTATTTTACTCTGCATTTAATCACATAATTTATTTCAAAAGTGCAAATTCATCATGTGACACTTTTGCAATCACTATAAACGGTAGATGTATTCTTAAAAAAAAAGTTAAATGTAATGATAAATTATTTTTTGATGCATTGATTCCCACTCATTTAACACAAATTAAACACTTTCAGTGGAGTTTTCCCATTTTTAATCAGTTCCAGTTAATTTTTACGAATTTATTAGTCTTTGGTATAAATTAATTGAATGACTCTCCCAAATCCAATGGTAGAATTTTCATCACGCATGGTGGGAAACAAGTAATTAAGTGATAACAACTATTTGAAGGACTCATCAGTTTGTCCCTTAGTGAGACACGTTTCACCAGACGTTACTGTCATTCTGATCGGCTTTTTTGATGAGTTAGAACCATCGATTGAAAATCCAGAAATAACTACAATTAGGGCAAAAGCTTTGCACTTTAGTGAGTTAGTAGTAAATAAACAGAATTAATGGGATGTCATTATACTGTACATTTCGTTACCACTCTTTTAAAACTGTGCACAGTTCTTGACGTTAGAATGTTTTTATTGACGTTGTATATATACATTAGAGACTTTTACAAGAAATTTAAACCACGAACCACTTAGATAATTCAACAAATTATTAAAGATAACCTTTTAAGTGTCATAAACAACAAATCACTTGTCACTAGAAAATACTTAGGATTATTTAGTTTCAAGTGTTTAAAAACGTATAGACAAATTTTAGTTTTTTACAACATTATGAACAAATTTGAAATAATTATAGTCACAAACAGAGAGATATAATTTATTTTGTTAGATCTTTAATATTCTACGATATCTAGATGTGAAAGAACTCCATATCATTTTTTACTTCCTTCAAATAAAAAAAAAAGTTGCAATCACTTACTATTGAACAAAGAAAATTTTGAGCATTTTGGATCATTCTTCATTCTTTTTACAATTAACTGCATATTTGTTAAATATGCTATATATAACATTCAAATTCACCTACAAACGAAATGGCTTCTTAATTTAGTGTAATTATTTAATATTTAATAATTGAATTAAAACTATTATTTTACGAACAAAAAAATTTAGCAAAAAATCATACACAAATGTTTTTCGTACATTGTAGTACGTAATAAAAACAGACCGTTTAATTCGTCAATTAATGGAAAATTGATGGGTAAAAGTTTTTCAATAAATATTTTTGCATATTGTTTTCATTTTTAAAATTGCAAAAGAGCTAAACAATAAAATTTTAAAAAGAATCGGTTTTGTGTATTTCAGTTCAAAAGTATATATTAAACTCTCTATGTACGTGGTCATCCTAAAATTTGGACCTTAATTTTTAGACTAAAGGACCCTTGAGATATTACCCTGCCGTCTTTTAACACTAAATATATATCAATTAATTAATTAATTAATATACAAACATATATATATATATATATATATATATATATATATATATATATATATATATATATATATATATATATATATATATATATATATATATATATATATATATATATATATATATATATATATATATATATATATATAGGGTATCCATAATTAAAGTTCCACTTTCAAAAGGCTGCAAATAAAGAACCACTGGTCAGAATGACTTCAAATTTGAACTGAATATACTGAAAGGAGGGGGAAACGATTTGGCATAAGTTCCAACCGCTTACAGCGCCATCTATTTATACATTTTGGAACTTTTTTTATTATGCCAAATCATTTCTCCCTTCTTCCAGTATATTCAGTTCAAATTTGAAGTCATTCTGACCAGTGGTTTTTTTTTTTTTTTTGCAGCCTTTTGAAAGTGGGACTTTACTTATGGACACCCTGTATATATATATATATATATATATATGTGTGTGTGTAAGTAAGTAAAGTACATGATGGGATCAGGAAAAAATTTTTACTTCTAAAAAACAAACCAATAGTTATTTGAAAGTTTGGGACTTAAAAGGAAAATTAGAGTTTGTTAATGAATTTTTTCCATAGTTTAAGGAACCTCCCCGCAATGTGTAGGAAAATAATTAGCTGTTAACAGTAAGAATTAGTGATAAACTTTAGATATATACCAAGTCGTCACTTCAAAGTATAGGTATTTTAATTATTTTCTTTTCTGGGCTCCTATATATTTAATTTTCTCTGTTATGAAGAAGAAAATGCATCTAATGTAAGAAAGGATGCATATTATGATCATACAAAAAACTTAAGAAAAATTATCACGTATAAAACTACCATGAAAGACAATTCAACAGCCAGTTTGCGAAACATTAATGTGTAAGGCAAAATTTCCCAAATGCACATAAGATGTAAATGATTGTTTAGAATTATTCAGTACTTTTATCTCTCATTCGCCAGTGAATAACAATAAAGCATGATTTAAGATCTAATTGTGTTATCAGTTATATTCATATATCCATACAGTACTAGAAAATGTTATCAGGATAATGTTATTGTTATCATTGTTGTAATTATGTTTGAAATAAAAAAATAAATTTTGTTATATATTTAATCAATAAATTTTATTTTATATCGTTCACCTATTTCCTTTAAAATGTAGCATGTTTTTGTTTACATTTGACCCAGAATTTTATTAAATTCAGTATATTTTAAGAAATTGTTTCACTGTTATCACAACTTTAACTTTGTCATCTTAGATTTTTAAAAAGTTACGCTTATAATTTGAAAATATCTTTGTCAACATTTCAACAGATGTACACATTTTCCCCTAATTAGAAAATATAAATATGTTTAATACCCATAGCTTTCAGGGTCGAGTTTTACTTTTTTTTCTTTTAAAATCTCCCAATTTGTTCCTTTCTGTCAAAAGTATATGAAGCAGTGTTTTGTGCGCATTTATCGTCCATTGGATTGTTTTGCAATGTCGAAACTACCTCTCTCAAAACTTTTATTCTACTTTTATGCTCAAAAGACGATTCAAAAGATTTTAGTTTTCGGGTTACATAAAAGATTTATTTGTTACAAACAAGGGAGAAATATAGGTATCTGAAAATAGGACAGAAAGAAATTTTGACCACAACTGTTTTTTTAATAACAGTAGTGGTCAAAATTTACTCGACTAAGAGCTTTGAACCAAGACTGACTTAGAGGTTTTTAAGCGAATATTAATTTATTTAATACATTGCGGTAACGGCGTAACATAAATAATTCTGTTTTATTGTTTAAATGAAAGCAAATAAGTTTTTTACCATTTACTTCAGATTATTGCTTACATGACTTAAACAAATGAAGAAAAATGACCTTATCCGAATAATTGTGCACAGTGCAATATAAGTTGAAATCTTTAATGACTTTGTATCTTTTATATTTAAATGATCCTGATGTTTCTTGATTTGCTAAGAAATGGAGACTTTTAAAATATAAAATGATTATTAAAGTATTATTCTATATTATTAAAGTATTATTATATTGATGATTAAAGTATTATTCTAGTTAATTCCTGCTACAAATTTCCATCTCTGTTTTAACGAATAACAATGAAACGATTATTACTAACACTATTTTTTAACGATTGTTAAAAAATAGCGTTAGACAAATTGGTTCTCAGGTTGTAGCTTTAATAACTAACTTTAATACTTTTTTTCTAAATAAATATTGTCAGGTGAAGTTTTCGCCCAGAAAAAAAATTAAAAACCAACATGTTCATTATTATATTCACTGATCTAACAATGCATAATTGATTTAACTGCTGGTATAAATATGAGGTTTTTTTAAAATTTTTATTATTGGTTTAAAAAAACAATCTGTTTTCTTTTTTCTGTTCACTATTCAGATTTCGCACATGCGATAGACCCGAAATAATTAAAAATGCAGATGAGGAAAAATATTTTAAGTCCCAAGTAAAAGCTGTTTTCACTAAGTTTTTAGATATAAGGCTAATGGTTTGTTGCCTGGCAACCACGATTACGATGAGATATAAGTAGTCATATAGAAAATTAAAAAATATATATAATTATTTTCATTACTTGCTCTCTAGTTCCTCATTGTTTTGAAAAACACTTAACTGCTTAGAAACTGCTTAGAAACAGAAATTCGATAAACACAGATAAGTTTATTTTTAATCTTTCATTCACTGACTTTTAATTTTTCTTTTGGCTTCTGGCAGCAGATTTTTACAATTTGGTATAGGAAGTATAAAGTAAAAACGAAAAATCCCCCAAACTGCGTTTGTTATATGTCTTCAAAGTAATCCAACTTAAGCTTGCAAACTATAACTAAAGAAACATATTTCGTGACTATTTCTCAACTGTTTATTATCTGCATCATTTAAGGAATATATATCCTGTGGGGCTGTAATCATAAGTGCCATGTGTTTCGAGATATTTGAACATCTGACAAACAGGAAGTCTCGTATGCAAGCATGATATGAAGAATGTCCCACCGGATCAAACCTAATCCAGGCCGATCAAACCTATTTGGCTTAATCGGGCGGGAAGCTCAAATGTAACTTTCTTCATCTGTCTTTCCGATTCTATTCCTGGCTGATATTTTGGAAGGATTGGGTAGTTCTGTCTATCCTGAAGATAACAAATTTCAGAAAAAAATTCTTTGTTTAATGATAATGTGGGTACTTTTGAAAAAGACATGTTACCAGAAAACATTTAAATTCTTGTTTATTTTTACTTGTTTCACCATCATTATATTGTTTTCTATTTCAAATTTTTATGTTCTTCCCCTTACATGAGTGAGTTCTGAAATCTGCGACTTGCTATTTATATTAAACTTAAATTCTTATTTATTTGTAATGGGTATTATTTTTCTTCTCTTATATATATATATATATATATATATATATATATATATATATATATATATATATATATATATATATATATTATAACTTGGTTGATATATCAATTGTTTGTCCTTACCAATGAAAATCTCACGTGTGATCAATTGGAATCATATTTGAAAACCCATGAATATGAAAAGATTTGAATTAAAAAGCTATATTATGACCTGTATTACATTCTTTGATTTAAAATATTAATTGTAGTCTGAACAAAAAAGACCAACTTATTATCATTAAAAGAGTGACTAGTTGTGATAATCATGTCATTTATGGTTGTTTCCTTTACTGCAAGTAGATAAATGGATTAATTACGTGTGACAGATATAAGATCTTCTGCAACCTAGGACTCATGAGACAATATTACTCGACAGATGTTAAGATGCAATTAGACTCTATAATGGTGATCACATAAAACACTTCACTTGGAAATAAAGAGAAATAATTGTTGTTTTAATAGCTGAAACTAGTATTTTAAAGGGTAACATAAATTTCCTTTCACTTTAGTAGTTATCGATATAATCATGCAGAAAATCATTAAATTTAAGATAAAACTAATTTCATTTATGTGCTTAATCTTGTTCTTTTGTAAATTGTTTTATCGATAGAAAAATTATTTGATTTAAGCAATTCTTTTGCTAGAAACTAATGCAGAAATTAATTTAAAAAAACCATTCCAAATTCTACTCAATAATGAAGTAATGAGTTTCTAATTTGTTAACCATTTCATCCAATCCTCTAACCAGGATTTCACCAATTTAAATACTTCGTAGAGTTCAGCTGTAATTAATTCCTCATTACCTCCTCTTACTTTAGCAGTAAAAGATTGAAATCATAAATTTGTAGCAAGTGTTCACTTCCCAATGTAAACGTAATTTTACCTAAGCATTTGAAGGGATATTAAAAATACTTTATTTCCATGTTAAATTTGTATTAAATCGCTCTGAAGAGGAAAGAGCTCAAGCAATACTCAGAAGCACATGGTAACTTGAAAAATTTGTTTTCTGAAAGCTTTACGGTAACTTCGTAAACTTTAAGTAGTCTAATTAAGAATTCTAAAATCCATAATACGTAAACGAATGTTAAATATTTACTCGATGTAGAATATTGATATTTATTGGGGAAAATCCAAAAAAGTCAATTAACTTAAACGGCTCATTTTTGAAGCAATTTTACCTGAGAAAAATAAGTGTTTGAGAGATAATTCAAAGAATCAAGGGAAAAATAAGAGCATATATGCTATTTGAATGATGTTATTGTTGATACAAATTGTTGAAATTGTTTAGTAGTAATGAATACATTAACTATACGGTCTAATTTTATTATGCCAGTTATGGTAGTTTAATTGTGTTTAAGTTTTAAAATATATCGAAAGAAAAAACATGTACTGAGCACATGATAAAAGTATACGCACTTTAAATAACAATAAATTAAATGTTTATTAAGATAAATAAATGCTATATTAGTTTACTGAAATGAGAAAAATAAATTTTTATTTATTATTAACTCAAATTTTCAGAATTATGGCCATTTTTCAGTGTGCAGCTTATAACGCCGCAGACATCCAACTGCAGGACAGAATTGCAGACATCCAACTTGATATTAATTAGGACTTAAAAACATTTCGCTTCAATAGATAAATTGATTGTAATAGTTGATGAAGGATTTGAATTATAAACTTTTACTTTGTCATACCTCAACAAAAACTATCTAAGAACGTGAACCTTTACAAACACAAGAGGGCCTCTATACTGCCTGTTTTCTCAATCTGTGTCTTTCTACCCGATTTTACGTCAACGTAAGCCCTCAAAATTTAATGTTTATGAGATGACACTACGTTAAGCTTCAAATAAAACACTGTAAACAGAAATAATCCTCAAGCACCTCCTAATCTTATTCCAAATGACTCCATGTATGCATGTATATACAAAATGTAAGTTTTAAAGAATAAATAAATTTTAAAGACATAAAATCTTCATGTCGTTTCAATAAATACTTTTACCAACTAAAATAATTACTTTTTAGAAGATAATAGAACTTATGGACAAATCAAAGGTGTCCATCAAAGTGGTAATACTTTTAGTGCACTGATCAACTGGTATTTGCATCCGTATGAGATTGATATCATTTAGTATAATAACTAAATCACATAATGACTAAACTTTTTCGAGATGTATTAATGATATTAATAAATCAATAATTCAAGAAAAATCTAAACTTTTACTAAAACATTAGAATGTCAATCTTGTAGTAATAATGCTTTTAACGGGACAGGGGGACCTTCAACATCGATTTTTTTAAATTTTCAATTTTTAACTTTATATACAAAATGAGAATAATTAATTTTCTTTTTTAATACATTGAAGATTCCTAGAATTTAAAATAACGATTCCTTTGGCAGAATAATGTCTGTTTTACAATATTTTTTCAAAAATGCTAACATTTTTCAAAATACTCTTTATGCATTCCATATCAATTAAAAACTTTAAATTGTTTTTTTATAAGTTTACCACATAGGTATAAATATAATTGTGCATTTAATTTTTTTGTATGAATCTGAAGTTTTAAATATTTTTTTATTTCGACCGTTATTTTCTCTATATTTTTGTATGTTTTCACTTTATTTTAGGGTCTTTAAATTTGAAATATATTTGTGGTTTTAAAGATTTATGCACTTGAGGCAAACACTTCAATAAACAAACTTGAGAAATTTGGAAGAAATCAGGAGCAAATAAATGCGCATGGAACTTTTCAAAAAATTCTAGGATTTTTGAAGAATTTTTTTTAAAAACAGGTCTTATTCTTACAAAATACTTATTGGGAATTCTAAGTGTCCTCAATGTACCAGAAAGTAATATTAATTATTTGCCTTTTGTATGTAAAGTAAAATATTTAAGAAATCAAGGTTAAAGGTCCCTCTTCCCCTTAAAGTAAATAACTTACATCGTAATATTTGTCTTAGTACTCAGATATTTGGTTAGAGCTCGGGGCAACGGAGTGATTAGCGCGTGGGAATTCGGCTATGAGGGTGTTCCGTTCCAATACCGACTTTGCTGCCAAGCGCAACTTAATGCTCTCATGTCTAAGCCGGTTAAAGTTACGTTAAATATGTAAGCGAGAAAGTTCCTTCGTGTGGTCTGTAGAAGTAGACAAATAGTACTTGCCCACCAGATATCCACCTCTGGGCGTGCTCGATCGAAATTGTGGTGGCACCAGGCAAAGTTTCCGACTCTGACTGTTCTGTTGACTAATAGCCGTAAGCTAAACAGGAGCCGCATCTCGTTGCCTTGCAGTCTTCAACTGACCTGCTTCGGATTAATCCGACCAGGAGTCATAAGTAACGACAACAACAACAAGAACTTATTTGGTTTCTATAACAAAAGGTCTCATTGTAGTTTTGAAATCGTTAAAGTTAACTGTTAAATAAACATTAAATTACAAAACCAAATTAGACGAATAAATATTCTAATCTTAGAAGGCAACAACATCAAGCACATTCAAAAATTTTTGGTTAAGATTAATAAATATCTTTCTAGATTTATTAGCAATATTATTAGTAGTTTCAGACCTATTTTGGCATATATATATATATGTGATAATAACGGCCCACCGATTAGTGCTATGCCTCTCCTCCACGGCGTGAGGTACAGGGCATGACATATATATATATATATATATATATATATATATATATATATATATATATATATATATATATATATATATATTGTGTGTGTGTGTGTGTGGACAGCATACCTCCTGCGGTCCAGGTATATTTAAATCACTGGAAGTCTGACTAAACATGAACTTAGAAAATTTTCTAAAATGATTTTAAAAATATTCTAGTTGATTCCTAAGTCAAAATGAATAGTTAGGTAAAAATAATCAATGTTTGCACTGATATTGATATAAAACACTGTAAAACAGCAAACAAAGCTTTTGTAAAAAATGCTGTGGCTTGTTTTCTTAGTGATATGAGTTTCACACACTTTAGTCGGATGGCTTTTATGAAAATGTTTTTGCTACATGTTACAAAAATGTATGGTTTTCAATGCTGATAATGAGATTCATATTAGTATTATTTTTTATGGTTCTTACGAGGATTTTTGAAATTAACATTGTATAAAAAATACATTGGATATTGCAAAAATTAAGTTGTGATTTAGTTTGTTTAGAGAATTTAATTTTGGGAAGATAATCCTCTTTGATCAGCAATACTAAATAATCTTTAAAAATTGCAGTCAAATTCTTCCGCAAAATATATTAAATTGTTGTTAAAGCATTGTTAACGGAACTGTAATTCTTTTTCTAACAAAAGCTAGAAATGAAACAAAAAAAACCTGTAATTGTTTAACATATCGCTAACATCTATTTAAGACAGTTTGAAAGCTTGGATCCTTGATCAGTGAAGCGATAGAAACACCCACACCTGTAGCTTGACACACGGAAACTATGTCAAAACAATATGGAGGTTCAAAACTTATTAACGCCTGACTAGACACACTCGAATTCAGTCCCTCTGCGACAGAGAACTCATGAACTTTGACTGTAACCGCTACGTTGTACAATATCTTCCTCTGCATCCTAACGGTAAACTTCATCAATATCAATGCCCGGAGGCGGTAAGAAAAAGCGTCTAACGTAACCTCTAATTCCACGCTTGGCCTGGCAAACTTTTCACTCGATCTGACGCTGAAAATCCACGGACTGTTCCAGACTAGCTGCTGCTCTCTGAATTGCTTCCACAACGGATAGTTTAAACGTGATGTAAATTTCCGGCCGGTACTTTTTTAACACATTTAGCGGTTTACGGTGAATAAGGACTGTGTTTATTCTTTTAAGGTAAGATTTAGACTTTCGGAGATCTAATATTTTTCGGAAGATTTAATATTTTTGGTGGCAAATATTAAAGTGATATAAATAAACAATCCCTTGTTTCCTAAAAAAATTTTATTTTAAGGTGACTATTTTTTGTGGGTTTATTCTGTGTAGAAAAATACCATTCCCTAAAATGTTGATTTTTTTTCCCATTTTTAAGACAAGCCATTAAAATTTACTGCTCATTTATTTATGTTTTATTGCGAATTCCGTTTGAAATTCAAAATCGTGAAGCATGTAACTGACATTTTATGAATTTGAGCAATTAATATGCCACCTTTATCTCATGGACTTAAAATTTTATAAATCAGAACTTGAGTTAAAGTATAGATATTTTGCCAACATGACAAAAAAATAAACATTCATGAATGAATTATTGTATTCAGGGTATAGAAATATTAGTTATTTTTGGTATGCTGACGCCAAACATTTGTACCAGAATTAAAATGTCTTCTATATTTTTATGACTGCAAAAAAAATGTTATAATATTTGAGAGCTTTCGCAATTAATATCTAAAATTTGATACAAGGTCAATAATTACTATACCTTATACCAAGATACCTTTTACGAAAATGGTATTAAATTGTGATAAAAAATTTTTATACTTAGTATAGATTACTAGTTAAAATTACTACAAATTATATTTTGCTTTGAAAGAATTTAATTCATGATTTCAAATGCTTCTAAAGGCATTTTTAACTTATTTCTTCCGGCTAATATTAATATATATATATATATATATATATATATATATATATATATATATATATATATATATATATATATATATATATATATATATATATAAACTTGTGTAGCATTGCTCAGTCAAAAGTATTGTGTAAATATAAATATATCAAATAACATGACATGTTATTTCGGTATATTCATTTTTTTGAATTCGTGGAAGCTATTTATTAACTTTAAATTTGGATACCTAAAATTCCTTGATTACACTTCAATAAATTTTACAGTCTGGAGAATTTTTCCCTTATTATTTTGAATTTTCTACCCATTAAATATAATTTAAAACATGGAATTGGTCTCCTGAGTGTTTAATTTTAATATAATCTTTTAATCAATGTTTGGATGTTTTATAAAAATCTGTGATTTATACATAACTCAGATCTCCAAATATTGAAGAGTAGACAAAACAGACCAGCTCGAGCAAATGTATTTTAATACACTGCTGGCCACTGTAAATGCAACACCCTGAAGGAAACATGCAAATAACATGAAATTTACAACATGCATTAGCGGAGGTGAGATATGCAAATGATTAGAATTTCAGCGCAGACGCACATCACGAGCGACGGTGGCGCCACTTCAAAGCGCTATTTAAGGCTTGGAGATTTCGACGATTTCAAACTTGGCAATTGTGTTTTTCTTATGGTATTTTAAAAAAAAACGATCAATTATGCCTCGTCGAAAACAGCGATCATCTTTTGATCAAGTATCCGAGTTCGACAGAGGAAGGATAGTGGCCTACCGAGATTGTGGATTATCTTTCAGGGAAATCGGTAGTCGTGTTGGACGAAACCAAACAACTGTAATGCGGATATGTGATCGTTGGATGCAGGAGGGTACGACAGACCGGTGTGTTCGATAGCATCCACCTCAGCGCACCACTTCACGTGATGACAGGCAAATTGTGCGCATGACAGTGACGGATCGCTCAGTCACATCACGAACCATAGCACAGCACATGCATTCTGTAACGCATCATCCAGTGTCTGCGCGTACCATTCGACACCGTTTACAGCAGAGTGGTCTGTCCGCAAGACGTCCATTGCTTTGTCTACCCTTGACGCAGAACCACAGACGTCTCCGCCGCCAATGGTGAGATGACAGAAGGATGTGGACGGCAGAATGGAATGAAATTGTCTTTACTGACGAGTCACGCTTCTGTCTGCAACACCACGATGGTCGCATTCGAGTGTGGAGACACCGTGAAGAGAGGATGCTGAACAGTTGTGTTATGCACCGCCACACTGGTCCTGCACCGGGTATTATGTTATGGGGCGGTATTGGATATCACTCTCGCACACCTCTAGTACGCAGTGCCGGTACTTTAAACAGCCAGCGCTACATCTCCGAGATGTTGGAGCCAGTTGTCTTTCCTTACCTTCAGGGCTTGCCCACAGCCATATTTCAACAGGATAATGCGCGACCACGCGTGGCACGCATTGTCCAACGGTCCTTCGTCAATCGCCAGATTGAATTGCTTCCCTGACCGCCTCGCTCTCCGGATCTTTCGCCGATAGAAAACATGTGGTCCATGGTTGCTCTACGATTGACCCAGATTCCATCCCCAGCTGCCACAGCAGATCAACTTTGGTAACGTGTGGAAGCTGCTTGGTCTGCTGTACCCCAAGAACTCATCCAAAGTCTCTTTGAATCAATGCTGAGGCGTGTGGCAGCGGTGATCTCCAACAATGGTGGCTACTCTGGCTACTGATTTTGGCAGGAACCACACTTCACAGAAGTCTATAAATTTAATCATTTGATACTTGGTCAACATGTTATCTACAAAACAAATTTTGTTGTGATATCTCTTGTCTTTCTTGGTGTTGCAATTTGGGTGGCCAGCAGTGTAATTTTAAAGACTAAAACTCACAGTCAGTATTATGGGCCATGCATGAAAACTGTAACTTTAAGAAATTCAATGAACGATTATTTTGATAGTGATTTATTTATTAACCTTTGGTTATACTAATAAATATATTCATTTTCTAAATAAAATGTTAAACTGAATAAACTATTCATCCCATGTTATGTTTTTCTAACTTTTTTACACTTCACTGTCATATTGTTCACTTTTTTACCCGAAAACTTCAATAAAATAATTTCCTATGAACTAGTATATCAGTGGTTTATTGGACATACCGCTTTGAGTTTCAAACCCTTCTATAACTTGATGCCTTTCTCCTTTATTATTTTATTTTGTTTTTATTTAAAAAGATAGTCTGGAAATTCAAATGTAAGTTTCTGATTGTTTTTAACCAATTTATCAAGACAACACTGTCCTAAGTTTTCACATTTATCGTATTTCTCATGAGTTAAAATATATTTCGGTAGTCAGGGAAACATATCCAGAGAAATCCATCACAAAACTAAGTAAAATCCTCATTTACTGAAACAAGCCTCAAATTCTCCCTCCTTTGAGATACACCTGCTTCATTTTTACCCATGATTCAAACGCCTTAGTTTTACCGGTTATGACTGTAACAGCTCTATTATAAAGCGCTCCCTCATAGCCATTAAAATTTAGACTTCTGCTAGCTAATACATGAAAATAATTTAGAATTATCTGGTTTCTAGACAGATTTTCTGACTACGAAGCTATTATTTTTGCAAAGTTATTACATATTTGCCATTACTATACAATCTATATTACTTTTGTGTTATTCTTTAAGAAGTGAAATAAAAGTAAATTAGTAATAAATCTTTTATTATGAAGGATACCCCAAAAATATTTATTTAATATTGTTGTCAAAATTCCCACTAACAAGAGATAATTAGCTATTGCCCTCAGTAACTTGTTTAATATCTAATTTGGAATAGTGAATGGATCTCAAATTATGTTTCTACGATACTAAACACAAAAGCTCAGATGCTCGGTGATTACATTATAATTGTACATCAAATTATCTAAGGAAAACATCTTGAAATAAAATAAGCAATTAAAGGTTCTCTCAAAATAAAATTTGAGGTTTGTGAGCAACGAGAGACTATGTTAAATATATTACCCCAATGCTATTAAATTAAAACTTTGTCTCGTGGAATTTCTGTTAGGTTTTTTACGCTAAACTAGTTGTATTCAATCTAATTAACGTAGGATTCATTCCGAAAAGCATATAAAATTTATTTAATTTAAAATTTATTACCTCTAACATTGTAAATAATTTCTGTTAATTAAACGACATTTCCCATTGAGTACATTCATTGCTTTGTGTTCTCCATTCTTTATGAACAATAATATTTTATAAAATATAGCTTATTACTGTAACGAGGTATGGATACTGTTAAACTTCCAGATGTTTTAATTTTAACTGATAGTATACAGTCACACTTATACAATTTGCATAGATTTTTTAAGAAACAACTAGTTAGGAAGTTTATAAATAGCTTCTGCGAAAAATTTATATATTTTGATCTTAACACACGATTATGACCACTAAATATATAATATTATATAATATTCCTAGATTTTTAAACAATCTAATAAATTTTACCTTAATAAGGTATAATCGAATTGTCGCTATTTATAGAGTAAATATTTATCCCTAAACTTGCAATAAAGCTTTAAAGAAGGATGTGAAATATGCCTCATTATTTAAAATACATGAAATAATTTATTTATTTCAAGTCGCTTTTTCAAAGACGGTTATATCACTCAGTACATATGTATATATCAAAACATATGTATATATCAAAATCTTAAATAGAATTCAACTGCACACGTCTGAAAATTCAACTTTGTATTTTTCAAAGCAGCCTTCAAAAGAAGCGATATATTGAATTTTAGAATATGCATAACATAAGATATATGTTACTTAGAATAAGCAAATTAAGTAGATACATAGAATTTTTAAAAAGCTTTTGAAATGCATTTCCCGCAAACGAATGGCACTAAACACAACTTATGTATAATTTGAAATATGTGTCTTTTTCTATATATACAATAAAAAGACATTTCTGTCTACCTTTATGACGGCGTACATTATCTCTTAATACTAAATTTTAAATGTCAATACCATAGTCATTTTAGTATATTTCTGAGACTTGTAATTTGACTTGCGGAGTATGAAATATTGATACCTTTTTTGTAATTAACTATATCGTTATTAGTTTCTAAGGTTCCTTAATGATTAATCTTACAGTACTAGGTTTCTCTCTCCTTCTATATATATATATATATATATATATATATATATATATATATATATATATATATATATATATATATATATATATATATATATATATATATATATATATATATATATATATATATATATATATATATATATATATATATATATATACATTAAAATATTAAAGATATTCGATTCAAAGAAGCCTTCAAGATATTTGATTAAGAGAAAATACTTTGCTTCATGCAAAAATTAGTGTATTCAAAATGTATTTTTTTCTCCTTTAAAGTGATGTTCTTATAATTCCTAAACGTTTCTTATAATTCCTAAACATTTATTATTTTTAAACCTTCCCAATGCAAAATAGAAAAATAATAATAATACATATATACAAATAGAGCTAATGTTTAGCCTATATCTATGAAAAATTAACTAGGTTTAAAATTTTATTTTATACTTTTTTAAAACAAATATATAAGCAGTTTTAACAATAAAGGATCTTTAAGACATATTTGTTAAAAAAAATCCTTATCTAATATATGTGAATAAAAATATAAAATATTTCACTCCGGACCTCCTTATTTCGGTTCCAGCAAGAAAGAAACATTTTTATGTACAGAATTGTTATCAGTGACGAAACATGATATTTCTAACTGGGCGATGAGATGAAAAACTATTTCGGAGTGGTTCCGGCTGCAACTTAAGACATTCTTCCAGAATGGAAATAGTAGTCTTTTGAGTAAGCTGGGGTCTCAATAGTTCTAACGATTACTTCTACTACTTATTTCTTACATATAGCATAAGTAACTGCATAATTTACGTAAGTGACCACTCATTTTTTACATATAGCAGTTCAAGACTACCCCTTATGCATATTTTAGTTAACAGTTACATGCATAATTTACATATATATTTTTTGTTATATTTATTGTAAAGTATTTTCCATAACACCGGACCTTGCATTTATTTTCGTGAATTTAAATTTAAGGGTATTTTTTAGTGAAAACCTGATAACTCTTATAACATTTGAGACCTAAAAAAGGACAAAATCCCAAACAATAGTGAAAGGCTATTAAGTGCTGTTTGATTTCTTTCTTTATTGTTTTTCCATCTCTCTTTGGTAATCTCACCCTTCACAGTTTCGAATACGTAGAATGGCAACATTCCCTGTGCGTCATTTTGCTTGCCTTGGCTTAGTGGCTAATGTTCTCGAATATTCCTCCTGAGGAATAAAGCTCAATTAGCTCTCGAAATTAGTATTGAGCTTAGTTTACCGTCATTTATAGTTAATATCACCAAAGTTAAGGTATTAAATATTCCCAATTGTGTGTCAATGTCTACTTTATTTATCGCGATTCATGTCTCATAAATTATTTTTATTTATTATTGGCACAGTATCATACTTACAAATGTCTACTAGTACTGTTCTATAACCTTGAATCAAATATTCCTCCATTTTAAATATCACTGTCATGTGAGAAAATCATTGCTATTTTCTTAATACCATCTCACAAATTCCCGGACGTTTCATTCCGGTGACATCATAACAGATATTGGCACACACACACACACATACATACACATACACATATCCATATATATATATATATATATATATATATATATATATATATATATATATATATATATATATATGTATATATATATATATATATATATATATATATATATATATACATACATATATATATATATATATATATATATATATATATATATATATATATATATATACATATACATATATATCATATTTTTATTTCGTGATGTTTTATTTATTTTCACCATGAATATTTCTCATAAATTTGCCAAATGGTCTGTAACTGTTCTTTTCAAAGGCCTAGTTGTCTCTGTAACAACCCTCTGCCGAGACGTGGGGCCGATTTTGAATCTTTTAATAGCGAGATAACTGTTTAGAATCTCATTTTTGAGTCTTATTCTTTGAATTAATTCCAAATTCTCTTCCGATCCTTCACCACATCCATTATAGGCCACAGTTATTGAAATCAGTGTTTTTGTATTAAAAAAAAATTTTGGAACTCTAAATTTTTACCTCCATTTTTCCAAAATATAATTCACGTGCTTGATATACTTATATGCAATAATATGCTGTGAGATACCAAGGAGTTCAGAACTAAATATATTTTTTATTCATATAATAGAAACTTCGATTTATGCTGATGCTTACTTAGACTCCCAAATCCGCAAGTTATGCTCCCTTTGAACCGTTACTAATCCTTTGTGTGAACAAGCGATGAAGAAAATTCTTTTCTAATCTCTTTGACCCTGTAGCCAAATAATCTTACGAAAACTTTATACTAATCTTCATACCAAATATTTTACTTTTTGAATGGTTTACTTAGAGTGACGGGTGTATGGGAGATAACATTTAACAGTTTTGCACTTCGTGCATGCTCTAATACAAAGTCCATATCTTTTTTTATTTTTTTTCCTGAAATTTTTAATCTCATTGAGTTTGATTAAATCATTTTCTTCCATTAAGAGGAGAAACACGCTCATTTTTATTTTTTTAACGGTTTCTCATTTCCCAAACTCAATTATATTCTTATTTTATGTGATCTAGTTAAACTGCGATTTAAATTGACAGGATTTTGTGGAAGTTCTGTTTTTCACTAATACCCGATATCTGCCTAGGTATGGAATTAAAGACAATCTGTTATGGATACTGACAAATGCCTGAACTATTCCATGAAATCCAGTAATTTTAAATGATAGGTAAAAAGGGAAAATGTAATAGAACCGTTATTACAAGAATGAAAAATAGAATTCATGAGCTGCCAAAGTGCATTTTTAATGTGCGCTGTAATATGTTCTCTTGCAATTTGATCGTAATAAAACTGCACATATATTTAACTAAAATCTTATTCAAAACTATTAAAAAAGGAAAATAGGGTAGTTAAGAAAAACTAACAACAGTATAGTTCTTTTAAGATTATCAAATAGTTATCTTCTAAAGTGAAAATTATTCTCCAAAAAATAAGTTACTGCAATAGCAAAAAATAGATATAACATTTATTTAAAATATTAATAAAACTATTTCAAATACAACATTATAATTTAAGATACATTCTCTATTAAATAATCTTAAATGGAAACTAAAAATTATATTTTGCGGATACATGCAAATAAGATTTGATTGAAATGGTGTAAAATTTTATTTTCTACAAGCAAATAAATCTGCCAAAAACCTTAATGGTTTTCCTTCTTGATACCATTTATTACAGCTTCTCCACGAGTAGACAATTCACTAAGTACGCTTTTGTACGAAAAAAGAAAAAGTTAGTACATCAAATTATTATTAAACCAAAAACTTACTAGTTTTCTGATGTAGCTACTTTTGCATGTATAGTCATTAACTCAACTGAAAACCATATAAATTTCTTGTAGCACTTATATACCAAAAATAATAATATTGTGCATATGTTTTGTAGCTGAAATATGTTAAATGCCCAAAGTTATTTTTACATGTAAATAAATATTTTAAATGGATGAAACTTTACTAAAATATATAAGATCATTAGGAGTTTTTATCAATCCAGTAGTGCATAACTTTTGTATTTTTTTTTGCTGAAAAATGGGATAGCTGAAACTTCAAAAAAAAAAATGCTGAATAAAGATTAAAGTCAGGTACATTTCCATTCCACAGCATGTACCCAAATAGGATATTTTACATAAGGACATTTATTCAGCATTTAATAAGATAATTTTTGCATTTAATAAGATCATGTATCTATGAATATAGGCGAGAAAATAATTCTTCCCAAGTCAAATATCAACTCTATGCAGTGTACGTTAAAAAAACAAAATACCGTGTAGTTGTGGAGCAGTTACCGCAAAAGTGCACACAGTTTCCATAAAATGAACTTCGAATTACTCTGCAGCAAAACACTATCCTAGTATGCTCTTAGCATTCAAAATGAATCTTAAAAATTTTCCAATAGAATACTTGGAGGATTGTAAAAATATTAACTCCTTCTCGTTTCAAATAACTTTTCCTGTGGTGAATTATTAGCAAAATGCATGTTGTAATACGACATAATCTCTGATTCATGCAGAATAAAGATATGATGATTTTAGCATTAATGCTGTCAGATGAGCATTTCTTGTGGTGTAAACATTATTTCAATGCGTGCTGCTTGTTCTTCTCCAAATCTAAATTCACGTCTTTAAAAAAATGTCTCAATAGATCCGAAGAAAATGAAATTGAGGTATCCTTGCTCATACCAGATTAAGCCTTGACACTTCATAGATGAGAACTAATGAATACATATGTTGCTAAGTGAGGAATTGTGTAGCAGTCATTGTTGAGCATATTAAGAGTGCACCTGTCAAACATTTTAAAGTACCTGTAGGTGAAAGCGAGTAATTTGTATCGAGTCATAGCAACTCTTTCCTGCTGGTAGGATATCATGGAGTTTACAAACTATTCTATCAATAATTCTGTCTAACGAACTGCAGTTATTTTTCAGGTAACACATTTATAACAATTATGGTAAATGTTAGGCTTCATACTGACAGTTGTTGTGTTTAGATATTGAACTTACAGTTAGCAAGATTAAGGTTCCTTTACAGCATGCTTTTTTTCCCTGAATAATAATACTATAGGTAAAACTCCGAATCACTTCCAATGAATTTAAAGCTTTGGAATGTCAAGTTACGTCATAACTGTGAACTGTCTGTAACTCTTAGTTTATGTCATTATTATAAAATGAGAAAAGTTAATTTATGTAATCACATTTTTTATTGAGGCAGTCTTCAATAGGAATATTTACTTTGACAATACTACTTTAAACTATTGGTAGCTTAACTGGTATTTCGGGAGTTTCTTTCATCTTCAACATCAACAATCATAGAATTCTGAGAATCCAACAGTAACATAACGTAACCAATAACTATAATATTTTCAAATTTATACAAGGTATCATTTTTTGCAAGTACACAGAAGTATTATTAAGTCTTCTTTATTCATTTTTCAAATTCTTTATATTACACAATAATAGATTGTCTTTCAATTCAAAGTGTTTTAAAGTTTTCGTGTATCACCTATGGAGGAAACAACATACATTCCCCTTCAAAACTAAGTCATTTTGTGGTTGATTCATGCTTTAAGAAAGTAATGCTGAAAACACACCTAAAATGATAAATTAATTTATCGCCCACTAACCCTAAAATACCTCTACCCAGTGAACAGTAATTCGTAGTTCATGGTGTGAAATGGTCAGTAGATTCATTTAATACTCATTGAGAAACAAGTTTTTGGATGAATTCCATGTGTTTCGTCGACTGACGTTGCATTCGACATGGAAAAATAGAGTTTTGACGTTGACTCTGCAACAATTTTAGGAGAGAAAAACATTCTTGCGTTAGTCTTGGACTATTAAAAGTGGTGTTCTACGAGGTATTTTTAAGTGGGCAAAACAAAGACCAGACCAACAAAATTTTCAGCGTACGGAACAAGCTATTACTATGTTCACGAAAGGTATAGAATATTAGTCTTTGACATGCATAAATTGTCTGCAGAACAATCCTCTCAAGGGACGTTAGAAAAGACTGAAGTTTAAGACGCGTTAGCTATAACGTGTAACACGTTTAAATTAGTTACAACCATTTATTGCAGCTAAGAACAGGATTTTAGAATAATTAAAGTTGTAACGTGCTGCCTTAACTATGTAAATGAAATGAGATTTGATATCACTATTTTGCTTGCCCGTGTTTTTTGGATGTTTATGTTTTCGTATATTCTGATTGAGTAAGAGCAACCTTAAGTACAGATCTAAAAAAGGGCTTAAACAAGATTATATCTTGAATCAACAGACGGTGAGGAATGAGGAATAATACTCTGAAAGCAATTTCAATTAATCTAAGCTGGTTGAGGAGGATTTATATATGACTAAAAAATTTAAAGTGTGAATCCCATTACAAATGTGTATCTTACTTTATTATATATATAAAAAAAACATCATAAGAACCTGCCATTAAATTCTAGGTATTACTACTTTATTTAAACAAAACTTTTTAAATAATAAAATAGTACTAAATAAAATTTGCATTTTTGAATATGATATCTGCCTTGTTATAAATATGGAGTGAAGAATCAAAAGCAATAATAATAAAAAAAACATAAAAAGGAAGCGCATATCTGAAATTCGTGTCAGTGAAACGTTTCAATACCATCTGCTAAATTTTATTTTTCTCGTGATACAGCGTAAAATGCTAACCGGAAAATGCTCGCCCAACCAGAACATGGCTAACGGAAAAGGCTAAGAAAACTGAAAAATTCTCATAGAATATTTATCTTTACTCAAGAGGAAGAAACCATGAAGAGAAATAGCTCATAGATGTAATATAGGCTAATGCGATACGTAAATCAATGAGACCACCATAAAAGGAAAGAAAACGACTATTCCACGGTAACCCTGAAGAAAGACATATTCCAAATAAGGTGTTTAAAGGGTTGCCATCCTTATTAAAGCTCATTGCGTAAGGAATGTGGTTTTTTTATTGGTGTAAATAAATTAGAACATAAGACATACAAACGAAATGAAATTAAATATCCATTTTGTTAGGAATGAAAATGAAAATGGGATGATTCTAGAATTTTCTAAGAAATAATGATTTCAGTTATAAAAATGAAGGAGGAATGAATATGGTGCAGAATTTTTTCATGGCGTTAATTTCAATAATCCTATTAAAAACATTAATGCCATAGTTTAAATATTTGCTAAAAGCTGTATAACATAATTTTCATGTAAAACAAGATTGTGTGTGATTATAAATTTTATGTGACTTTTTGCATTGTAATTAGATATCGTTTATTCTATGGGAGACGGTTAAGATCCAAATTATCTTAATGAAGTTAATAAATTCATATCAAAATCATAATTTCAATCAGAGCCATGTGTTGTAGAGACTGATAATTATTTCGTTTGATGGAACGAAAAAGATTAATTCCCTAGATATATGTTTAATTTTACGTAAACCAGAACTTTTTAAGATATCATTATGAAAACCACTTTTCTGTGAATATCACAAATGTGATCATACAATACATCATATTTTGGATTTCATTTTTAGTTATAAACAATAATCTGGGGATACTAAAAGATCTCATGATTTAAGGTCGTAAGACACTAACTTTTCATGAGGGAAATGTCTGATGCACTTAGGGATTATGGACATTAATTTTGTTCTGCGATGGCATAAAAATACAATTTTACTCATTGCAGAAATTTCAAATGTGTATATTCCAATTATTAAACCATATATTCAGGCGTGTATACCTGTAACAGCTGAGAGTAAATCTGTTATTCATTTCAACGCTATTCAATTCCATGTTTTTGAATTTGCTCGTTTCAAATACGAATGATCAAAAACAAGATAGTCTGTTTCTTTTGAACTATATATATGGTAAGGTAGGTGTTATGCCTTGTTGAACCTTAATTTAATATATGTTGGATGAAATATATTATATTTTAAAACTTATTTGAACTCTAGGAGAAATCTTATACCAAGATCGTTGTAGAATTTGGTCAAAATAAAAGTTAATAAGAGTTGTATTTTCAGTTGCACATAAGCTGGGGACGGTAAACTAATATGGGTTTATAGTTTATACTATGATAATTACAAGCTGGAAAATCATGCATTCTGTTTATACACAGCTAGTCCTAAAGCAGAAAGGCGGAACAGCGATCTATATCTGATCTAAGCCTCTCTACGTACAACCGCATTAAATGATGATTGTTTGGTGATAAATACCACAGACAATGACTGTTTAGCTTAGGAATATTGTACATCATATTAGGATTAAGTGGTTGACAATACTGAAAGATGTTTCGATTGCCATTAGTACATCACGATCACCGAGATCGCATATCTAACAGCGCAAAAAGTATGAGATGGTAAACTGAAAAATATTTTTTAACATAGAGCAGACGTTTTAGTGAAATACAATGGAACTCTTCTTATGTAAAATTTTGGATATAAATTTAATATAAAGCCATAATTCATAAGAACGGGAAAACTGAAAATATATATAGACGAATAGTGCTTGATAATCACATTTTATATGTAATTATACACGTAAATATGTGTAAATTTACACGTTTGTAATTGAATAGCTTGCTGTAGTAAGAGATAGTTTTCTCTCTGGCAGAATCGGAATATAAAGATTCATATTCATATTAAGAACGTATAATGGATCTGAGACTTTATTATGAAAAAACTAGTATAACTTTACCTTATTCCTCGTGAATAATTCAAATTTAGTGACTAAAAATGTAAATGAATTTTCTCGTGCTAGCGCAACATTATTGGTGTTATAGAAGATTCTCTGCGTATGTAAGGTTATTAAATTTTTTGTGTGTAAAATAAAATCCAAATCGGCTTTTCAATTCTATTCTATTTGTTTGAAAGAAGAGAATATAAGCTTTTCAATTTGAGCAATAACTATAATAGTTATATTGAATACAATATGTTCTTAAAATCTGGTGTTCAAATAATTTTAAAAGTGTGTTAAGATTTTGAATTCATGAGGACTGTAGCGTGTATCTCTGAGGTGTGTACTCCTTTAGCGATAAATTTATCAATATTATTGGGATAACACCTCTTGAGAAATAGAATATATAAATAAAAAATCTGCATTTATGAACTATAATTCAGACGGGACTAAAATCTTTTTAGACTACCAAACCCCAAATTATTCATAAAAAGTCCATGAAAGAATTTTGTGAGATCGGAAAAAATAATTATATTATTTTTAATACCTGAAATCCATCGTTTAAAGAGCGTAAGTTAACATTATTAGTTATAGTATAGATTGTAGAATTCCTCAAGCTGGATTAATTTTGATTGGTAGTTGCTACGGGCCTTATAGTTGGTTTGTGAGAATTTTTCATAAAGTTCAGGAACGATAGTATTAAGTCCAAGACTTGCGGTACTTGTTTTATGATCATAGAATTTCCTTTTCAGAGATCATAATGGAAAACTGACTATCATATTCCTTAAAATAAATGCTCACAAGTACTCACCAATGACAAACATACTTTATCTACTGTGTTATTGTTACTTATGCCACTTGACCGATATCAACATCAGATCAAGTCCTGAAGGCTATGGGCGATGAAGGTACGGCTCTTGCTTTGATTGGTACCACAAGGGTCGGAGTCCGATTTGGCCAAAGGACCAGTCCCGTAATTTTGACCCGAATCAAGTGACGAGACAAGAACACTTGACCCCGTACCTTCAGAGGTAATTTTGAGAACTTGGTAGACATTGCAGTCACGATAGATTTTGCGTGCACTAGCCGCCATTAGTGTACACGGCAGTGGATTTTTCAGCGACGAGCATCGAACCAGTGACTTTCAGATCACTAGCCCGCTGTTCTAGCCTACTGTACCACTAGGCCTTTATATACTGTAGATGCACTGAGTGATCAATTAATTTTACCCATCCGTGGGCAAAATGAAAAGGACTTGACAGCCGCATGATAATCTAGAATGTGATGACTGTTGACTTAATCCTCAGTCATTAACTATATTCGTTTGATAATTTTAAGACAGATGGTCAAAACTAAGAATGCATAATACTTTATATAACTACAGATTTAGCAGCACGAAGAGTATTTTTTTCTGAAATTACTAGACTTCCAGGTTCTAGAGTTTTTCTTGTTACAGTGTGCGTAACTATATGAAAAGATTTTCATGAAAACAACTCTCACAAATTTCTCAAATACTATAACAACACGTTATCATAGATGAGAACCTTTTTTGAGCACACGCACGGGACAATAAACGCATTAATAAAAACAACTGATTACTGTACGCAAAATGTACAATCTAAGCAGTTTCTTACGTTACCATATGTTGCATCTTGCAAGTACAAGTTATAAAAGAAAATGCTGAATAACACATTCTCTTTAATTCACAGTTCATCAGCGTAAATGACTAACCTTGTTTGTACAGCGTTGACGCTGAATGATAAACGATTGGGAAAATATGAACTCAAAAATGTGATTTGAATTACACTCTTAATGATGATCCTGAATAAATTTGTTAGAAACTTAATGCAACGAGCTCGCCTTAAATGGTACTATGATTGTAAGTCTACACAGGGGATTGCATTCAGTAGGCCATATTTAAATGATCCGATCTTGCACAATAGGTACATATGGAACATCCTTTAAATGATAACTACTAACTAGTGCTGATTGCTGGCAGTACACAGTCCATAAAAATTATGAATTTTTTTAAACAGTGATGGTGTTTTACAATAATATAATATTTCTCTTGGCCAACTTAAATGGTGCTTAAATGGTTTTGACGAAAATATTTCTTCCTTCAGAATATCGGATAGCTTCTCTATTTATCTGATTTTAAACTTGTAGAACATATTAGGTGACTCGTTACACTTATACTGCTCTATGTAAAGCGAAGTCCTCACTTCAGACGAATTATTTTCCCCAGATGTACAAAGATCATGTTGAATTCCGGCTTCGGTTGCTGGTATACTTCAGGCAAAATAAAACCTAAATTTTTCTGAACAGATTGTCATGATCCAACAGTCACGCAGGGTGTATTATGAGTTTGGTCAAGGCGATAACAACAGGAGATAAAAATATAAACCCTACATACTCTGCTACATCGTTTTTTTAGTATACATACGTGATAAATAAATATATACGTGATCAAGTCCTGATCTATTAATTCATAATTTATATACGATATTTATCCAATTTTCTTATACATGGTTCCCCCTATACCCGTTGCACAACCTTTAACTTCTAAGCGGTGACAGCTTAGGCCATAAAGTTGGTGTCTATATATTCCCATATATTCCCATATATATATTCCCATATACAGAGTTCCCCCCTATATCTATTACACCCCCCTTAACTTCTAAACGGTGACAGCTTAGGTCATAAAGTTGGTGTCTAGGTATAGTAAAAAGGCTATGCGCTACTCGATGAGACAACTTGCAACGCCATCTATCGGCAAATTTTAGAATTAGCATTTTTATCTCAAAAACGGTAAGAGATACGGGAAAACAGTCAGTTACAAAGTTGAACAACATCATTGATTTAGTAAGAAAAGATACCTTGCGCACATTAATACTCAAAACAGAATATAAAAATGAACCTTTGTTTGATCGTGATTTTCATCACTATGGCATCGTGAAACGCGAGTGAAGCTAGAAAAGACCACCTCACGCAATTGTATGACTCTGGAGCATTTTCAGCAACATAAATAAATGATCCTGAAGATAGTGAAGTGTCTCAGTTTCTTTTTTCCACGCTTTATGATATGACATTTTCGAAATGGGGAACAAACAAATGTTCATTTTCTACATTCTGTTTTAAGTATTAATGTGCGCAAGGTGTCTTTTCTTACTAAATAGATAATGATGAACAACTTTGTAATAGACTTTTTCCCGCATCTCGTACCGTTTTTGAGATAAAAACGCTAATTCCTATATTTGCCGATATATGGGGTTGTAAGTTGTCTCATCGAGTAGCGCATAGCCGTTTTACTATACCTAGACACCAACTTTATGACCTAAGCTGTCACCGTTTAGAAGTTAAGGGGGGTGTAATAGATATAGGGGGGAACCCTGTATATGGGAATATATATTCTTGTAACAATTACAACAGAAGATAGTGTTATTTGCTTGTGTCTAACAGTATTGAAACTGATGGTGCTGAAGGTATTTAAAAATAAATTAATTGTCGAAAGTTATAATATCAGAATTTGTTGCCATAGCACCTAAAAATATACTCCATCACACTGTTACTCTTTGACAAAAGTCAAATTCTGAAATTTGATAATTTCCATATATGTTTAATGCACATAAATCTTACGTTTTGAATTTTCTGCCAATCTTTTTAGATTCTTAAAAAATATATTATCATTATCATTGTATATGTTAGGAATAACGCAAAAATAAATAGACTTCCGTCATGATACTGCACATTTGAGAAATCAAGTGCCATTTTACGCACGCCATCAACGTGATTTCATTACTTAGTGGACGTTATAACGGGAGATAAGGAAGAGAGCTCCGAACGTTCTGCATGATCGATCACTGACAAACCCACATTCCATGCGAAAACTTCTCACATGCATAGTTCTCGCATACACAAGTTTTCGCGAAGCTAATGGCTGAGTCCATAGATTATGATGGCAGCAAACTATCCACGGTGCAGATAATAAAGAAAAAAATATTGGAAGCATGAAAACGCTTAGATAGAGAATTTTTATGCGGTTTTTTACTGTGATTTCATTAATGATTGCTCATAATATATCTTGTTACTTTTACAAATTTTCAAGAAAAGTAATAAAACTTGGAGCATGATCTACACATTAAATATTTCGTCATGTATTAAGATTAATACTCCTAATTCTTACCAAAGAAATCAGGTGTAACGTATTTTCAAAGAAAATATTTTTTTTTAAACTTTAAAATTCGCTTCTGGTTTGCCATGTTATTTATATGTATAAGCTATTTGTTAAAAGATTATGAACAAAAAATACAAAGTAATGATGTTTTCTATATGCGTGTCAATTAATTATTCAACAGGAAATGATCGAAATATGCTTCACATAGGACTATTCATAGCATATTTTATTCATTCGTATTTCATTTCATTAACAAGAATCATACATATAATATTTTTCTAATTAAAAAAATTTATAAATTAGTAAATTATACTTCATGATACCATTTATCTAAATAACTCTTAAAGTGTTGAATCCGTGTAAAATCAAAAGTCTCTTTAATATTCAAGCCTCTTTTTAGCTATCCTTTTTTAGGAAGAAATGATTTTTATTCATAACATCTCATTTGTGTAAAAATGTTAATGCGTAGTAAACATTTTAGGATTTGTCAATTATTTTGCAGCTGGAAAATGTCCTTTCCTTTTATTTAAAATATTCTCTTTCTGGCAAGAACTTTAGTCTGATAGGATTTTTTTCCAAATATTGTTCATTTAATTCATTCCTGCATTTTCATTTGCACAGAAAATAAATAAATAATATTTCTCTTTTTTTTTTTTTGCTCAGAACACTCGGCTTAAAATACTAACCAGAACATTCAGTATTTAAGTTGTTAAATGACCTTGATTTTCCTATGGTGGTCAGTAAGATATTTTCTTTAGTAAAAATTCTTTAGGAAATTAACAAAAGTTGAAATGAACTGCTTTGAAGTAAAAAAAAAAGTACATGTAATACTTTATCGAACGCAATAGCTTGAAAACTTGATTTTCATCACTAAATCTATCGACATAACGACTAAAATTTGGAAATACAATACTATTATTAAAACACATAAATTCACTTTGGAAATTATTAAATATTTTAGCCAAAGGAAATAATAAAAATAAATATAGCAATAGTAGTAAATATTTCTACATATTAATATGAGGAAAATGCTGAATTCTGTTTGAATATTTAAAATATGTTTGATACAGATATTGCATTCACCAGCTTTTAAATTTGGGTCAAAAATGACAGTTTAACACCTTTCTAACAACTAACCGATGACGTTAATTATTTTCTACACATTATATATATATATACCGGGTGCGTCATAAATTCGCTCAAAGTTTAAAAATTCGTAATAAAAGAAGTAATGCTCGGGTAAATTTTCTGTTTGCGCCAATAGTATCAGAAGAACATTTGATTTTTTTTTCATGATAAAAAAAAAGTTTCCAAAAGTAACCGAAAGAGGGCGTTCACACGTCATACCGTGATGTTTTATGCAAATCAGGTTAAACACAAACAGAAAATTAAACAGATCACAATCACATGAGACTGTGCATTTATTGTAAAGTAAGATGTTCAAAATCACCACCAGCACAAGGTAATAGGCAGGTGAGGTGCGTCACAAAGCCCATTACAGCGGAGTGTAGCATGTCGCCATCGATGGCAGCGACTGTCTGTGGAATGGCATTTTTCAGTTCCACCAAAGAGGGGCACCTTCCTGCATGAAGGCGACAACAGGTAACGCATGCCTTTCCTGCAATGCAGGCTTAACGTGGTCGTCCAAAAGCGTAAAATACCGTACTGTAGTGACTGCACAGGTTTTCCTTCCGGATACAGGAGAAGGCTCTTCGAAAAAGAAAGGGCCCAAAATAAAAGACGCGGTGAAAGTCACATGAGGAGAATGCAGTGGCTGGCTCAGGTACTCACGAGGGTTTGACGTCACCGAGATACGACTGATTTGCATATTAACGTAACCATGCAGTGAAAAGTGGGCTTCATCCGTCTACATGACGTTCAGCAACTATTGTGGGTTACGTTTCATTTGTGCCAGAGCCCATATAGCAAAGTTTTGTCTTGCATCTGTATCTGCCGATAATAACTGGTGAAGTGCATGGATTTTGTACGGATACAGATTCAACATTTCGTGCATAATACGTCGAATCGACAGTTCCGAAATCCCCGTTCTTCTCCCAGCCTCACGAGCACTGCTACTCCCCGTTGATGTCTCTGCTACCAAATCTTCCATGACACTTTGTACAACATGGACGCGGTCCGCGCTCAAAGATGGTCTACCACTTTGTAGACGATCCACCAAACTCCCTGTTTCCTCAAAACATCGTACTAAATTCAGTATCCTATTCAATGAAATAGGGCTTTTTTGCACCTTCAGTCCTTTCTCCGTGCAAAACTTTCGCAATACACCAGTTTTGGAATCACCATTCTTGTAGAAAAGTTTAACCACCAACGCTCAATCTGGTAAAGAAAGCATGTTTCCGGCTTCGAATGACGAATCCATTTCCAGCCAGGTGTTTTATTGATAGCCTGATTTGAATAAAGCGTCTCAGTATGACGTGTGATCGCCCTCTTTCGGTTACTTTTTGAAACTTTTTTTTAGAGGGAAAAAAAATCCAATGTCCCTGTGATACTATTGGCGCAAACAAAAACTTTTTCCAAGCATTACTTCTTTTACTGCGAATTTTTGAACTTTGCACGAATTTATAACGCACCCGGTATATTTAATGCCTTCATACACGGGATGTTGGATGACAGCAAGAACCATGGCGTTGAAGTAATAGATAGGAGTAGTCGTGGCATATCATTTAGTCATGGGGAACCCACACAACGCTGGTCCAGTTCAAAGAAGAGGCGTTTTCGAATATTTATTTTTCAGGAATATCCAGGGAACATCATACGTTATTTTACACTAAGCTTCATACAATCAGTTCTGGACATTAACATGGGTCTGCCTTACACTAAGGCACGGATGTATCACATTTTAGAGTCAGGTACTCCGGAAACAGCCAGAGCTTTACAAAAATGGTTAAGAAAAACCCGCAGCACAAATTACGCCATGTTGACAGGACGGAGAACAGCCACACAAAAGACCCGAAACTCTAGGTTCACAGCCGTGAGACAGGCGCGCTAAACTTTTCTGATTGGTCTGAATTCATCACCTGACCATCACACCACATTTCGTCAGCTTCTAGAACATTTCGACTTACATAATGCTTATATAACGATGTCGGCGCGTGGCTTTTAGGGGGAAGTAAACAGGCTACTTTTGGTTATTTCTAGGTCAAATTGAGGGGTAATGCTTTATTACAATAGGATGAAAGAATTCTGCATTAACGTTTTTAACGATAACGAAAAAGGTTTGAAATTTATTTCATATATATATATATATATATATATATATATATATATATAGATAGATAGATAATATTAATTTTACATTTAATATGCAATTTTTTTGCCCGGATCATTTGCCATATTTTTTTGATACGTTGATAGATATCTACTGCATGGATTTACATATAAATATAAAATGAGAATGAAAAATAATTTTGGCTTTGTGGTTGAATTGTAATATTTCCGACTAATTACCCCTGAATTAAAAAAATAGTATTATTCATATCTATAAGTCCTATGATACGGTTTTATTTCTTCTGGCATACTAAACTTCCTTGCACTTTCAATTTTAAGTAAGATAATTTACCGATAATTATATAATGCACAATCTTAAATTTTACTGATAATTTTTTACTCCAAAAGCCACGAATCACATACTTTAGAAAAGTTAATGCCGGCAACAAGAGTAGCATGAATTAATCCTCATTTCTATCTACTGCTGAAATATAGAGATACACATAAAGCAAACTTATAAGAATTTTTTTCATAGTGTGGATAACTTGTATCATAGATCTCCCTAATGATCACAGAGCTTGCTATATGTTCTATTCTCAGTTTGCAGCTGTTACTCACGTCAAGCAGATGTGGATTCAACATATGCTATTTCATGTATTATGCATAAATTGGATTCTCCTCTATATTTGCCACCAAGAAACCTTGATTATCTGTCTAATGAGATGACAGACGTTTTCTTGTCACACACACACACACACACAAGTCAGTGTAATCCTCATAGGAAGTATGTCAGATTTTTTCCTTCCCCCGCTACATTTACTTTCATGACACCGACTCATCCCACAAAATCTAGAAATGATTCCGAAGGTAACGGGCTTCATATTTTATTAAAGCCTTACCGATTATAATTTTTTATGTATATCTCACATAATTGCATTGCAAATGACACGGTTCAGTGATTTAATATTTACGATGATAGTGCATTAAAATTTTTCATATGCATAGTGACTGAATATTTGCTAGCATTTAATCTATACGCAGATTGTCTTCATTTTATACTTCAGAAACTGCAATCTGTTTTATATAAGGAAAGCTATCAATATTTATGCTTTAAAAAGAAAATTTATGACGCAATTTTGAAAGGTACATTTAACAATATTTTAATTATACTGAACCATATTTAATGTTTTGTTATGTATGGCAGGAAAAGGTTTTTTTTTTATCAAGTAACATGAAATATCCTTTAACGTTATTTGCTATAAATTTATATTTATTATTTGCAGTCTGAAATATTCTCTAAAAAATTAAACTACCTTGCGGATTTAATCAATGTGATCATTACTTAAAAATGTACAAGGTATTATAATAAAAATAATTGTTTCCGACGTTACATAAAATAATATATTCTCTTTGGAATTTTTAATAAATAATGCATTTTAGCTACGCTAGAAGCAATAAATTATTTTCGCATATACTCCTCAAGAATATCGATTAGATGCTTATAAATAATTGCAAATAATTGCTTTTCAACTCATACAATTCCATTTTCCTTTTTTTAATCATTATTGAAATAATAATTTCAAATTATAATTTTTTAACCAAAATATTGTTTTATTTCCTATTTATTTTACTACTAATACATTTTAAACAGTCAATAATCGATGAAAAATCTCTTCCTCCTTCTACAAAATAACATTTTGGGGATTATACAAATCAGGCAGTGCTTTAGCCAGGAATTATACTTATCTTTTTAGACTAAATCAAACGCTAATTTTCAAAGAAATTATTCTCTTTAAAGTATTTGGAAAAATTTAATTTTATCTTAACAGCACAATTTGAATTATTCTTGTAAGCATTTAGGATTATATTATTAATTTTCTGCAAGATTAAAACTCACACAATCAAAGAAAATAAATAGTCTAATTGTTAACAATAATGATTGAAAGTGTTGGTATATAAAATTTTATTATTGATTAACACATAATTAATAATAAAATATACCGGAGTATTTCTCAATTGTATATTGAATTTTCATATACAATACTCGAAAAACTAATTTTCTCACAGTTGATTAATATTTGATATGCGTAGAAACATTGCTGCAATTCCATTTTAATATGGTTGTAAAAATCTCACTACTGTAATACTTCCTAACACATCAATATTAAAAAAATTGCATTGCTTGCACGAAAGGAAAATTAGTAATTATTTCAGATATTGCATGTTGTGGAATACTCGTATCAATTCTTGATGTTAATGTTCTATTACAATCATGTATTATTTGGGCAGTATTATTTGTGACTTTTTAATAATAATAAACCGTAAAGGCAGACTGAAATTATATGTTAACATAATGTACACAAATGAAATATATATAATTTTTATTTTAGCGTTTATTTATATGTTCCTCAATTCAGTTTTAAATTATGGATAGATTATGGAAAACAAACATAAAAAGTGGCGTTAATAATTCTGTAAATAAATCTGTAAATAATTCTGTTCTAATGGCGACTTAGTGCGTGCATCCCATTTCTTCAAATAAAAACTAAAAAAAGATTTGTTGCAGCAAGTTGCTTCAACCTTATTTCTTTTAGACCGCATTAATTTGCAATTATGGTCGAGGAATTTTAATTCCTGATTATTAGCATAATGTAGTATTTAGATTATTACCTAGTTTAGATTATTGATTAGCCGTTATTCGGATTGTTATGTGCTTATTATATTCACATAAGGAGAAATATCATGACTTTATTCCGATAAAGATTAATATGTGTTAAGAAAATGCTTTCTTTTATTCATAATAAAGTTAAAAGTTTCAAAAGAACTTTATTATTACATCAACACACATTAAGTCTTTTTGAACTCATTGAAAGAGCTATATAAATGCATGTTTCAGCTTTAAATAGTGAAATGGTAGTATCTGTGACATATAGGCAATCAAATACAGTTAGTTTCGGATTAAAAAAAAATACTTTTATCGACTTTTTGTTCTTTAAATCTAAATCCTAAGTAAAAACTAATTTAGTAAAAATACTGTATGAAGATATAAATTTCATATGTATTAACATTTTTTGATAGATATTTAAATTTAATGTTGCGAATATGTATTGTTTTCCAGGGGACTGAGCATGGATGCTTTGCAACAAAGATCGGTTCCTTTCAGTGCCATAACTAACAGCAGTAGCTGCGGTACACCCAGTGAAAGTGGGGACAGTCATCAGATCAAATTCACTCACAAAGAAGGATGTACTCCTACTGCTTGCGCATGTGTCATTTTAGCCATTCTTTTTGTTTCTCTGGGTGCTGCAGCAGGAGTGTACTTTGGGCGTAAGTATATTGTTTTATATTATAAGTAGATCATTACCTTAGATTCAAGGAATAATTTCAGACCGAAAATGCACATTTCCGTTCAGATAAATGTGAAGGCCTTTATGTTATGCAAAATAATGCTCAATCTGGAATTCGAAACACGTAATATTCAGAAAACGTTCTGCACTGATGACCTCATGCCATGAAGGGAAAAAGCTGTCATCTCTTAAACAAGCAAACAAAAAAAAAACAATGAATGGTGGAATTACGCAGCCTGGAAAACATAAAACAGATATAAAAGGGGAATACTTAAAAAATTACAAAGGAAATGAAAAAAGAGTGAGAAAATAATGGATAAAAATGTATTATGTAAAAGACCTCCAGTCAGAAGGAATATCAAAAATAGGAGAACTGTTTCTCTTGCCTTGTAACAGTATTAAGAGTAATAAAGAAACATCCATTTTATAAGATTGTACCTACCAAGGCTATTTAACCTATCTCCAGCTTACTATTGTCACCGAAGAAACCTTCAGCAGTGTGTAAAAGGTTATAAACATACAACGGAAGAATTAAAAATTAGCTATCGGGGAACAATATTGCTTACATTTCTGTTTCAGCAAATAAAAAAGGATTGCATCGAATTTGGAAAAACAAGCGCGCATTTACATTAGAAAAGAGGGGCATTTTGAGCATTTATAATAATCTCGTGAATTATTATTGATTTTAGAAATGCCACTTTCCATTCTTCATTTGCATCGTTTTTCAACAAGTTTTACATGTAATAAATGCATTAGATCTGATGTGCATAACATTTTGATAACCCAGTTGTATGTATGCAAGAACAAAGTTGTTTCATAATTTCATTGCATACAAAATTATTCAATAACTTTGTATGTACCTTCTATGGTGTCTTTGACACAAACTTTATACCTATGAAACAACTGAAAGTGGATCTTAGTGAACGCCTGTTTACATTTGGGATAAAATATATTTAAAAGTAGGGACTTGTAGCACATAGCCGTGGGAATTGAAAATGAATTGAACTTGGACAAAAAAATATCATCACTTTATCGAATTCCATAACTTAATTTTTACGCAAAATAACGAAATGGCAAACTTCAATAAAACCATGACCTCCAATTTTCTTTAATTTTACCTTTTTGTCGTTTTGTAAGAAAAGTTTTTGACTTTTATCTCTGCATCACTGGATTTTTAAATTTTTCCCTGTATGTTTATATTGTTGATATTATTAAATCACGTTATGTGAACTGATCATTGAAAAATAAATATAGCAATGCTATAAATTGTTATTAAAGTTATAAAAAAACGAATATTTTACTTTAAATTTCGGAGATTGTGTGATATTAAATTACATACACTATGAGGCCTTCCAACGAAACAGTGAAATTTACAAAGAAATTACTCGAATGTAAACTATTGAAATGGAAATATAAAAAAAAAATAACTCTGATATCCAATTTCGTAGATTTTGAAAAAAAAGTAGAATTTTCCTTTTGCCCTGCTTTAGTTGTACGGGTCCGTATTTAATATTCGCTGATGATACCTAGCATTTATATTTAACAAATAACGTTTAGCTCTAATGGCTTTTTCTACCGTAGGTATTTAACAATACAAATCTCGCGAGGCACCTTTATAATAGCCTGTGAGGTACCAGTGAATGAAGAGAACATTTGTTACTATGTCAACCAACACAAAAGCACTAAGCAAGCACTTTAGCAAAGACTAAGTAGATTAAAAATAGTTTCGTAGAAAAAGCGGTGAAACACGACAATTTATCTTGAATAAAGGAAAATAATGAAGCCCAAAATTAAGTAAATTATTTATTTTAATGAGCTACCGAAATCAACATTATTAGGAAATCTATAATCCAGCGTAATCACATTTGTAAGTTGATTTTCGTTCATCAATGCTACAATAGGTAAAAAATACTGCTTTAAATTTCACCAAGAAATAAAATCTAGGCATAATGCAATTTGTTGAATTTAGACTGTTATTAGGTTAACTAAAAGGAAAACTTGCTTAGTTGTTGTGTTTATTACGTCCTTACACCAGGGAGAAGGAAAGACCCTGGAGTATGCAGGGTATTTAGTTTCTGTTTGCTAATCATTTGCTAATTAAATTAACTCTACTATTCTCAAAAAAATTTCAATTACAATTCTTCAATAATCCATTCAATCTACTGTCGGATCGAATTAATTCCAGACGTTAGGCTGCGGGTAAAATCAATACAGCCGGAATCAAATTAAGATAAATGGGGTAAGCATGAAACAAGCTACACATGAGAGAAAGTGGGCAGCCGATGTTTGCAAGATTTTCTCATCCGAAGATCGGGGAAGCAGACATCAAGAATGCTAAGATGACTACCATCCGAACCCTTCTGCGAAGCTTATCAAACCAGCGAAGAAAATGGAATCAGGAACTGGAAGTCTTAGAGCTACGTGTAGAAAGTAATTAGGAGAAATAACAGCATGAGGTGAGGGATTCAAATTAACGTTAGGATGTTTAGTGGTGTAAGTACTGAATGGGAATATATTTTGTAAACCAGGTGCATTTACTGTATTTATGCTTCCTGATTTTATTAGCACGTTCTAAACGACTGGGGAATAAACTTTGCGAGTTATTGAATTGTAATTATAACTTATTTCTATTGTATTTTAGACATCTGCAAGTCAATTAGCTTAAAGAAATTGATACATATTTGCATAACCTTTCTAAAGAAAAGTGATTTTTTTTCCTTATGATTCTTAGGAAATGGTATTTAAGAACCCCGAAGTAGTATGTTCCAAGACACGTATGGGGTTCAACTTTGTCGATACATGAGCATGTTAGGCGATCGTACCCATTGTGCCTGTTTAGAAAATCCATGAAATCGAACCCTTCAAAAACGTCATAAAATAAAAAAATAGCATTTCAAAATCCGTATATGAACTACGCTATTTAAAGTTGAAGATCTCCTTAAATGTTTAAGCGTGTGTATCGCAAACATGCCTCTGATTTCCAACATCCCATTAGATGGTAACTCAAGAAACTCGACACTTAAGTTAATGGCTTTAACTTACGTTACATTTCTAGTGCATTTCTTCTCCAAACTGGAACTAATCCAAAAATCTGTTTTTATTACGTTTTTTTTTGTACTTTATTTTACTTTAAAAAGTGCAATCTTTTCAGAAAAAGGGATAAATTTTCTTTTAAATATATTTGTTCCCCATTATACAATTTCGTTTCATTACTTTATGATTAGGGTGCAGAAAGTAGAAATTTATGAATAAACTTCAGTTTAGATTAGAAACAAAACAACAATTAAAGTGGTAAATGCAAATTAATGTTCCTCGTTGAAACAGAATAAAAATTAAATAATATTAAACTATAATAAATGACCCAATATAAAATAAAAAAATAGTTTAATTTTTAATCCTTATGGAGTTCTTTAGCCACAAAACCATTTATATATATATAAATTCTATAATTTCAAACATAATATATTCTTTAATTTTTTCACTATGAATTCTATAAAGCAGGTTTGAGTAATATTTTTTATAATTACTATAGGTATTGCAAACATATGCTAGTAAAAATCACTACCTTATGAATGGAAAACACTTTAATGTTACACTTCTAAGAGTTTTTTTTTTTAACTGTGAACATCAAAGCTTTAAATCAACTGGTAACTTTTTGTTAAATATTTTGCACCAAGGTGTATAATCCATTGCTATCGCATTTAACCTTAAGTTACATTCTTCCAGTGTACTTCTATATTTTTGTAATATATATATATATATATATTAAATCTTTGTGATTCAGTCTGAGACAAAGGGAAAGAGATGAAAGCAATAAAAGGAATGAAAAACACTTTAATTTTTCTACCTGTTTTTATTTATTTGCAAGAAAACGGAAGAAAAAAGAAAAGTATATTTGAAAACAAACATTCTGATTACAAATGGTCTAAAGAATTATAGAGTGTTGAATTGTTTTGTTAGTTTTTAATAAAAATAAAAATTTCCTAATTCAATGAAAATATCGGTGTAGATTTCGAATTTCTCATGAGTTTTTTTTCTTTTTCAGTTCAATTCCTGGACTTAGGAAAGAGGAATGGTAAGTTGATTTTCTTCCTTCCATAATCAAATGTTTAAAACCAGCCTTTTTATAACTCTGAATGCATATCAATAATTACCGTACCAGATAAAGAGCAATGCCCTTGCATCACTTATAACGATTGTTTCTAGTCATATGGAAAGAAAGAACAGAAGCTAAGACTTCGGTTTTTACTATGAAGCTTTTCTTTCTAATTAGGTATTCTTGTCTTTTATTCCTGCTTTACACTTGATGCTTTCTCTAAACTTAAAATGACGGTATTTCTTTAATGTAGACTTATGAAAGAAAAGTTTTTTATTCATGTGAAAAAAAATTCGTTACTGAAAATATGGGGGAGACAGATATGTCATGGTCAAAAACTTATTCATCACACAATCAAATTTTCTGGAGCTTTCCTGCTTCTCTTACGGTAGGATGCAGTCGTTCTTGTTAATATTCAAAACTGCTGTTTGTGAGATTGGATACCTAAATGATTTAACGTCATATAAAGAGCAAAACTATATAGGTCCTCGGGAATTATAACACAGCTTATAAATCATACATTTGCTGAATGTTTAAGACTAAGCTGATGTTATATAATGTTCAATGGTTTTTACCAGCTTAAATTTTAATTATTCCTGAGTTCTGATGAAATAGATGCAAGAATAATCTGTTCTGTTCTTAATATGTCTGAAAAATAACGCCTGCGTCAGCAAATAAAGTTCGAGCATCTCAGATGATTTTTAAAGGTTATGAATCGCTTCCGAAGTTAAAATAAAATATTTAGTTTTTATTAAGCTGGGATGTTTCTTTTAAATTAATAAACCATGATCCATCAAAATCATTAACTTCACGAGATTTTAATTCAAAGAGAAACGTCTCCGATTTACTTATATAGACGTTGATGTGAGTTTTTCAGTCTCTATCTGTTACTCACATACAAAATTTGCCCGTGAATGCTTATATAAAGTTTTTGATTTAAAAATAAAGCCACATTAGTATACGATAATGCACATACATGCATATGTATATCGTAGGTATGTATATATGTATACCTACGTACATGCTAGCTTATACATACATGCATTAAAAATAAAATTTTCAGGGACAGTTCATGACTTAGCAACTTTAACATGAACTTGTTTAATTATTCGAGCAGAAATGAACTGACGGGCAACTGAGTGTAATACTAAATCTTTGCTGAAGAGGAAAACTAAAGAATACACTGATATTAATCTTAAATGTAAATGCAAATTAACAAAGACGGTAAGCTAAAACAAACAAAAAAGTAAATAAGTAAGTAAATGAAACTTAATCAAATTTCTTTATTAAAATTCAGTATTCTGGAAACAAGTAAATGTCAAATAGTTGTTACGCAAAAAAAATGCGTTGTTGACAATTTCATTTAACAAAAGAACATGTTTTGTATCTAATTAAAGACATTACAAATTTAAGAATACACAAATGAAATTATTTTTAGAAAATGTACACGCATCAAAAGAGTGAAGTAGAAACGAAAAAAAGGGAACCAAATAAATAAAAATATTTTTTTTTTCCAAATTCATGGTTCTCAAAACCTCTTAGAAACAACGTGTTATAAAAAGATATAATGCGTAATTTGCATCAAATTACCCGTGAAATAAAACAAGTATGAAATGTGCCTTATGAAATTTAAGTATATACATGATTAACATTAAGAAATGAACAAAAGATCAAATAAAGTAAAGTAATAAATAAATAAAACAAAATCAAATTTTTAACTATTCTGGAAACAAACCTATTATAAAGAGTTATTATGAAAAAAGAAGAATTCTTAGTTCATATTAATATTGAACAAAAGATAAGCTGATATTGGTTAACTTACACTTCATGAATATTTATTATTTTCTAAAATACTCGTAGGTGTATTTCTCTTTAAGGGATTTACTATTATTAAATGACTAATTATAATATATTCAAATACATTATTGTGCATAAAACTGGTATAGTTTTAGTATTCATTTACATCAAAATTACATTCTAATCACGCTTCGCTTGTATATCATTATTGATAAACAAGTGAATGATATGTATGCACACAATCTATATGCCTACATGCTTCAGCTAATACGGATCAATAAGTCTCAGAACCATTCTCCTCTTCTAATTCCTAGATTTTATTGAACTCGAAGCCTTCATAAACAATAAAATGCTGTAATACTAGGCATTATTGTCGTTAGTTCAACTATAAGAGCGTAATCTAATAGATTTAAAGTATTCGTTTACTTTTGAATCCATTTTGAATGTTTAGTTCTGGATCTTTGCAATTTATTTACTTAAACATTTTTTTTCTGAAAGAACTGAGTAGTGAAATATGTGTAAGATTTATCGTGACTTTTATTTTACATTTTATCTCGAATATAAAATAACGAGATAATTTTGCAAGAGAGATCGACTTCGAACTTACCCAGTGATGGTGATAAAAGGTGTGATAAGATGCAGGATATTGACTTTGTTATTAGATTTGTTGCAAAGATTTGTTGTTCAATACATTAGGTGTATTAAATATATTTTCGACTCTTGGTTTTATGGCATAATTCCATCTCCTATTGAGGTGCTCCTGTACATTATTAAAGTGATACTGAGTTTTGATAAATACATAGCAAAGTGGCGACTGAACATTCACTCTTATAAATCTCAAATAACAGCAATTGCTCAAAATATGAAGCTTTTACAGTTTTGATGACATGGAGGTACTAAGCCGTCCACTGGTTTCCTGACATACAAAATAAATTCATCCCATTTTCCTTTAGGCTTTCATACGAGCCTTCACACTGGTGGGATGAGTCTTAACACTGGTGATTTCAAATATACACGTTTTCTCTCATTTCATTAGCACGTTTTTCAGGAGAATTTTCTCACTGGTTTGTAGTAAGTAACGCTTTAGTTAAATCTAAAGCTGTCGATAGATTTTTAAATATATGACTATTAATTATTAAAATCGAAATAAGGGGGGACAATTATTTTATATAGGGCTTCCTCACAACTTTCACACAATAGCTAGAGTTATCCCTTGAAGATCAGAAAGTCGATACAGTCGAACCCCGTTATAAAGAACTTCAAGGGACCAACGGTTTTGTTCGCTTTATCCGGTGGCTCGCTATATCCGAGCCGTTAAGAAAAATGCTAGAGTTCACAAAATGTATAATTCATTAGTTGTAATGTGTATTCAATAATGATGTATTAAAAAATGATACAATCTATTAAAAATGATAATTAATGAATTAAATCGACTAAAATAGATTACATTAACCTGACACAATACTAATTAAATTACATATAATAAGAAAACGACTGGACCAAAATTTTAGTTCGTTATATCTATGAGTTCGTTATATACCGGGTTCGCTATAACAGGGTTCGACTGTACTTAAATAAACGAGACGCGTTTTATTATCTGTCTTGGTTTGTGGCTTAATGTTTCAGTTAATTAAAACAATTAATATATTTTAAATATGTGGAGAGTAATTACTAAAATCAAAACAAATTTGTGGGAGGAAAATTATTCAAGGTTATCTCCCATGTTCTGATATCCTAATATAATTAATGTGTCTGGAAGACGGAAATTTAACCATGTGTAGATAATAAGATGAATGAGTTCTAGCTATATTTGAGAATCTCTCACTCGTTTGTCGCTAGAAATAATTTAGTGAATTCTAAAAAAAACTATCGATATATCATTTAATAGGTAGCTTGTAATTGCTAAAATTGAATGAGATGTGTGTGATGAAAAGAGTTTAATTTAAGTCTTATCACGTGAACAGTATTATGATAATTAACGTATCTATATGCCGATCGTAATTTACACGAAGTGATTTTTGCCAATAAAGAAAGACGACATCGTTTGACTGCTGTGCAAGGAAAAATTATAAACCGTTGTGCCAATTAACGATAAATTTATAATTAAAGAACTTAAAATCGTTGAAAATAGAAATAAAAAAACAAAATAAACTATATTCTGAAAATATATTTGTGTTATTGACCTGAAAGTTGACGAATAGCCCAGAAATGCCATTCCAAATAGTACTTACTTATATCGTAAGGGTACTGTAATTGTTAGCTGATCCATTAGCAGTTCATATGTTCTAGCCCTGACAATTGGTCGTTATAAGTGTCAGCAAAAGTTAAGTATTATCACCGATAAGTATTACAAAACAAATTTGAAAGCATTGATTATATGATGTTAGAATTTTCTTCCCTTTTTCGTTTGACAGATATTGATTATCTTTCAATAGTATCGTTGTAATTGAAGAGGTTGACTTATAATTTTCCTATTACAGAATTTTCTCAAGTTCTTAGTAAGGAAAGTTTCATGTCTTTAAAACCCTTAAATGCTCCTTAAAAAGAAATTTAAAAAATCCATCTAATGGAACATAAATTGCAATTATTTAAATTTCGACGATTTTTACAGTTAGAGAGTTCCGCGTGGCTAAGTCCAAATCTCGCAGTAGGCAGTTGTAAGTGCCAGTGATGATTTAGGGCCTGCTCACATAGGAGTCCGTTGTGTAGCGTTAAGGGAAAGATGACGTTGAGACGAAAATAAACCAATCATAGGCGTTAAAAATTTCATTGCTAATCGTTTGGAGGCCTATGATTGGTTTATTTTCGTCTCAACGTCATCTTTTTCTTAACACAACGCAACGGACTCCTATGTTAACAGGCCCTTAGTTCTATCTCCAACAAGTGTTAGCAAATAAATTTGAAAACATTGATTTGCATTTGTGGTATAAATATTACCATCGTTTCTCGAAAGATACCGATTAGTTATTTGGTAAAATTGTATAATCTAAGAGGTATCAATCATGTGCAATTCCATGTTTTTAAATTAATATTAGTTCTCGCTTATAGTTCACAATGCTGAAAGATGCTGATTGGCTACACATAATCTCATTTTATCAAAGGCTACCGATGTGGTATTCAATAAAAAATACCCATACGTGTTTTGGTATTAGATCATATAAAAAAAATCATGAGCCATTATCATGGCATGAAACGGAACATAACAAAGGGGACGGAGTTTCCATGTATAAATATTCTTAATAAGAAATAATAGAACAAATGTGTGTCTAATCTATATACATTTCAGTCTTATTTATTCTAATCAGAGAGAATTACTTCGATTGGGATTCAAAATAAGTTCCTACGAAACCTTTCATGTTTATGATCTTTCGATAAATTGAATTGTTTTGAACTAGTAACTAATGGGGAAAAGATGTTCTTTATGCAAAGTATCTTCAAAGGGAAAGAGTTTGAACTAATGTTATGAGGGAAAAAAGCGCTATTTCTCTTTGTAGTACATTTCTGAATTCTGCAAGCGTTAAAAATATAATATATTCGATGGAACAAACACATAAGAATGTTTTATGTCGTGCATATTTGTGAGATAATAAAAATTTGACTCAGAAACTGATGGGATGGTTTTAATTATTGCTTATGAAGAAGACGGGGTAAATTGCACAATAAATTATTTTACGTTTTTAATTGTAGCGTAACAACGGTACTATTATAAATAGTATATTAACCTTAGTACTTCTATATTCGAAGCAAAAGGTAGACTTCATGATAAAGTAACATTAAAAACATTTTTAAAGGCATAAGGGAAATGTACAAAAAATTCATTAAACTTCTGCAAAATGTAAAATGCATAAATTAAATGATATGAGTTTTATATGACATTCGCGAAATTAATAATAATGTGAATGAAACGATACAACAGCCATTCGTAAGTTATCTTTTTAATTAAATTACTGAAACATTCAAACAGTTCAAAGAATCTAAATGCTTTTTGCGAAATAGGGTATGTTATGTTGCCTATATAACTACCACAGATCTCTCATACACCTCAATATTTTACTGCGTGTTGATGTGCAATCTTTATAGTTCTGATCTTGTATAAAAAGAAAAAATCATGTCAAATTACAGTTAGAAAAGATCTTCATCAGCATTAATCTGATGCTTCGTAAGGAACTGCATGCTCTTGTAAAGAGCTGCATTTCTGACTAAAAGTAGGTTGTTGAATCTGAATAAAATACCTGATGTGAAAGGGTACATCTAATCCTCAAAGAATGTTTCATAGTATCCATCTCTCAAGTATACCGGTTTATATATCTGGATGGTTTGTTGAGAAATTTTCGCTCATATTTTACATGTTCGCTAATTGCACCATATATGTTTGAAGTCCTGGGCTTAAAATAAATCCCTCATTAAGACAAAGATACTTAGAAAAGTATATTCTTAGTATGCGGTAGTCATAGCATCTTGAACAAGATATTCTATCGCATAATCATTTATATCCCTAAAATATATAGAACCTTCATTCATTAGACCTATGTTTAGTTTTCAATAAATCTTCTGTCATTAAATATCCTTAAAAGCTCAGGAAATCCCTATCATTTCGTCTCATAATCTATATAAATAAAGTAACAGGCGTATTTGTCGAGTCACGTGAGAGTCACGTCTCCGGGTCTCACTCATCCTGAGACTGCGATTTCGGCGGCCATTTTGAAAATCGTGAATCGTCGAAAATCGGTGTATTATTTTTCTCATGAAAGTACATAAATCTTACATATTTGGAAAGAGCTTTGAAAACTGATAGCTTTTTCTGCTTACAGTTATTCTGTTACGTTAATAGTTTTAAAGATATTTTAATTCTAAAAAAGCACTCCACCGGAGAAGCCCTGCACTCAAAGCAGTATGGTGCAGCCATCTGTCGGCAGCGACAGGAATGAAAATTGACGGGGATTTAATACATTTGTATCGCCCTGAAAAGGGCCCTTTTTTTTCTTTTGTGGGGCCCGAGCATAGCCGGGCTTCGCCCGGCTAGTTAGTTAATATAATATTCGGTTGAAAGTATAATGCATCTTAGTAATCTTATCAATTATTTGAATTTAAAGTTTAAAAAACTGAATTTGCACTAAAAAAAAGGAATGAAACTTTAAAAAAAATAATCTAGTTTATTACGGAAATTTATACAAAACTATACCCTTAATGATATACCAGTTTAGAGAAATGAATTATTTAATATAGCAATTTATTTTTTTTATGAACAATGTTTGAACCTTTACAATAAAATTTCGCTTCCTCGAATGCAAATAAAATTACAGTAATGTGAATGTATAATAAGAAGAAAGTTTGAAAAAAAATATTTTATTTGAGCTAAAAAGTTTAAAGCAAAATCTGGAAATCGTATTACGTGGATTTACTTATCTCTCAGTCTCAATACCTCTGCCTGTCAATATTGGTAATGGAAACTGAGAGTAAACAATTATAGGAGACGGTTAACTGCATCACATATTTTACAGATTCGCCTCAATATAAGTAACTGAGACTACCTCTGTACAGTTTGGAAGATATTAAACATTAACAATAAAATATAATTTATTATTTAAGCAAAATAAGGATTCAAATATTAGCATAATAAAATATTTATAAATGCATATGTCCCTAGAGGCTACAAGATCGCAGTCAAAAATGAAGAATTACATTTTTTCTTCAATCTAACCTCATGCCATATCCCCCAGCTTTAAAAGAAAACCTTCGATGAAGCAAAAGAAGTAGCAAGAGAGAAACCTATTATTCCTGCTAATTTAAAACTATTTATTTTTGCTATTTTATGAACACTCGATACTTACTAAGGAGGTTAAAATAGCACTTCTGGAGTAAAGTGACATAAAGCATAAAGGGGAGATAAGAATCCGTAGCGCAATTAGAATCCGTTTCTTGGGGGAGTAATTTCCACTTCAGAGAGAGGGGAGGGGTACTTAGCGAAATAAGAGTTGAAATACGTTTATTTCTGCTAATGTTTCAGTTCTTGGCGTTTATTTTTACACTAACAACCTAGAGGTACCGTTGGCTGGAATCCACTGCCAAACTTCTTGCAGGACAATCCAATCAGCAGCATTTGTTTTAACAATATTGAGCTCATTTTAAAGCAACTGAATATACGCTATATGGTTTTCCTGATTCTCGTAAGATTATATATGGAGTAAGTTTTCCGTGATTGTTCACTTTGAAAATGATGTTGCATAAACCACGAGAGAAATAAACACTTGGATTTTTTTTTTTATATTTTCGTCATTTACAAATGTATTTTCCCATGCATAGCTCATTATACTAATTTAAATTAATTATTTACTTTTAAAAATTGTGCTTACTGTTCTTTTCAATAAAAGAAATTTAGAAATATATAGAATTATGTCCTATGCAATAAGTTTTTTTTAATTGCCTAGAAATTCCTTAATACAAGTATATGAATAATGAAAAATTATTTAACAGTGAGCTCTTACCCTAGGTCTTTTGAGATACTATGCTTGGAACGAGAGAGGTACTAAGAATCATCGTGGCATAAGTTTTACGTTAGATCAGTGGTTCCCAACTTGTGGAACGTTAGAGCATTTAAGGTGGTATGCAGAAGGGTTCAATAATAAGTACAATTGGCTGGTTTTCTTGAATGTATGTGAAAAACAAGTATAGTAGGGTGTCTCAAAGAAAATTGTTTCTTTCGAAAACTGTTTTTCCCCGTGGTTTTTCTAGTTCCTTTTAGATACAAAAGAAAAAAATGTGAAGTTTAAACACTGTAAGTTAAGAGAAAAGTTTGCCCCTAAAAGCTTAAAATTTGAAAATATAGTCGAAATTTAATTTTTTTTCACTTTTTTAAAAAATTATTTTATTTTTTTAAATGAAAGATATGTCTATTATAAGTGTTTTTATAGTATTTAAAAACATTCCAAACAATATTTGTCTTTTCATTATTAACTAGATCAAATGTTGGTTATAGAAAAATGTACGTACTAAACAGAAAAACTGACAAAACTCGAAAATGTTTAATAATAGTTGTTACTAGTTTTACATTGTTCTGTGATTAATAAAAAAGTGTTATTTTCCTTTGGTTTCGTTCATTTAGTTTTTGCAACAAATAATACAAGGAAGTAAATAAAAAGTCAGCTTTTTGTCAAACCTTTATTTCATAAAAATGACAAATGTTGGTACATATTTTAACATACATTGCAAATTGTTCAAATCTTTTTTCATGAATGCAGGTGTTGATTTTCTTCTCTGTTCAACAGACTGGAGTAAGTTTTGTTTTTGGCCTTCGTTTTTCGTAATTTTATTTGATAAATCTATAAAATTGAGTCATATTTTCAAATCACTGTGTATTCCACTGGGATGGGAAAATAATGAAAAATTTAGATTATGAACAAGATGAAAGACTAGCTAACCTCATATTTAGAGTCTCAGATTATAAAGAAGGAAAACTTTTACGCATTCCTAATAGTCCAGAGGGAACAGGGAAGTCACAGGCAGACAACGTTTTTTAATTAATTTAACGGTGTTGAATGACTGAAAATATCGCTGAACTTTCCTTCGATACCACCGCATCCAACAGTGGGTGGGCAAAGAGAGCTTGTGTACGATTGGAAATGTCTTTACAAATAATATTATGGGAAACGCCCCTCGAGGAATTCACTGGCAAAAGCCTGACATAATAGCAAGATGGGTGTCAACAGTTCTTTATGCAGCAAAAATGTATGCTTTTAGTAAGCAGCTCAATTATGATTCGAAGAAAGTTGAGAAGCTGCAACGTATTTGTATTTTCAATGCCTTGATATGCATTAAATGATAGTTTAACGCCTCCAAAGCAGCAGATGCCTCAACACATGACTTGAATCTGGGGCAGTGCTTGAACCACTACAGAACAATTGATCCTGAAGTATCTGAGGGTGCCTTGAAATCATTCAATCGCCATTTATGGTATCTGGTCGAAGAAACGGTACCATTGTCACCATTTTCAAAAAAATATATATCAGCTCAGTATCTTGTCAGTATCCGATATCAAATACTGACAAGAAAAAAAATTGCTTCATCTCTACTAAAATTTAAGACTGGACTGATAGTGATGAAAAATGGTGTACCTATTTTCCTAAACTTGAATAGAGGAACAAAACTCTTCCAGTTAGTTGGTCCCAACTTGTGGCTTCTTTTCGAGAGGCTTCAAGAAAATGGTCACTGGTTGAAAAAAAATTTCCATTAACATGGAAAGACCATGAATACAATTCATGAAAACCTTCGTAAGAAATCTTAAAATTGTCAACGACGTAGCAAAACTAGGGGTCAAACTAAAGCAATATTTCTCAAATAAAATTACGAAAAACGAAGACCAAAAACAAAACTTACTCCAGTCTGTTAAACAGAGTAGAAAATCAACACCTACATACATGAGAAAAGACTTGCCCAATTTGTAACTTAACATTTTTATTATTTGAGTCTAATTCTAATCAGACATGCTTTGAAGTTTTTGTTTTATTTATGTTTAAAATTTTTAAAGATTTAAACTTTTCCCTTGCGTCTTAAATACGAAAATTGTATCATTTTTAAATGATTCCAGTTTACGCAGATGCATTTTCTGCATACATTTCTTTATATTTTTATGTTCTTTATTCAAATTTGTAATTTAAAGATTTAATACTTTTTCCTTTTCAACATTTATATTTTGCTTGTACATTTCCTTCAATTCGTCAAGCTTTTTCCGCCTGAATATTTTATATGCTGTCTAATGATTCTAAACAATACTTTTAATTAAAATAAATAAATGAACGTACCATAAATAATAAACAAAAAGTAGCGCAATAATTTCACAAATCCTTGATCTTTTTGCGAGAGACGCTCGATAATCTTCTTCAGCATTTTCAGTGTATTAAATCGTATTTAAGAAACGAAACAAAATGTTATTGGTATCTATACGCACGAGTATAAGCTGAAAACGGTAAATAAATCTTATGAAATGAATCCCTAGAGGGGAAGACAGCACACTTTAGAGAAGTTTTGGACGTAACGCTTGTTTCATACACTGAAGTGCCACTGAATTAGGGATAGCAAAGCCTATGCAAATTGTGTAACGCTGCGCATCATGTATACTCAAGTGAGGGCGCTGTGATAACTGCATATATAGCGCGTACTGTGGTTGTTCTGAATTAGTTGTTGGAATTCCAAGTATGGGTAAACTGCCTGATTTAGACGCCTTCGATCGCAGACAAATCGTAGGTGCGCGACGCATGGGCCATTCAATTTCCGAAATCGTCAGACAGCTAGGATTTTCAAGGTTGACAGTGTCAAGAGTATACCAAGAATACATGGATGGTGGAAAAAAAACTAGCGATCGGGCAAACTGCAAATGACAATTAGCCTCGACAGTGCGTAGTGAGAGACGGCTCAGGCGTATTGTACGTAGCCAGCGAAGCCAAACATTAGCTCAAATTACCACCCAGTTTAATGACCAAAGAACCTTACTCAATTGTGGACAGCTTTAGCCAATATTTGGCAAACCATTCCCGTGGAACGTTTCCAGAAACTTGTTGAATCTATGCCTCGTCGTGTGGCAGCCGTTATCAAGGCCAGAGGAGGCCCAACTCGTTACTAGGTAGGTATCCCTAATTCAGTGGCACTTCAGTGTATTTGATAGTATTAATGATGTGATTTAAAAAAGGCGATAATTATTATGAACAGATCGTACGATGTCATCAAGGACCTTTTTGTATTAGAATCTTAAAGAAATAACCATCTTCTCTGTCAGAGTACTTCTTAGCGCGTGCTAAATATCACTTGCGGGATTAAGGTCAAGACTAGGTCGGGCAATTCATATTTTGATCACGTTATTTTGAAGATGTTGTTTTACATTTTTCGTCTTTAAGAATTGTCAATATTACAATGCGTCGTTCGTCCTGTAGCAAAATGATATACGCATCGCTTTATAAGACTCGTCGTTAAACATTCTAGACTTCGTGTTCCCTGTAATAAGTACATGCATTACGTCCAATTAGGAATATGCCTCCTAATCCCATCACAATACCTCATCCACCGTAAGTGTTTGTTCACGGAGAGTTCAGGAATAATAGTGTGTTCCTTTGGAGATTAAAACGCGGAAGGGATCTTTCCTTAAAACAAATTTATATTCACGGGAAAACATAACTGCTTTTGTTTCATATGATTTGGTGTAGGGCTTGGAACAATTCAGACCTTCTGTTCGTAGGTACAGATATTTCTATGCGGGGATTTCTGCGTATTTCAATACAAATGAGGTTAAATGCAGATGTAATACTTGCTACCCATCCAAAACTGTTCATACATAGTAGAAACATAATATTATTTTCCTGTATCTAAAGTGAGTTTGCAACGTATTTGATGAAAAAAGCAATTCCTTTTTCCAAGAAGATAAATAAAGAAAACTTCTCATCTTGAAAACATTCACATTTACATTTTTACACATTGTGATTTTACACCGAGGGTTTTAGAAATCGCATCAACGGAACGCCGAAATTACTTTTAAAGCATGATCTATATATATATATATATATATATATATATATATATATATATATATATATATTTGAAAATCTAACATAACTTAAACTTTAGAATGTCTTCAATAACCTCTAAGCAGAAATTCACATGTTAATATAGATTAACAGTTAACTGTACTATATTTTTCTAATAATTTAGGAAAGTAAAGATAGACTTCGTTGAAGGACACTTGTAGGAAGTGAGACTAATCTGCATAAGTCAGTGATAAAGTCAGTGATACACGGAATATATCCGTAAGTACTGTGTCACGTGGTACGCAACATGCAAACTTTTGAACATATCAACTTTTAAATAGCACGATTTTCTTTCTTGGTCTTTCATTTGACTCATTTATATGACACAACAAATAGTTAGAAAAAGGAAGTAACAGCCATACATCGTTAGAAAACTTTTAAAGATCCATCGAAAGATTTAACTATTTAATTTCTTAAACAGTTTCCTCATTACATAATCATGCAAAAAAAAGGAAAAACATGTGGTCTATGTGTTGTGTAGTGCAATTATACGTATTTTTGGATGTTGAATAACAGCATTAAAATGTAAATAAAATTATACCTGAATGTACCTGAAAAAGACATAATGAATCTAAGTTTTCTGACATTAAAATAAAATTAACAGGTAGGTAGACAAAAAATTGTGCTGCAATTTGGTGACGACTGCAGATAAGTCTCACTGAAATGCACATTGCAATGCTTGGCATTAAGAGTTTACATAAAGTGAAGTGGGTGGAGGGGGTTAGTTAAAATATTCAGATGTGTTAAAAATATGTGGTAAAATAAGATCATCTCATCAACGCACATAAAAGAGAAATAATATACTTGCTTGCAGAAAGAGATTATCATACAAATAGGGCAATTCTAAGAGGTAAGTATTACGTTGAAATTGTTTCTCTTTGTATAAAAATTGCGAGGAAAATATGATGTTAATTTTCCAAAAACTATCAGTTAAGAGTAACATTTATAGCAAATTCCATTAGCTTTCGCAAACTCAATAGTTAATATTAAAGATAATTCATTTTTGATTTATATAACATAGTTTTGAAATCCTTTTATAAAACTGAAACTTTCTAATTCCGTTTACCAAATTTGGATCTTCATATGAGTAAAACAGCTGCAATATGCACAACGCATCTGGAATTACAGCCAAAACTTAGGTAAAGTTTTGAATTACAAGGGTCTCTAAGGTAATGAGATTTCATGCTGCCTGCGACGGAGTTAAGCAAACTTATGCATGCATAAACGTTGATAGTTGTTTCCACTACTACAAGGTTATGCTTTACTTATAATTGTATTATTTGGTAATACATTTATTTTAGGACGTTTTTCTTAGATCCAGTGAGAGTTAAGTGAAAACAGGAAATGATATAAACACGAAGTACAACGAGAGTATTGCGAGAATTGTGTCAGTCTATTTTTTCACTTGTTTTTAATTTCAACTGAGTCAAAGCATCATAAAATATGTTGTAGAAATATAGTCATTGCTTAGCTCATTATTCTCGATAATATCTTGAGGTTCATAAGCATACGAGCTTCTTATTTACTCAGGTAATAATCTACCTTAAGTATCTGTTTATATAGTTTAAGTGAATAGGAATTGATGACATAAGCATAAATAGGTTAATAAAATGGAGACCATATGCGTTTATGATAAGAGTTTCTAAATATTTAAAATTTCTTTTGAAGGAGATCCAGAAGTATTGTAGTAATTATTATATTATTTTACTGTCAAGGGATTAATCTGTGTTTTATAAAAATTCATTTCCCCATTTCAACATTAATAAAGAATTTTTGTTTTGTTATACTATTTGCTACTTGCTACTAGATAATATTAAAAAATAATCTAAATAAATTATTGTACAACCAAGTTCCATATTCTGAAATTTTAAAAATTAAAAGATAACTTTCATAAATTAAATAAGACAGTATTAGGAAAATATTTAACTTAAATGTAAACTATTGACAATGTTATAGTAATAGAAATTAAAGTAAATAGTTTTTGATTCTGAAATAAATGGTAACCCAGTTCACACTGAATAAAAGAACAGTACTACTCAAATCCTTTCTTGTTTGATATTCATGATGAATATGGAAGTGTAAACTAATAATTTCATTAAACATTAAAATCTTGCCAGTGACATAGACTTTTATTTTTGTCTATCTAAAATACATAGAGAGAGTGATTTTGCTTGCTGATCATTCTGAAATTAAAAGAGAGATTGCATATAAATAAACTGTCAACTTTATTTGTTTATGATTTAGTTTGAACAGTGAGATATGCTTCCACAAATATTTGTTCCAATCAGAATAATATAAAAGGCATAAAAAGACAAAGATAAACAGCCATATACAAATGTATAATTCTTGAATGCCCAACTTTTTTTATATTTTATTACGCTTTATCCCAAGCATTAAAAACATCCCTACTTAGTGGCTTTAGTTTATCAAATAAAAACATATCTCATATGTGAGGAAATTTTCAAGTACGGATCTAAACAATGTATTGTATCAGCATTCAAAGAGGTTATGGCTAAATGAACATATTGACATAGCGATGCTCTGTCTCTAATATGAATGATCAGAATCAAATCTAATTAAATGGATAGTAATCAACTAGATTCCTCACACATTCCTTACTCTCATGAAAACTGATGATCAGCATTATGTGATTTCTCCAGGAATCTTGAAGTGTCATTCGATTGCTTCTTAACTTAGATTAAATATATTCCATACATTCCAATTTTGTTCCGTAACTTGTTAACGTACCTTAAAAAAACCCAAAGAGCTCTTTACCTTAAATTTATGGAAGCAGTTCTTTTGAAGGATATGGTTAATTTAGAACAGGTAAGTGCTAATCTATTTTAATAAGCTAGATAAACTGTCGCTATGGTCTTGGTGGTCAGAGTTTGGAATATCTTGGTAAGTAGAATAGGTTAGTTGATGAGAGCGCTACGGTCCTTTTTTCTACAGGAGGGCTAATCAGACTAGGACCTACTGCTTAAAGCCGATTCTGAATTACCCCAAACAACCATGCCAATAGTGGGCCTCGAACCCTAGACTCTGGTACCGAATGCCAATGCCCTTGCCATCGCTCGGCTAAATAGGGATTAAATTAATCTAAAAAAACTGCTTGAAAAACTTCATGAAAGGACATTGGGATTTTTCTGCCTTTATTTTTTTTTATTATTCAGATTAAAACTTTCTTAGATTTTTTTTAACCTAAAAATACCAACCAAATACTTTCTGACACATATAAATTTATTTTGTTCAGAGATATTCAAAAGAAACAGTAACTTAAAGGTTCAAGAATCCGTTCCTATGCATTTAGATTAAGAAATTGAAGTCACAGTAAAGATTTTAGTTTTCAAAACTGCCTATCTTTCATTCAAGAACTATGAAAGAATTGGTACAAATTTATTACAAATACAACAACATTGTATAAAATATTTTGTTCTTAACATAGTTTTACATATGAAAGAGTAGGGAGAGATTCTTCAATTCAAGAACATTAAATTTTCTTTTTATTGAAATAGGGTCTAAGAATACCAATAAAGGGGTACAGTGGTATTCATATTACATGTAAATTTAAAAATTTGATATACCGATGGTAATTTACAACATTCTACCTTAAAAATGAGTCATAAGAGCTAGCACATTGCTTTAAGTATATTATGCTTATCCATACGAATAAATAAAACTTAATTACTTGGCAGTTAGAAAGATTGTTTTCAACACAATATACTTTGGGAATAGGAGCTTAATAACAAACTCACCGTGCTGAATGAATAGATCATAAAACTCTCAGTTGTATATTCTAATGCTTTAATATTGAGACTGACACCCGAACTGGATATTGATTAGAAATTTTGTACCTTTACAGAGAGAGTCTACAAAGGCAGTTTTGTAATTGTTGGGGGGGACAAGTACACCACTAGCCTGGCTGATACCCTCTCTGATGAGTTTCAAGAAAAAGCTCAGGCCTACAAGGCAAGGGTAAGTAGATTTTTTTTCCATTTACATTCTTTTTTTTTTCAAGTAATACCGAAGATGGGAAAAATACATTCCTCTGGTAAGCTTAAATATGTAGAATATAATTAGTTTGTTTAAATGCAGTGCAATTAGACACTTTATTATGAGTACCAAAATTATATCTACCGTATGCAAACACTGTAATTTTTTAACTTGTATAAATGGCTTTTCCCCGAAAAACCTTGTATATGGATCGTATCGGTATATTCTTACCCACTATCTGATTTAGTCATTTCACATTTTTGTAAAAGATATTACAAAATGTATAAAAAATATTTAAATACATAGTGCCTTATAAAATGACATTTTTAGTATTTATTCGAGACCTACAATTCTGTGTTTAAACATACAGAAAAGTTTAGAAAATTGTACCTGCTAAAAGATTTGTATTTTATTGAAACAATGATAAATGGAAATGATGGGAAAAATACATTCCTCTGGTAAGCTTAAATATGTAGAATATAATTAGTTTGTTTAAATGAAGTGCAATTAGACACTTTGTTATGAGTACCAAAATTATATCTACCGTATGCAAACACTGTAATTTTTTAACTAGTATAATTGGCTTTTCCCCAAAAAACCTTGTATGTGAATCGTATCGGTATATTCTTACCCACTATCTGATTTAGTCATTTCACATTTTTGTAAAAGATATTACAAAATGTAAAAAAAATATTTAAATACATAGTGCCTTATAAAAAGACGTTTTTAGTATTTATTCGAGACCTACAATTCTGTGTTTAAACTTACAGAAAAGTTTAGAAAATTGTACCTGCTAAAAGATTTGTATTTTATTGAAAAGTATTTTTTCCAGCACACTTTGTTTGAATAGTTTAAAACCCACATGCCACGTGATTGTATGATATATTTAGGAAAAAATCTATTCTGAATAGTACTTGCTTTTCTTTAAAGGACTTAGCAAGGGGTTACATTTTTGAAAGATAATGGGACTTCACTTCCTAGCTGTCATTTTTACACAAAGGACTCGTTTTTCTTTCCTACTATTTCAATATAGCATTCATTAAGCTCGTTTAGGTTTCACAAAAAAAAGACGGATTGAAATGAAATAGTCCATGATTGATTGAGTTCAGAGTTATTCAGTCCTATCGGCGTTGATAATCTTAAAACAAAGAGCCGGGCGTTCATGAATACCAAGTGGATTATAGCAATGACGTCATTTTTTATACTTGTTTTAAATTAGCTCAATTTTAGCGTCACCGTCAAAAGTTATTTTGGTAAGATATTTTTCATTTTACATCGACAGGGTCAATCTTCATGAAGGATTATTACTTCAATATCTTAGCTTGAGCCATATTGGCTATTGTAACATAAAGTCAGTTGTAGCATCATAAATTCGCACGTTAAAGGGTTTAAGTTAACTTTTTGATCACTTGGTACTTGTTGTTTCATTATATCGGCGCTTAGTGCAAATGAAATTTAATATTACCTGAGCATACATTACTCGATTTATTGACACCTTTTACATGTGTCAAACAGAGAAATCTTGAATAAATCATATCTATATTTGTGGTATATGCTCCTATTTTGAGTTCATGCTTATTTTTTTAAGCACTTATTCTGTATGAGTGAAAATACAATATTATATACAAATGAGTAGACTGCTATGTTGCGGTTATGTAAATGAAGATTGATTTGTTCCTTTTCAATTTGCCCCCTTGTAAGATGCAGAAAAATTTTGCTTCACTGCAGTGGCTTTAGATTTTTTTTATATTAGGTTTATAGAGTATGTTATATAGAGATTGGTTTGATTTTTGATTTTAGCGTTATTTGTAAGATTTCATTCCACGTCCAGATTTCTTGTTTGCTTTTCAAGTAAGTTTAATAGGTAAAAATTCAGAATAACTAACGGCAACAACGTAATAATTGAAATAATGAAATGAAGAAAAATATATTTGATCTATCATACATTACATATTGACTGCATTTTAGAGTTAATATTTTCTTTAAATTTTGTCTCATTTTATTAGCATCTTTTTAAAATTATTTATCATTTATTTTATTATTATTTTATTTTAAAAGTTTAAAAATTTTAGAAAGTTTTGAATTCGTTTCAAATGCAACAAATTAGCTTCATATAGTTCTTGGAAACTAATTACTATTTTCTTTATGCGGGACATTGTATTGCACCTATAATATTTGCTGGTAAAAGCAAACTCTTTCATAATAGTCCTCTTCCACACAGTTTTTTCATTTAATTTTTCAAATTTATTATAGTGAAATTTGTTTAAAGAAATTTTGCTTGCATTGGGTTTGCAATAACTTCTCGGCCTTTGAACTTCTTAAGCGTTAATTTGAGAAAAAAATGACTGTTTATTCTTCGCAATAAAGAAATAAATACATGTACAAAATGCTTTCTGTTAAAACAGAACGTTATTATGAAAATATTAGCCATATAAATTAATTTTCCTTTTTTTCACATCATTCATACAATTTCTTTGTAATACAATGGATGACTAATCATATGTACCAAAAGAGAACTATCTAAATTTAGGATTTATAAACTGAGAATATTAACCGTAAGCAATTTCGTTTTTTAAATTTACACATAAAGTTTGTCTATAACAAAGATTATTGTTGTCCATTCTTTTCCATTCTTAACTCGAAAGAAACAGGAGTGAGGTGTATAAATAATCTAGTACTAGCTAAAAAAATTCATTTGTGTAAATCCTTGAAACTTAATTAAAATTAAATATATTCTAGGAACCTCTATAACTAAAATATGCATAAATATTTTCTGGAAAAATTAACTTTCTACTCATGAAATTTAGACTGGATAATTTGAATTAAAATTATCCACTTTATATTAGAATTTCTTTTATTAACTGAATTATTTATTTTACTTTAAATATACTTCAATAAAAAATATACCACGGATAAATATTACTGTAGGAAATTTAATTAAACATTGGTATTTACATATAATAACTCATAAGGTTTGCTCTACTTATTTCCTTCTCAAAATCTAGTCAAAATTTAAATAAAAGATGTTTTTACACAATACATGAATAATTTGAAGTTTCAATATTTTTTTATTAAACTATAAAGGGATTGATGCTCTAGATACATATGGAAAATATTGAAATGATTTATCCTCAGTGAAAGGGGAAAAATGTAAATACAAGGAAAAAAACGTTAATGTTTTCCCAAATAAATGGATGCCTATTATATCGTGTTATATCCATACCTGAATCGTTTAAATTTAAAAGCCAACATCAAAAATATAAACTTCAAAATTTAGTTGTAGACTTTTAAACTGGGACTTAATTTGCGGCACAGAAGGATGCAGATTACAATTCAGCTAAATACTGCTTGTGCACAGCATAATATAATACACAGTCTTAGTAGAATTTAAACACATAGAAAATAGTCAATGGCATGTCTTTCTTGCCACTGTCTAAATCAATTTAAATAGTCAAGTATAAATTAAATATATAAAGTAATACTAAACCAATGGTTAAGTTAGTTGGATAGATTGAACCTGTTAGATACGGAAATTTTAAGAGCTCCGCAGGAATTCATGACTAAAATAATTTGAAGACAACATATGACATTAGAACTTGGGAATATGAAAAAAGTTGAATTTGAGTAAATGAATAACATAAATCAGAAGGAACAGGAATTGTTGAGAAAGTAAATTAAAACGTGATCTTTTTAACATTACAACTGAGTTTTCATTTGATATTTTTTTTGTTGAAGCATATGGTACTATATAATTGCACGCCATCAACATGAAACAGAGTATTATTGACATAAGAGGGGATTTTACAAAATTTTATCATAAAACTTTAATCTGTAGTTCAGAAATATCCCCTAGATATATTACAATCTTAAGTTTTAAATTTCTATCTTCACTTTAAAATCAGTTAACTTCCATCAGTAGTGATACAGCGTTACTTAGCATCTAATGCATCAATGTTGATATGTAACTGAAATTTCTAGTCTAATACCAACTAATGCAAATTTAATTATCCATGACAGTTTCTCAGCACATCTCTTTTCCACTGTATAATTAACAAATCAGGCCGTGTTAGTTCCTTTCCGCCCAGTGTAATTTTGTTTCCAATTTTAATATATAGCTGCAGCATCAAATGATAACTTTCCGACATTTTATTTGTATGGAAGATCAGAGAGGTAAAGATGGGAAGTATGGGAAGAAAATTATTCTTTTAAGCCCATGTAAGTTAGTTCAATTAAATTTAGCTTCTAATTAAGTGTGGAACATGACATTATACTTTAGTTACCTAGCTTTGCAGTGAACATTTTGAAATGCTTTACAGTGATAGAAGACATAAAATTCTTCTTTTTTTACTTACATGCGCTTCGCAATGCTTTTATAAAATCTGTATATAAAGATGAACATGCATATAATAATACTCGAACAATCTAAAATTTTGTTTTAAAAAACATTGAATTTTAAAGCATGTTTAGATTTTAATACATATGCCAAGCCAATGGCTCTAATGATATTTTTTATACAGATTAAAGTTTTTAAAATTATATGGCTTTAGAATTCAAAAAATTTCCTTTATAAAATTTTATATTTATTTGTAGGGAAAAATCGTTAATCTTAGATTTAAATTTATTTATTGCAAATGACCTGAAGATTGGCTATGACGTCATTTGTTCTCAGCAGAGGACGAGACTGCTGACCATTCATTTAAGGGGGCACCATATAGGTGGCCAGTATTACCCCCTACAAGCCGGTCCTGTAATTTAGAACCTAGTCAAGTGAGATTCAAATTCCATATTAGGAAAAATTCTGTTTAAAACTTTACTAAAGACTGTTAAAATTTTGCTCTAAGATAAATTAACTTTCTATACACAGAATTCAGACTAGACACATTGAAAACTATCTATTATATAAACGGGAAATCCAACGTAAATAAAGTACAAATAGCAGTAAGGTGCAATTTGTGCTTTATTTACGTTAAATTTCCTGTTTATTCCTCTAGAACAAATGTTTTGTATTTTCTTATTTATTATATATTAGTATTTGTTTTTCCTCAAATAAAATCTCCCGAAGACGGTTTAATGAAAGTAGAACAAAGGAACAATCTAGAAAATTTCACAAAAATACCTTTCATAGAATTTTAACTATTATACTATTAAAATGACGAATCATAAAAAAATTCCTTCCCGAGACAGACATAATGTAAATATTGCAGCAAAGAACGAGTAAACAGTACAATTTAACAAATATTGTATCTGAAAATGCAATTCTTCCTAAAAACATGCGGTTTCTGTTATTTGATTCCAAAAGCTCCATTGTATGTTTTCAGCCAAGAATATAATAATATGCTTTAACTCTAGAAAGACGGATGCCGTCATTTTGACGGTTTCGGACGTACCATTGAGCGCTATGTCTGAATTTATGTCCTCAGGCATCTGGAATTTTATGACTTTTTCTGATTTACGTGAAATTTGCACACACATTTACAAATTTATATGCGATAGTAAAGAGAGAGAGAGAAAATGTGTTGTAATCCACTACGACTGAAAGCCGTCAATTTGACGGCAATGTAGAAAACAGGCAGAAATCTTTAAAATAATACCGGAAAAATTTTAGTTACTTTTCGTCTCTTTCCCCTTTTGCAAATAACATAAATATTAGCTCCTCGGAAATATTGGTGCTGAAAAATTAAGACTGCACAAACCTTAAATTCTTGATATATTTTTACAGATAAACTATTCCAGGTTGTCAGCTCGGCATACCTGCATAAAAATATATCTAAATATATACTAATTTAATATATATTGGTATGAAATAGTTCAAAACTTAAGGTATTTAACCATTAAAAAATAATAAATAATTTAAATTCTTGATTTTATTTTTAACCGTCAAAATGACGGCTCTCAGTCTTTTTAGTAAGAAAAATATCCCCGTCTTTCTAGTGTTAAAATGTAGTACTTACATGGTAGTGTTAGGAAATGAACTGGTGTCATCATAGCACAACTCTTCATGACGTAAGACACCGTCAGCAATAATTTGACAAAGAATGTTTTCTAAATTTACAAGTATTTTTTACTGATATGTTGCATGTCGATCTCTCTACACGTAGAAATTATTTAAAATTGGGTGCTAGTGTTTGTTTGAAATAATGTAAAGCAAAAAAATACATGTAATTTAAAAGTTATGAAGAATATTGAAGTGTGGATCTGTTGTGAATAATGAAAAATTTATCAAACATTTGCTGCAGAATTTTAATTTCATGAACATTATATATTATGCGGAGTAAAATATGTTTCAACATAATTTTCCGCAGCCAGTTTACCCTTCTTATGGATAATTCATGCTCTACAAGTTCTGAAACATTAATGAATGCATTAGGTAATATTAAGTACTAAAAATATGAAACTGCTTTAATAACATTAAAAATGTATAAAGTATGAAGCTGTTCCATAGTTTTATCTATATTATGTATTGTCTATCTCATACATTTGATACAAAAGCAAATATGAAGCAATTATGTGTTTTATAAAGCGTATTACTTTCAACCTACACTGGTGTAAGAAACTAAGAGAATTTGCAGACCTGGTCGATTATCTCTAGAACTACTGTACCGATTTTAATGAAATTTGATATGTACATGCATTGATACAATACAAAACAAATAGCCATTCAATAATTGTAATACACACGCATGATCGTGCGTAACACTCGTTGGAGTCGGAAGGTATGAAACAGCGGTTGCAGAATAAACAAAAAAATGGGTTAATAGATGGGTTAATAGGGGGTATGGTCCCCTCTTACAGATATACAGGTCTCGCCGCGTGATTTCATACTTGAAATAAGGCAGTTTATCATTTCCTGGGGCAATTGGTCCCACTCGTTCAGCAACGCTGTTTTCATTCCCTGGATGGTTCTCGGAGGGGGGTTGCGAGTTGCAATTGCCCTCCCCAGAGCGTCCCAGACATGCTCTATAGGGTTAAGGTCTGGAGATCTGGCTGGCCAATCCACCCGGCGAATATCCTTACTCTCTAGAAATTCGTCGACCAGAAGAGCTCTATGTGGCCTCGCGTTATCGTCCATTAAAATGAACTCAGGGCCAACTTCATCCCTAAAAAGGCGAACATAGGGCTCCAATACCTCATCCCTAGACCTCACACCAGTCACAGTGCCTCTTTCAAAGACATGCAGAGGTGTGCGGCCATCCAACATGATGCCTGCCCAGACCATTAAACCTCCTCTGCCATAATAGTCGATTTCATGGACATTGGAGGGTAGGTAGCGGGTCCCTGGTTCTCTCCATATGAACGTACGGCGAGAATCGGTGTTTAGGCTGAACCGGGACTCATCAGTGAAGAGAACGGTCGCCCATTGACCCATACTCCAATCTCTATGCTCTCTGCACCATGATAAACGGATTCTCCTGTTCGTAGAAGTGAGCGGGACGCAAACAGCAGGTCTTCTTGCAAACAACCCTCTCTCATGAAGTCTTTTGGAAACAGTCACCCTTGATACACGGGTTCCTGTGGCTGCATACAAGTCACCAGAGAGGTGAGAAGCTCTAGCACTCCTGTTACGCCTCGCTATAATCGACAAATGGCGATCTTCTCTGGCCGTCGTGGCTCTTGGAAGACCTTTCCCAAGCTTTCTCTCGATGGATACGGTATCCTGGAACTGTTTCCATAAGTTACACACGACGCTTGGCGTTAAATTGAACTCTCTACAAATTTGGACTTGAGATTGGCCTGCTTCTAGCCTCCCCAGAATTCGCCACCTCATTCCATCATCTAAACGTTGGTGGTTCCTCACTTTTACTGTGGCAATATGAAATTAACCGATTGCTGCAAAATAACACCATCTATGAACCCATTTTTTTGTTTATTCTGCAACCGCTGTTTCATACCTTCCGACTCCAACGAGTGTTACTCACGATCATGCGTGTCTATTACAATTATTGAATGGTTATTTGTTTTGTATTGTATCAATGTATGTACATATCAAATTTCATTAAAATCGGTACAGTAGTTCTAGAGATAATCGACCAAGACTGCAAATTCTCTTAATTTCTTACACCAGTGTAACATAGAGCATTTAACAATAGCAGTCTCCTTACATGCATCCATAATTAAAAGACTTACATACTAATTTTTTCAAACATTTTTGCAAAATTTGAATTATGAATGTACGAATGTATGTAAGGGGCCATGTTTTACTATATTAAAGGAACCAGTATTATTTTGTCTTAATATTTGACAGCTTTTTAAAGAATTTTGCCCAATTTTGGTATTTTGTGGCTATATTGTTTTATAAAGTATTTATTCAGTATGAATACTAAACTTTATGTGATATTCTTAAATTCCAGTTACGCCGGAATTCTTTTTTAGTAACCTTGTGCTAGTGATAAAATATTAGTTTTATACTATAGATAGTTTGAGAGTCTAGAGTATTTTGCAATAGAGGAGAAGGGGGGATTATGGACCCCCTTTTGTTTTTGGCTCACTGTGGTCATACTAAAGACCGATTTTCATATTTTGGTGTTCTAACCTCTTCAATAACTCATCATCTAAACATCTTTAAGTGGATTTGCCATTAAATCAAATTTTAAGATGTATACAATCACATAAGTGAAAAAAGTCAAACCTTGCAGGTGACCGAAAGTGGAGGGTAATATGGACCCCATCTTTTTTACCGAAAAAAATAATTTATCTATCTATTAAACAGCTAGAAACAAATAAGAGAAAAGTTTTCAAATGAAACAGTGAAAGAAAGATAATATATTATTAAACATCTGGATCATCAAATATTATCTATATAAAAAAACTTCAATTTTGGTGACAAAAGTCGCAAATATAAAACTCAGCTTCGGCTCCGGTACACACAGAATGAGTCCAGTGTAGACTCATCCCACAACGAATACAAAGTTCTATGTGTCATCTTTGAATGCACCTTCACAGAAGATGCACGATGCTTATTGCTGGTCTGGGCCATCTCTGTAAGCATATGGGCTTGTATCCACCCATAGGGATGAGCTCTTCCAATTGCTCTGGATGGGGCTCCATTCATAAGCTGATCCATTAAGATTTTAAGAGGAAATATCCTCATTGGTGGAAAATATGTTCCCCTATCACTCATGCAGCAAACCACAGTTACCAGATAACCACGTTCCGCTGTAGACAGAGATCCCACCTGACGTTTTCTCTTCAACCCCATGACTTGGGAAACTTTTGACTGAACCACACTTAAACCAGTCACATCTACATTGAAGATTCTGGAATTGATTCCTTGAACACAAGCTCTCCAGCAAATAAAAATAACCCAGCCACCTTTAATCAGCTTTAAATTATAGGTCTCGGTCTAATTAGCCCTTGTATAACAAAAATTGACCGTAGCGCTCCAAACCAAAACCAAACTCTAGTTTTTGTATAACCAAATCTGCTGCTGGCTTATCCACTTATGAAGCCAATAATCTCAAAGTTATTCTTCATACACCAAACACTCTGGCAGCCTCCTTTAGTCCCATTTCTCCGCATCTTAGCTTCTGGATAGCCTCAACCATCTTCACCCTATCCCAACTTCTTCTGCGCACTACAGCGTCCTTACTAGCGGGAGATTTCTTCTCAACTTTCATTCTTAGCTTCAAGAATAACCGAGAAGGATTACAAAACATGAAAATAAAATGTATCACAATGAAATCAACTGTGGAATTACATTTTCTCACGGAAATATTATTATTACATTATCGAAACCGGTTGTTGGTAATATGGACCCAGGTCCATAATACCAGCACCCATGAGGTCCATATTTCAAACAACGCCATCTTGGAAACAAACTCATTTTTCACATTATAAATTACATCGAATTTAATTTCGAACTAGCTCAAAAGGAACTCCATTTCGTGTAGAATAAGGCACCGGAATCAGTTTTTACAAAACATTGTAGTAGATATGTAAAATATTCACTTTTACTTTTCTCAGAAAAAGTTTGAAAACTCGAAAAACAAACAATTGGCCACAGGCATGATTCGCGAGTGAACTGGGGTCAATGACCTTTACTATCCATTACAGCTACCTAGGGGGGTCTAGATCACAGCTATAATTAACGGTTGCACCTGCGCATAAGGCAGATATTAAGGGGGTCTATAATAAATGCAGGGTCCATAATCCCACCTTCTCCTCAATCTATTTAGAAATTTTTTTAAGAAATTTCCAAAATTCTCAGCGCTTCATTAGTAATATAATTAATCCCTATTTCTAGTTTAGTCTTCACTCTTAAGATTATTACATAATTTATTTTGCAAAACTGTTTATTTATTGAAGGTCTGAAATCTCATTCCTATCTAACAATTACAAACGCATTAGCTTTAAAGTAAATATATAAAATCCTGTTTTGCGCGACAAAATCAATTTATTTAAAACCATTTCAATTTGCTTTAAAACCATATACTGTTTATAAGATCCAAGTTGGCAGTTCATTGACAGTTTAATTAATCAGTTAAGTCTGAAAAATTGTCCTAGAAAATTTATCAGTAGATTTAAATAATCGTTAAACGTCTGCCATGCACAAAATAACAATCACGCTTACACACAAGAAAATTCAGGGGAATCGTTACTCAACAATGAAAATCTTAAATTCTGAAAATTTTAACCCCTTAAGTTTAAAATTTTCGAAAAATATTAATTGCGTTTTAGAAAACATCAAATAACTAATCTTAAATAAGTTTAAAAAATTGATCAAGAAATGTTAAAGGACGAGTTAAAGAATTTGTCAAATAGCTAAATAGCTCAGAAAATTAAATTATATCAGTTAATCCTAAGAACATATTATAAATCGATACAGTGTTGAAAACTGACATCCAGGCTTTCTCTACCTGATGCGGATAAACGAATAACTTGCGTCAGTCTTGAGAGTAAATACAATGCGACCCTCTTTAAACATATACTATCGTAATTTTGGGAAATTTAATTTTTCCTTGCCCATGGGAACACTTGATTTGATTCTTAAGTTTATTACAAATCCATTATTATAATTATTGCTTCTATAATCTATGTTTTACAGCTGTAGAAAAATGCACTAAAGCCCTGAATAACGAATTCATTATCTTACCACTAGAAAGACGGCTGCCGTCATTTTGACGGTTTCGGACATACTATTGATCACTATGTCTGTATTTATGTCCTCGGGCTTCTGAAATTTTATGACTTTTTCTAGTTTTATGCGAAATATGCACACACATTTGCAAAATTATATTCGATTATAAAGAGGGGAGAAAATGTGTTTTATATTTACAAAGACTGAAAGCCGTCAATTTGACGGTAATATAGAAAACAGGCAGAAATCTTTAAAATAATACCGGAAAAATATTAATTAATTTTTGTCTCTTCCCCTTTTGCAAATAAAAGAAATATTGGTGTTGAAAAATAAGAACTGCACAAACCATGCATATATTTTTAAGGATAAACCATACCAGGTTGTCAGCTCGGCATACCTGCATAAAAATTATCTAAATATATACTAATTTATTATATATTGGTATGAAATAGTTCAAAATTTATAGTATATAACCATCTTTTATAAAAATAACATTAAATATTTTAAGTTCTTTATTTTATTTTTAACCGTTCAGTCATTTTAGTAAGAAAAAAATTCCCGTCTTTATAGTGTTAATGTGTTCACCACAAGGTAGAAAACAATAGAAACAGCGTAACAACGGCGTGTAAAAAAGCCATCTGACATCATTGAATGGATAATTACAGACAAAAATATGTTTAAAATATCGCAATTCATTTTGTTAAAGTTTTAGTTAACATAAATGAAGTTATTTTACGATAGACAAGAACTGTTGTTTCCTACTGATAATTTCATTTGAATAAGACTTGCCTTAATTTGGTTTTTTTTTAACACAGCTGAAAATTTTCTTTGGATTATAGAATAACTAGTTGAATACCCGTGCTTCGCTACTGAGTACATTCAAATTAAATACAACGGTCAATGTATGCAATTAATAACAAAAAAATATATGTATATAATATGTAAAAATATATGTATATATATTTATAAAAAAAATTTTAACGAATATTTTTATAGACAAAATAATGGAGAAGAAAATATTCAAATTAAATACAGCGGTCAATGTATGCAATTAATTTGTGAGTTTAATATCCATAAAACATACTAATTTGAATTAAAATCCTAAAAAAACTTCCATCTCAATTAGACTAGTAGTAAAATTTTATCTTTTACCGTATTTTAATATTTCTTTTGTCAATTTATTTCATTTTTATGCACGTGACGCAAAATTAATTTAGTCAGTCAGTCAGTCAGTTACAGAATATTATACATATAGATTAGTTTTCTCACAATTTTTTAACGCAAATTAAAGAATCACCATCGTTTTATCATTGGGGATTCCAATCTAATACTCAATCACGTAGAGCGTAAAATGAATTTCTCAATATATTCCTCAAATCCAATAACCGGTATTTATTACAATGATTCAAGAATTTGATTTTCATAACATTTTCAATGATTATTTCACCGCATTTAACGTTGAAATCAATTCGTAATATCTACGGGAAAATGAATCACTCTAAAGTTATTTAAGCTCCTGTCACGTGGAAGTGATGATGCAAGTCGATTGAGGGAAGTAATGCTGATGTAAGGGAATGCTAAAACAATGCAAATCATTTGATTGATGATCAAACAATCATTCCTAGTGTTAAAACTTAAACTCATGAAGGATTATTCTCAGCATATTTAGAAGGATTTGGTTGCATGGATGCTTCATTTATCCAATAATCCTTTGTTTTACTAAGCTTCCCAGTTCGAAGTCTTTTGAAATGTGCTTTTAAATTTTACTCTTTCAAATACGAATTAAAGAATTTTAGCTGTATTTATTTTTAAATACACATTTTAAACGATATTTTAAATCAGCGAATCAAAAAAGTAGTTTATATTTCTTTAACAATGATTCTTTGTTTCATACCAACAAAATAGTTTTTTTTTTCATGACGAGAAATTCAGAATTTGAAAAAGTAGGTTCAAATAATTTTTTATTCAAGATGCAAAGTATGGTTAGATATGCTATTTTTTAATATATTTAAAATAATACCGGCTAATATTTTGTTGTAAATTCAGTATATGTCTAAAAATACTGGACTATTGCTTATTTGGTAATCTTGTAACAGAGGGAAAAATAAATCATATTCTATTTTTTATGATCAGCATACATTTCATGTTTTTTGCGGATATTCTTTCTTCGATTCTTAAAACATGCGTAAAACTTATTAGTTAGAAAATTTCAATAAAATCTTCATTGTTTGAACATAAATGTTTCATTTTTTAAATTCTTTCATCTTGAACTATGTAACTGGAGATGGAAGAATATGGTTGTATATTCAGATGGATATTATCAATAATATTACTTTAATCAATTTTTATCTGGTTTTTATAACTACAGAATTTCGAGTATCATAGTACAAAAATGTAATAGTTAAATTAATATAATCTATTTAATATTTTTTTTATTAATAAATTCTACTGTTAATGGTTCACTCTAAAACTAAACAACTACAATAGTTTAATTTAACTCGTTTTCGTATATAATAATAATTACATTTTTTTTCTTCATCGGAAACTGTTTCAAAACAAATAAATCCGTTTATGTATGCTTTAAAATAATTCATTTTAAGGGAGTCATGTGGGTGTAATAACGATCAAACTTATTTTTTTTATACATAATTTGGACTCATATATAATTTTTTATTTCAGTTGGACAAATTATACAACAGCAGTGTGTACAAAAATGTGTATCTTCATTCAGACATCTTAGCTCTAAACAGGTAAATGATAGTTTTCATTTTACTATTGCTTTCAGTGAATAATGATACGGAAATTATTAATACCTAATTGATAAGGAATTAATATTCATCAAAGTATGCAACATTCATTAGCTGAATGATATCAGTTTAAAACTTAAAACGCAAGTTCTTACTATCTGTAGCATTCAAAATACAGATGTACATCTATCGATCCACCTGATGATGGATGGATATACATCCATCTATCTTTAGACAGGGTATCTCAAAAGTTCGTTGCCAAACTTAACATGCTGGTTTGTCATATCATGATGCACAAGATTTACATAGGAACGTGTGTCCGGAAATGCAAACCTGACGCTGGAGGGCGCTGTTTACTTTATCATCCCATACCTCTTACTAACCCCACTGAATGGCCGGGAATGTCGCATTTTTCTGGAGGAGGTAGAAAACTCAAAGAAAATCAGAATCACATTGCAAAGTATGACCGGAAACGCAAACCTGATCAGCTGGAGGATAAACAAAGATGAAAAAATCCCTTTGTTTATCCTCTAGCTGATCAGGTTTGCATTTCCGGCAATACATTCCTATGTGATTCTGTTTTGTTTAGAGTTTTCTACCTCCTCCAGAAAAATGCCATATTTATGGCCATCCAGTGGGCTTGGTCAGAGATATGGTCCGATTAAGTAAACAGCGCCCTCCAGCGTCAGGTTTGCATTCCCGCATACCCGTTCCTGTATATATATATATGTGTGTTTGTTTGTGGACTTTCCTGTCTACGTGGCTGGCGTCTAGGGGGGGGGGGTCTAAGAAGAACACACTTGAGTCATAAATCAACCAGGCTTTATAAAACCCAACAATACTTTATTAATGAAGATATCAATTACAAGATGCCGGAGAGCCTACTTTTACAGTCTCCGGTACGCTATAAGAGTTTACGAAATAGCCCAGCTGCAATGCTCGCTTCCCTTCAACATCACAAGATCGGGCAGCCTTCAAATTGACAAATCCCTCGTGCCTACGCACAGAGTACCAAATATACAACCTCTCTCAATCGATGTCTGTATCCCCTCTCCCTTGTGCATGGGGCATTTCCCGAACACACCACTCTGCGAATCGCCTCCAAGAGTCGGGGTTCTTCAACCTTCTCCCTCGACTGTCCCTTCAAGGAATGTCGTACATGTACAGAAGCGGTTGGACGGCCCGATAACAGGAACACGCCTGGTACAGGAGAATGTGCATAAGGAAAAAATCACACACACACACACACACACACATATATATATATATATATATATATATATATATATATATATATATATATATATATATATATATATACAGGTAGCCCTCCTACAGCACGGTATCTTACAACATGGTTTCGCTCTAACACGATAAAAAAAATTGCGAAAACCTTCGTACAACACTGTACTTCTATAGCACTAGATAACATGATTTTTGTTTAACACATTTAGAAACTAAATTACCTTAAAATAATGACGGGAAGGAATAATGAACTATAGTGGTTTTACATGAAAATGTATTAACAAATTATAACTTATTCATTTATAACTCTATAAAATTACAAGAACGCCTAAGCTTAGCTGAAAATCTTCAATCATTTTTCCTGAATGCAAACCACTCCGCCGAAAGAAGCCGAAAATTCAAAAAGTGAATTGCAAAATTTTCTATCTCCATACCGTGAATCTACAGTGACCTTGAAAGAACCAGCAAATAAACCAAAATTACAGATTTTTTTAAAGAGGACAGAAGGTTAAAAAAATCTAAATGAAATAAAAGGTTCTAAAAGTGAAGGTGATAGCATTCAATCGAAAAAACGTTCTCGTTTGATTGTACTGAGCAGTGATGAGGAAGAAATTCATTAAATTAAGGTCGCATTAAATGAAAATAATATTCATTTGTTTCTTTTCGTTCTGTGTTATACATACATTTATATTTTTAATAAAAGTTAAGTTGCTTATACAGAATTAAAAAAAATGTTTGTTTTTAATAAGTTTTCAGAACGTTACCCCTTTTTTTGAACTGTCTCTGGGTCTCATATAACACGGTTTCACACAACACGACGTTTTAGGAACCTATCTACCATGTAATAGGAGGGTTACCTGTATATATATATATATATATATATATATATATATATATATATATATATATATATATATATATATATATATATATATATATATATATATATATATATATATATATATATATATATATATATATATATATATATATATATATATATATATATATATATATATATATATATATATATATATATATATATATATATATATATATATATATATATATATATATATATATATATATATATATATATATTGTAGCGTCACGACAAGGCTGATAAATTCTCTGAGGCATTTTGAAGAAATTTCACAACTATTGATCCATACCAAGAAAGACAGAGTTCTAATTAAAAGCGAAGGCCAAATTTTTAAACCAAAAACTTAACAATTTATTAACAAAAATAATTAACATTTAAACAGTGCAACATATTTAATTTAAAAATCCCGTGCAGACTCACAACGTACGGAGCCTAAACACACATCCGCACAGGTCGCGTTCTCTAGCGTCTCTCTCTAATGTCTGGATTTTCAGAAGGGGGTGGAGGGACCGCAGATTATCGGCTGACAGCTCTTCTTAGACGCCGAACTTTATTACATTGCAGAAACGTTAAGAATCCCCCAACGTGTTCCGAACTGGTGGAACCGAGCAACACATTCCTTGAAAAATACGCAGCTGTGTTTCAAGCTCTTGTGGGGTCTGGGGAAAAAATAAGACCATATTTCCAGTACGCTACAATATATATATATATATATATATATATATATATATATATATATATATATATATATATATATATATATATATATATATATATATATATATATATATATATATATATATATATATACATGTGTATGTGCGTGTGTATCAATAATGTTTCTAAATTAACAATTGAGCAAGCTTTCACACGGAAAAAACGAACCCATTCTTTTATACACGCATACAAAATAATAGTGTTTCAAAACAATTCCGGAGGCAAACACTAAAATGAGAAATGTATTTTATCTTATCCAAAAATAAAGCATTTGCTTGACTCAGTCGCAGTTTCTTGCGGTTTCCTACACTCTTGCACAGTATGAAATTTGTTTCGGAAACATTAGATTTTCTGTAAAGAAAAAAAGTCTTGATCTGGAAAACTGTTAGCTCTCTGAGCATATTTCTCTATTTATATATAGTGAGTGCGAAAGGAAGATTCTATATTTTGACTAGAAATGATAAAAAAAAGTATGCCAGTAGGGAGACCTCAAGGAATGCTATGAAAGCAGCCATACTTGTGCAGCAAATTATCTGAAATGAAAGCTTATAAGAACTTTATAATAATGCTTAAATTATGTGAACTGTTTTGAAAATTTTCCCAGTAAATAGATCAAATGTTACTTCGTATGGAGTACACAACTGATACAAAATCTCCCATGAACTCAAACTCTGAATTTAAAATATCCCATTTATTTTCGTTGCGTAATATAACAATATTTTATCCATAATAACTAGACTAAGAGAATTTCTCCTTTGTCTATTCATACTACCATCATTTATGCATTCTTTTCAGGATTCGAGGAAAAAATATTTATTTAATTAGTGTACATATAAATTTTAATTTTGTACAACAAAATGTCTTTCTTCTGGGGTTTCTGGGAATAAGAATAGGAGAATCGCCAACAATAAATAAATTGATGGCGCCGGACTCTGCATATTCCATATTAATTCCTTTTTATTATATTGATGTTTTGGTCATATTATAGAAATTAATTTCCTTTTAACATAATAATTAAACTTTCTTTTTTATCCTATTTAAAATATTATAAAAATATATTGAACATCCTGAAAAAATATATTAAAAAAGAAAATTTTGTGTTTTAAATATTTTAAAAACTAGTTTGTTATCGTGATTTAAAGGAATTATCTGAATAGTTGGCTGGAAAAATTTTTACTGTCAACTCTAATGAAAAATTTTGAAGTCCAATTAGTATCCAGATTTATTTTAGTTTTTTTCATTTGTTATTAATCAGAACGATATAGAAAAAGAAATTCCCTGTTTTCAGTTTAAAAAATTCGGTACACAGGATTAAGCCCACAACCTAGGATTTGCAAGATGTTGTCAGACAAAATATTTTTGAAAATAAAGAGTATTCATTTTTTAAACTTTACTCAAATGTAAAAATTATAGGAAATGCGCAAATAATATTTCTTTTTTCATGAAAAATGACATATAATTTGATTCTATACCTGCATCTCAAGATACACCTGAAAATAATTTAGATGTAAACTTTCTTTGCTCTCATCTCCATTTAATCTTGTAGTCGTCATTTTCTGTGCACAATTACCTTGAAAAATCCCTATGTTCTCTATGCTCAGTTGGTATTTTTTGTTGCATACAGCCCTTACCTTTTGGTCTCATTTAAGGTTCACATTAGTATTTCATAAATCATGAACAAGCTAGGGAACCCTTTCAACAAAATTTCAAACTATTTAGCTGTCTTCGTTTTCCCCATATTATTGCAATAGAGGTAATGATAACTGTTGTTGGTGACGGTAAATACCTAGATATTATCTGTCAGTTCTTTACGTTCTATCCCAGGACTGTTCTCATGAAAGAAAAGTGTTATTTTTAATCACCTTCTTTCTTTCTCCACACGAAAACCTTATAACTTATTGTGCTGGATTCGGAAGGAAATAATTAGAAGCAAATGTTTCTATTACAGTGTCTTTCCAATTACATACCAATAGTGATATGAAATTTGGTAATTAAGTGTGTTCCTACAACTTTTTTGTATCTTTATTAGAAAGGTTCCGGGAGTCAATTTTAAGCTCGTTGGTCTTTTATAGGGCCAGTAACTTTTACTTTTCACTTAGCTAATTCCTTCAGCAAATCATAAGAATTAGGAAAAAATGTTTCTTCTTGAAATGTAGGCTAATAACAATTTATGATAGATTTTTTATTTTTTAATAACTCTAGCCAAAGAATTCCTCTTTGACCTAGTCATTTACCATAGTATATTTACTTTTGTATAGATACCTATTCATTGCTGAAATTATCTTGACCGTGAACTATAAGGGAATTTGTTTCCAATGATTGCATCTTTTAGCAGAATGGTGGTCGCTGTATGAAACCATAAACTCGTAAATGCTGATTTTTTTTTATTAGAACGCTTGGATAAATTTTACCCCGCTACATCATACATTGATTGAACTTTACTTAATGTTTGAAACAGAGCAATAAATTATTTAACAAATGGAACTTTATTTGGATATATCTAGTTTTTTTTCCTTGATGAAATGCTTAAAACTGTGAGTACAGCTCTGTTTTACTTCCGTGTACAACGAATTCTGGTTGTTTCCCGTATGATACAACTATCAGAAATGATGTCTGGAGTTTATAAGTGGGTAAATGGCAGATAGATGCCACCCTATTTGTAAGAGAGTCAATAATAATGATATAATGCGATAAAAATATATCATTTTTTTATTTATTTGAAAGATACATTATTATACTATTAAAAGAAATACAATTAAAATTTCTCGTAGTTGAATCAAAATAATAAAAAAAATAGCAAAGTTTGGCAAAGTGGCGTCTTTCCCACATCTTGTGGGAGTGATGGCATTCGAGCTATTGTCTACGGAATTATGTACAATGTATTCTGGTTGTTTCTCGTATGATACAATTTCCAGAAATGATGGCTGGTGTTTATCTAACTTTTCCTTTTCACTGTATTTTTATTGCTCTGTTTTGTTAACTCTCGAATAGAAAAAATATTAAAAATTTTTGTAGACTTAGATATGAAATATGGAAAGCAAAGAAAAGATAATGATTGTTTTCTAATAAAGTTTTTAACTTGGCATCATATCTCCAATAATATTGTTAAAATGAGCAGGAAATTGTTCCAATATATTCTTAGTCTAAATAAATATTGAAGATTATTATTCTAGAAAAATACTTGCAATGACCCTCTGAAATCCTGTTCCTACTTTTAAACATTGGCCATTAATAGGCTAATTACGGTTGTGCAGAATGAAACGAAGGATGCGTTTTCAAAATTGGGTTTCTGCAGAGCGCAGGCAATTTCTCCCTCTTCACTACTGTCATGTGATTCTTTTGTCTTTTCTATCAATTCATTTTCAGTTCCCAATGATTTCGGTGTTCCTAATTTGCATTTAATACACCCTTTAATTGTTCCCTCATCCCATGTGATAGTAAATTTTATTCGTTGACATTTTAGCAGTTTGCTTCTAGAAAAATGACTAATCAGAAGACATTTTTTCTACTTCTTCCCCAGTTAGATAACATACGTAAAAGTTAAATTTCGCAGAGCTTAGAAACGTATAATGGAATTTAGGTTAATTTATTTGACTGAAGAAATGTGGATTATTGCATATAACTGAATAAAATGCAAAAATGTATTTTACCATTTATTTTAATCCTAAATTAGAAAACAAAAATTTTATTTTTCCTCACTTTTTACTCACATTTTCTGTTCTATTATGCAATAAAATGAATGTTACGAACTATTAAAAGGGAGAAATTTTTCTTCCGGGAACGGGTAAAACGTTAACTAAACTTGTCACTATATTTAGACAGGCTTTGTACATTTAAACTCACAATTAATTTTAGTGCAATGCAAATAAGCTAATTTTGTTCCTTTTCGTAAACACAGTTACTTAGATTCAGAAGGTTTCCGATTTTAGTTGTATCTATCGAGTATAGAGTTCTAAAATATATGTGTTTAATATGCTTAATGCAATGTTAAAGAGATCCAGTTTGTAACTAAACTCTCGAGGAATAGTAGCATGCATTTATCCTTTGAACAGTTCGTACCACGTATGGAGTATCCCTTCCCCCATGAAAAAGAATTGCATCTAAAGTTCTCTCCATGAAAATGTTTCACCTCTAACACTTCTTCCTGTACTTCGAACTATTCTAACAGGAATGGATATTCCATACGTAAAAGTTAAATTTTGCAGCGATTAGAAACTTATAATGGAATTCAGGTTAAATTTTTCGACTGAAGAAAAGTGGAATTTTACACATAACTGAACAAAATGCAAAAATGTATTTTACTGTTTGTTTTAATCCTAAATTAGAAAACAAAGATTTTATTTTTCCTCATTTTTTCCCTCTCATTTTGTATTCTATTATGCAATAAAATGAATGCTATGAACTTTTAAAGGGGATAATTTTTTCTTCCGGGAATGGCTAAAACTTTAACCAAACTTGTCACTATGTTTAGAGAGGCTTTGTACATTTAAACTCACAATTCATTTTAGTGCACTGCAATTAAACTAATTTTGCTCCTTTTAGCAAACAGAGATACTTAAATTCAGAAGCTCTTCGATTTTAGTTGTATCTGTCGAGTATAGAGTTCTAAAATATATGTGTTTAATATGCTTAATGCAATGTTAAAGAGATCCAGTTTGTAACTAAACTCTCGAGAAATAGCAGTATACATTTACCCTTCGCATTGTTCGTATGGAGCATCAACCATACAAAGGTATGGAACATCACTTCCCCCATGAGAAAGAATTGCATCTAAAGTTCTCTCCATGAAAATGTTTCCCCTCTAACACATCTTCCTGTACTTCGAACCATTCTAACAGGAATGAATATTCCATACCTAAAGCAGTGTTTCCCGGCTCTAAATCTCTTTTAAAGTCCCTTTGGAGTCGGAAGATTATTTCGCGTGCTGCAGTCAGTGATTTTGGTAAGTGCTTTTTTATTTCTTTTAGGCGAGAAGAGGACAAAAATCTGATTGTGCATTTCAACCTACATTTATCTCCAGAGCAGGCTGGATTAAGTGCAGCAGATTTATACGTCGTTCTATCGGAAGAAGTTATGCGCTCTAAAACGGGAGTTTTCAGAGATTTAGAAATAGATCAGGATTCAATTCAGATACAAGGTAAGTAATTTTTTACCTTTGAAAAATAGTTTGTGCATTGTAATATATTTCCCTGACGCAAACATTACATCTCCTATTAATTTAACATTCAAAATTTGTATTGCTTCATTTTCACTTTTCATCATAAAAGGAACTATTATTTCTCCATAAATTATTTTATAAGGGTTTGCTACATAATTTTATAAAATATTTCTATGGAACACTCTGCGAAAACACTTAGACTCTCTGTGCTGTCAAGAATTAATTTTTATCGTCTATATAACCATGTCATTTTTATGGAAGTGGCAAACAAAGTAGATGACTTTAATATACGTATGATTAAAATATTAAGTATGTTTTAAGCTAAAACTGTAGAACTTAAACACTACCTATTTGCATATTTAAATATACATAAGTTTGAAAAATAGAAACTTAACTTCAGACTGAATTACCAACAACTTTTAGCCATAATTGTGATGCAAATATTAAACAGAATATCAAAGTTATAAATCGTCATAAGGACGTAGGTTCCACTGATCATCCACAATAGGCTAAAAAGCTGATGTTTAGTGTCGAGTGTAAGATAATTTTCTAGTGTAATATAGTAAAAAAATTAATAATTATAAATTTTTCTTTAGATCATGTTGGTTCACTTTCAACGAATTTAACTCAAGGAAACAAAACCATTATTTTAACAATTCTCTGATATCCTATATAAGCTCATCTAAAATTTCGAAAGCTCATGTACCCTTCTAAAGATATAAATATTTAAGCAACCTCCTGTCCTCATTAATTTTTCACCCAGAATTTGCTGTAAAGTAATATCTAAGTATCAATATTAAAAAAAATATGCTTAATTAAACAATTTACACATTTTTATATATTTTTGTAGTGATATCACAGTACCAAAGTTATCATTTAAAGAATTAATTGCATAAATAATATGATTTTATAAAAAGTATATTTTTCGGCTGCTGTACAATTTATCATTTTGTATCTGGGGCTCGATTTGGTCAGTACTTTGTTCATTATTTTAGGTGTCCTGTTCTAATATCAATCGCTTTCGCTCTCTTATTAATTTATATTTTCCTCTCCCTCAGAGAAAAAATATTTTCACAAGAATCTGTCCTAGAAAACTAGGAGAAAATGTTTTTTTTTTTTTTTTTTATGGGGGGGGGGTATGATAATCATATAATTTTTTTTCACTTGTAATCCCGAAATCAGTTTTGTTGGAAATCAATTACAAAGGAACCATTCCATCATACATATGCTAAACCTTATTAACATCAGAGTGACACCCCGGATTCAGAGGATAGTATTTTCATAACAACTGTAGAGTCAAATATTTAAAATTCATTATAACATTAATGAAAAGCAGAATCACTATTAAAAAATAGAAAATTTTTTGCAACATGCTTAAAATGAGCTAACTGAATTTCTTGAATATTAAAAATCAGACATGGAAATATGAGATAACATCATATTTAAGATTTTAATGAACTGTAATTGCAAGGAAGTAAACACAAGAGGTGCACATTCTAAATTAATATCACTAACTCTGCAGATAAATTATTAACCTTATTTTCATATCGAATTTCATTTATTTCGATTAAATTCCAAACTTTAATTTCAGCATATATTCCATTATATAGAAAATTTTTCTTTGCTTCGTAGCAATTTAAATAATTTTATTGTAATTTAACATAACATGTCCTAATTGCATGGCTTAATTAAATATAAATAAGCAATTAAGAGTTTTTTCTTATTAGAAATAAGATTCATGTGGTTGTCATTAATTACTGTGTGAGTTTCTGCAATAAATGTTTCGTTCATTTTTATTTATTTTTTATTTTTAGCTCAGTTGAAAAATTGAATTTAATTCAGTTTCCTGTTTTCTTCCAAAATCAAATTTCTCAATCTTTATTACATGGTAATGAACACTTCTCTACATTAAAGCAAGTATACAAAAGTATTAAAGTGCTGAATGACCCTGATAGTTATCTGACTATTCTTACAGAACAAGAAACTTTTTTAGCCAAACGCTTTTCAGATAGATTTAGGACAAATCGACACCACTTTTCCATCTTATTGGGGGAAAACGGACAATTCGAAATCCAATTGTACTTGCACAATAGGGTCCATTGACACCCGAAACATTCATTTAGGGTGGGTTTTATTCTTGATGGATGTTGTCTATTTAGAATAGATTTTTTTCCCTCAGTTTTTTTTTTTTTTTTTGACACCACTTTCATAAGTAGATAGCAAAGATGGACATAAATGCACTCTTATAGAAAAACTTAATATTTGTCGTTTTTTACATTTAAATTAGAGCATTTGTACTGTTAAAAGTAAAACTTTTTTTTCTTTCAAAACAATAATTTCACACCCATACCACATACGTTAGAGAAATAATACCTAAGCATTTTAGGGAAATGTGTTCGAACGAACCCCAAAAATGCTTTGTTGGGGGTTTTACACAGAATGCTGTGGACCATACGTATTTATAATACAATAAAGGCAGCATTTTAATAACTAAACTGAAATAAAAATACTTTTCAAACAATTGGATTTATATCAGTATATGCTGGCTCATCTCATTAATAGTGTATTAACCAAAAACACCAACGTTGTTTTTGGAACACACTATTGTTCCGCTTATATTATTGTCACATTAGTGATGTAACGGTAATCTTTTAACTTCATGATAAAAAGAGAGCGAAAGAAATCCCCAAAACGAAAACAAAATGAATTTTTAAAAGTTAAACAGGATTTAAGAGCAAGAAAAATATAGTTCGTTTTAAATCTCTTGTTCCAAGCCGGTAATCGCGATAAGAGCCTTCGGAAAATAATTTTGTTTCTCGCAATTATTTTTCTTTCAGTTTTATGCATATTTTAGGACGGAAACATTTTGATTTTTCATATTTTAGGTATTTGCATTCTTGAAAATGAAAAGAAAATGTAGGGCTATCATTTCTGAAGAATGGTTTAGAAAGAAATGTTTTTTAATCCAATAGCACATAAAAGATACGATACTTGGGTAGTTTGTAGATGTCTGTAGTGGAGAACATTCTAAAGAAAACTTACTAAAGAAAACTATAAACACTTAACTTTAACAAGGAATTCGAAGCATTAAGGGACTCAGCGACATGTATTCATTAAATTACGATCTATACATTTTGTTGTATAATGAATGTATAATTTAATATAGATATTATCTAATTCAGATCTAATCCATAATTTCACTAATTGGTAAAAGGGAAAGAGTGTGATTTCTCTAAGATCGAAAAATAAGAGACTAGTGATAGCATATGTATTCTTTAAACACGTTTTTTAGCACCAAAATAATAATTTCTCGATTTATCTTATACCAGGATGTAAAGACTGGTAACCACAACTTTTTGAAAATAAGATTAAGAATTTTAAATTGGGTGAATTTAAACTTAAATATTTGATAAATTTTTACTTTGTAGTCATGTTATCTCCGCGGTTCCAAAATATAGCTTAGCACCATTTACCTACTTCCATTGCGCATTCTTTGTTCATGCTACAACGGTTTCTGAGAGCTCCATTTAGAAAATTTCTAAGGGATAATGAAGATGATAGTTTTTTTCTGAAATATTCATTACATCAGCTGTTTTAATTTGCATGGGGTTGAATTGAATACAGTAGAGATAAACATACTGAAACAATAAACTAATTTTCATAGGCTTTATTTTGAATTCTCTGACTTTTCAACCAAATACGTCATCATGATATTTCTTATGAATTGAACAGAAACTCACCATATTTTACATCTATATTGGAATTTCTGGATGTGTTCTCATGATATTTTAGACCTGTATTGAAACATCTCGTAAAAGTGATCCAAAATTGCTTGCAGCGTAATTTTATTTCCAATTCTATGCACAGTATATATGAATAGAAACTATTTTTATGACCACGACACTATGAATAGAAATCTTTAATAAATTTTATCTTACAATCAATAAAAAATTTCGAAAGATTGCTCACACAAATCATATATTACACTTTTTCTTAAAATTGTGTTTTCTCTTTGGTCCCCCTATACTTATAACGCCAGTATTTTTCTCACTGACTGTTGAAGATTAATGATAGCCAAACTTTAGCTCTTATTTGAAATTCACTTAAACGTCAGGAGCCAGAGAGAAATGTTTAAATTCATTTTTTTTCCTCTTTTAACTCACATAACTTTTTCCCAAACTCTTCACAAAATAACATTGAACCAAAGGAAAATAAAATTGAATTGTTTCTATTTGAACACTTAAATTATGGAAACAAAGTAAAAATTGGCATATCTTGTATAGGAGTATTGAGGCAGTTATGATTTGAATAAAATGTGTTGTTAAAACAACTGGGCATCAATGTATTTTTTGCCATTTTTTTACTTAAAAGATATAAACATTTTAGAAATTAACTAATGCATGCATTAAATCCTTCAATTTATTTATATTTTCAGAGAGAAAACCTCCAGTCGATGACGTCCTTGATAGATGGGTTCCAAGACGGCAGTACCCTGGTTACGTTGAAGGTCTCACAACTACCCCCAGTTCAGCGATGGCCCGTATAGTTCCACGACAATGTACTTCCTTAGATGTGTCCTTCTGCAATATCCTTCCGTACAACACGACGTCATATCCAAACATAGTCGGTCACAGTAATTTATCAGAAGTCCTTCATGACTTAGTGACATTCCGGCAGATAATGGATTTCGAATGCTATCCATTAGCTCAAGAATTTGTATGTCAGTTGCTTCAGCCAGATTGCCAAAATGACGATATTATTATGCCATGCAAAGACTTTTGTGAAGGTAAAAATTTAATTTAATCACTTAAATAATATATAATTTAATTACCTATGAAGCATGCTGAACTAATTTTGGATAATTTTCGAAATTAATTGTTGTTATTTATTTTTTTCGGATTAAATAGATCGAAAAGTTAAAATAGTTTTAAAAATTGATAAACAAGCTTTCCTTCTTCTCAATTCTATTACTGCTGAACTAAATTTCAACAATCTGTGGCATTGAGTTTATATATAGTTCCTTAATTTACGTATTAAGATATCAATTGAGACGTTGACGTTGAAAAGGAGATAAGTGCCAAAATTTCCGAAAAGTGTTTTTTCACTGATACAAGGAATTTAATGGCGTTGAGAAGAAGTTAAGTGCCTAGCTCAGAAGAAGGTAAGAGCCTAGCTCAGAACTACACAAAACTAGCTAGGCACTTACCTTCTTTTCAACGTCATTAGCCTTGGAAGAACCCTTGTATCAGTGAAAAAATACTTTCTGGAAATTTTGGGACTTACCTCCTTTTCAACGTCAACGCCTCAATTCAAGCTTGAAATCGTTTGAGACCTATATTTAATGAACCCTCCCACAGAAGGTGCCTCTAATATCACACTTCCGAATCCTCTACGTCCTAAGACTAACTTTCACTCAGCGAAATAAAATTTTAAAAAAACATCGAGATGTTTTTAATTAAACAAACAAAGAAAAAATATCATGACTCAAATATTTTCTATGTCTGCGGGGTGGTTAAATTATTTATCTTCCAACCTATAAAGATCTACTTGCATAACTATTTGGTAACAATTCGTTTGACTTCTTTTCTGTATCAATAACATCGAAGTTGATACACACATCATTAAAAATCCTTTAGCATATGAAGGGTAAATTTTAGATACAAAATAAAGTATTATACACTCAGCAGAAAATATATACATTGCTTTGCAAAAAGACAACCAATAATCTACCATATGTTCCAGTAAAGGATCTTGCACACATATCGTGTCTATCTGTGTTTATTTAAACCTATCATAGTTAAAGGTTCCATTTCTCTTTCCTCAGATTTACGGAACACAATTAATAGCTTCCATATCAAGCAAAAATAGCAGACATTGCGCTTTTAACAATAAAATCTTCCGAAATACGTGCCTAGGCAACAAATGGGAACCGTCATAACTGTGTCATTAACTGAAATAGATACTAGTACTGAATCTCAGGCTCTCTATTGACAGATGAGTGGATATATGTTCACGTTGCTTTCGCGATAAGTTAGTGAAATTAATTTCTAAACCAACTGCTAGTCGTTAGTAATATATTTTTTGTGACAAAAAATCCAGGAAAATATTTATTGAACAGGAAACTAAATAATTTGTCTTTGTGCGTTCCTGGTCAAATTTAAATTGGTAGGTGAAAGACATCAAATATATTATTTAATATAACCTAAGTAAAAGGAAACCGACTATTTTCTATTCCCATCTGATAACCCGAATATAAACTAAATTCTACATAACTTTTATCTGTTTTTTATATGAGTTATCTTATCCTCAATCATACTTCTTTTTAAATTGTCATAATTTACTTAACTCTTTTATTGAATTTATGGTTATACAGTGACCTAAAACTAAAATGTTACGGAGTCTCGGGCATATGATACGTACTTGAACTGAACTGATTTTGTGATGCAACAGCTAAAAAAAAAATTATGTTTATTATTTAGGGTGGGAAAAAGTAATGGTATACATTAATTGTTATCCTCTGCAATTGCATAAATTTATATTTGGAGCTCATAACATCGTTATTTTTACCACCTGAATTATCAGGGCGATATGACAAAATCTCCCTATTTGAATACCATTTATCTCCTTTCCCCTTATTTTTCTTAGGTCATTGATTCAGAATCAAATCCGATATTAATTTATTTAGCTTTAGTTTTCAATGCACCAGACAGGGTCCGACATAGCAACTAAAGTCTTCCAGGAACGAATACCTGCTGGTAAATAGGCTTCCACCAGACTTCAGCCCGAGGGAACCACTCCCCCCTTTCCCCAGGGACATTATCTGATGACCTCGTGCATTTTCTCACCCTTCTTGACCTCATAGAAGGACCTTCCGGTCTATAGATTTAACATTCTCAAATCCGAACTAGATACGAAGGTATTTAATGTCGTCGTCGGGATTCGATCCGAGCACCCTCCCCCCGTTCTGAAGTCCAACGCTTTTCCACTGGGCTACCTCGGGCTCCAATTTAGCTTTAATTTATCATTCGAGGGTCTTTATTTTCTTTCATAAGGAATATTTGCCATATGTTGCATAATGACGATAACCTTTTCGCAACCATTCGACTTCACTGTACCGATAATCTGCCATGACAGTAAATTTACCCGATGTCTTCAGATATCCAGGTTGGTATTGTAATAACTGAACTATCCCGAACTGTGCAAATGTCTTTTTTTGTTATTATTTACAATCTTTTTCTGTTTTACATCACTCCTAATAACCGTATCGTATGCCTGTGTTAGTCGTAAAATCTCAACCATAATTCCGGTGTTCATGAGCTTGTGATATAGTCAAGACAATAAAAGTGGCATACGAAAAAAGTATAGACTACTACTACCACCATCGAAAATCCTTAATAATCAAAATTTAAAAATTCCAAAATTTTGCCCTTTATTGTCTCAAGGTTTATGTGTCCTAATTCCTTATAACTTCCCTTGCAACACATGTAAAACATACTTATATAATTTAGGACAAATACCGAAAGAATTTAAAAATAAGAACAGATGCTTTAAGTGATTAAAGGTATGTATGAAGCTATTTATGTAAGGTCAACATATAAGCAAAGATAGAAAATGTCATGTTACCTTTTAGCCTTGGACTTATAATCATGTTGTCACGGCGCGAGGGCAGACTTTTACCAAAAATATCGACACTCATGTTATCATTGCCGAACCCTAACAAGAATATGCTGCAGGATTAAAACTGAACTTTCGTCCTTTTATATTGCCATTTCAACAGCCACGAAATTACATACTATTGACATTCATTCATTAATTGAGTTGCATTATATAAAGATTTGGGAAAGAGATAACAAGGAAAGTTTGTTTGCAAATTCTTAAAAAAAAACTTTTTAAAATAACACAAGTTTGCCATTATTTGTATGTAATTAATTTCAACAATATAAAGTATGAAAGAACATAGTTTCCGCAGAGGTAGCGTTACATATCATGATGATAATAAATGTGATAATAAATGGTTGCTTACCACTCACTCTAAACGGATATCTTTCTTTCCAGATTTCTGGAGGTCTTGCAAAAAACTTTTACCGAAAAAAGTGATTGATAAAATTGACTGCTCAAAATTTCCGAAATTTAGTGGACATGGTACATGCCATCAAAAGCCAGGTAAGAGAAATTTTAAATGACTAATCTGTTATCATTTAATATTAGAATTCAAACTATTTTATATATGTTGCTTAAATGAGAATTATACCCATCTCACGTGAAATGTTTAAAATAATTAGATGCAAGTAATTTATGCAGTAGCTTTAGAAACACACATAAAAAATAATTAGTAATAGATAAATTCAAAAGTAAATAAAAAAGTTGTAGAAATATTTCCATTTCAAATGATATCAATTAAAAAAAATTATTGTTGATGGTTGGAAGCATAAATGTTTCCATCGAGGAGAATTTTATATTTTTAGCGAAAACTGTTAAACATTTTGTAAGCTAGGGTAAATAGTGTTTAAGAAGACACGTTTTGTATCACATACACAACTGTTTAATTTGTCAATAAAAAATATTTGATTTACCGCAGAATTATACTGACTAAGATATATTTATCGTAATTTTACAGTTACCTACAAAGGCCATACCATCTAATGTTCGTACTGTATTCCTCTAGCCACTATATAATATCAAAGTAACTTTGAGAAACTGAAAAAGTAAGGTTATAAAGATTATATATCAACGATAAGAATTTTTTTTAAAACTTTGTTTTAAATTTTAGTTAAAAAATGTGGATAAAATTGTAAAAGTTTTAAAACAAGGTTGGAACTTGAAAATAGATTTAACGTTAATTTTCCTTATCTGAGAATTAACCGGTTAATCTAATGCCTTCGATAAATAAGTTATCTTTCAGGATTTTAATCCACAACAATTGCAGAACAAGTTAAAAGTTTATTAATGATCATTGATAAGTGTGCCTCTCTGCCCTTAATAGTAATAGCTCTGATTTTAATCTACTAACCTATAAAATGTATAGAGGCATGTTACTTTTAACAGATAAGTTCAATTGCCACATTAAACTTTTGAATCTAACTTTTATTGCTATGAAATAAAAGTTCCACAATAACTCCGTACACAGAGACAAGCGGAAAAAAATCACAGCCTTTTAAAGTAAACGCCGTCTTTCTAATGCGTTTCTCACCCCACTAGTGGAAGTATTTTATGACTAAATCTGTAATAAATGCTTTACACTTTAATGTTATGATCATTTATTAAGAATTTCTTCAACCCACTGTCTTTATTGCTCTCTAAAAATGGAAATGAACAGAAAAAAACGGTCGAAAGATCTTTAAATAGTGCTGTGCAAGAGTTTTATTATGCATTTTCCTGGAGGCTAACGCTTGAATAATAAATATTTTTTTTCCGTAAAAGGAAGTAGAATCAGCCTTATCTCACGAGCGTGTTAAACGATGCCATTTATTTCTTTGTTTTAGGAAGGAATGATACATAATTTCAAAACTGATTTTTTTACGCCTTGAGTTATTATAAATTTATCGATAGAAAGCTGGGTCATAATAATGGTTATGTCTGGCATGATTTTCTAAAAGTCAATTATAATATTTCTTTAAGTATCTGAATTTAATTATTAAGTTTTATGCAAAGAGCTTTAACGATTATTCAAGAGAAGAAATACAGATTTTATGGTTAGAACATTTAGGGAAATGTTAGGCTGTAATTTTGATTTAGTAAAATGCGAAAAAAATATGAGTTAATTCTAACGGGCTCAGCAAAATGTTTTAAATTTATAACAATAAAAATAATGTCAATGTTCCGATAAAACTGCATTAAAAATTTCAATTACCAAATCAATTTTTTTTTCGTATCTTGAAAGTAGAAACAAACTACAGTAGAAACAAAGTTTTGACGCAGAAAAAAATTTTTGAATCCATATAAACTTTTTTATCGGCAGGCACATTGTTTCTCGACATTCGCCTACTACACCACGAAAATCTTGATTTTTTTGTTACCGGGGTATCATATAAGTGAGCCAACATTGCCTCCTGTTATACGGAACAAGCCGCTCCAGAGGCGATAAACTTTCTTATTGCATTTGGAAGTCCAAACATCGTTTCAAAATCTTTTCTCTAAAATTGAAAATTATATGGGAGTAACTCATTATATATCATTATCATCAAACAAACGGGATGTGATGCATCAGTAGATAGAAAGTTTGATTACCGGCGTTTAGAGAATTCTCCTCGTTTCATATCTTTGTTCATTTATATAAATAAATGGTACTGATTAACAGGAATCTGATAAGGAAGCTGAGCTTGCCATATAATGAGACCGTAGTTATCCTGTTGAACAGCTGTGTCCCAGGAAGAAAAAAAATTCATTATTTAAATGTTAGACGTCCAGTACACTAAATCACTCAAAATAAATTTCAAATATGTAACGTTTTGTAGTTTTCAGGCATGAAATGAGCATTAGTAATGTTTTGATAGTAAATGACTCTTTGATAGAAGCAGTATAAATTTGAATTTCCTTTTTATTTTGTCGTGTTTTTATTTTCAGAAATAAAATACTATTCCTAGCTGCGAAATTTTGCTTTTTCAACTCTTTAAAATATCCCTTCGTTCATATTTCAGTTCGTGGTATCTCTATAGTAATAGTTACAACCATGCTGCCTTACTTTATAATGTAAACGGTGAAATATTAAAAGCTAACTATATTAGCACAAAAAAGTTCCCTCGACACTGTATTTGCAGAGAAAGTGCACTAGAGTTAAGTCAACATTATTAATCATTCTTCATATACCCGGAAACTGTGAAAAACAGAAAAGTCAGAGTTCTGGATGTTTAATTCGTAATAAGTAGTCTTCTTTTTAAAATAAATTCCATGATCTTTGCTTTTAAATAAAATTTCCCGTTATGGCTTTTAATATTTTTAAGCAAACGAAAGGTTGTCCTTAACAATTTATCTTTTCGTATTATTAGGAATAAAATGTTCAAAACAAATTGTAGGTCGTATTGGATTTGATGTTAAAAAGAAGAGTATTATTTCAAATATGATAACAAAAAACTGTACTGAAGCTGAACATGTAGTATTCTAAATGGCTACCCTTGTGTATTAGAAAAGTTTACTAATACTCATCCTGGGCAGTCAAATATAGATCTTAGAACAGTAGGAATTGACTTCATTATTTGTGTATACGATACGGAACTGTATTTCAGGCTATTGGGGTTGAGAACATCACGTGCCGGAAAATACCCACAAAACAGGTTAGGATTTTTTTCAGATTCGGAACAATGCATTGCAATTTTTTTTATCTCGGTGGTTGTTTGTTTCGCCGTCTATTTACTGTAGTTGGACCAAAAAACAAAATTATTTTCTTTTCAGTTCTGTGAGTTTTATGTTGTTTTTTTTTTGTAGTTTCTGTGAAATAAGAAGAAATTAAGTCCCTATTTATAACAATTCAAGTACTTAATTGTTTATTCATCTCTTTATCTGGAGTAAGGTTTTCATGATTACTTTACTAAATACAATACAGAAAATGTTGTCTTCTTGACTTAAAAATAGGATTTGGAGAGCACTGTGAACATAAATAACAATATAATTAAATTTAATCAAATGCCTATTCTTGAAAGAATGACACACGCATATATGTGTGTGCGTGTGCGTATGTGTTGCTGTTTGCTTCGTGTTCAAGCAAGTTAACTTGTTCAGGTATTTTTTATTTGTTTCTTTGCATTATATTCAAAATTTTAGCTACATTTTTATTGCTTTGTGCGTGTTTAAATAAATAAGGTAGAAAATCTCCTCCAGGTGTCAAGATATCCTAGTCAATCCCCATGTCAATCAAAGCATTTTATACATACGCTCTCACTTCGGAAAGGCGTGGGAACTCTCCTCTGTACCTAGGAATAATCCATTCTTTTTTGACTCAATGCAGGAAAGGGCTTTTAATATTAATACTTATTTTGAAACACTGAAGTGTTAACGTCCAACCTAGTGTAATTGCAGATTGTCAGGCTGTGTAACCATCCTCCCTGATAATCATGAACTCTTTGAACATGAAAGCAACTTGAAACTTTGAACTATCCACCCTCTAGTTTGTCTATTTTTCCCTGTGAACTTCACCTTTTTGCTTAACTACCGGATACTATGCAAGCAAAGAGGTGTTGAATTCAAGCTTTATGGACTGGAAGTGATGGTGACGAGGAAAAAGTTAACGCCGGTGCCTGTAAAAGGAATAATGTGGTTGATAAATATACACATGATAAATTTTGTGAGTGGCCACATATATGTTAAATATTGTACATGTTAAATATAGTGGAGTACATTGAGTTGTGTTATAAGATCTGATAATATTTTTTATATTTAATTAACAAGGCTACTTATCTGCAAATGGGAAAAACAAAACATTCGTTTAAGCCGCAGTTCAAACGGGTGAACTCCTAGGAGAATGTAGAACAGGCAAACCGCACCTATGTGAAACCTGACGGGGATCGGGCGACGCTGGAGGAGATGTTAGGCCTTACCGCTAACACAAGGAGCAGCAGGTATTAACGATGAGTGCAGGTGAAGACTGCAGGATAGCAGGACGGTAGATGTTGCTGATAATTTTCATTTAGATGCAGCAGCTATGATGGTGAACGAGGTGGAAAACATTCTTGTGAGGAGGCAGTAATTCGAGTCAAGAACGGCACGGGCTATACTTCGTTAAAATTATTTATTTTATTCTTAAAAAACATCCTTGTCAATAAATTTGGCTTACAGCAAGGGACAAGGACTCAATTCAAAACATCAGATAACATGGCAAAATTCCACCTCAAAAGTGCCAGCGTTTCAAAAACCTTTTGTCCGGAGACAAAGTAAAAATGAGAACTGGCTCTGCTCTGAGGTCCTACACTAGTCGTGACAAAGACTCGTCTGACAAAAATAAAAATGCAAGCGTACCGTCCTGACGCTGCCGACTTACAACATAGAGCCTGTGTGTCTATGCTCTGATAAGTAGATACCAGCTCCTTTTGCACAAAACAAAGAAAAAAGGCTTGTAGGAAGGGAGAATTAAATAAATAATAATTACTAGCTGTAGCAAAATGGAATATTAAAACAAAAGACTAAAGAAACTGCGATTAAATTATTATTATCTTTTTTTCTGGAAAGTTCGAGAAGGAAAACTCTGCGCATGGATACATTGAAACCTATAATACACATGGCTTGCAGTTTTTTTACAGTTAAGACGTAAATTCGAATTGCCATGCGATTGCGAAAATGATTATTGATATTGCCAATGTAGAATACTATTTAAAATGAAGATGAATTAAATGGATATTAACAATGTAATTGCTTTTCAAGAATTCAAAGCATACCTGAAAAATTAAGAGTTATATTTTAAGCATAAGGGAATAATTTCAAAATAGAAAACTATGATTAAAGTTAACAAAGCAAAGTTATTTAATAGAATTACAGCTAGCAAGTAATTAATTAATGAGATGATATTAATTATTTGATGAAGATTTTTGATCATGGTTATTCTTTTATGTTAAACACATATAGCTATCCAATTAGTCTCGTATTATAATCTAAATGGATGGGGGAGAGAAACTGAAGAGAAAACTTACTTGTGTAGAGACTTCTCACCGAAGGTGTATTTTGGTGGGCATTACAAAGCGATTTTAGAAATTTTTACCTCAGATATATGAAATTTGGCATATATAATCATTCAAGTATAACTATATCAAACACCTTATAAAATTTTATAAATATTTTTTTTAATTTTATATTTTAAAAATTGAAATTATTTTTTAAATGCCCCTCTCGATCCAGTTTTTAACTTCCCCCCTTAAATTTGCATTTATATTGCTTATAAATACATTTTCAACAGAGTTATGAATTACTTTGTGCTTTCGTTGAATAGTTGATGTTTAGGAAATATTTATTATGCTTGTACTATGAATTTTCGTGAATTTTTTGTACTTTTCTACACTTCAGTTAAACTTTGATAATCTGAATGATGTCGAAACCTGAAATGGATGCATAACTTTATTTTAATATATTAGAAGAGTCTTATTATAAATTTTATAAAATTTCACCAAAAAATATGACACAAGGAGCATTTTAAAGACTTGCAAATCTGGAAATTACTCATTTTGAGATAAAGCCATTTAAAAGAGGTTCTTTCACCTACCTTTAATACTTACATATCTAAAGCCACCAAGTACCTAATAATTCATTTTACTTTTCACTACATATTTTAAATGCATTTTTTCTAATATTTACATATTTTAAAAATATTAATACACCAAAAACATTTAATTTTTGTTAGATTTATGGTAATTTGAAAGTCCACCATTCCTTTAAAATGTGTTCATATGAAAGCTACATATCTAATAAATCTCTCATTCTCGTGAAATAAAATAAAATATCTGAAAACATTCAACGAAAATTAAATTTATTATGCCTAAAATCCTACCGAATGGTATTATGAAACCAGCAGTTCAAAACAAGAGTTCGCGGTGTTTGGGCGAATATTTCCGGACAAGTAAGTAAGTGCCTACCTTATTGGGAATAAAAATAGTTCGAAACAAATGATCACTGTGATCAGTAACTCACTATGATTAAAAATCAGTAAACGTAATTGTGAATGAGTCACATATGAAATTTTAATCGCAATGTCTATCATCTAAAGGGACAAGTGATCTTAAACCTCATTTTTTTAAAATTTCAATATTTTACACTAAATATAAAATGAGTATAATAAATGTTCTATTTTAATACATTGAATACACTTATAATTTACAAATAAATATTTCGTGGATGCACAAGACCAATTTTTCCAAAAAATCATCAAAATTGCTAGCATTTTTCAAAATGCTCCATGTGCATTAATTTTCTTCTGATATCTTACAAATTTCTCAGGATTGTTAATTGACGTGTTTGTCACAAAATTGGGTAACATTCTTCGAAACCACAGCTATTTTTCACATTTATAGACCCCGAAACGAAGTAAAAACATGCAAAAACTTTAAAAAATAAAGGACATTAAAAATATGGCGTTTGATTCATTCAAAAAAATATTCAATGCACAGTTATGTTTAAATATGTATGGTAGACTTATAAAATAAAATTTAATGTTTTTAAATGATATGGAATACTCAGGGAGCATTTTGAAAAATACTAGCATTTTTGAAAGTTTTTGAAAAACAGGCATTATTCTGCCGAAAAATGCCTTAAAATTTTTAATTTTAAGGGTCTTCAGAGTAGTAAAAAATAATATTAATTATTCTCATTCTGTATATAGAGTTAAAAATTGAAAATGAAAAAAATCGAGGTTGAAGGTCCCTTGGTCCCTTAAAATATAAAACTTTATCCTTGCCTTATTATCTAGTTTATTCCAGTTATTTCGCAATCATCCTTTTGATTTGATTATGATTCTAACTTGAAATGGTGCACTGATAACTCCTAAAATTTCTAGGATGCTCTAATGAGTTACGAGCTCGTGGAATGTCCGACAGATTATGCGACGGTGTCGTAGATTGCAAAGATTCCTCTGACGAAATGGATTGTGGTAAGTATAAGAGTTTGACTTATTTTCGAATTTGTATCAGCTTTACTATTAAAAAATATATAGTTAAGAAAAATTTCTATTGTTTCTTATGATCTCCTAACAATAAGGATTATCCCAACCACTAAAATTATTCATTAATTTAAGTCCTTGCTTCCTAAAAATCTAAATATTAAAGCATTACCGACTTTGTATTATTGCTACATATTGCTTCAATCAGTCATTAATGAATTGTTTGTTAGTTTACAAGCGCATCAAAATTTAGTGCAATTCAACATATGTGTACAAAGAACGGCAAACTTCATTTCCTTTTTCTTCATCAGAAAATTCCATATCTGTATATTAAATACGAAGCATTCACTTACAAAGAAGTAATAATTACATTCCTAAACTTCCCAATCATCCTTGACCTTGGTACTACTGTTAATTTTGGTCCTTTGTTAACTCTTTCATCAGCATGACGGAAAATGCAGCATCACAATACTGCCAGATAAAGAATGACGTACGTTATGTCACGTTTATCACGTTCTGGCATGCAAAATTCATTTGTTTTATTTGAAATGAATTTACTGAAAATTACATGGAGGATTCAAACATCCTACCCAATAATTTGAAGGTGCATAAAATTCGGAAAATTATGTAACTTATTTATGTACCATCAAGAAAGATAAAAAAGAAGATCGACATGGTTTGGAAAGCTTTAGAATAAATTCTAGTTGGTTCTTACAGCTATCGTTTAGAATTGATACTATGCTACTTTTGTTTCTCACCGTGAATGGTTTATGACAACATATGTAGGTGCAAGATATTTTGGTGCTTAGAATAAGAGTTTGTTTATTATCCAGAATGTATTAAACAATACGTGTAGCTTGGATAGTTGACTTTCGACTCATCAGTCACACACCACGAGCACTGTTAGCTCTGAATAATGCCTCTTTCACTCCTACTTTTACACTGCAAAGTTCACGTTATGTGCGTGCAAAGATTCTTACATTATGGGAATGTGATAAAATCAGGTTTCATCGGAGATCACATTCAAGATTAGCATCACCATTCATACCCTCACATCGATTGCTTCAAGGTCAAGGTCAGTCGTAATTGGTTCTTCGCATTGCCGGGTTTAGCAGAACTCGAATGTCGTGCTAAGACTGTGAATGAACTCGTAGGCGTGTTAGCTGCAAAAGCTATAGCATACGGTAGTCAATCCCCTGTTTTTATGAAGCAGGAAATTGCAGGAGTGTGTGGGTGGGGTGGGTATTAAGCAACACTTATCGAAAAGGACACTTCATCGGATCCGAAAACGGTGGTGACATCTTATACACACACACACACACACACACACATATATATATATATATATATATATATATATATATATATATACCGGGTGCGTCATAAATTCGTGCAAAGTTCGAAAATTCATAATAAAAGAAGTAATGCTCGGAAAAATTTTGTGTTTGCGCCAATAAGATCAGAGGGTCATTGTATTTATTTCCATGTAAAAAAAAAGTTGCCAAAAGTGACCGAAAGAGGGCGCTCACACGTTATACTGAGACGTTTTATGCAAATCAGGCAAACTCAAACAGAAAATGAAACAGATCACAATAATATGAGACTGTGCATTTATTTTAAAGTAACAGATGTTCAACATTACTACGAGCACAAGGTAATAGGCAAGTGAGGCGCGTTACTAAGCCCATTACAGCAGATTGTAGTATCGATGGCAGCGACTGTCTGCCGAATGACATTTTTCAGTTCCATCAAAGTGGTTGGGGAGCCCCGGTACACATGATACTCTAAGTATCCCCCCAACTAAAAATTTGCTGAGGTCAAGTCTGGTGATCGTGAGGGCCACTGAACCTTACAGACTTATAGAACCGCGACTTATAGAACTTGGTCTTCAGTGAAAGATTCCAACAGGAACGTCTTGATATCGCGTGAAATGTGGGGCGGGGCATCATCCTGCACGAAAGGGACAACAGGTAACGCTTGTCTTTCCAGCAATGCAGGCTTTACGTGGTCACGCTAAAGCTCCTTCTATCAGTTACCTTTTGGAAGCTTTTATTTTTCCATAGAAAAAATCCAATGTCCCCCTTATCCTATTCGCTCAAACAGAAAAATTTTCCGAGCATTATTTCTTTTATTACGAACTTTTGAACTTTGCACGAATCTATGACGCACCCGGTATATATATATATATATATATATATATATATATATATATATATATATATATATATATATATATATGTGTGTGTGTGTGTGTGTGTGAGTGTATTTCCATGCGGCCGAAATTAGTCTTTCGAGTAATATCATGTTCATTTCAAATATCGTTCATTCCTTTCTTCAACAATACACCCCATTCCGGTATAGAAAATGCTCCATCTTTCAGGGTGGAAAAATTCTTTTCAGGCAATTAGAGTTTTACCTGTTTCCACCTTCCACAGCGAAGCATGTTTGAGCGCTAATGGGTGTAAAAAAAGCTGAGTATGCATTCCACTTTGGGTTAAATAATTTCTTTTGTTGTTTGGGATACCTTTCAGATCAACAGGAAGTCAGTGTGGGGACACAAATCGAACCAAAAATCTGCATTTAGCTTAATTTTTTTACTGATTTACAAATCGCATCACTAAGTGTCTGTCGTAGGATAATACACTTATTCATCGTCATGTAATTATCATCAACACCAGAATGTATATTTAAACATTTGGTTTGCACTACTTAAATTGCCAATTGTATCATCACCCTGACACATACAATATTTAATTTAAATTTGTTGATGATTAATTTAATTTTTCACTAATTTGTTTTGAATATATATTGATATATTATTAGTCAATAAAATTTAATGAATGATTTTTCATAGTTGAGTTATAATTCATATCATTAAATAAAGCTATCTAAATAACCTATTAAAGGTTGTCAATGTTGTTTTTAAATAGCTGTAACTGCCGTTTTATTGCTAAGCTTTTAAAGAATCTTATGATAAATGCATATCAGAAGCCGTTCATTAGTATCCCCCTCTTTCTAACGCTAAGCATCGTAGTTATTTATGTTAAGTGAAGAATAAAATATGCTATTAAATATGACATTTCTCGTTTATTTGATGATGAGTTCAATTGGCTGATTAAGTTTTAACTGCAAAAAGACAAGTGTTAATTGCGCAATTTATAATTAAAGAGCGAGGGCATTGTTAAAGAAAATACATTTCAAGGATCTTTTAAACCACTTCATCTCATTACTTTAAATAAGGAACTATCAAGAGATTTTCGCTCTCAAGTCCCTAATCATTATATCATTTTTTAAAATATAATGACAATGACATGAAATCAATTTGCAAAACTTTGATTAATGATGAATAAATTTATCACAACGAACCAGTTTCTTCTGTAAGATTATTTAAAGAACAAAGCATTAATTAAAAACAACTTAGAAAAATTGAAATTTTGGGAATAAATTACCATAAATGAAGCTCTGAATTCTGTCAGGTAAGCATAACTTTAACATTCTGTATTGAAACACTTATTGAATTTATTAATTTTTAATTAATTATCTTAAATTGTCTATGATTGAATAAATAAACAATTAATAATCTTTAAATCCTGGCAGCGTCACATAAAATCATTAAAAAAAGTCGAATTAAACGAAAAAAGCTGTGCTCTCAAGTATGCTTCATTTTCTTTACTTTAGATGATTATAATTTTAGTGAAGTACAAACACTAAAATGATTAATCTATCGAGAATAAATGCCTACTTTTGGTCCTTAAGGTCTGCATCTATATATATATATATATATATATATATATATATATATATATATATAGTGGGATCTCGATCTATCGTTTTCAAAGGGACCGACTGAATTGAACGATAAATGCGGAAAAACGATAGATGCGGGTACATAACAAAGCGATATGATCGTCGGGACTGGGTGAAATAAACGACACATACGGGAAAACGATCGATCGAGATTCCACTGTATATATATATATATATATATATATATATATATATATATATATATATATATATATATATATATATATATATATATATATATATATATATATATATATATATATATATATATATATATATATATATATATATAAGTGGTGCCTCGGAGTTCGTCGGCAATCCGTTCCTTGGAAACCGACGAACTCTAAACCAAATTATCCCATAAGAATTAATGGAAAACGAACTAATCTGTTCCACGACCTCGTGTTCGACCATTATCTTTATTATTTTCGCCTTGTTTTTAAACTATTATTACTAAATAATAACAAATTTAGTTGAATTACATTGTTATTACAAGAACTGTAAAGAAATAAATGCTAAATTAGAAAATGACGGAGGGCAATTCACTTGGAGGAGTCTTTTCTCTGCGCATCCTTTTTATCCCACTAGGACCTGGTTGAGGCTCATCACTAGCTGTTTTTTCTACAGGGGTTAGCTTAAAATAGCGACCGAGCGTTACCTGCCTCTTCCGATTTCTTAGTAAATTATAGAAGAACGGCATGATGGAATTGTTCATCGTATTGATGACAGAACAGGCCATGGTTTTATTCGGGTGGAATTGGTCTATTGTTCTGCACATACGAAGTGTTTGTTTCAGTTCATCTGTCGTTATTGCTTTCTGCTCTTCATTTTCCTCACCCTCACTACCAGCAGTAATTATTTCGCCCCTTTCAGCACGTTGTTTTTCGTCTTGCAACTGTTACAAGTCTTCCGTGGTGAGATCTTCAGATTCGAGTCCACCAACTCCTCGACATCGTCAGCATTTGCTTCGGGACGTAGATCGTTGCAGAGATCTAAAATATCTCTCATCATAATCGGCTCTTCCCGTATTTGTTCCGTGTCTTACCCCTCAAAGTCTCGCTCGGAAGCAGCTGATGGCAGTAGCTTCCTCCACGCAGAGTTTAGAGTTCTTCTCGTGACCTCGGTCCAAGCCTTATCTATCAGTTGAACAGCCTGATAGACATTATAGCAGTTTTTCCAGAAATCTTTTAATGTCAAAGTTGTCGAATTTGTGATATCTAAACACTTTCGAAACATGTGTTTCGTATAGAGTGTTTTGAAATTGGCCATCACAAATTGATCCATTGGCTGGATAAGGGAGGTGGTGTTAGGTGGCAGATATTTCACAGTAATCCGCCCAAATTCTGCTTCCAATTCTTCACCTAAATCTGGTGGATGTGCCGGTGCATTATCGAGGACGAGAACACATTGCAATGGCAACCCCTTTTCCTTGAGATATTTTTTCACCATGGGCGCAAACACTTTCCTGACCCACTCGAGAAACAATACCCGAGTTACTATTGCCTTAGCGTTAGAACGCCACATCACTGGTAAACTGTCTTTGCACACATTGAAACGTTTAAATGCCCTAGGTTTTTCAGAGTGGTAGACTAATAAAGGCTTAACCTTGAAATCACCACTCGCGTTTGCACACAGGAGGAGCGTGAGTCTGTCTTTCATAGGTTTATGACCCTGAAGAGTTGCTTCTTCTGCCGTGATGTAGGTTCTTTTGGGCATTTTCTTCCAAAATAAACCTGTTTCATCACAGTCAAATATCTGTGATGAAACAAAACCCTCAGCTTCAATAATTTCACCGAATTCTTGCACATAATCACCGGCTGCTTTTTTATCGGCGCTTGCTGCTTCGCCGTGTTGAACGACGCTGTGTACGCCATGTATCCGTCTGAAACGCCAAAACCACCCTGAAGATGCTAGAAAGTCTATCTTTTCTTCATCATCTTTCGTTAAATTTGTGTACATCTCTTTCGCCTTTTCACAAATAATGTTTTGATCTACACTGTCACCAGCACGCTTCTTTTCATTTATCCACAACAAGATAAGTTTCTCCATTTCGTTTTGAGCATGTGGTCGGTGCTTAGCACTCACCGCATGTGACATCGTTGGTAAAACAGTAGCTTCTATTATTTTATGCCTATGATTCGAGTATGTACTTGCCGTTGTTCTTCGTAAATTATACTGTCTAGCTACATCTGCCACTTTCATGCCTTGCTCAATTTTTGAGATTATTTCCCTCTTAGTTTCGATTGATACAACGTTCATTGTTCGTTTTTGCTTTCAGTCAGCAGCAGCAACTGTTTTCGGACCCATTTTCGAATACTATTTTGAACAATTTATATAAAAGAAATCACTGTATACAGTACTATAAATACAGTACACTGTATATACACTACACTTCAGTATATATATACGCACTAAACGCAATTTATAATGGGTATTAATGCGATTTTTATTTCACAAACTGCTGCTTTCAATCGATGTGTACTACATAAAGGTCGATGCGAGACTGGGCAACACCTTCTCTCAGCGGAAAGCCGGCTCTCACGTGACCTCAAAATGCGTGACGTATGTTTCCGCTGAGAGAAGGTGTTGGACTGGATCCTTTGTTTCAATGCGCTCGCTCTCAGCTAGCGGGCGCATGGGGGGAAAAGCGACGAACTCCGACGAGACCGGTAACAAATTTGAGACGAAATAACCGACGAACTCCGCAGCCGACGAACACTGAGAGCGACGAACTCCGAGGTACTACTGTATGTATATATATATATATATATATATATATATATATATATACACAGTGGAATCTCGATCTATCGATTTTCAAGGAACCGATTGAAATGAACTATAAATGCGGGAAAACGATAGATGCGGAAACATAACAAAGCAATATGATCGTTGGGACTGGATAAAATGAACGACACATACGGAAAAACAATGGATCCGAAAACGATAGATCGAGATTCCACTGTATATATATATATATATATATATATATATATATATATATATATATATATATATATATATATATATATATTATTACATATATACACATCATAATAATAATAATACATTATTAATATCCTTATTAATATTTTAGCAAAAGGAGTTACCTAAACACAAAATCCCATTTTTGTATGATTTTCCTTTGCAATATCGGCCCGTTAGAATAGAACCTGATAAAGGGCTTGTGTTTTGTCCAAACCTAAAAGGAAAACAGTTGCCTTTTCCCAAAACGTTTTAGAGGTCAGAGCAGCTGTTACAATTATTCATTTAATATCTACCAAACACGAAGCTTTAAATGTAATTGATTTTAAATCTAAAACATATTATTATTTAAATGTTTGTCTTGTATACGTAACGATTGTATTTTCTTCCACATTCAGTATTTTATATGCTCGTGATCAAGTTTAGAGGCATTCTGAATCCAGGGAAATCAGAACGAATATCCATAAGATCTTGAATGATTCCAATTTAAGACATACAAACGCTTTAAAAGACTCTACCAATAAAACTCTAGAGAAACAAATATGCATGTTCTGAATTGCATTGGAGAGAAATAATGTTAGGATGAGAGAGAGCCTCCTGGTTTTTAAAATCAAACAATTGATACATTTCAAAGGTATCTGAGACCCTAGGTATTTTTCATATTACAGGCATTTTCTAATTATTGACTAATAGTTCTTGTATAATAGACGATCCAACCTACTGCCAAGGTAATGAAAAAATAAAAATATTCAGGTAGTCTCTTCTAATGAAAATACCGCGGGTTATTAACGTAGGATTACTTCATGTTACTTATCTCTTTTGTATGTATATATGTATGTATGTGTTATCTATATATATGTACGTATATATATATATATATATATATATATATATATATATATATATCAAAATTTTGATGCATTTTGGTACTTTTCTGTTCTGTTTAACTGTTTACTGCTTGTCCAAGCGATACAGATTGGGTTTGGTGAGCTGCCAAAATTATAACTCGCGAGGTACGGACGGCCGGTTTTAGCGTCTGAAATTTTGCTTTCCAGTAGATCGTTACTAAAGAACGTAATCCTATGAAAAAATGAATAAATAAAAAATAAAAATAACGTGAATTTCTTTTAGGAACTTGTTAGAAAGAGGGAGCCAGATGAACAGGAAATTGCGTTATAGCAGGGCAACACTCGACCCGAGAACATAGTTGATAATTACCTGCAATTTAATTTTTTTTGCTATATTAAAATTATTATAAATGTATTTAAGAGTAAATGTTAAGTGAGATCTCGGGACTTACCACGTATCAGCTTGTTTACAGTACATAAGAGGATCTACATCCAAACCCTGCTATAAAGTAAGGATAAGCAGGGCAGCAATAACTCTATGTAGATATATTATTATTATGTAGAGATGATATTATCGCTGGACAGGAAATCATAATGCTGTTGTTGTTGCCTGTCCTCCAGCGTCTAACGAAGTCAGACGAGATCCATGAAACCGTTGACTCTCAGGATATCATTATGCTATTCATTTTTAATCGTTGCGTCCTCTTTCTTTCAGTATGGAATCACAGCAATTATTTCCTAGCTACATTTTTTTGTAATAATATTTTTCATGAACGTTTCTTCAAAGTTATATGACAGTTTATAAGTTTCAGACAAAATTAATGAAAATGTTTTAATAAAGTTCTCTAGAGTAAAACTTAAACTCAGCTGGGGGTATCATTTCATTAATACTAAATCTTCCTGAACCAGTGGATTATTTATCATTAATAGTACGTTAAAATTTCAAATGGACATCAGACAAAGCTACGTAGATGATTTACTATTAATTAACCACGATTTAACTTTCTTTTTAAAATTTATTTAAAAGTATTTTATTTATTTTTTAATTAGTGAAATGAATCATTCATTAAAAAAAATTATGATCATCTTATAAAAGTTTTTAACACCATGAAATAATTTTTAACATCAGGATGTGTTTTCTTAGCATAGTTTTTAGCGCTTATTCTCGATGATTTTGTAATTGTTTGAATTCTTGCACCAATATAGAGATAAATTTGCGCAAATAACATAAAATTTTATACATATTTAAACTTGTAAGTACTTTACTACGCAGGTTTTGCTTAACATATCGTTATCTGAAAATTAATTCATTCCCAGTTAATTGAAATGCTTAGTACTGAAATGAAATTATATATTTGCCTTTTATTATTAGATATAGCATTATTATTATTTTTTATTTCTTTATTAACAATTCCAGTAACCATTTGAAGTAACTGAATATACGTTTATGAGATTTTGAGTAATAGTATTATTTTTCAAATAAATAATTTTGTAATATTTTTCTTAGATTACTGTAAACCAGGTCAGTTTATTTGTGGAGACAGACAATGTGTTGACAGAGATAGAAGGTGCGATTTGCGGGAAGATTGTTTAAATGGCGTCGATGAAAGGAATTGCAGTAAGTAATCAATTTACTTGAAAATGTTACTTTATGTTTTGCTCTTGTTATATGTGCCCGTAGAAACAGATATAAAGTAATGGATAGTACAGAAAATTTCCAAAGATCGAAAAATGTCATTAAATTTATGGACTAGACATGATCCTGTTTCAAATAAAGAAGTTATAATTGCACTCTTTAAAATATTTTAGCATCAGTTTATTGTAATAAAATTGGAGAAACTATATAAAGAGTTATAAGATTTCTAGAAGTGCTTTAAAAAATATACTCTTCTGCATAGTTTTAATAGCCATATTTTTGGCAGAGTTTATTTTATAGATTAGAATTACTTACCTGTTATTTTTTCCAGTGTTTATTCTGAGAGCAATCAGTCATATATCACATTAGTTTGATAGGGTGCGTAATTGCAGGAGTATCCAATAGACCAACGAAGTTCAGTATGAGGATATAGCACAAAACATCTATGCCTTGCCCAGCATTCAAGCATTAGGCCAAGTGGTAACATTCTAGACCTACCACTAAACATTTGGCCCATTTACAATCACTTTCAAATGCGATAGCTTTAACAAAATTGATATAAACTTTAATATCGCGTATCATATGAATTAGTTTAATACATTTTCACTGTCAATTCATGGAAGATTTTCTTTAAAAAAATATAATTTAGTGCAGATTTTATTGGATGTTAAGCTTAATAAATATTGTCTAAATTGCTTTTGTTGAATATTTTAAGGTTAGTTGTATTATTTTTACTTTATTTCAATGTAATTTCTAAATTTTAGTTTTCTAAGTATTCCAGACTCTCGTAAATAATCATAATTTGGTTTTGACGGTAACAATCACGTAGAATTTTTTTTTGATTTTCAAGCATGCTTTTGATATTCATAATTGCTTCAATTTCCTTTGTAAGGTAAGTTTTTCCCAGAACTTTTGAGGAATTGTCCAGTTTTGTGTTATCAAAATCTTCAAGGTCAATTTTTTCAGAATGTTATCTAATTTCCCAATTTTTTTAATATTGTTGAAGAAGTGATTCTATTATTAAAATTTATACTTTATGGCTTAACTTATCGTCATAGTTTTTATCATCGGTGTTTTTTATATTTATCCTCTTTCGCAAAAAGCAGATTTCGTATATACCATATCATAAACACTTTTGCATGAACGTCCATACTTTGCAGCTTTTGATTTTTTTATTTGCTTGTTTATGCAATAATTTATACTCTATTTTACCTTAATTTTTGTTAATCTATTTACATAAATAAATTTAAGTTAATTAAGAATTACACGCTTACTCAAGAAAAAATATTTCTTATTCATGATTCATTATTTGCTTTAAAAAATATTCAGATAGAGATTATATGCATTTCTAGGCATTTAATTTAAAACAAAAGAAGAAGACGCTAATTCAGTATAGAAACTTGACATATTATATTTAGCACTTTACAAATGCGCTTAAAAATAAGTAATAAAATAACAGTATCTTCAAACGACTTTAAAAGGAAAGTTTAACTCACGCATGACATGAAGAGAATGAGAAGAATTCCCCAGAGTCCAAGACGAAAAAAGTAAAAAATCCTTTGTTCGCATGGACACGTGAGAATCGATAAAAAAAAAAAGTTGAACATAAAACTGGAGTTTGTTAGATTTCGAAACTGCCTTACGAAATAAGCCACATTTTTTTTTTCTCTTCAAATTTTTTTTCCGGAAAAGTTTTAATAAATTCAACGTAAAGAAAATATTTTCCTGGAATACGTTACCTTTCAAAAAGGTACTTTAAAGAAAATTCTTTTAGGAATATAATTCATGGGTTACAAATAACGAAATTTTCAACAAATGTCTCAAAAATTTTACACTTTGATGATCTTCAGAATAATACAAGCGAGTTTCTACAATATTAGGAGTTTCGCATTTACCTTAAGGTAAGATTTAAGAGACAACTCCTCCTTACGTAATTGTCACTTCTTTTCCCTGATGACACTCTGAAATTTAAAGTCGCTGGAAGGCCTTTTCTTTAGTATAACATTTTTCCCTTGGGTCTCAACCCAGCAAAACTTGTATCTCGGTACTTAGAAAGTGAACCTCGCTTGTGATCTTGTCACATTCTTCTCTCTCTGGGCCTGATACAAGCACTTTTCGTTCCTCTGGCAGTCACTGTGAAAGCTTACGTCACAGTTAATTTTACTGCACCATAACATTCCTTTTGCATCGATCTTAAATCCACTTGTTGATCCTCGAACGGTTACTCTGAAGGTTTTATCTACTTTTTGGTACGCTGTTATTAATATTATTATTGTTTTTTAAATTTAGGCAGTAGCACTTGTTCGGTACCTAAAAACATTTATTCAGTTAAACATTGTCAAGCTCTTGGAGTCTTTTTCTAGCCTACGAGTATCTTTAATATAGGCTTCCTTTTAAAGCCATACAATATGAAGCCGTACAATATTTTAATAGGGAGGTATCCATTTTCACATTCCTCTTTCAAAAGTTACAATAAAATATTTTATCAAACGAAGTAGGTGTTTGGCTAAGCAACCATGAAACATTATAATCAAACAGCAGCCACTGCACGTCGACATAGGAGCTGAGCTATGAGCTATTATATTCTACCCAGCCTTACTGTAATCACACCGATTAGGTGTCCTTGTCGGGTTCACATCTGAACCCTCACTGCCTATACTGATATTCAAAGCATCCCAGTGGTAGAGTGCTTGCTAAGCTTTATTATCATTTTATACTTTTCGAATAATTTTCTTGGACTTGATTATGTAGCCTGTTATTTTAGTTGGATGAACACTAAGAAAACTGGACATGTCCCTCAAAAAGTCTAATTTACCCTTATATTTAATTGAAGAAAAGTTGTATACTTCAATTAAACATTATAATGGTACATAAGTATTTTGAATTTGAATACGAAGAATTGAAAATTTATGCTTTTTTGGGGTAACACTCAATTTTGATTCAAATATTACTTAATTTTTACATTGTTATTAATCTCTTAAGCTATGTGCAAACTCTTTAAATGACGTTAACTTTAGAAATATCAAAATATTAATTCAGCAATAACAAGTTTTATCTTTCTAATTAGTGCCGTTTACATGTGCCAAAACCCGGGTCAAAGCAGCGTTGTTTCTTGCTTTTTCAGTTCTCTTCCCTACGATAGGGAAAAATTCAGGGTGGAATTTCGACCCTGCTTCGAACTAGGATAAAACCCGCTAATTACCCATGATGCATTTCGAAGCAGGAAACTAGTAGTAAACAAACATGGCGGAATTGAACATGTGCGAATCCATGAAAATGCAGCCAAATGATAGATGGAGGGATCTGGAACCCCTTAACGATCGCATAATTTTCAAGAGAACAGTAGAAAAGTGCATATTGTTTCCGGAGGATTTCATTTATTTATTGATCTGCCACATATAGTTTTTAAAAAAAACCATCCCCAATTACATTATAAATAGACTGGTACTGCCATCTGGTATGTAAAATAAGAAATAAAATTTCATTTCAATAAAATTTCAATAATATTTTCATTTAAAGTGTTGTGGTAAAATTAATAAATGTAATAAATATAATCAATAATTAAACGTAACATTAAAATTTGCTTATAAATTAATTATTTTAGAATTGACAGATAAAACTTAATTTATACCTATTTATGATTTTTTTATTTATACATGACTAAAAATTACTGAAACAAAATTGAAATCACAATTACAATTTGATTTTATAAAAGGATTTATGAAAACAATAAGTGTCTTACAATTAATGTTATAATTTTAAAAAATGTACCTATCGATTGGAAAATTTTCTTTCCAGCCTTTATTTCTCCATTAATTTAAAACAATTTCTTCCCACGAAACAGAGCTTCGTAATTTTGACCACATTCTTCGTTGTGGAAAAACTAAATTTAGCGATGAAGCCACAGATCGTACGATTATATCTAATATCCGCATCAATCTTCTAGTTCTCATATTCCTTTTTTCCAATCTATTTTCTAAATTTATTTTCAAAAACAACAAAAAAAAATCGTAAAAGTTCCATGATTTTCAACAGCGACTGACACGTGCTGCATTGAAATAATAAATAAACAAGGAATGATGGTGTATGATGATCACTTCCGCCGAATTATGTGATGGCCTTTACATCCGGTAAGGCGGGAAATAGCAGGACGAAAATGTTGTCCCATGTTAACGGACTTCAAAGGATTTCCCTGTTAGCGGGTAAATCCCGGGTATTATTGTTGTCCATGTAAACGCAGCTATCACGTTTCAATTATTTTCTATATTATGTTGCTAGACTAACTAAAATTCAAATTATTTTAAAATTGGTTTACGGGTGCCGTAAAGATGTAGAGGCATTTATTTTACAACTTTTTAATAACCATAAAATCTCAGAGAACATGCTAATCTCTCTTCTTTTTTTATTACTATTTCTAGTGTCTATAAGCCCAAGTGACTGGGGTACGAGAGAAAGTTTTTACACCTATAGTAATATGGGATTTTTACTGTACTCCGATTCTGGTGAAATTGCAAGAATCTGCTCAGAAAATCTGAACTACAGTCTGCCGGCAACGAGAAGAGACGTCGTTTTACAGAGTTTGGCTGTATCTACTTGTTCTGCTCTTAATTTTGAGTAAGTTTAATGATATCACCTTTAAATTTTTGTTTGATATGTTTTATTTAATCTACTAGCTAAAAATCCGCACTTCGTTACGGAGTACATACAAATTAAATACAACGGCCAATGCATGCAATTAATGCCAAACAAAAAATAAATATGTATATTTATAATAAATACTACGATCAATGTATACAATTGATGTAAATATATATATATATATATATTTATAAAAAAATCGTAAGGGATATTTTTATAAACAAAATAATGTAGAAGAAAATATTCAAATTAAATCTAATATAAAGAATACTAAAGAATATAGTACAGTTAATATAGTACAGTTTGTAGAACGGTTCTTTTACTGTATTTTAATATTGTTTTTGGTTAATGTCCAATCGTCTGCCGCATTATCAATAAAAAAAATATTTTTTTGTCTATTTAGTTGTTATGCAAGTGACGATAAATTTATTTAAAGTACCAGAAAAAGAAATCATGTGATCGGCATTTAATAAATTAAATTCTAAAAATGAATCTTTAAAAATTCACTAAAAATCAGAAAATGGAGGTAAAGATTCAAAAAAGATGTCATTTTAAAGGAATTTTTATACTCTTTCTCGTGATATAAATGTTATAACTCTCAAATTATTATTTTAAATGCAAACGTAAAAAAAGTTAGAAAAACAGCTTAAAAATTTAATTTAAAAAACTCTAACAAGAATTTTTCAAAAATCTTTCTTAGTGCACCCCTACACCACAAGAAGAATCGCTATGCAAAATTTCAGCCCTTTTGGTCCAACGGTGTAGATTAAGATCAGATATATTTTAAAATGTCTCTTAAATCACAATTTTGGGAATAGCTGTGGAATATTAGGATGAGGGTAAAATTTAAAGACAAGTAATTGTAGTAAATTCAAAATAACTTAATATCAGGCAAAATTTTTGAACATCTACTATATATTTCAGTTGTTAAGTCTATTATTTGGGCAGTCCGTGACAAAAAACTATTGCATCAATTTACTTCATTTTGGTCTTAAAAGAAAGATTTTAATCTCTAGAAGTGTCAAATTTGGTTTTTGTAACAGCAATTGTTATTAATTTGCGATAATTTACAGTTAAAAAATTGCTTTTCGCGCATGCTCAGTGACATGTTTAAATCTGGCTTTAGATGTTTACTAAGCACGAGGCCGCAGAAACCCGTAAATTGGTTTATTCCAAGGAATCTCTCTGCCTCTCTTACTGCCATTTTTATTTTTAATTTAAAGATAATATCTCAATTCTTAATATTATGATTTTCAAAATTTGGCAATGATGTGTTGAGTATAATTTGTATAATACTACATTTATTTACTATCCAGCCGTCATGTTTTGACGGGTACCAGCTAGTTTCTTACATTTAGTTTAAAAGGGACCATAATATTATTGAAATATACTCTGGGAATGATAAAGTAAAATTGATAATAATCGAAAAAAGAAAAAAAGTTTCGCATCTAGTGGGTGTTTAAATATTTTCCATGGTAACTTAAAAAGCAAAGGAAAATAATGACTGATATTTGTTATTCAAGATATTCGTCAATTATTATTCATTGAGGGGTATTAATCGTTCATAATTTACCTTTACTAAATATCTTGAATTTCTGTTTACTAAGGACAAGGGGAGCTACCCGGGGAGGGAGATTTTAAAAAAAATCATTCGGAGAAGGTCCAGGAATTTTAGGAGTTCCTGAATTTTGCAGCGCTGAAAAAATAATTCATTAAAATTAGTTGACATAATGAGACAAAATACAAATCATAATTATTTATGTGTCATCTATGGAGTCATCTATGTGTCATCTTTAGTGAGTTCAGCAAATGTGTAGTCAACAGCAGTTCCCTAAGAAAGTTTTAAAAGAAGCATGCTCAAGTTTCCCTTCATAATGCTTAAAATCAAGGCTCTCATTAAGAATTGGTGTAATTTTACATGCCCTCATAATCTTGAAAACATCATAAAAATTTTGAAGGAATCAGAGATATAAGACTAGCAACCCAATGGTCTTTCCAAATTTTCCCGTAATGAACACTATGTGAAAAGTTTTTAAATTGAAATTATGACTTTAACGAAGAATGCAAATTTAATACACCAGGCGAATAAATTAACTAAGGTTTATAATGGGCAAGTTTGGAAGTTAAAATGAATAACAATGCCAACCTATTTTCAGAAAATCAGGATATTCGGTGAGATTGGGCTAATATTCTTTTATAAAGCGAAAAATCTGTTGTCGGTTTAAAATTTTCAAATGAATTTTAAATTCTAAGAAACATTAAGCCTTAACGAAAGACTGAACGATATTTCAAAATCGTTCTGTTTCATTCTGTTTTTGAATCGGTGCTAACGGGGTTAACCCTTTCCTTCTCGCTCCCGTCAAAATTACGGGTTGAGATTCCGCTCTCTACTTCTCGTGTCCGTGATATTTCCGGGCTGGAGTGTTCAAAATCAATGCACCAAAAAGATTTGAAACAGCCCATTTCATTTACCCTGAAAAAAATGTATTTCTTATTTTGCATACCAGATGACAGCACCAGACATTTTATAATGTAATTGGGCTTTTTTTTTAAAAGCTAGATGCGGCAGATGAAGAAATAAATGGAATCCCCCAGAAAAAATGAGCACTAAAGGTTCTGGGGGTCCGAGGTGTCAATAGATGTTACTGTTTGTTTGAAAATTATGCGATCGTTAAGGGGTTAAATAAATATTTTCAGTATACTAAATGTACGAACTGTATACAATAGATTGATATATATGTAGTATTGAATGAAATTAAAATTAAGAAATTGACGAGAAAATTTTCAGTAGGTATGAAATTTATTTTTCCAGTGAAGTTTGCATTGAAATAACTTTTCGTAAAATTTGTCGATCCAGTTTGGACAGGTAAGGGATTCCATCAATTTTTCCCCAGTATTTTAAAATTAAACTCAATTGACGTTTTTACAGAAGTTTGTTTACATTTCTCTGAATATTTGTAAGTTTACTGACAGCCGCCTTGTTTGTGAAAAGAGATTTGATGTTTCCTTAGGATGTACAAATTCAATCGATCGGCAGTGCCTAAAAGAAGACCAAACTGATTGGTGACCAAACTGATTGGTATAACTATCGACCTGAACCCGTAACCATAGAAAATTACTGAAACTTTTCCCCCAATGCGGCAAGAACTTGCATTGATGACTTATGAAAGAAACAACGATGATGACCACTCGAATAAAAGAAATTTATATATATGTTTGTTGAGTTATTGAAATTTGGAGGAGAACAATCATTAATAATCTCATGACTTGATGAACACTAGAGGAAATTACCTCTGGAGATGCGGGGTCAATTGTTCTGGTCTCGTCACTTGACTCGGTTCAAAATTACGGGACTGGTCCTTTAGCAAAGTCGGACTCCGACCCTTGTGGTGCTAGTCAAAACAGGAGCCGCACCTTCACCGCCCATAGTCTTCGGGACTTGATCTGATGTTGCTGTCGATCAAATGGCATAGGCAATAACAGCAACATCACTAGTGGTGTTTATAGGAGTGTATAAACTAGATGATAAGTGTTTATTGTGCTGATCAGGGAAAATCATGAATAACTCTTAGAATTCTATATGTAAATAAAAAATAATATTCCAGATGTTTTATTATATGGGATTGGCTTCATGAGATACATCTTGTTACCTGAGCAAGCATGTGACCACTTTCATGTAAGAAAATGCAGTTAGTTATAAGTTGTGTTCCATAAAAGTAACGCTATAATAAACTAATTCACTAAGTGCGGCAACTATAGATGTATTTTTAAAATTTTGTCTTTCTTTATCTAGAAAGATATTCACTACTTCTAAATACTGTATCTTTTAGACGTTAAAGATCCATGGTAGGTATATATAGATGAAAACTTCCTATATATAACCCTATATATAACTGCGTCCGAGTGAAATTTTCAAAACCGGGGTCAAAATGATACATAATCTATATATATATAAAACAGTTCCGCTACCGACTGACTAACAGATAACGCGCAGACCAAACCGCTGGACCTAAAGGGCCGAAAATTTGCATAAAGATTCTTCTTATAGTGTAGGAGTGCACTAAGAAAAATTTTTGAAAAATTCTTCTTAGATTTTTTAAATTAAATTTTTAATCTGTTTTTGTAACTTTTTTAAAGTTTTCATTTAAAATAATAATTTGAGGGTTATACAATTTACGCCACGATAAAGATCATAAAAATTCCTTTAAAATGAAATCTTTTTCGGATATTTTCCTCCATTTTAAAATTTTGGGTGAATTTTTAACGATTAATTTTTGGAATTTAATTTATTAAATGCTGATCAGGTGGTTTCTTTTCTTTTTGTAATATTTTTAATTAATTTTACGTCACGTGCATAACAAAGAAACAAATTGACAAAAAAATATTAAAATATGGTTCAAGATAAAATTTAAACACTAGACAAATTAAGATGGAAGTTTTTAAGAATTTAATTCAAATTAGTATGTTTTATGTATATTAAACATACAAATTAATTACATACATTGACTGTTGTATTTAATTTGAATGTACTCCGTAGCGAAGCACGGGTATTCAGCTAGCTCAAGTATAAATGGGCAAAAGCTGTAGGGAGAAATGGTCGATGCTCTTCCTCTACGCATGGTTTAATACATAAGCAACGTGATACAGTTTCGCTTGAAGAGGATCGAAAACAATTAGAATTTATGACTTTGTTGTCTTGAGAATCTGTATTGTATGACTTGAGAACTAAGTTTCGCGCAGAGTGTATACCTTAGTAATGTGTAAGAATTATGTTCAAGAATTTAAAAGAGAATAAGGATTTCATTTTTTTAAAGCAAAATATAATAGAAATTTGGAAAATTCTTCTTAAGTTGTCGTATTATTTTAAAATGCATGTTGAAAAACTGTTTCAGAAACATAAATATGTATAAAGTTCACTCTTCTGACATATTACCTGACTTTTTTACACACGAAAATTCTCCCTTCACCACACAATTTTAGCGTGAGCGATTATATGCTCGCCTTAAACAAGATTGAGTGCGTTGGTAGAAATGATAATATTTGTATTCACTTGTTCACGTTATCATTCACAGACTTGTTCAGCCTTTTTCAATGAAAAAAAAGTGCCTTATCCACACATGCAGTGTGATGGATCATCCCTAATGGTAAAGACAGTCGCTTTTTTGTTCTTGGCCATGGTGTATCCATCTAAGAAAGTTTTCATTATCTTGGTAGATTAAATTTTCTTTATGAATGATTAAATTATTGAAGCTAAAAATACGTAAAATACGTATGCACAGTTTCTTAAAATAATAAAACACGTAATTTAAGAAACAATACTAATACAATGGCCCGTTAACTAGATAGTGTATCACTTTTCCAAACGTAGTATAACTATTTCAATAATTCTTATAATAATTATATTGAAGATATTCTGAACAGAATATACATAATTAAAATTAAAAATATGAGAGAAATATCACCAGCATCCATATCGAACTTGTTAGTAAAATTTTCTTTTCACAAAGCTTTTATCAAAAGTTTTATGTCTCGAACTCCTAACTCAATTTTTAAAAGTCGTGCAACGTATAGAAATAAATATCGATCAAAGAAATTATTAAAACTCTTCTTTTTCTGCCCATTTACATACTCTAGGGTTCAACGTAAACGCAATACATTCCTACAAAATCAGCAAATCTAAATTCAAGGAATTTTATAAATTTTAAGATTTGTTTCAAATTATATGTTTGAAAATTTCAATCCATAACCTTATTAAGTGCTTTGATTTACTGAATATTTTCATTCAAGGGCATTTTTTTATAGTATAGTAATTAATTAAATATTTTACCAATGAGTAAAGTACATGATAAATCCCAATCATATATTCTTTGTATCCTAAAAACTAATCAAAATAAGTAAACAAACAAAATAAACAAACAAACACACACACACACACACACACACACATATATATATATATATATATATATATATATATATATATACACCTAACGGTGGTTGGGTCCCCCTGAGCGGCCAAAGTTGCGCACCTTTGTAAATTTTATAATTTTTCTTGTGTCTTAATGTGATCCTCATTTAAATTTTTCTGTTAAGTTTAACTAAATTTTTGCAGAAATATTTTTTTTTCCAATTATCAAAAAATGTTCTTCATTTTGTACAGTTAAAGGGCATTTGTGTGAAAGATCCTGGCACACACATCACGTTCTAAGTTTCGAGTCACGAATCAAAAAAATTAGTGTCTATTAAAAATTGTTTCCAAATTTTAAAATGCATTTAATCAAGTTTGGGAAAATTCGAGATTTTAATTTTTTACCTAAAAGTAGTTTGTTTTCTAATAGAAATATTACATCCATCCACTATATTCTGCTTCAAAGAAAAGCCAATTCATGCAAATTTGAGCTATAAACTCACATTTTCCTCGCACATTTTAAAGTCACTGTATTTGGAAGCGTAACTTGCGAACATCATAAGACGTCAGACTTAATTCAATAACTACTGCGAATTGAAAGTGTTTATTTCGAGAGCGTTAGCCTTTCTACGTCTCACGCCATTTTCCCGTTTCAAACATTGCTCTTTAGTTGGAAATTCCTGACATTCGAATTCATTATAAAGATTTACTAAGACGAAAGACTTGTGCATAAGGTGCCCCGCATTCAAATTATTTATGTTTCAGCTACTGTTTCTGATGTTGATTAGCTGACCATAAATATATATCATGAAGGACATTTAATTATAGGCCTAGAAATAATTAATGGTTCAACCGAGGCAAGCAATCAAGTTCATGGTGCGGCAAATTGTAACTTAAACACAGTTAACCCTTTAATTAATGGACTATAAGGAGAGAAGTTTCAGTCTTTATATATTAGGTGCCTAACGAGAATGATTAATAATACTGATATAAATTGGTCTGAAGATACTTAACATAGCAAAGTTAAAAAATGTACTTACAGAATAGTCGCAATCCGAAATTCTTCCATAAATTCATGAGGTAATTTTGTGGTAAAGATCAACGTGGATTTAGGGTAGCAGATTACTGTTATTTTAATGCCTGAGTAGAACTCAAATATGCATATGGTAATTTTTAGATTTTTAAATAACTCTACCAATAAATACACAGAAGGTAGCAGTGGTCATGTTGTTAATTACTACTGTAAGCTAAAATATTTCTTTAGCAACCCTATTATTTGATTTTTTCTCTTACATATATCTAGTTAAACTAAGCGACATTTAGAATACATAATAACATTTGTTCATAGTAAAGTTGGAAAGGAAGAGGTAAACTACAGATTTTAAAAATATGGAATAAGTCTAATATACCTATCATATATATATATATATATATATATATATATATATATATATATATATATATATATATATATATATATATATATATATATATATATATATATATATATAACATACTACAAAACTGACACGTTTTTAAAACTTGATATCTTTAATATATGGACATTACTTGCTAATTGTATCGACTTAACAACAAAAGTACAACACAGGGAGGGAGATGTGAAAACCTATCACTTCTGAGGTTTCTTTTTTAGGGGTTGTTTAGCTTCATCTACAAAAATATTGTGTTTATTTTCTACCATTTATTGATGAATAAATGGTAGAAATAAACACAATATGAATAAATGGTAGCAATAATGACATAACACAATATGAATAAATGGTAGCATAACACAATATGAATAAATGGTTAGAATAATGGTAACACAATGATGAATAAATGGTAGCAAAATACAAGGGAGGTTCTTTTTTTTCTAACGTGACATGTAGTTTTATCCGGAGTACATTCGCTCATTTACACCGTTTTTCTCATCGCTACATTATCATGGGAGCACGATATAAATAAAACAATGAATGATAAGCTATGCCGCTAACTACTGTACGATGTGGGTTGCAAATAAGGCAAGCCTATAATGAAATACATATAAAAACATATACATTGAAGCGTAGCAAGTAATACATATTCTATCCATGCATATTGTTAGTGTATCAACCAAAGGAGCTGTATTAGGGTCAACCGTATAGGATCTTGAAAGGGAAATTGTATTATTCCTATTCATGAACCATCTCCGCTAATACGGAAATACATCTCACCCTTAGAAATGAATTCTAATAACGTCATTGCTATGGTCGAAAAACAAAATCTTTGAAAACTTTAATTTTTTGTATTAATGTGATCTGATTAAAAGATGACTAATCATTAGAGTTCGTGACATATGTTCTAGTTGAATGGTATACTCATATTCGGATCATCTTTTTGCCTTTCGTTTAATCTGTATCGCTATACGATATATGTCAAATTAGTGTCATGAAACACGTTAATTGATTTAGACAGAAAGGGTCATACAAGCTACTCTAAGTATAAAAAAACTGTAAAGTTTTAAATGCAGAACAGAATCTTTCATACACTTCAATTTTCTTTTACGATAAGTTTCATTGTCTTCTGAACAAAATTTCACATATAGTGTCATAAAATATATCTTTCGCGTTCGTTTTCCATCGATAAAAGATAAAAATAAAACCATTTTGGAAAATGTTTTCTTATCACGATGTCGAAATCTTAATTCATTTTACTGAACCACAGAAAAGGAACGAAAACATTTGCGGTGGGGAGTTTCAAAACAACCCCTTTAAATATATCAGTGATTTTTAGTAAATTACACGTACAACTTTTGCATGTAACCCAAATTTTGTAATTGACCGCATATTTTAATATTAAATTTCTTAAGGAAGTAGAGAGTTTTAATTCAGCTTCACATATATGCAGTACTTTCACTTTAATCAGAATCTAGTGCTAACAGGTTTTTTTTTTTTAATGTATCGATGATAACAGTTTTGAAACTCACCGCGACATTTAGCAAATTAATCATTAAGGATATATCTTGAACTAGTGTCACGATATTTATGAGAAGGTAAAAAAAAAAGTTTTAAAAACTTTTCGTTCTCGTTATTTAAGTGACGGCCAAAAGGGAATTTTTTACAATATTCCATTCAGTTACAAAAAATCGCTTTACTTAAACAGTTTTGGTTGTAAGAGTAGATTTTCTCAAGACCCATGTTTAATTTCGAGGATCAATCTTTCTTTTTTTCCCAATGTGGCAGACGGTTTCTTGGACAATATCCCTACCACAGTTTTTCTAACCATTTTATTACGGGGGGTACCATATAGGTGAACTAGCCGTACCCCCTATGAAGGGACGACACAAACGGAGGCTTTTAATGACGCAACGCCGGGATTCGATCCGAGCACCCTCAGCAATGAAAACCAGCGCGCTGTACCACAGGGCCGTCACAAGACCTTTATTTTAAAATCAATATCTATATAAAATATGAATACACGTGAAATAATTTTTTCAAACTTCAAGCAAATTGGCATCTAATGAGAGCTTTTGTAAGTTCCTTTAATCAATTTACAGAGTTTCTAAAAAAATTGCCTTTTTTTTTAGCTTGTGGTAAATCACTGTGTTGGACTTTTGAAAGTAAATTCCTCACAATATATAACCATGAAGAGCTCAACAGAATATAAGAGAACGTTTTTTCCGTAGGTTTTTCTACTCGCTGTTCCCGTTTTTACATGCTAGTAGTGTATACATTTACATTAAAACCATTCACTTTCATAATAGGCTCATACTTATATATGCTTACCACAAACACATAAGTTTTGATAACGTTCAAACATCTGATCATAGCTCAGGCAGAGACTTTTATAAATAATGTACCATTTATTCTAGTTATAGTTGGAAGTTGGATTTGAGATTTTTTTTTCTTAAGCGACCATGCGTTCTCTCTTATAATCAACCAAGTTACACATTCTGGGTCTAATGATTTTGTCAGTGTCTTTCCTTTCCTCATCAATGTATGGTCATTCGGCATTGAATTGTGTCTTAAATATTTCTAAAATACAATATCATGATCTTATAATTTCCTTGAACAGAATTCATGTGTTTGGAAATTACTTGCTACATCACTACTCAGTACCGCAAATTGTTACTAACATTTACTCTCACAAAATAGATCACTCTCCATAAAGTTTATGCCCTTAGGCTTTTCAATCCCAGTATTTTAACTTTGGTGTAAATACAACAGTTTTTCCAAAATATTTTTTAAAAATTTCAAAGAGTATGCTAAACCTTTTATTAAAATTAATCCAATCCTTTATTTTTTTTTCTCCCAGCGTCACAGAAAACGTGGAAATGCGAAAAGATACAGACGCTGTACCGACTGATTATGTTCAACTCTTAGACCCACTGGCATCAAGCATAACGTAAGTGAAAATAATTATACATTTAACTTTGTTTTGTATGTGTATAATCTGAATTACATAGAGCTCAGATGGCAACTGGAGCTATACCTAAAACAACTTTCTGAAACATTTACTTAAGATCCCTAAATTAAAGGATTAAAATCCCTAGATTTTCAGAAAGATTTCAGCGTTAACTAGATGTCCATTATTAATGCTAAGATATTATTTTTATCATACCTGTTATGACAGTGTGTTATTACTTGAAAACTGTTTTATCTGCATATTTTATGAACGTAGAATTAGGCGAAAGGGAAAATTCGAGCTGATCAAAGTGCCTTTTAATGAACATTTGATACGCTTTGTTTGAGGAACTAATCCTTTTACCTTCCAGTACGTTCTGAATAAGGGATAATCTTACATCAGATTATACTTAAGGGGTATGGGACACAATTACAGCAAATACAAGTAAGCAGATCAAAAGGACTAATTAAAGGGATGTAAAATGAGGGTAAATAAAGAAGATTCTTATTTACGTTCATTAATGACAACTGTGTATTTATTTAAAAATTGAAATATTTTTGCTATTTTTGAGTTGTAAACAATGTTAGCGTAAGAATATTGGATACAGACTGCTGTATTTATTAAAACTAGGAGTAAAAGTAAATGAATTTGGAATCCCCCATTTTGAAAAATATTGAAAATAATAAATGCTATTATATATATATATATATATATATATATATATATATATATATATAATTTTGTAATAGTTTAGGTTTAAAATACTTATTAAACCTTATTATTTACGCTAATGTAATAATGATACTGTTTATGTAAATAAAATTCAATTTTCAGATTTGTGCAAGTTCCCTGTGACAGTCAAAACGTTGTGTACGTTAAATGCGGCAGTAGTGGTAAGATACAAATATGTTATTTCCATAAATATTTGAGCCATTTAGTTGAATTTTTGTTAAATTTAAGTGTATAACCATCTACTAACTGATAACTAAAGTTAAAATGCTATAATTTATATTCGTATATTCAACGAAAAGAAAAATCTATTTTCTTTATTTAACATATTATATTCAGTATATTAATAGGAGTGCTTTTCGTACTTTTCAAGAATTGCTTGTAAAAGCCTTTGCATCACAAATAATTTTCAAAACGTATGAAATATAGTGAATTTCAAGTTTCAATTCGTATATATTTTACTGATTTTATTTTGCTATTAGCGTTTATAAAGTTATATTGTTCAAACACGAATTTTATTGGCACTAACTATCTGTATTAAATTATTTTAAAAGTTCTATACATTTTGTTATAATTTTGTATTATGTGTTTTAAAATATTCTCCTTCGTTTAAAGTGTATTTAAAGACAAATAGATGGAATTTGTTTGTACGGGTGAAAATTGAAAGCGATTCCATTTTTAGACAATATTTATTTTATATAAGGAATTAAAAAAAATATTTAATTTATTCGATGAAATACATTTACATAAATCGGTATTTAAAGATTTGAAATCACTTTAACGGGAATAAGTGCAAGAGTACAGAATAACTAAATTATCAAAAATTAACTTCACAAATTTACGTGTTTGCAACCTAGAACTATTAATGTAAGTTTATTTGTTATGCGGACTATACCGGGATCTAGTTAAGAAAAAACATAATATGGATTGATGGTTTAACAGTCAGAATACTTGCGCAAAAATAAGGATGATCTGATTGGATTTCGAGTCTGTCCAGTTGTTTCTAGATGAAAGAGACAAATCGAGCTGGACAGTGGCGGAGGAAGCATATAAAGGCAACCAAACGCAATCTAGTTTTGAGACCCTCCTTGTTGTAAATACTATAAACAAATATTATTTAATGCTTAAGATATTTTCTCACTTCGAAAAAGAAAATTTATTAGTCAGTTAATAAGTAGTAAAAGCTTGTACTACGTCGTTTATCGTTCGACGAACGGAAAATTATCCAGATGAAGATAGTATCATGGTCTGCGGTTCGCTGAATATATCTGTTTTTGAATCTACTGATATTCGAAGGTCTCTGGAAATCGGGAACCCCAAGCGTGCAATTGTTGCTCCTGTGCGATGATCCGCCAATGGAGATGGATAATATAAGCCACTGCAATCATCGCTTCAGTGTCGTCGTTCACCGTGAAATGTAACACGATTTCGACTGCAGTGAGTGGCTCATCTGGTTTATGTCATACAAAGGAAAGTTCGAGATTCTATAAGACCATGATGGTGATTTATAGGGTCGGCCGGGGGCACGATTGGTCGGTTTACCTGTCCGAAAAATAGAAACCAGGTTCAATTTGAAAATCAGCTGTGTTGTTATAATTAAAAATAAAGTAAATGTGTGACAGTGTTGTTTTCCTTATGAATCACATCTAGAAATCTAGGGTTAGCGTTGAAGCTTTACTGAGCAGAAGGCTCATAACGCTAATTTTGTTTTTATTCTCAATATTTATCTCTATATATTCCCAAATCAGTGCCAGTTTTTTTTTTAATATACATCAAACCTAAAAGCCATTTCAAGGCTTAAACCACTTTAATTTCATTGAATCACGATAGTCATTTATAGAAGTAACAAAATATATTTTGGCTGTAGGAAAATAAAAATTTCTACATCATTACACATTTTTACAGTCGTAAATTGATGAAAATGTTTGAAGTAAAATGTTGGATTGATTAATATCAATGATATTAAAATGAATTCAGGTTTGATCATTACCGCATGTTTCAATTACGGATTGGGGTCTTTCAATTAGTTATCATAAACAGGTTTTTCCCTTCTACATTTACCAATGTTTTTAATTTCAACCAATATTTACTTTAATCACAAATATTTACTTCAATATTTGTCAAACGGTATCCCCGCTATCTATCCATGGAACCTGTTTGTTTGCATCATTGAACAGAAAAGATCTGTAGTCGTAGAGGATAAACTATAGTCCTTAAAGTAAAATGAGAGTCATTAAAAAGTAGATCTCCTCATATTGCATATGTACGTTGAAATTAAAGAAATTTTGCTAACAATATAGTTTGACAGTTCGTCTAATTCCAAACCCCCACCCTTTGTTTACACTATTTTAAGTTTTTTTTCTACAAAGTCATCTTTATTTTGTATAGCACTTTTCATAACATTTGCGATCACTTGACACTCTTTAAATTCCTAATCATCATGGGTGTTACAAATTAAAATTAGTTATTAAGGGAACAGTGGACCTTCAAAAACCTAACTTTTTTTGTTTTGATTGGATTTGCTTGAAATTTGATTATGTGATTAGTACCATAGATATGTAAAAGTGGTTAAAATTAAAGATGAAATATTAATTATTTATGAATTATGAATTATTAATTATATAAAAAATTGGCCTAATTAAAAATTTTCCATGCGCATTTCTTTTGCATATAATATGGTATTTTTTATTTACAAGATACCTTATAGAACTAACAATGAAACTTATTGCTTATTTTAAGCATTCATTAAAAATATAAAGAGAAAAAAATAATAATAGTGAAAATATCCTTTTTATTACGCAAAATACCTATAAATCATCTTTTCAAGTACAAAATTTAGAAATTCTGAGCTACGAAGCATATTTTTTTTTCAATAAGATTTATTTTATATACAGTTAAGTATATAAAACTTAAATTTCAAAGCAATACGATACTTAGAAATGTGCTTGGAGTAGTTTGAATATTCGTATGACATGACAATTTTTATTTTGAGAAAAACACATTTAAAGTTATTGCTATTAGTAACCACATAATATCAAAATTAAATACAAATGCCTATAACTAGGAAAGTAATCACAGAAATTAAAAATTATTTCTGCAACACATTCCTACTCGTCCATAGTTTCACAATTCAATAAAATAAAAAAATCGAATTTTTGGACAAATTTCACAATTTTGAAAGTCCACTGTCCCCTTAAGCGTTAGTATTTTATTTGTGAATAATTTCATGAACATCTTTTTCTTATTATTGAGAATTGTTCACTCTCAACTCATTATCTATACTCATTATCTATACGTTTGTACCAGTATAACAAACTTATTGCTAGTGGGAAAATGCACATTGTTTTTTATACAATGCAGGTATCATATATGTTTACTTTTTAATTGATAAACTTTTAAGCATAGTGTTATCAAATATATTCCCATCGAAAGAAATGTTATTGTTTCTTTTAGCTTGTGGACTGAGACCCGCTTACTCAGCAAGAGTGGCCCGTAATTTTGCACTGAATTTACCGGAAGGACAGTATGGTGCCGTTCCAGGTCAGTGGCCTTGGCAAGTTGCTTTATTTAAGAATGGGGATTACGCTTGTGATGCAACTCTTATATCAGACGACTGGATACTCACATCCACATCGTGCTTCGAAGGGTAAGAACGATTTGATCAATATTATACAAAGATTTGATCAATATTTTTTAATATATACGTCTAAAAAATATATTTCGTATTTGTTTTCACTGCACATACTATATAAGGGTTTAACGTGGGAACAGAATAAGTTTCGTTATTAGCATATCCACTTATTACTTTACTTGCAAATGCGTTTTTCAGTTTACATTCCCTGAGCATAAAAAAATTTAAATATACAGAACTTAGGTATTTTGTTGCATGTCATGATGTTGAGAAATTTACTGCCTAAAAAATTTTAATATTCCTATGACGGGAGATGTTACATATTTATTAGATGTCTATTTATAAGGATCTGTATAAGCACGTTTGTGAGAATATAGGAATTTCTTTCTACACATTAGAATGTATGTTCGGCTATGAATAGTATATTCCAAGATATTCAAAATACTTTACTCTTAAAAATATATTGAATTTTTTTTCCTGAATTTCACAATGGTTTGATAATTTTGAGGTAGAAATAGCAGGGCATATAAACTAATGTTATACCAAAGGACAATATTACTGACGGAAATGCCGAAAGAACCATTCAAAAGTAAGTTAATACTTTTAGAGGATAAAATTAGCCAGATAATAAAATATTTTGTTCAAGTATTACTTTATATGATCTCTTTATACGTGTTACAGTTGTCCATTTAATGTTCTTGTATCATAGTGAAGCAAAAAATATTATTTCCACCACAACAACCTTGAGAAAGTTTAAAAAACTTACTAACCCATCTTTGTATTCCTTACGAAAATATACAGAAAACCCTCGTTTAAATTTTTGATTATTCAACAATACACCTGAAACAACTACGGCCTTAAGGGATTTTCCCTATATCTAAAACCAATCTCTTAAATGTGTTGTTGCTGTTGTTTCTTATGCCACTTGACCAACAGCAACATCAGATCAAATCCCGAAGGCTATGGGCAGTGAAGGTGCGGCTCCTGTTTTGACTAGCACCACAAGGGTCGGAGTCTGACTTGGCCAAAGGACCAGTCCCGTAATTTTGAACCGAGTCAAGTGACGAGACTAGAACACTTGACAACGCACCTCCAGAGGTAGTTTTGAGAACTGGGACGAAATTACAACCACGACAAATTTTACGTGCATCAGCCTCCATTAGTGTACACGACAGTGGATTTGTCAGCGGACACTGAACCAGTGACTTTCAAATCGCTAGCCCTCTGTCCTTGCCAACTGGGCCACTGCGTCCTTCTCTCCTTAAAAGAAACAAATATAATGAATAAGCTTAAAAATGAGCTGAACCTATTTTTGTTGATATCCACCAAACAGTTTTTTTTCATACTGCAAAGAGAAAACTCATTTCTCTTATACTGTGCATTCGTTTAAAGTCGATGATTAAAACATGTTTGCCCTCAAACCAAAGAAGGGGAAGTCAATTCTGCCATAAGCACGGTTAGTTGTTTCTCTTTATGAGAGGTTCATTCAGGAATTAGTCTCAGATTTAGAGTAAAAGGATAACCAAACTGTACAAAACATTCTATTCTACATCTACATGCCTTAGGCTATTTTTCTCTCAGTAAATCTGGAAATGTAGGTTATTGTCGAAGTATGTGGCACATTTTTGCATTCCCTTGTCAAATACCTCCATCGCCGGTTCATCCAGCTTTTTATCTTTAGTTCTTAACTCGCGTGTTCTTTCCCCATCGACCTCCAGTTTTACGCATGGGTGAAAGTTATTAAAAGACAATTCCAGGCTGTAAAGTGTATGGATCAAAAATTCGAAGTTGAAACTCCAAACGAGCTGTTTTATTTTCTTAAAGTCGAACCTTTTCTCGTTAAAGAAACACATGGCTAGACAGTGGGTTTCCATGCAGTTTCATATAATCTGTTAATACCGCATTAGTGTATTAGATGGCGTTTCTTCGCGGGTGAAGTTAATAAAAGTTCGAATTTGAATCCAAATTTACGTTGGTAAAACATGATGTGCTTTCTCTATTTGGATACTGAACGACAGCATTGTCGTTACACGTGGCAGGGACACGTTTCCTATTTTCTTGCTAAATTTGAAAACACGAAGTAAAAAATAAAAGATGAAACAGACAAAGAGTTTAACATACAAGTTATTGAAATAAGCATACCTGGAAGAGGACTGATCCTATTACCTGCAGCGATATGATACGTCTCCGGTTAGTATTTTCTCGACGATTCTCATTTAAGTGTGTATATGCCTTTAAAACTGTAGAAATTCAGTACCGGAATCATTATTTCGCTGATTAAAAGAGTTCAAAATCTAAATCCTCAGATATTTTAGATTCTAATTAAGAAAAAAATGTAATGATATGGTTTGAAATTCTTATGCTTAAACTGGCTGAAATTCTTGACTCCCAAAAAATAATTTATTTTCCCTCTATTTTCAAGAATACTGTGAAATCCTACACACACACACACACACACACACACATATATATATATATATATATATATATATATATATATATATATGCAGTCATAATATATCAGTCAGTTCCGTAACTGACTGATTGACAGACTGACATACAACACACAGACCAAACCGCTGGACCTATAGGGCTGAAATTTTGCATGGCGATTCTTCTTGTATTATAGGGGTGCAGTAAGAGAGACTTTTGGAAAAATCTTCTTAGATTTTTTAAAATTAAATTTTTAAGCTGTTTTAGTGATTTTTTTTAAGTTTGCATTTAAAATAATAATTTGAAGGTTATAAAATTTATATCACGAGAAAGATCATAAAAATTCTTTTCAAATGAAATCTTTTTTGAATCTTTACCTCCATTTTCTGATGTTTGGTGAATTTTTAGATTAATTTCTAGAATTTAATTTATTAAATGCTGATCACGTGATTTCTTTTTCTGGTACTTTAATTTATAGTCACGTGCATAACAACCAAATAGACGAAAAAAAATTTCTTGCTAATGCGACAGACGATTGGACATTAAAAAAATATTAAAATACAGAAAATACATCCAAAAAAATATTAAAATACAGAAAAAGATATGTTCCTCAAACTGTACTATATTAACTGTACTATATTCTTTAGTATGTCCTATTAGATTTAATTTGAATATTTTCTTTGCTTTTTTTTTACTTCAATTGCATACTTTGATCGTTGTATTTATTATAAATATATATATATATATATATATATATATTTATTTTTTTGGCATTAATTGCATATATTGACCGTTGTATTTAAATTGAGTGTACTAAGTAGCGAAGTGCAGGTTTTCAGCTAGTATATATATATATATATATATATATATATATATATATATATATATATATATATAGTGGGATCTCGATCTATCGTTTTCAAAGGGACCGACTGAATTGAACGATGAATTTGTATGTTCGTTTATGTGTTCACGTAAATTAGTAGTTTGCGTAACATTTTAAATGGAATGTAAACTTTTGTATATTTATTTAGAGAGCAACAATCTCTATGGACTGCCCGTATGGGGATAGTGAGGTTGTCTTCAACATCTCCCTTCGATCAAGAAGCCCGGATAACAGGAATGGTGAAATCGCCTATTGGTTCGGGTGTCATTTCTCTTTTGAAACTTGAAAAGTCTATAAATGGATCAGATTATGTCAGACCATCTTGTCTTCCTAGTCATAATTACTCATTAAATGGAATTCCATGCAACACATTACGGTGGAGCGTCCGCAGTAAGTAATAATCTATATCACAAATTGTATTTTTGAGAGTTTTAAAAATATGCTTTTAATATTTTTGCATCATGAAGTACGAATTTTGAATGCTGTATTTTTATAGGGAAAACTAATAGTGAAGAATAATAGAGACAGAGAGACAGGGAGGGAGTAGCTTTCAATTTGTAAAGCTGTTAAATTAATTTATTTTGCTTTTCACAATAGAAGAGAAGACATTATGGGCAGACTCAAGTATTAATGCATAAAATCAACCAACCAAGACTTCAACAATACAAAGTAAAAGATGGGAAATGGCATGGTTAAAACGGAGAGAATATATATATATATATATATATATATATATATATATATATATATATATATATATATATATATATATATATATATATCTATATATATATATATATATATATATATATATATATATATATATATATATATATATAAATATATATATATATAAATATATATATATATATATATATATATATATATATATATATATATATATATATATATATACATATATATACATATATATATATATATATATATATATATATATATATATATATACATATATATACATATATACATATATATATATATATATATTAATATATATATATATATATATATATATATATATATATATATATATATATATATATATATATATATATATATATATATATATATATATATATATATAAATGTGTGTGTGTGTGTGTGTGTCTGTGTGTGTATGTATACAGAGAGAGAGAGAACAATTTATTACAAAGATAAAATACGAAGAAACTTTCGTGTGTATACAAAGGTAACTACTATTAATCAAAAATTTAAATTTTTAGCAACGAGGAATACATTCAAAGAAGAAAAAAAAATCCATGAATTATCTTTTCCCCCCCATAGCTTGTAATTTATATTCATTTTATTAGTTTTAGCATTTCTGACAAATTAACTTTTATGAGCTCTTTCAAAGGGAATGTCTTGTGGTATACAAAGCACTTCACAGGATATAATTTTTTGTATTATTCAAACTAACAATTTCTTAATTAACGTACAAACATAAAGGTGTCCTAGGTTTTTGACATCTATAAGGTTTGTGCTCAGACAGGGTTTTTTGGGTGGTGATTCCATCTTTCATGATATTTCTGGCAATTGCAATATGGAGCTTAAATATGCCCCAAAATCATTGTAACACAAAAAGTCTAACTCTTAGGAATTAACCAAATATATCGGCAGTTAAACAGTTATGTGATTCTTACTTTTGATTCTTAATTATTATATTGTATAGTTTCTAGCTGAAAAGTTCTAAATTGTTCCCTATGTGATTCATTATTGTTACGAGAATTTGCCCGAGGGTAATGGCTATTTATTTTAATTATTATTATGATCTATTATATTACACTTCTATAGATTACGAAGAACCATCGTACAGAGTCAAAAATATAAAACTCAGAAATGCTGTCATATTTATCCTGCCGTAAAAAGACGAGAAAACAGAAATATAATACTGTGAAAGTCGAGAAAAATATGCGGTGAACATACCATTTCTGTATGTAGCATATGTTTCTTCAAATGTTAGTGTATTTGATTTAGTCTTATGTGATTCAGAGAAAAATAAAGTAAGCTTGGCTATTTTTTCCATAAAAAAGTTTTATTCCTTTAAAAGATATCGTTAATCTCTGCCCCATATGACGGAAACCATTGACCCGGGCTTTCGGACGCATCAAGCGTCCGCGTGGGTTAAAATAAAGCAAAATGATATTTATCTATTTTATATTTATGTCAAGGAATATTGCTTGCAATCTTTCTTTCTACAATATTTTCTATCCATGAATAGACTTGGTTGAAATATTGAATTAAATATTCAATGTGTACAAGAAATCAATTTATGTGACCAAGGAAGATACCAAAATAATATATCTTGCATAATGATCAGATATTCAAATGTACTTTCTATCTCTAAAAGATTTAGGATCGAAAATAGAAAATATTTATCTAGGCGCTATCAAATATTTGTTGGTACATGGTAGCCGTTTATTCGATTTTACTAATCAAAAGAGTTTTAAGTAAAGAGAAATCATAAGATAATAATATGATGAATGAAGTAATTAAAGTCTGCGAAAGATCGGGAAATTCATTAGGAGAATAGAGTTATTTATCCTGTTGATGCGTAGACAATACAAAAGCTTTAATTTGTAACCAGCAAATTTCTATCAAAATTTTCTTTAAATATTTTCAGACTCTCTTATTTTAACACTTTCAAAATACAAAAATAACGTAATCAGATTTCAGAAAACTTTCATACCAACCAAATCTGAAAAATTGTATCCCTGCTATTACTTAGTATTTTTGTGAAAATGGTAAAAATCAATTCATATCGGTGACGATAACACTCATTTACTAATAATGTTGCAGGAATTACCCGAAGCTTATTCCTCGTAGATCTGATGTTATTAGATACCTTCAGCTTACCAAGCTGCTATAGGGATACACTTTATTATCATTATTGCCTTCTCAGAATGGTACTGGAAACAAGTTCATCGGACGCGATAACACTCCAAAAGAGAAATTTCTTTGAATTTTTTCCTGGTGACTGTCAAGTAATTTTTTTAGACAAATTTTCCTGGGGACTAACGTGCAATCAGTGTAGCCGACAACGAAAAGAACCAAGCATTTTGTATGATTTGCGATACGAACTTTATGTGATGAATAAATTTCTTGAAGCTCATCCTTGCAGCTGGGCTTACTATTGAAGGAATATTCCCTTTTACATTCCCTGTGGTCTTAGATTAGGGTATCGTTTAACAAAGGCAATGTACCTAAGTTTTGCACACATTTCGATGCTTCCAAAGCACCAGGCAAGGCCGACATAGCAACTAAGTCTTCTGGGGTTGATTTCGGTGAACATGCTGCCACCAAAATTTAGAATAAGCACCCTCATCGGCGATTCTTGCATTTATTCTTGCGTCGTCAGAGTGGCTGATAAAATACAATTTATCTGTTATCTGCTATCTAAATTTCACTTTAAAAATCATGGAAGGTATAAACTATTTCCATTGTGAATTATATTAACTTCAAAATTTCAGTCATTAGTAAATATTAAAAGAAATTCTGCAAGGGGAATTTCATCTCTTCCGGCACTCCTGTCTGCTATACCATGGAGAAATACTTATGATATGAGAGAAACCTTCTCTTCATTGCTAGAGTGAAATTTGGCGATGCCAATCACCTGAAAGTATTTCAAATAGATTATGTTCAATTCGAATATAAGCTTCTTTAAATATACTCTACTTTTATGCTTTATTTTCTAAAGTTATGTTAGTAAACATGTTGCTCCTTATTTCATCAAAATCATTCATTGCAAAAGAAACATCATAAACAATATATTGCTAGACATTTAACATATCGGAAAGTTTTTAGAAAAACATGCAATATTAAAATTTGTCTGTTAAGAGGTGTTAAAATACAAATGTTTAATTTATGCTAAAAACTAAAATGCATTAAGAAAGAAATAAAAGAGGATAATCATTTAAAAAAATAATATTTATTGATCTCCTAATTTTCCTTAAAAAAGTCTTGGAGCACTAAATAAAAAGAAATAAAATATTTTACATATATATGTCTTTGTAGTTGAACGGATCTCCGTAAAATATTATACGCGTGGAAAAATACATGTTTTTGGTACTTTCAAAATGTCTTTTCAACCATGACTGTGGTAATAGAGATAACATGCCCGTTTCGAAATGTCAGGTATGAGGAAAAAGTATTTCCGCTAAGGAAGTCATATAAAATAAGACAGGACGGCAGCAAATTTTTTTTTTAAATTAGTGGTCTGGAAAACTATATTGAAAACAATTTGGAATGATTTTACACTTAAAACAACAAAATAAAGCACCGAACGTAACAGATAAGATATGTTACATACAGAATAAGGTAATTAAGATATTTAATATTTTATTTTTATGATCTATGGAGCAGCACACAAACTTTACGTAACATAAATTTAAAGCATACATACTTTCGTATTCTGAGAGAACTAAGCTACAGCGACAGTGATTTCTCTTAAGTAACCAATTCTTTATTATTCAACCATTATAGTAATTAATACAATAAATTCTTGGTATGGTGTTCAAAACAAACTCACGCAGTATGTGACAAAGAAGTTTTTCCTTTTCAGAGAGTCACCTTCATGAAGTAAAATTAACAATAACAAGTAACTGCAGTGATGATGAGCCTTCTAATTCTTCATCTACAAATCAAAAATCTATATGCGCTGTTCAAAATGAAGTCATGGAAGATGAAGAGTGCCAAGTATGTGTGCAAAAATATTTGACAAAAATTTTACTTTTCTGAAGTGTGTGTGTCTCTCTGTAATTAGCTTATTTATAACTATATTTGTTTGGATTCAAAAGAAAAAAAATAAGCAGAGTTTTATGTGTTCTTATATCCCACAGATTAATATCTTACTCAGATTATCAAGCAAATATTTGACTGAAAAAGAGTAGGGTAGACATTCTAAAATTGTCCTTCTAATATACTGCATCTAATATATTGTAGTTCAAGCATCTGTATGCCGTTAAACCGACACAGCTGTTCAAAGTTTTTATTTTCCAAAATTTATGCTAGTGTTAAAACCCGTTCTTTTTTTTAATATATGAAAATGTATTTAAATTTCCTAACTACATTATTTAAAATAACAGTTACATCTGTTTTAATGTTACTACGACATGTGTGTAACTTAACAGCCGGGAGAATTGTTCTGATGACAGGAAATGAGCTAAAATGCATACATTGCAATTTCAGCTGCCTACTTCCTATAGCGGTGAGCGTCTCAGGCTTCCACGGCGTGGACTCGGGTTCAAATTCCAAATAAGACATGTACGTTCCCGTGCTGACTCATCATAGGAATTAGTGTTTACTCACCTATATGGTGTTCCTATAATAAATTAGACAATAGAATCGTGGTGTGGAGGGTTTAATAACCTTATGACAAATTACCTCCCACGTTGGAAAAAATTTTAAAATTCATTAGTAGTAAAAGAGTCCACATCTGTAATTAATATATCCACATTGTAAGATTAATATTATATCATACATTCATGGTATAAAAATGAGAAAGAAAGCTATATTTAGAATTCCAATGATGCTAAAAATTTCATCGTTACACAAACTCATTGTAGTATAAAATTTACTTATCTTTGTATCATTTATGTTTAAAAATAAAACGTTAAAGAATAGGAAAGTTACGCTGTCACTGGGTAGGACTGGGTTCGAAAACGGACCAAATCAAAACGGCTTTCTATTTATCCCCTAACATGTTGGTTCATATACTGAATGTTCCCATAACGAAGTAGCCATCGAAATTCGTGGTGCATTTCGGTGAAAGGACAAAGATCACAATAAATGTCTGCTACACAGAAGTTGTAACATCCTTTTGCGATAACAGGAATTTCCCCCATTTTCAGGAATAGTCTAAAGTCTAAAATTTGTATTTTTAATTTTTTTTAAATAAACTTAACAATTATTTGCATGTTATGTATTTTGCAAGGTGTTTATAACTGAAATGTTACTTTAAATGCATTTAATTTTCACTCTTTAGGGGGATGAAATTGAAGGAAGTCCCTTACTGTGCAACATAAATGATAAATGGTACATCCTTGGAGTAAGCAGTCATAAAGTAACTTGTCCAAGTTCAAACAAGAGGAGAAGATTCCATCCCACTTTTGAGCACGTCCAATGGATACGTCACACTCTTGAATCGCTGAAAGGCCACTAACTGCAGATTTTGCCTGTGATGATTATATATTGTTTCTTTTATAGCATACACTGCGGAATTCATCAGGTAGTGTTTAAACGCGGAGAACAGTTGAAGACAGATGCTGTCCGAAGACATGTTATTTTGCAATTCCAGTTCATTTATTGTGAAGGTGATAGCACTTGGTAGAACCTGGCATTGAAGAGTCATGTTCTATATATACATCAATAGGAGAAAGACGTCACGTTTTTGCTGTAAAAAGTTACACTCATTATTTGTCCTCAGTACTGTCATGTTAAGTATTCATCATATGTCCATCTGAATGCTTCTCACTCAGAAATATTTATGAAGTTATCATGTTGCTACATTTTTTAAATTAAAATTTATAATAAGTTGATACTAAGTAAGTTACGTAAAATAGCTGCAATTCATCTGATTTTTATTATATTGGAAAAAAAGTTCTTTACCAAAATACAGTTATAGTAATATATGTTAGGAAACAAATAACATATTTTTATTTGAGTCCTTTATTTTAGAAAAAATAATTAAACATTCCTTTGAAAAATATACTTTTTTATTAACAGTTAACTAAAACAAATAATTAAAATCACTATAATTGTAAATAACAGAAATAATGTATTTATATTTATTTATTTATGTATTTATTAATTTAAATCTCCAAAATTTAACTGTTTATTATGTGCATTCTAAAAATTTTAATTCCTTCATTTTATTTCATTTTTTTATTATTATTTCAGACTATAAAATAAAGCATACTCTCTCATGAATAACTCTCAAACGTGTACAGTGTTGCATAAATATAAGCCAAGTAAAGGGTTTAAATATTTTTTAAAAACTCCCATGAAACTCTCAGTTACTCTATTTTAGATATGCTCTGCTTAATTTAAAAACCAATAAAGAGGCAAATTTCTCGTGAGTTAAAAGTATTTAGCGTTTTCATCCATCAGACATCAAAAATTGTGAATGAGATTTGTTATTTAAAAATACTAAACAGAGATTCTAGCTAAACTCATCGTCATAATGTCATGATATCATTTTTTTTATTTCATGCGCTTACAACTATCATGTTATGTCAATCATTATTTCAAACAAATCTTTTGTTTCCAAAAACATGCAAAATAATTTTCACATTTTATTTTTTAATATTTTTCTAGACGCAAAACTAGTACTTATTTTGGAGGAACTCGTTCTTCATGTAAACAGAAATTATTTCTATCAACATTATCTCTGTAAATAAAAATCTAGATTATTTGTGAATGTGCACAATCTGAAATAAAAGTTTTCTATATGTATTGGAAAATCTGCTGATTTTTTATTTATTTTAAATTGGTAAACATAACATTCGGAAAGTAACATAAAAAAGTTCTTTTAAAACGTTTGCATTTATTTTAATGGACTACCGTTTTCGACTGAGATTCGTTCAGTAAGGAAGGTAGACCATACATTAAAAATAGGAGATGGCATTCTTATATACTTGCTTTAGCTAAAGGTAAAATTACAATATATGATCTCATCAGTATTTCTTTTAATGCGGCACCAACAAGGATTAGAAAATTATTAAAAACACAGTAGCTAAAGAGATATCCAGGCAAAATAGCTTTGTGTAGAGAAAAATATTATCACCTTCCGAACAAACTGTTCAAGTGCATGGAAATATTTCACGGTAAGTAAGTTTTTTTCCATGAAAATTTTCATCGACACTTCGTTGTTGTTTCTTATGTCCCTTGACCGACAGTAACATCACATCAAGTTCCGAAGACTATGGGCGATGAAAGTGCGGCTTCTGTTTTGAATTAGCACCACAAGGGTCGGAGACCGACTTGGCTAACTGACCGGTCCCGTAATTTTGAACCGAGTCGAGTGACAAGACAGGAACAGTTGACCCCGCACCTCCAGAGGTAAATTTGAGAACTTGGAGAACATTGTATCCACGCCCTATTTTACGTGTCCCGGCCATCATTAGTGAACACGGCGGTAGATTTGCAGCGACAAGCATCGAACCAGGGACGTTCAGATCACTGGCCCGTTGCTCTTGCCAACGTGGCTACCGTGCCCTCGACACTTCGTTAATAAGGGATGTGATTGCCTCTTACAGCCATGCAAGCCTCAAAATAACTTTTATGTTTGTCCAAGATTTTTCTTTAGCTATAGGAGGCAAAAAAGTCATATTCCTGAAGTAGTGCTAGCTTTAAGCCCAGAATGATTCATGGGGCTGATAGGACAATTCGTCATCAAGATCATCCCATCATCCTAAAAGTTATTTTAAAACAGCATAAAACAGATTCTATTTAAACTTAATGTGATTCATATCGAAGAGGGAGATGACTACTGCTTTCACTGGATATATTTGCTTTGCAAAAAGTTATCGACCAGCTGATATCGGTGAAAGCATGCGATATCATCGTCTAGTAGGAATTTTGGACATAAGGCACCTAAGGAAAGGGGCGAAATTTTCACCATGCCATCTCTTTTTTACCCGCTGACAATGCCACTGTCGAAGATAAGGAGCTTGTAAACACGTTCAATCTTGCTAATATACCGTCAATATTATTTTTATATAACTTACTGCCTCTCCTATTCAGAGTCCACTTTCGAAGCTGCCAACCCATTGTAAACGCACTCGCCTTCTGATCTTGACTCTTACTGGGTATCTGCCTCACAGTTCAATATCCCTGTACCTCCATAAATAGTTTATCTGGATATAATTTTTCCTCTGGTGACCGTATAGAGTTTCTATTCTCACTTCTACCCAGACTTGGGTGTATATAATTTGAAGTGGCACTCTATTTGAATTTGAAGCAAACACAGTTTATACATGAAACAATGTTTATTGAATTCGTTGCACATATAATTGGCTTTTACAGCAATAAGCATGCGTACTACTTGTACGGAATGTATAAACACAGCTTTCAAGAACAATATTTTTTTATACTCACGAACAGTAAGTCAAACCAGCAGTACTGCCATGTAAAACTTCTGGCCCGCTAAGCACTAGCGCAGGATAACACCTTTTCAACCTTAACAACCTCTCCCCCTTTTTTTCATTAATGACGCTGCGTGGTATTTATACTAAGCGCGTATGCCGAAATTAGCATATCTAAAGCAGCTTCTTTAATTCACTCAAAAGTTCGATTCTTGTGAATCGAATCTTGTGTATACCTTACACTGGCCTCCCTCGAAACAAAAAATTAGGTAACTGAGGTCTGAACGGCTTCAGTTAACTAATTGAAAACGCGTGCTGGTCTGACTTTTTACATAATGGGTGGCAAAGCCAAAAAACCTTCCACACGTTGTGTGGGGGGAAAAACGCCACTACCATTTTACAAAACTAACCCCGAAGGGTCCAGGTGACACCATCAAACAGTGGATTTGCAGAGTTGCGGATACTGGGCTGCCAACTGCGCCCTAAAATATCTATTTTAATTAAAAGTGACAACACAATTGCACAGCATAACATTTCTTGACTGTATCTGCTCTCCCCCAATTTATAATGTACATGTGTTATTTTTTTGTGAAGTTAGTACATTAGTGGTTAATTGGTATATTGTGCAGTATGTATTTTTTTCCTAGTCACTACATGTCCCCTTCAAAAATTTATAAAACAACAGTATGTCTTTTTTTTTCAGTGCCTCACCACTTCCCCTCAAAATGTTTACAGTATATACACTGGGGGAACTGCAAACCAATTTGGTTCGGTTTTATTAAAGGGTGGGAGTTAGAATAAGAGAATTGATACAAGACTTGTTCCTCATGAATGCAGCAACTTCCTTGCACCAGTCTGTCCAATCCGCGGAACCTCTCTTGATGGTCGCAGTCCTAGTAAAGGGGTTCGTTGACCGTGTGGGCATCCTTCGTGCAGCAGGTCGTAGGTCCTGAGGCGCTGGTCCGGCTTGACGATGGACAGGAGGTCTCTTGGGAGGAGGCCAACCTTGCTGGGCGGCAGAAATCTTCCGATTCCTGTACTTATGCAAAGGAACTTTAAAATTGTCATTCTTCCTTTTGATAACCTTGTGTACCTTATCAGCGACGCATTCATCCTTTGATGGAGTTTTTGTAGTGCACACTTTACCTTTCTTCGTACTTTTGCTTGTATCGGTATTAAATTTTAATGCAGATTCTATTTTTTCAACAACCTGACTCTGCTTTTCGTATTTGTGCTTATACGACTTCTTGTTTGCCGCCTTAATTACTTCAGTATTAGCAGTTTTAATGCTGGAACCTGAAGGCGCTTTTTCACGTTTTTTATCCCCTTTAACTTTAGTTTTATCCTCTTTTGACGAAAAAGTCTCTTTAAAACTTGCGATATCAGAATCGTTATCATTTAAATTCTTTAACACTGCTTCAGTTTTAGGAAGATTAAGCTTTTCGTACTGGTGCGTTTTAATGCAACCTGCGTCTATAACTTCCGAAGCATCAGCTAAACTACTTACAGTATAACTCTGTGTCAACTTTTCATCCTGACTCTCAGTATGGTTTTCATGTACTTTATTTAAAACCATATTATCAACCTGGCCTACAGCATCCTCATTCGGATGGAAACTTGAAATAATATCATCATTACCTAGCGAGTTCCTACTATCGTTTAAAGAATTTTTTTTGTCGTCAACTAATAAGTATTCACTAACTTCCGTAACGCATACTTCGTCATCTACTAAATTTCCTTCATTAACAGATGTGTGAATATCATCTAAAATATCAGGTATAGCATCAATAATATCAGGTATAGCATTAATAATATCAGGTATAGCATTAATAATATCAGGTATAGCATTAATAGAAGTGTCAGATGATTTATTTTCTAAACCACTAGCATTAGTATCGGCACTATTTTCAGAAATTTGTACTGGAATTACCTCATCATTCCAGCTAGACTCACTTTCTTTATAAGCCACAAAAATACCCTGACTTTCACTATTCTCAAAATAATGATTACTGCTCGGACAAAATAATACATTTGACCACACAGTTTCAACAGGTTGAACCATATCATGTGAATCAACTTGCCAGTGCAAGTAAGGTGCTTGCATATTATTTACTTTAAGTGAACTAATTTCATTATAACGCCGTGCGCTTCTATTATTTTGCCTGCGGTACTGCTTACGCTGCTGGTTTGAAACTCGCGAAAAATTTTGGCGCGGCTGTATAAAACTTCTCGTACCTGAATGACGGTACGGGGTAGCGAAGAAATGCCTATTGTCATATTTAGCTAAAGCTTGAAGGAGGGTAACCTTGCTTGTAATTGTTTGATTATCTAAAAAATCTTGAACACTTGGCTTCAAACGTTGGATAACTATTTTTAAGATTACCGCTTCCGTTACCCCTTCTAAATATTCCTCACACTTGGAAATCTTTTCTGTAGCAAAATCTAACGCAGACTGACCTTCACGTTGCCTTAGCGAATAAATTTCCGCTTCAATTTCAATTTGATTAAAGGTCTTTGGAAAAACGCTAAGAAACTGTTGCTTGAATGACAAATAGTCAAAAATCAGATTACTGCTTTGCATACACGTGTACCACTGATATGCACTACCTCTTAAAGCGGCTAGAGCAATTTTAAGTTTATCCCCCTCTGGGGTGCATTGTTGCTGAAAGTAATGCTCAATTTTCTTTAGGAATTGGCTTGAGGGGCGGCCATTGAAGGTGGCTTCGAATGGCGCAATTTGCTGAACCATAATTACCCGAGGAAAATTTCCAGCAGGATTTTGTTCTACAACACTCATTTTTAAATAGTATATAAGTACTTGCAACAATTTTATCAATATAAGTACACAGTACACAGTTTTTAATTTCAATTATGTTGTTCGTTACAAATGTAACGCTAACTACCAGGGTATATATAATTTCGGGCGCCAGTATAGAGTTTCTATTCTCACTTCTACCCAGACTTGGGTGTATATAATTTGAAGTGGCACTCTATTTGAATTTGAAGCAAACACAGTTTATACATGAAACAATGTTTATTGAATTCGTTGCACATATAATTGGCTTTTACAGCAATAAGCATGCGTACTACTTGTACGGAATGTATAAACACAGCTTTCAAGAACAATATTTTTTTATACTCACGAACAGTAAGTCAAACCAGCAGTACTGCCATGTAAAACTTCTGGCCCGCTAAGCACTAGCGCAGGATAACACCTTTTCAACCTTAACAACCTCTCCCCCTTTTTTTCATTAATGACGCTGCGTGGTATTTATACTAAGCGCGTATGCCGAAATTAGCATATCTAAAGCAGCTTCTTTAATTCACTCAAAAGTTCGATTCTTGTGAATCGAATCTTGTGTATACCTTACAACCGTCAGGTATCCACACAATTTCTCTGCAGTAATTCACATGGGATGTCTTGAAGTTGAGGCTCGTTATTGTTCTTACACAAGAGTTAATGACCTTGCACTGGTTGTAGTCTAAAATTTGCATTACTTCAAACCATCAGCGCAGTCTGAGAGCAACACACAACAGCACATTTCACCCTCTAGTAATTGGTGTTTATAAACGCCTCGAATCCATCATTTCGATGAGTCTATCCTTCAGTTTAAAAAAAAATTTTAACTTAATGAGTCACTGTCATAATCAGATTCTGTTTGAGAATGACAGTACTATTTTTTTCTTGAAATGTAAGGAACTGGAAAAATGCCATCACTCTGGTGCTGAGTTAATGCAATTGTAATATACGTCTCTTGTTAGCGCATAACTCTCAAATAATAAACCTTTCTTGTTTACATACATAGTTTAAGTATACATAATTCAGAGGCAAGCTTCTGCTTTCTTGTTTCCCTGAACCTCTAACTCCGTTTTTGGAACCATGCCTTTTTGACATATATACAGAATACATACATGCTGACATATCAAAGAGTTGGATTAGAAACCACAAGGCCACACACACAAATATATATATATATATATATATATATATATATATATATATATATATATATATATATATATATATATATATATATATATATATATATATATATATATATATATATATATATATTATATATATATATATATATATATATATATATATATATATATATATATATATATATATATATATATTATATATATATATATATATTATATATATATATAAATATATATATATATATATATATATATATATGTATATATATATATATATATATATATATATATATATATATATATATATATATATATATATATATATATATATATTAATAAAGGGAATAGTTTCCATTTCGTAAGCACTTCTTTCCTAATTTTTAGAGTGCGTTTGAGAATATAAACACCAGAATTCATTTTAATGGCTTAAACATCAATAGAAAAATATTATCATCCTCTTTAAATTTAATCTGGTACAACTAAAACGGTTCATAGATAAAGATTATAAAGGCCGTTTAAAACCTTCAAAATTAAATTATGCATCACAGAAAAGTAGGAAGGAAGCTTTTTCTTTTGAATCGAAAAAGAGGTTCAAATGCTACTAAAAAACCTACTTTGGAATTTTCTTGCATCATGTGTTTCTAAATCGGTAATGGCAACAATTAAAGGGAAGTAGCGTAAATAGTAATTAATAATTGTTTGAAAGTCTGTTGATATCAACACAACTACCCTTCACTAAGTTAGATATAAATGAAAAACAAAGTTCGATTCCTCATATATATCCTCATACATTTTCCTAATTTTATAGGTATAGTTTTCAGATCTTTCTTTGTATTATTCAGCGATAGCAAATTGCTTATAATAATTGAATAATTGTATACCAGAGTGTATATTTATGCTGTGGTATAGCCCGATTTCATATTATAATCATTCAAAATTTAATATCTGTTTTAACTTATGTTTCATGAAATAATTATTTATTGATAAGCAAATGGAAGTTTTAACAACGTTTCAAACAACTTTAAAAAGTATGACCTTTTAAATGGCTTAGTGTGATTTTTATAATTTGAAAAGCTTTTTTCAATTTCAAATTATTTCATTAAAATTCGAAATGTTCTAAAGCAGTATAGCTATGGTTGATACATATTTTTTTTTTCATACTTCTCTTAAGCCCCTCAGACGAGTTTGTCATGAATAAACAAGATTTTCTACTATCTTTTGTCCGAAATTCTCTATTTAAGAATAAATTGCTATGAAAGAATTAATTAATTTTCGACAGCAATTCTGTATATAGGACTTGACCACGAATATCAGGTACATTTTAAGAAAAATACGGAATTTTTTTTCCGTGAAAATATTAAAGACGTATGATTACCAAAACCCATTAACAAAAGAAAATTAAGCCTTTTTTATCAAAAGATCTCATTTTAAAAAAGAAACAAAATATTTACATAAAAATATATTTTAAAACCATTATGCGACACAACTGTTATTAGTTTTTTTAAAACCACCTTAATGGAAAAAGGTAAAAATGGATGCTAATTTATTTTCTCGAAAAAATACAACTGTACGATTCCTAAGAATATGACAGCGATACAAAGTGCTTTTAGATTATTTATGAAAAAGTAATTATGAAAAAGTAATTATTAATAGGAATTTATGAAAAGTAATTATGTAAATTTTAAAACATTTGTTCATGCAACCTCTGTTCATAGCAACATTGCTGATGGGTTATACATACTATTTGCTATAATATTACTGAATCGATGAAATATGAATATATACATATTCTCATATTGATAAGCATTTTAGGATAACAAGAATGACTTTCGGGTGTATTTCATAATTTATCCTGTTTAGAAAAAGTGCTTTTTCATATCACTTCAGTTATGGTATTTTTCAGATGAAATGATTTTGTATCTTATTTTTATGCGGTAAAGGTACCAAATTTATAGGAAAAATTATAAAATCCCTTGTTCTGCCTTATGCAAATCTCCAGACACAATTAATTATCAAAATAATTTACACGAATGGACAACAATGCTATAAATAAAAAGTATACAGGTATGGCTTTCAGAGATATTTCATATATATTTCTCTCCGAAGAAGTGTTTTTTCATATCGTTTCTGTTATGGTATTTTTCAGATGAAATGTTCTTGAATCTCATCTTTATGCAGTAAAGGAACCTAATCTATACGAAAAAATAAATCATAAAAGTGTTTATTTTACCTTATGTAAATCTCTGTACACAATTAATTGTCAAAATATCTTACACGGATGGACAACAGGCCTATTTATAAAATTTAAAAAAAACTTTTTTTTTGTTCTATACTTTTTATTAGGTATATTACTTACAAAATCACCAGGGACAGTTGATGGAACAAAACCAATTTTCTCGATTCCTGCAAGGATTTATTTTTTCTATCAAAAGCATGTGAAAAATAAAATGTCAGTGATAGGATGAAATATTAGAAAGTGTAATTACGATTCCTTTAAATCTGAACGTTTTCCTTTTATCATTTTCTCCTAATTAGCAAAAGTGTGAGAGTTTTAAATATTCAAATTCTCATTAGTGATACTTTAAAGTACATAGGTGTAAGACGAAGCAGCTTGTTAAACTTTAAATCGAAGAACATTCTTGTCTTACAATACTGCATAATTGAACTCTCTTTCTTTCATGAAATGAAATGAAAAATTGAAAAACTTTTAATGAGTAATAACAAATTTACTCTCAGTTAGGGAGAAAAAGAACCAAAGAAAATTTCTGTAGGAATCGACATTGTGAACATTTATGCCTCTGAGTGGAATAGTGCAGAGCTTTTTTATGCCAAAGCGGAAGTTATTTTCGTGAAATTTTAATGAATGGTGTCATTAGCAGAAGTGTGTTAAAACTGTAACCGAGAATAATTATCCCCAGGAAAAAAAGAAAGAGAGAATGAAAAAGCATTAATGTTTTCATGGGGTGAAATATCTTAGTGATGAAATCATTGAACTACTTTAAGCACATCAAACTATTTGAAATTCTCCCCAAAATATGGTTAAGTATGTTTAAAAAACTAGGTAAATAAAAAATAATTTTTTTACTGCCAACGTTAGACAAAATATGGTCTTTCCAGGAATTTTAAGGGCATTAATTTATGCAAATGTGTTCCTAAAATATCAATCTTTAGTGGTAATAACTTTTTTGATTTAATTTACAAATATGAAAAGCATTAGGGAAATGTTTGATATAAAATGGTAAATTTCATTGATTTACTAATATTTACGAAAGATTGTTCTAGTAAAGTAACCACTATATTTCATGAGATGGAGAGGCATTCTTCGCAAAATAAAAAATGCTCATTTCAAGTGTGAAATATATACATAATTCAAAACGATGGGAGATATTATAAAAATAGCTTAGACATCCATATGAATATTTCTTTAGACCATTGCAAGGATTAAAGGGAAATAAGACTTTTCTTTATGTACAAAAATGTACTCTAATTCTTATAAAAAGCCATAAATTTAATTAAGTATTTATTATGCGATAAGTCTTAAATGAAATCTACTGAGAAAAAAAAAATTAATAGTCTCCCAAAAGTGTAGTTTTTTAAGAAGGAATTTTCCTCTATGTTCTTTTCAAAGACAAATAATCTCTAAGGAAAAATTTAAGAATTGTTCAAACATTTTATCTTCATACTTTAACAAAAATAACTGTGTTTTACAATTGATTTTATAAAGACTTCATTCTTTTAATCGGTAGAAAAGAAGCAAAAAAAAATACTATTTACAATTTCAAACTGATAGAAATAAAGAGAAATTTTCATTAAAAGTCTAAAAAATCTACTATTCATCGAATCTTCAAAGATAATGAATCTTTATTTATAACTTTCTTTTTTTAAATACTCCTAACAGGAAAATATTTCAACGAAAAAAATGCTAAATTTATGCTAAAAATGTATATATATATATATATATATATATATGTGTGTGTGTGTGTGTGTGTGTGTGTGTGTGTGTGTGTGTGTGTGTATGGGATGCCTCCTTTAGATTGGGTGATCACTTATCGCACTTGGGCGTCAATTATGCTCCTTCACACTTTGTGGGATCACTTATCGCACTTGGACGTCACTTATCGCACTTCTGGCACCACTATGTGGGATGCCTCCTTTAGATTGGGCTAAACTAGTCGTCTGCTATAACCAATCTAGCACCCCACATTTAATACAATACTCAGGATGACTCATGAATAGTCTATCACTAACAATAACAAAAGACATTTATTTACTTGACACCATAATTCACACATAACATTTAACATATAATAGTTGACCTTTCAGTAATGACAGTATTTCCAAGAACTCTATCACTTGGACTTCTGAAGTCACTCAGACTCCCTCAACTAGATTTGCCAAGCACTCAACCAACTTGGTCTTTCTGAAGTCAATGAGACTTCTACAGCACGGGAGCTAACTATCGCTTCCCTGCGGCCCGTAGCTACAGGCTAGGCCAATCTCCGGGTCTCTTTCCCCGTTCTCACTTAGGAGCTTCGTCCTTTAACACTAGCTCACGAGAGCCTCTGCCCTGAGTCGCCTCCAAGGCTTATCTCCCCCTCAAACACATTCTCCCAGTTCATCTCTAGGAATCCTGGAAGCGCTGTCGTCACATAACGTACGCGGCGGCATACTGCTTATAGTCAGATCCCTGGGATAATACAATCCCCATAGCTCGGCCGTCTTGACAATGCTGACGTCCTCGGCAGCGTTATGCCTCGTCAACATCAGTTTTAGCACCCAGAATAACACAGACGAAACAAGAACAATGAAGTAAAGAAAGTAACACGTTGTTTACAGTCGGTCATGGCTCTTTTCTGAATGTCTAGTCGGAGCCAGTGGACTACAGTTCACTGTAATACTTAGAAAACACAGGTACACCAAGTTTAAATTATGATGCACAATTCATCTTTAACTGTAACACTTAACTTGTTCAAAACACGAATGAAACACTCGGTCACACCAAGTTTGTATTCAGATGCGTATTTCGTCACTTAAATCATAGCACTATCAAACATGCACTCACAAACAAAACACTTCATCTTCGTATATCGCTGACACTTAGGGCTACCATAAGGGCCAAACAAAACCCTCGAAATCAAATTGCCCTTTATGAAAATTAATTGATGTGCATACTCAGCTCTTTACGATGACACACAGAACCATGTTCACTAATCTTGACAATCACAAAACACACTTGACATCCAACACCTGTTCCTGTAGAGATTCTGTGGTGGATATAGATACCTTTATCTATCCGCTTATAGAGATCACAGTGGTTGGATGATTTATAGTCGGGGGGATTGTACAGGGCAAGATAAGATATTTTAATTCTTTTTCATGATCTTCAAACCAATACTTGATAGATTTAGCTGTATGTATAGGGGGATTATTATACCGGAGAATGCCATCTCCTGCAAGAAATTATGTTTGCACCATAGGATGGACTAGTGAGCTAAAATTTCGACATAGTCCTTCTCATTCAATCTCTCCTTTAGAGTTACAATAGAGCCTGAAGAAAACCATGAGATACCACCCCAAACCCTGATAGATCTACCTCCATGATTAACAGTTGAGATCAGACAGCCAGAATCTTACGCTTGTGTGGGTGGTTCTCCAGACATACGCACGTCCTGTTGCGAGGAACAATGTTAACAATGATTCGTGGACCAAATGCCATTTTTCGACATATTACTCGATCAGGATTTGGCACCATTGTGGACGATATTTTGCATCGCCATCTATTACATGTGGCTTGGGAATAACTACTCTACCGTAAATGCTTTGTTTGTGAAGTTCCCTTCAACCTCTAATGGTTGATACCAGAACATGCAGATGCCGATTGAGATCTTCAGCCATTTTGGTTGCAGGTGTTTTCTTTCTTCTTGTCACAATACGCTTCAATACCTCGTCCGTCTCTTTCACACAGTTCTCCCTTTCGTCCACTATTCTATTTGGTAAAGGATGCTTTTCCGTGCACTCTGTATGCTATCATGACTTTCAATACCATATCTCGAAAAACACCCATTAGCCTGAGGGTTGCAGTAACAGATACTCCAATTTAAACGCGCTCCAACAATTTGCCTTTTTGAAAAAGTCTACAAGGTTTGACATTTTACGCTGTTCCCCCCAAAAGCACGATGCCCTTAGATTCATTACTGCTACCTGACAGTAGAATAATATATGCACTATATTATATGAAAAAAATACCGGTGGCCAGACTTGTTTTTTAAGGAATACGAAGCACATTCATAAACACCACTAATATTGATAGGTGTTTCCATTATTTTGATAACCACTTGTATATATATATATATATATATAATTAGCTGAAATTTGTGAAATTTTAGTGTAAAATTTATCGAAATATTTTTATATTATGGTAAATTATTTCGCTAATTTCTTTCATGCTTACAAATAAATTAATAGACCTAAAGGGGAGTGATCTGTTAGCGCGGTGTGGTCAGTCATAGTAGGCTTAAGGATTGAAGGGAGCTATTATATGCATTTGTACATACACACAGTCGTACCTTCGTATTCGTCTACTTCGGTACTCGACGCATTTCGACTCGAAAAAAATGCTTCGGCACTCGACCTTTGCTCGATACTCGTCACACTTGGTTTATAATATACTTGAGGCAATCCCGTCTCTCTAGACTAAACAGAAACTGACGCTTTAGGCTCATGAGTAGAACCCCACTTATTTCACCATGTACTTTTTTTTTGTTTCGAGGTATTTTTGGTCGTATAAGTCATGATGAAATCGAAGAAGGTTAGTGATACCACTGAGCAGAAATTAGTGAGAACCACGAGGCGTGGTAGCTGCATTTCTGATCTCGCTGCAGAAGAAAGATGGGAGTTTGAAGGCTTTGAGGCTGTACCATTAGTGAAGGACATCGTGTCTGTGGGACACCGTCCATGGGCCTGGAAGTCAGGGGAAAAGATATCGAATAGTTAGTGCAGCACTGAGCCCAGCATTGAGGAACTGCGAGGACTTGAAAGGGAGCGCAACAGATTGTTGCTGGGGAACATTCTTCAAGTGAGGCGGAGAGGAGGGTGGGAGCTTCTACTGCACTGCTACAAAACATCAGTACTCAGTGGGTTAAATAGCATAACTTTGTAGAAAAGTATCCCCTGACAAAGCTCTAGCAAACCAAAATGGGGACTTTTAAAGTATTGGTAAAACGAAGTCTATCTTAATAGTTTTGATGTGAAACTCTCTCAATTAGAATCTACAGCAGGGTTCAGTGGTAGGCAAGAAAGACAAATAACACGTACTCGAGCGTCTGTTCTTTTATTAAAAGGGAACTTCCCTTCCAAGCAAAAACCTCCATCCCATTAGGTCATGAACTCCTCTCAGTGCAGGTTAAATTAAGTTATATTTTATTTTAGTTTCTTCAAATTATTGTTTATTGTTTATGTCTCTCTAGATTTGAGATTTTCCATTAAAAAAACAATCCCATTCATTTATTAATTTATTATTAATCTTTTATAAATTTTTGGTGTTCAGTGACGGACACTTTCACTTTGCATTGCCGTGAATGGGGCAATTTACTTCGGTGCCCGTCGTGCCTTGTAGTATATCTTAAGACTGTTTCTTTTGAAGAATTACCACTTCGGGCCTAACAAAGAATGGCAGAATTTTTAATGGCCAAATTGAAAAAAAATCAAATTAAGAACGTTGTACAATTGTTGAAATTTTGTACATTTATAATAGCAGAAGGTACGACCCCACCCCAGATGTCGCCCCAGAATGTAGTTCAGTCAAAATTGTGGTGGTACCTGGCCAAGTCGGTCACCGACCCTAAATGTACCATTGTAAACAGAAGCCGTATACCCCTACCTTCTGCCATATATGCATTTGCTATGGAATTGTTCCGGCCTGAGGGCATAATAATCATAAATAATGATAATAATCATTTTTATTTCAGCTGTCAAGAAATAATTAAGTACAGTTTTTGAGATTATTTCTACTTAGCTGTGATAATGTTAGTTCATAGTTCCGCAAATTCTTAAATAAATATATGTAAATTTTATTCAAGAAATGGTTTAAGAAATTCATGCCAGACAAGAGGATCGAAAATTTCAATATCGAGACCATAAGTTACACAACATTATTTTTTTTACAATTTAATGCTACAAATGATTGCAGTGTGAGAACTATGCTGAAATACTTCTGCACTGTTGAACCACGGTTACAAAAGTGAGAGCTTTTATTTGTTTGATAATTTTTAGTGTTTTCATGTAGTACTTATTTTCACGTTTCACAATTTTAATAGTGTAACTGGATTTAAGGATCGAGAAAGTGGTGGGGAAAATTTTTATTTTTCTCATTTTTACACCATTTCTCGAAAAATGGATAACCTGAAAACCAACATATGAAATTGTTGTTTTGTATTTTCTTAGCGAAAATCCAGATGTGAATAACGCTTGTACTTTTCAAGTATTATACCAGCATAGTTTGTTTTTCGCAGCGAGGTATGCGTAAACCTTAATTTGGCAGTGTTTTAGTTCAGATCAAATATATATATATATATATATATATATATATATATATATATATATATATATATATATATATATATATATATACTAGCTTTATATACCCGGCGTTGCACGGGTGTGCCCTTAATAAAGCTTATTTGTATATTATGTAAATTTGTATTTTATGCCATTCGATACCCCTCTCCACTGGTCAGCATCCCATCAGCATATTATAATAACCCCCCACCCCATGCTGATGTCAACATTAAAATGTTTCTTTCAATTTTGATATCCCACTGGATCCCGGCCCTTCGAGGAGTTTTAGGGCTTCCCCGTAAACCCTTGTGAAAATCGCCGGTTTTATAAACAAAGAATTACCTGGCGTTGCCCAGGATAATAAAAATGAATGGAGTCAATTTGAGCTCTAGATGTATACGTACAAACAACCGAAATATATACAATTCACACACACACCTTTCCACACTTCATTTAATTAAGGTTGATCTCTCTCTTTTCCCCTACCACCAATTAGGTGTTAAAAATAGTGATATATAGAAAATATAAATTATTCGATTGTTTCTAGCAATTTTTACAAAATCTAAATCGAGTGTCGAAAAATCGTTACATTGATCGTGTTTGTTACATTTAATCGTGTTTCTTACATTTTAAATCAAGAATCTTATGGATATTTGTTTCCTACTTTGAGATATGACGGAAAATGTAAAAAACACGTAAAAACACGTTTAGCCCTCCTACACTCCTAGGGGGCCAAATTTTGAAAAATCCTGAAATTGATTTTTAGGTATTCATGTTCCTTACATTTTAAAGGAAGAATCTTATGGATATATGTTTCTTTCTTTGAGATATGAGGGAATATGTGAAAAATACGTTTTGCCCCCCCATGGGGCCGAATTTTGAAAAATCCTGAAATTGGTTTTAATGTATTCGTGTTTCTTACATTTTAAAGCAAGAATCTTATGGATATCTGTTTCTTTCTTTGGGATATGAAGGAATGTGTGAAAAACACGTTAACCCCCCCCCCTCTTCCCCCCCCCTGTGAAAAAATTTGACAACTTTAGAATAATCATCTGCTACTGTGTTGTTTTCAATGAATGTAAAATAAAAGATTTTTTTTTAAAAAGTTCCTAAAATTGATAGATGGTTCGAAGGTTACTTAAATGCGCTTTCCGAGGAAAAATATTCCTATCAACAAATTATAAAGCGGTTAAAAAATAGCGGTTATGGCATTTCAAAAAAAGGTATTTACAATAACTTAAATTTGAAATTAAAAAAAAGTCTAACTAAAAGTAAAAATAAAAATATGAACACGAAACCTCATCCTAAGAGAGTTCGAACGCAGGTAAATATCAAGAAAGGGAAGTCTCTGAACCTAAATGAAAATCCGCCGACACAAAGATCAATTGCATAGAAATTAAGAACGTCTTCTGGCACTATAAGTAAAATCATTCATAAAGATTTGAAGTTAAAATTTTAAGTTTAAAGTTCATCTGCTTTTGCTAAAGCATATTGCTGAAAGAAAAACAAATTGTAGAAAATTACATGAAAAACACCTAGCTGCTGAAAAATGGAAATTTGTGGTAACACTCGACGAGAAATGATTGTATTTAAGTGACTGTAATAAAAAAAGATCAATTTTCTATTGCTCAACTGACGGGAATGACCGTACGAAATGACTTCGTCAGTGTACAAAAAAGTTCCCAAAGAGATTCATGATAGTTTTGTTACAACGGCAAATTTTAAAAAAAAGTCTCACTTAAAGAAAAAATTAATTCCCTCTGCTGTCAGCAGAATATTTTAGAACCAATTTTTGAGGAATAAATTCCAATCGTTATATGGAAAGGACATTGATAAAGTTGAGCTTCATAAAGACAAAGCCTCGAGTCACATGTCTAAATCAACTGTTATTTATTTAGCAAAGAAAGAATCAGAAACAGGAATAAAGTGTATCCCATTGAATGAAATACCTGTAAAATCTCCTGACGCTTCTCCAATGAACTTTTCCGCTTTCGGTTTATTAAAACGAGCCTTAGGAAAACGGCATCCAAGAACACTGAACGGACTTTCGAAAATAGTCCAAGAGTAATGAGGCAAAATTGACATGACAGTACTAGGAACAGCTTTGTTATCATGGAAAATTCTAGCTAGAGCTATTGTCAAGAACCATGGCTAACAGATAGAAGCAAACCCCCGCAAAAAAGAAAGGGATTTATACATAAAGCTTAATTTTAAAATCGTTTATATAAAGTGTGAATGACCTTCTGTGTATATATATATATATATATATATATATATATATATATATATATATATATATGTGTGTGTGTGTGTGTGTGTGTGTCTAATACAACTGATTAAGCTTGAAACAGAAGCCAAATTTTTCCAAACATACAGATACACACCACTGAATTTATACTTGTTCTGTAAGGGGGGGGGAGACATTACTAACACGACACTATCTATAATTTAATAATTAAACAATTGCATTTAATCACAATATAGCTAGCAGAGCAGACACACAAAGAACGAGCAATGACGCTATGCAAACGTACTAAAGTGTTTGGGACAATCCAACTGGTTATTTCTCAATTTTATTAGATCAAAGTAAGATATAAATTACTCTTGTCTCCCTCTAAGTTTACAATGCACTTCCATGATTCCTGATAACATTCCAGGTTGAAATAAAAAATACTCATAGGTATTGTTTTTTTGGCCGGATAGGACTGTAGTCTAAGAGTAATGAAAAACGGTATGCATTGTGACGTTAGATAAATATTCAGTTTCAGATTTCAAAAGCCTTTCTGAAAAGTTGAGCTAAATATTTATTTGTGTAAAATCCTTTTATTATATCAATATACACAAGATAAATTTATGTGTGCATATACATAAATATGTTATTTATTTTGCTAGTTGGTTGAGAGTTTCTATGAAAGTAAGAATTATAAGTTTAAATTCAAAAGTCAAGTATAGAGGCTTTTTTTACATTTCACTATAGTATGCAAAGGAAAAACTCGAAAAATATAAATATCAGTCAAAAGCTGCAATTACACAGAATTCTTAATTTTTTTTAAATGTTTACTTGCATTAAAACTTAATGATAAGTAACTTAGGGACATGCTTTATCCTAACTTAATTATATCTATATTCCATGATATAATAATATTATGGAATTCGTCAGCATTCTAGTTTAAGTCATCTTCTTTAAGCCTTGAATCCATCTGCCCTTTAGTGCGATCAAATTCCCTTAGGCTAGATATATTCCATGGTCATATTTAAGTTGCTCGGGCGCTTCGCTGTCATCATAAATCCAATTTAGCATATTCTATTTTTGATTTTTTGTTCACGGGATCGTTTTAGGACTTGTGAGGCTTTACACTAAAATTTTTGCCATAAATGACGTTTGGAAAGTAAACATAAAGATATTCGGTAAGAAACGAAAAAGAATATCAAATAATACATCACTTTATGCTCTAACATATAAAGACATTTCTATAATCAAGACACTAATACGAAAATATTTCATTCTTCTATGTGAAAAGGAAATGGTACAAAATTTTATTTTACCCTAGAGTGTGACGAAACTAGGGTGCGCTTTTTAAAACCGTAGGTGATACCAGAAATCAATCAGTGTGACAAGCTTAAATAGATCTCCCTCAAATTTCACCAGGAATATAATAATAATATTACTATGTTGGAGTCCTAGTTACAAGAGTTAGATTTAACATTTATAACTGCAATATCACAGTGTGACATTATATTCAGTCGCTAACATCACCTTACAACCATTACAACCACCAAATACTTCTTAAACTTCCTTTATAATGCAATGACCGTCAGGTTAGGAGACATTGCCTCTGAAAACTGACATTTGTGATTCCTCAAGTGAAACCCAATGATTGCTTTCGAGTGCGTCTGCAATAATTAACGGATTTCCGTAACATGTACCGAAAATGGACTACAACTGTCCTTAGAATATTCCATTGAAAGTGTTCTTCCCAAGTTGCTAATCACACTTTAATTCTGTCCCTATGTCAATAATAGTTTGAATATAATTTGCTATGAAATAAGAAATTAAAAAAGTATAGTTTATTCTCACTATAAATATCGTATGAATCATATTTTTGACCTAAGTTATGGTAGTTTATAGTGAAAGACAGAACATATTTTTCTTGAAGTACTAATATCTTCATAATTATTAAATCCTTCATATAAATTTCCTTCTAAAAATCTCAGAGATTTGGGAACTTTTTTGTTCACATATTAAAATATACAGATTCCAGGTTTCCTCAATATTTACAGTTTTCCTAGCAATAAATTTAAAGTGTTTAAGGCAAAAATAAGTATGATCTAAAAACACAATTTTCATAATATAGTAAGAACCAAAAATATCAACTTCTAGTGTAATGTCTTTACAACCATGCAAATAAAGAAGTCAGCAAAATTTAAATTTTCAAATAACAAAGTATATTAATGATAGTGAAGAACGATTTAATGTTTGAAAGGTCGGTAAAACACCTAAAAACTGACCTGTGTATTGATTTAAAAAGAAAGTCGTGTATGTCATTTTTTTATGTCTTAAGTGATTTGTGAGAGGAGAAATATGGCTTGGAGGATATTTATTTTGACGGGAAGTCTCGAGCAATTCTCTAGAGAGACTTAAAGCATATTGTTGTTTATCTACAAAATAAGCACTCGTTTTTCAAAGACATAAATAATTTTACAGACATAGAAAAAGTTGAGAAATATGAGCTAAATAAGACAGAAACAGCTAATTTAAAGTAATTTGTGCTAGAAACCTCACATAAAAGAACTTTAAGGGTCTATTAAAATTTAATGCTAAATTTTATGAGAAAACTTTAATCTTTGTGTGCAATTAATTGAATATAAATCTCATAATAAGGCTTTTAATTTTTATATAAAAGTAGAAAATTGTATGATTTGCTATTACGTTCATTCTACATTTTACGCTGGTGATTTTAAACCTAAATTATAGTTCCCTCAATATATATTTCTAATACATCGAGCATAAAAACAGCATAGAGTTTAGTAATTTTATTTGAGTTGCAGTTTCTGCTGTAAGTATTTTATGAAACGAAAATATATAAAAGTAAGAAAAGCAGAACTCGGGTAAAGTGTATTGAAAAGAATTATTCAGATATTGCATTACTGTGATTGAATTATAATTTCTAGTTAATAATCTTTCATTCAAGCCTCATATTCTACAAGAATCAAGTATTTATGAAAGAAAAATTTCATTTCTAAGATGGCAATTTCAGCGCTGAAAATTGACATGCTTTCTCTTTAGCTATTGTTGACAAAGTGTTTCTTGATGAAGCTAAAATATTTTCTTTCCTAAACTTATGATGATTGAATTTATAGCTGATGAAATCAGAGTTCATCATATAGCCAGGATGAGCTCAGAGCGTAGAACTGCGACTGGATTGTTATTGACCATGGTTCAGTTTTTGCAAAAGGTTGCAACTCGTCTAATTAAAGGTCTAATGCTTTTATATGAAAATATTGAATATATTTTAAGGAATTTCTAATACAAATAGAAAGTTTTTTTATGTGGTTTAGGGATATTATGGGCCATTGTTTTCAAGAAGAAATAGGAAAACTACTTCATGATTTTCTCAAAATCGGAAGTGTGATTTCTTTTAACTTGTTACTACCAGAGGAAATAGGTGTCACTATGGTAATAGATTATGTAAATCATACAAATGAATCTACTAACTATATATAGTGATGTCTCACTTGTTATACTTCCTTCTATGTGTCTCACTCAGTTATACTTCTATCGTCTTAGGCCTCGGTCATATTTCAAATGAAATTGGGAAATCTGATTTTCCTTACGTCCGTCGGTCTAAAAAGTACCTAGTATTTCTGCTTGGACGAAATTGTACCTTCAAACTTTTTCCTTCTTACCAATCCAATGCCAATCTTTTCCAGAAAAATTCCACATCAGAGATGTTATCTGTGTACTTCCGTGTAATCCTATTGCAGAATGGAATATATTTTTTCCCCTGGGGCCTTACCTTTCACCTGTATTTGATACCCCTGCACACCTGTTCAAGACTTTAACCGAAAGGTACATCGTTTTCTTAGACCTGAACAAAGAAATCATGACAACCAATCAGGACCGTCTGGTAAGAGGAAGTTGCTCATTTTTTCTTAACATTGCTGTTGGCGTAACTGGTGAACACCGACTCAAACACAGTGTTTGAGTCTTTCAGTAAGCTTTCAGTGATGATAATTGGTTTAATGAACCAAGTTACTGATATCAGTCAAACGGTATTAAAAGTCTGTTAAGCCACATTCGTCGAGGAAATCTTTAGCACATCTCAAAATTTCCAAAACATCACTAAGGCCAGTCGCAGATCAGAGGGATGCTTGAAGGTACACGAGTGTTTCAAACAGGCTACTTTAAAAAAATCTGTTATTTCTTCACTGAGGATAAGAATCATCTGGCAGAGCATCGTCATTTCGTCTTCATTCTTTTCTTCTTCGAACTAAATCAAATATAATAGATAAAGTTTTGTGCTTGATTTAACGCAGCGATCTGTTGGGGAAAAGAAAATATAAAAGATTTCGAACTTTAAAATAATAATAAATAAAAAAATATTAAATAAAATCAGTCAGGTATGTTATGATTGGTGAAAAATATGTGGTCCAGAGTCACGGTATTCATTTGTATTATTACTTTATCACGCATCTTATCTTTTCAATTTTTTGAGCCAAAAATTACTGGAATTTCGTAGGTTTGTCTTCAAAGTCTGTAGTAGTAGTAAAAGTTCATTTAGATGCTTGTATGAGATTTACTTAAAACTTTTTTATTTATTTTTCTATTTAATTTAATTTAATTTTATTTTATTTTATTTTATTTTATTTATTTATTTATTTGGGTGTTGGGTGTTCTATTTTTACTAAGCAGGTACAATAACATCATCTCAGCATCCTAATTCAGCAAAGCTGACATGGGGAATCCAGGCCTTTTATAGAAACGCCATGGAGGGGTTAGATTATGATGCCTCCATGTTTTTTTAAATATTTAATATGTATGCGCTCGAGAAACAGTTTGTCATTTTGATGTGAGGATGTAAGCGGCATTTCAGTGACGAGATCCTTTGGAGTTTGAATTAAACTTTCTGTCTGAAAAATTCTTTCCCCAAGACCTGCCTAAAAATGATTTTTAAAAATAAATAGAACAGCTAATTAATGTAGAATTCATCCGAAAAATAAAAGCAAGACACATAAATGGGAAATTCAATCAACCCGAACGGGGTCAAATTATAGGTTCAAGTAGAAGGATTTAAATAATTTGGTACATCCAATGAACCTCTCATCTGTGGGTTACTAAGAGAGAAAGCTATGATCTTAGTACAGACTTTCGGACAGACCATTTTTCCCTGTTAAACGGATGGATTGAGAAAACAAATGGGGGAGAATAGCATAATAACAGGAAAAACTACAAGCATTGAAAATATTTAGTGTTGAGCAATGGATTTATCGAATTTAATGAAATGTATTCAGAATGAAATATATACAGGCCATTTTCATTATTGTTGAGATACTCTCAACAATTATGAAAATGAACTGATATCTAAATGGATATCAAAGAAATCTAGCTTTCAAAAATTAGCTATTGAACTTTCCAAAACTAGCTCAAGCTGATCGAGAACCGAATCAAGTAGGGTCAACTTTAGAGCTAAAATTTAGATTTTATTTAGCCGTTGTGAAGTCCTAAAATACGATCTGTTTTAAAGGTGTCGGCTGCAATTATATAGATATTTTGAAAAAAGATGAAAAATTTACAAATTTGTTTTGTTTCGAAAGTCATCCTCTATTTTACCATAACAAACTTGGAGCTAGTCAGCATTTTAGTCAGGAATTAGTAAAGAAGTAAAAACATTACCTTACTTTCAAAAGAAAAATAATAAAACTGAATCTTCATTATAAAATGATATTAGGATTTCCTTATTTTTTAAATAAATCATAATTATTTTACTCTTTTCTCCAGCATCATAATTTGAAATTTATCTCAAATACACAGAGTCAGTTTTTTGAACAATGTATTCAAAGATTTTTAAACTTTTCCTTCATTCATCTAACAGTTATGAGTCCCAAATCAAAATACTGAATAAGTCATAGCCTTTTAATGATACCTACCGTCTAACTAGTTGTTTCTAAGAATTAAAATTTCTAGTATTACTAAATGTATCATTTTCAGATATAAAAATATCCATTTAAGATTTCAAGTAATTATAAAATATGTTAACTTTGTTATTGTATACACAATTAAGGAACACTTTTATGTTACAAAATCTGCTTCAGTGTGATAAAAACAATCCTACCTTACTTTAAAATATACAATAAGACCTCATTAAATTAAAACAAATCAAGCCTTTGTTCAGTTTATATTAGTAGAATGCTTTCCATTAAAGGTCTTTTGCACAATAAATTCAGACTTAGGAACAGCTGAGAAGGAAAATGTTCCGCTACATTTCAAGTAAACAAAGCTAAAATAACTTTCATTTAGAAGGGAATGAAAGAGTAAAACATAAAAATATTTAGCTTGCCAAAAAGTATTTACGGCGTTAACCAGTTTAAGAGAGGCGAAATATACTTCCATTCTCACAGTTCTAGAATCACATCCCAAAATAATTTGTGCAACTCTTTGAGCCTTGGAGGCTTCCAAAAGATTTTGAGTAAACTTACCTTCAATTTACCAAAACGTTATTCTCGAAATTAAGGCTCCCGTTATAATTACATACTTCTCATTAATTCTTTACGTTTATTAGGCATAAAAAATCATGTAAAGTACTAATCCTATAAGACAGGCTAAATCAATTAAATGAAGAATTGTAGCAGCAGGGAGAGATAATTCTTCATTGGGGGAAGCAAATTACATTAAAAATGACCTAAGTACTAAAAGAGAATAATGGTATATTTTATATGGATTTAGTTTTTTCAGGTGGGAATGGGGACCATATGCTAAACATCGCTATAATATACATACGGCCTAAAAACGCGCATTTCCTTTAAAAGCTTGATACAAGTATATTCTAGCATCGCCACTAAACGTTGGGTTCATGTTGTAAGACCGGACCTCAATTAGTAAATTATGGTAGAATGCATGTATCTGAAGCTTCTTTTTAACCACCTTTCTAGAGGAAATATTTGCCTTGTTATATTGTGACTTTACGATTAGTAGTAAAGCTCAAGTTGTCATCTATTGTATATAAAAGTATTCATTAGTTTGATTGTTTACTTCGAATTATATTATCTCGTCAGTAAAATACATTTTGTTTTACATAAATTTACTTAAAAAAATAAATTACAGGTTGCCCATAATTAAACTTCCCTACTTTAAAGTTGTCAACAGTCGAAACTATTGTTCAGAAAGTTATGAAATTTTGTGTACGACATATTGAAGGGATGGGAATTTGTTTGAGCGAATAAAAAAATAGTTCAAAATTTCACCACCAGAGGGCGTTTTTGATGAATTGCACATTTAGCCAACATTTTCTATAGACAAAAAAAATTTATTACAACAAAAAATGTTCAACATGACGGCCATCATTTTCAGCTACCATTTGAAATCGTAAGATAGCATGTTCTACAGTTGACCGCAGTGTGTCCGGGGAAATGGTGAGAACATGTAGTGAAATTCTGTCTTTCAGATCAGGTAGTTCTTGGTTTATCAAGACTGACTAGATGTTTCACATGCTCCCAAAGCCGAAAGTCACACGGGTTAAGGTCTGGGGATCTGGGAGGTCACACATTAGGAAAGTGGCGGCTGATGACACGTTCTTCTGTAAAGTGATTTTTGAGAACGTTCTTAACACGAAGACTAATGTGTGGAGGAGTTCCATCTTGCATAAAAATTGTGCGTGATAGGCACTGACGTGATTGCAGATCCAGAACAATTTTATTCAGTAACAAGGATGCATATCGCTCCCCGGTGACCGAGCATGTTACTGGAACTCTAGTACTTTATTCCTCGAAGAAATACGGGCCAAGAATAAAAAATGCAGAAAATCCACATCACAGGTTTACTTTCGGTGAATGCATCGGGCCATCTAAAATTAAACGCTGATTTTCTTGTTCCCAAATTCGGCAGTTGTGAGTATTCACCGAACCGTCCAAATAAAAGTGTGCATCGTCTGTCCAGAGGATATTCCGAGGCCATTCTGCTTCAACCTCACACCTAGCAAGAAATAGAAGTGAGAACCGCTGTCGAGTCTCGAAATCATGTGTAAGCAACCTTTCACAAATTGAAGCTTGTACTGATAATACCGGAGGATATTCCGCATGCCCTTCTGGACAGTTGACAGGGCAGATCCAATGCTTCTGCCACTCGATGGACACTGGTACTAGCCTGTTCGTTGGAAGATTTGTCCTCATCCACCTGAAGCACAACCTTCTCTACAGCTTCTGCGAAAATAGGTTTCCTTTCTCTTCCAGAACGAATGTTAAAAGAACCAGTTTCTTCAAATTTGGCCACCATTAATCGAAGACCTTTAAAAGTCAATGGACCTTTTCGTAACCCCTTCAAATTCCGAAATTTTCGTAGGGCAACTAGTGCTGAATTATCGTTTTGGTAAAACAATTTTACCAACAAAGCTCGATCTGGTATTCATAACGATGACATTCTGATTAGCAATAGCAAACACGCTGAAAACAAAATCTACATGAAAGTTTTTAGATTTTATAACAGCTTCTACTCTACGTCGACAAAAATCAATTGGCATATTTTTTTCTTCTTCGTTCCTTCAAATCTTTTGTCTGAAAGTTAGTTATCGAACAAGTTTCCGATCGACTTTGCAATAACTTTAAAGATTGTAAAGTTTAATGTGTATGAGTTATTGTGTTAGGGTTACCTATAGATAAAAAGATGGTGAAATCTTAAGTAAAGAACCAGTCGTAAATGTGTAATTAATCAAAAAACGCCATCTGGTGGTGAAATTTTGAATTAATTTTTTTATTCCCTCAAAAAAATTCCCATTCCTTCAATATGTCCTACACAAAATTTCATAACTTTCCGAACAATAGTTTCGACTGTAGACAACTTTAAAGTAGAGAAGTTTAATTATGGACTCCTTGTATATTGTACGATTTAACTCTTAATTAAACACACACACACACACACACATATATATATATATATATATATATATATATATATATATTGTGAATTATTAGCTGCACCGGTAGCTGTAAAGGCTTTGTTTTCTGTAATTTAATCTACTCAAGAAGATTGTCACAAGATTGGCACAAAATTTCTAGTTACATTAATTTATTTTTTAAACAATAATTTCTTGTGAGAGTTTTTAACGGTAGTATATATTTCAAATCACTTTAGAAAACGAAATTTTGAGTGAAATGTCTCACATGGTATATTTAGTTTGTAAAACTTAGAATCTAATTACTACAAACTATTTACGATTTACAAACTACTTATGAATAAATAATATTCTATATATTTTAGAATTCTACCTTTTTATTGTTTTTGGATACTGCGTGATTATTAATTCTCGTGTGGAATTAACAGCTATAGATTTTAGGAATTATCTTTGTAATCTTAAAATGGTATAGTTAAAAAATCTCAGTTTTATTTGTTTAGAATAACATTTAATTATCTTATAACTGGAAGAAAACATAACTCTTTTAAAAAAGTTTTATATGTTGTTTCACTCATATTGAATTTTCTCCTTATTATTGATATATTAAAGTATAAACTTCTAAGATAACTCTTAATATGGACAATGTTGAACAACATTTTTTAATTTAAACTCCTGCCGCTAACTAAGCCAACATAACAGAACGTAGTTCTTATAAATAAGATTTACCAATGTCACTAGTTGTGACTTTTTTGGCTGTCATTACTTTCTGAGAACAATTTTTTTGTTGTCTACTTCACAACCCCAAACAGACAGCAAAACGAATTCCTATGCACGTCTTAAAATCTAGTCACTAAGTATAAATTTTGTGATGTGATAATTAATATTTTCCTTTGAAATTTTCATTTTCAGCAGCAATCAGAAATTCTACTAGTCAACGACAAAGCTATTACTCTTCTCCTTTGTAGTAAATATCCAGTATCATTTGTAACTATAATTATCTCTGAGGGGAGATAGAATAAAATGATAGGACCTTGAGAAAATTCCGAATGTAAAATTAAAATGTTTAATCAACTGTTCAAGCACAATAATGATTTTATTAATCGCTTCAAACTTTCTAATTAAAATTTCATGAAATTCTTTAAAAATTTATTTTTCTACGTTAAAAGAAAAATAATTCATATATTCATAACAAAATTAATCTGTTTTATCAATCAGTCAGTAATCAGATTCAACCATCAGTATAATAACTATTAATTTTATTTTGACTTGATTCTTTATGATAGATCCAGTAATGGTAAGAAAATTTCCCTTTTGAAAAGCAACGTTGGCTCTCTTTTTTTTTAAACTTTTTTCTTTCTTTCCCATATTTTTCTTCATTCAACAAGCCAGCGTTTTGATGAAGATTCTTGAGTTAAATTAAATTTCCTTTAACTGTGTAAAAAATTCTATGAATTTAAATGCATAATCTAATAAAAGACTGTCAAAAAATACACAAATTCGAGTGATTCATTAAAAAGTCAAAGCCTTCCTTTTTAATTTTGCATTTTGTTGATCGTGAAGCAAGAATCTCTCTGTTTAAACAATATAGATAAACCTAAAAAATACCTCGTATCTCACTTAAACTCTCGGTGATAAAAGTTAATTAAATGCCAGCTAGTGAGATATTCAAATGTCTTTTAAAATAAATATTGAAACATAAAATACTTGCTCATTAACATCCTTTCTAAAACAATTTCAAATTCCTACACAGAAAGTAATGTAGTATTTAAATTTGTGGATAATTGGTATGTATTCAACTAAATAAATATAACATATCAAATTAAAAACACCATGCAGAAGCTGAAAAAGATCTTTGGTAAATATACAAGCTAATGATTTTATTTTAAAAAAAGAACATTCCCCGACGTAATTTTAAATTGCAATTCTTAATTGTAGAACTTAAATGTATTGGACATCCTTTGTAATATTTCTTTTTAATTTTCACTGCATAACTATTTACTTGAGAGTTGATTTTATACATAAATAGTCATTTCAAATATTTTAGAGTAGAATGCGTTAAGGTAAGCTACATTGTCATCACAGGATAAAAAAGGTTTGTAATGCTATTTCGATAACAAAAAATTATAAATTAAATAAAATTTAAATTAAAAAGGCTATAGTGCACATTTTATGAGTACTATTTTTATTCTTGCATTATCAGTCATATTGGCGTTGTATAATATTTGTACAAGTCAGTAAAACTGTAAGCAGTTCGAATAGAATAAAAATCGCGTAACTGTAAACTAATTGTTTCACCTATTAAAGGTATCTTCTTTAAAATAAGTTAAATCACAGCAAACAATACTATTAGTTTGTGAAAACAATTGTCAACTATTAATATTCCGTTACATTTTATTATGAGAATCGATATTTAATTAAACTTGTAAATAAATAGTTATCGCTTTAACGTAACTACTGCTTTTTAGTAATCAAAGTACAACAGTGAGAAATTAGAAACAAACTCATATTACAAACTAATGGTTATTTGCTGTTCGACATGAAGCGTAGAACTAAGAATATGTGCCCGTAAGGAGAGACAAGGGTGCTAGCTTACAAAAATACTTTTATTTGGTGTTTCATATGGACATTGCTAAACCCTTAAAGTTAAGTTAAAGTTTTTACCTCCCATGTACCAATATCCATCAGCTATGAATGACACGTACCACAAAGCGATCCTGTTAAATTGACTTCTATTTATTTCGTTGACAATTCAGGCTTCACAGAATTTCTTAGACGATTGATAACATCGTAAATCAAAACTGATCTCGATTCATTGATACTATACAAGAGAAATCATATTCCTTCCTCCGATGTCTTCTGACCACTTTTTCTTAAAAATCTCTCGTTATATCATCTTTCGTAATTGATATATGGCAGTGTTTCATCAGAGTTCCAGGGGCAAAAATTCAAGGTCTGTGAAAGAAAGATCTGGTGCCTGGACAATTTAACCATAAAGAAGGCTATTCTGGTTAGCAAAGCTGGTTAGCAAAAGAAAATAACCACGTGTTATTTCATAAATATTCGTTTAAAATGTCGATTACATTAAATCATTGTAACAATAAATATCTTAATACCAATTTATTTTTCTACGTCCCCACAAGGATACAGAAAATTACAGACAAATAAACTCGCTCTGGAATGAAAAAATGATGAAGTTAAAAGTTTATATAATTTTCATTGCTCAAGATTCAACAATTAATGTTTGTAGTTCGGAGTTCAACCCTTTTACATGTAGTTCACAGTTGTTTCCTTTTACTATTAGTATTGCGAAGATCAAAACTAATTTCCGAAAATTAGAAGTGGTTTTAATTTTTTTCTGTATATTAAGTTCCTTTCGTCAAAGATTCTAAAGAGAAGAAGTATATTGATATATATTTAATTCTGAGCATCGTGAATCCCAATGAGCCAACCTTTGCTAATACGTACTCAGACTAAAAGAATTACCATAAATTTACTGTTTAATGTGAAATAAATGTTTGAGCATAATATTACGCTAACTATATTAAAGTTTCAGTAACCCGTTCAAAGCAATTCACGAGTAGCAATCTCCACTTTTTAACTAAGGGTTTAAGTGAGGCAATAATTTCACTGCTTCACTCACGACAATATCGATTTTTTAATTACGTAGAATAAATTCGTGTATATAATTACTGTTATTTTTATTTTATTTTTCTTTTAGTGACATTTTAAAGAACACTTTGTTAAAGAAAAGAAATTTAATTTATTCCATCAAATATACAAAAGAAAAATTCCACAAGCTCGAAAAGAAAATACACACACAAAATTTCAGAAAAATGGAATGTTGTGACTTAAAAAAACAGAAATCTAGAGAAAAGAAAAGAAGAATTTAAACACCATTAAACTGTTCACTACTGAAACTAAATTAGAACATAGGGTGAACAAAAACTGATTCTAAGCGAGACAATTGAGGTGCTAGCAAATTTTAAACATGAAAACGCGTTGTTTTTACGAACTACTTTTACTGAAATTAAGTTTCACGTTTCATTTTAAATCTAGAAAATGCTTACATTTGAAATTTTTTTAGAATGACTGATACTTTTACTTATAATGTTCTTACGAAATTCAAATCTTCGTATATTGTTTTTTTTATGATAAAGTAGTCATTTTCGTCTTAAGTTCACACAAAACAAATCATTACTGGGACATTTCACACACACACACACACACACACATATATATATATATATATATATATATATATACAGGATGATTTTTTTAAAAACTGACACTACTCAGAGCCATCTGTAGCGCGATCTATCTGCCGGAATTCCACCAAATTTGATACAGGTACTAAGGGCAACATGGGAAAGAGTTTCCGAGAAAAAAAAAATTCCAAAATTCGCCGATAGGGGACGATATGGTGCTGTTGCTGTCAGTACACCCGAGAATTTGCATAAAAAGCAAGTAAAACGTCAAAATGTAAATTCATGACTACGTAGTCGACAGCAGTGCCAGTATTTTGAGCTATCGGTGCGGAATCTGTTGCGACTTCGCTTTACAGAAGAAAAGGTCATCAGTCGCTTTATTCCACTTGCATAGACACCTCGCTCCCCGGACTTAAACCATGTGACATCTTTATGTGGAGTTATTTAAAATATGAGGTGTATCTTAGTTGAGTCTCGAACTTAGCGGCCCTAAAGGACAACATATCCCGGACATTGACAAACATTCCTGGTGGCATGTTACGCTCGGCTGTTGAGAACGCAGTGTGCAGGGAGCAATGTGTCGTCCACCAGGACTGTGGTCACATTGAAGGAGAGAGAAGGAATTTGCTGTATAAAGTGGTGTTGCAGTAAAATTTATTTGTTATTCATTAGTCTGCTTACAACTTGTTCAGAATTCATCCCTTATCTTTATTGCCCGATATACTGGCAATGCTGTCGTCTACATACTCGTGAATTTGTATTTTGATGCTTTACTTGCCTTTTATGCAAATTCTCGGGTGTGCCAACAGAGTCATATCGTCCCCTATCGAAAACTTTTTTTTAATACGGAAACTCTTTCCCATGTCATCCTGAGTCCCTCTATTAACTTTGGTGGAACTCCTGATAATAGATCGCGCTACAGATGGTTCTGAGTAGTGTCAGTATAAAAAAAATCACCCTGCATATATATACACTGCTGGCCACCCAAACTGCAACACCAAGGAAGACAAGAGATATCACAACAAAATTTATTTTGTAGATAACATGTTGACCAAGTATCAAATGATTAAATTTATAGACTTCTGTGAAGTGTGGTTCCTGCCAAAATCAATAGCCAGAGTAGCCGCCGTTGTTGGAGATCATCGCTGCCACATGCCTCGGCATTGATTCAAAGAGACTTTGGATGAGTTCTTGGGGTACAGCAGACCAAGCAGCTTCCACACGTTGCCAAAGTTCATCTGCTGTGGCAGCGGGGGATGGAATCTGGGTCGATCGTAGAGCAACCATGGACCACATGTTTTCTATCGGCGAAAGATTCGGAGAGCGAGGCGGCCTGGGAAGCAATTCAATTTGGCGATTGACGAAGAACCGTTGGACAATGCGTGCCACGTGTGGTCGCGCATTATCCTGTTAAAATATGGCTGTGGGCAAGCTCTGAAGGTAAGGAAGGACAACTGGCTCCAACACCTCGGAGATGTAGCGCTGGCTGTTTAAAGTACCGGCAATGCGTACTAGAGGTGTGCGAGAGTGATATCCAATACCGCCCCATACCATAATACCCGGTGCAGGATCAGTGTGGCGGTGCATAACGCAGCTGTTCAGCATCCTCTCTTCACGGTGTCTCCAGACTCGAATGCGACCATCGTGGTGTTGCAGACAGAAGCGTGACTCGTCAGTAAAGACAATTTCATTCCATTCTGCCGTCCACATCCTTCTGTCATCGCACCATTGGCGGCGGAGACGTCTGTGGTTCTGCGTCAAGGGTAGACAAAGCAATGGACGTCTTGCGGACAGACCACTCTGCTGTAAACGGCGTCGAATGGCACGCGCAGACACTGGATGATGCGTTACAGACTGCATGTGCTGTGCTATGGTTCGTGATGTGACTGAGCGATTCGTCACTGCCATGCGCACAATTTGCCTGTCATCACGTGAAGTGGTACGCTGAGGTGGATGTGATCGAACACGCCAGTCCGTCGTACCCTCCTGCATACAACGATCACATATCCGCATTACAGTTGTTTGGTTTCGTCCAACACGACTACCGATTTCCCTGAAAGATAATCCATAATCTCGGTAGGCCACTATCCTTCCTCTGTCGAACTCGGATACTTGATCAAAAGATGATCGCTGTTTTCGACGAGACATAATTGATCGTTTTTTTGAAAAAACCACAAGAAAAACACAATTGCCGAACTTGAAATCGTCGAAATCTCCAAGCCTTAAATAGCGCTTTGAAGTGGCGCCACAGGCGCGCGTGATGTGCGTCTGCGAAGAAATTCTAATCATTTGCATATCTCACCTCCGCTAATGCATGTTGTAAATTTCATGTTATTTGCATGTTTCCTTCAGGGTGTTGCATTTACAGTGGCCAGCAGTGTATATATATATATATATATATACACTCACTTCCAAAAGTTATCCTCTTCGTTCCAGAGGTCCACATATGTGGACCTCAGTCTTACCGGTTTTAATTAATAATTTTTCAAGTTAAAATCAATTGCGACAGCAGATTCACATACTAGGATAACTATGCTTTCTTAAGCACCAGATAGATGGCAGATCCAGTACATCTATATTTGGATATTGGCGCTTAAAGATGGCATATTGTTGAAGTTTTGAAAATGCAATGCTCTAGAAAACGCAAATATTTTTAACAGTTTTATAATCAAAATTTTATAATAATAAATTTAGTTTCATGAAATAAATGTTCTTATTCTTGCAAAATAGTTTAGTGTTTCAAGTTTTTTTACTATTACCAGTTATTATGGATTGCTTTACAAAGGTCCACGTATGTGTACCTTCGTCCTAATGGCTTCGGGCGTAGATACTATCTGTGGAATTTTGTATTGAGAGACCAATGAAGATCTTTTTTTCTCTCAATATTTATTGTTGCAAAATAAAAATATTTAATACTATGTTATTTTCTGCTGTTCTATTAAAATAATTTCAATGGCCTAGGTGGGGGGATAGTGAAATTATTGGGTGCTAGTGTACCTCAATACTCAAGTCACATAATTTACACTGATAGATATTTCACAGGTATTAGATGTGCAGAATATCTGTTAGAAAATAATATTTTATAACAGGTACTTTAATGTCAAACAGAGCTGGAGATGTGATAGGCATATTGAAAAAAGATAGCGACTTGAAAAGAGGTGAATGGCATGAAATAGTTAGAGATGATGACAAAATTTGTATCATAAAATGGAAGGACAATAAAGCCGTTACATTTATGTCCACTTGTGTAAGAAGCGAACCCAACAACACTTGCCAGAGGTGGTCAAAGAAGAAAAAAAGAGAATTGATGTTCCACAACCAGCCATAGTAAAAGATTATAACATATCTATGGGCGGCACAGATCTGTGTGATCGGTATATTGCTTACTATCGCTGTTCTATCAGAACAAAGAAATCGCCTGTCAGACTTTTCAATCATTTTATAGACTTGATAATTTCCAACTTTTGGGTATACTATGTCCGGGACAACAAAGCCAAAAATTTGAAAAAATATATGTCCCTTCTACAATACCGCCTACATATAGCTCATGCCCTTTTGAGGTATGAAGGGAGTCCAAAAACAGTTGGAAGGCCTCGAAAGGTGTTAGCCGAACCAAATGAAGATACCCCATGTACACCTAAAATAAAACGAAGAAAAGTTGTAGAACAACCAGCAAAAGAAGTCAGGCTGGACAATGTGGGACATTTTCCCAGATATATGGAAAATAAGAATGCATAGAAATGCCGTCATCCAAATTGCAAATGAAGAAGTCGAGCATATGTACGAAATGCAATGTTTATTTGTGCATACTGAAGAACAATTGTTTTGAAAAATATCATAATATATAGATAATAATTTCTTACACGTGTAGTCAACATTTTGTACTTTTTATATCCATGAGTTTTAAGATTAACCCATTAATTAATTGATAATATTAATAAATTTCTGTCTTTTTTCATAATTTTTTTATATTCAATCAATTTTGTATTGTATTTCTGTATAAACATCATAAAACAACTCATAAAACCTTATCTTTCCTAAAATACATTATAGCTATTGTAAGCTTTGGCAACTATGGTTTATCCAGTTTAAAACCTGAGGTACACATATGTGTACCTTAATTAATTAATTAATTATTGTGCACAGAAATGAAATTTTTTCATGGTGAGCATTTTGACCTATAACTAACTCAAACAAGTCCAAAAAAAATTTTTTTTAAAGATATTTTTGGTTCAGGTCTGAAGAGGTTTTAAGCACGGTGCGGTAAAATGCGAAAAAATAGACAAGTACTGCTTTGATTGACATGAAATGCTGCAAGTAAGTAGCTCTATGTTTATTCATGAAAGAAAACAAAGAATTACATACAGAGATAAAAAAAAAATATTGAATTTTCATAAATTATAAGATGACGTCATATTTGCGTCATTAACAAAATGATGTTTAAATGCAAAACAAACAACAAAAATCGAGATTAATAGGGTATGTTATCACCCCTCCCCTTCATACAAAGTATATAGCGTTTGATCATGCTTGTTACGAGATGATCAACCAACGCAGAGTCCAGTAATCGCCATTCCTCCTTTAGGGCAGTTTATAATTCTCTGAGAGTGACTGGAGGTGGGAAACGTCTACATACGGCACGGCTGAGGGCATCCCAGAAATTTGCAATTAGATTAGGGTCTGGCGAGTAAGCCGGCCACTCCATACGCGCAACACCCTCCCTCTCTAGAAAGTCGTCAATGATTGCAGCTCTATGGGGACGGTCATTATCGTCCATTATAACGAAAGAAGGACCAACTGCTGCAGCGTACAATTTCACAGTGGGGTCTAGGACTTCACCTCGATACTGTCCAGCAATCACATTCTGTAGATGTGCAGTTCGGTGCGATATCCCAATTAAATCCCTGCCCAGACCATGATGCTTCCACCTTCGGAATGCGTGATGTTCGGTGATTTTCTCGGGCCGATTGCGTGTGCCTAGTTCCCTCCAGACCCTTACACGCTTATCATCGGGTTGTAGGGCAAATCTGGACTCATCTGTGAACATAACGTTGAACCAATCAGACACAGTCCAATTCACATGCTGGCGGCATCACTTTAATCATGCCCCTCTGTATTGGACGGATAAAGGAACACAAACGTGTGTACCCGGGTGTACAGACCATTCACGTGTAGCCTTCAACGAACAGTAGTGGCAGATATCGTCTTACCAATGGCCGCTGCAACCACAGATGTTACACGTGTGGAGGTCGATCTTCGATTTAGCTTGGTTACAACAGCAATATATCGAACTTCTGAGGGGGTCATAACGCTTGGACGACCGGCTACAGGTCTTCGGACATCTGTTTGGCTGGTTTGAAATTGTTCCCATAATCGTGAAATGACGGAATGAGGAACGCTGAAGAAAAGAGCAACATCTGTGATAGATTGTCCTGCTTCAATACGTCCGACAGCCCGACAGCGCCCAGAATCTTCCATTCGTCTTCTGGAAGGCATAGAAAAACGTCTTGCTTGAAAACAAATCGTACGAATGTTATATACACCTTTCCTCGGCACGTACATGCAACTCTTGTAACCCTTCACAATGGCGGTTTCTTATACGACTGCCTGCTTTGCATATTTCTAGACGCGAAACCATGATTGGCTGTTACCTAACAAGTTTACATACTTCCTTCTACCTTTGCAGCAAATTTCAGCTTCTCTAATTCATATTTGCTTACGGAAATTAACATTTTCCTCTCCGTGCTTAACTTTAGGAAGTGAGTATATATATATATATATATATATATATATATATATATATATATATATATCACACTGGCTTAGGCTGAAAAATTAGTAGTCTATGAACCATCTATCTAACTTGGATAGAAACTTCTTAAGGGAAAACTCTAAGCAAAAGACCATAGTTAGCCGAGGTGTAATTTTTTTAATGTCCTTTAGGCAAGGAATGATTTGCGGATCCTCTAGTTGGGCACGGTGGTTGATGACTTGGATTGGAATTGAAATACAATATACGAGGCGCATCCAGAAAGTAAGAGTCGATTGTGTGTAAAAAAATTAAGGAAAACGTTTCTGAAAGATTTTTATTGGTAAATTTTAAACTGCAAATTACACTACTTTTCTACGTAGTCGCCATATTTATTGAGGCATTTGTCGTATCGTGAGACTAGTTTTTGTATTCCTTCGCGAGGTAACTCTCCGCTAACGTATTCAGCCACTCCTTCCCAACGTCTTTTGTTTATTGATCCCGACCGTCCGAAAATCTCTTCAGGCGAAGAAACAAATTATAATAGCTAGGAAATAGGTCTGAACTATACGGTTCAGAAATTTTCTAACCAAACTATTCAACCAATACACATGTGCGGACGGCCGTGTGCTACCGTGCGTTGTCGTGCAAGAGACTCCAGTAGACAGTAACACACACCGACGAATCTTAATTGCCCGGTTTAGTTTAAAAGTTTCACAATAGGATTCAACATTTATGGCCGTACCTTACCATTTATGGTTGCACAGCACGAATATTTTTTACGTTGAAAAATCTGATCAATGACCGCACTTTACAGCTGAAGAGATTTTCGATTGTACTGTCTACTTTAAACTAACACAGCAAAGCGAGAAAACTTACACCGAGATTAGTACAATATAACTTACACCAAATGAAGCTCCAGACGTTCATGAACCAAATGGCCTGCGATAACGTTACAATGACGTGACCTGCACAGGATCTATGAGCAATTGGTTCTTACTTAATGGACGGGCTTCTTACTAAATATGAATAAAAATAAACACCAGCGTGATGGTGAACACAAGACTTATGGCTTCCCTCGGGGGACCCTCTAACCCCTAGAGGGCGCGTCCCCAGGTGGTGGATAGGGGAATGCCTCCATTGGTTTTCCTTTTGGTGGTAGAAGGGAAATAAAATACCTTCCGCGGACCAACAGGCAGAAGTCCAACATCTCAAGTCAATTAAACCTTTTTTTCCCTGCAATGCAACAGATTAGTGATTGTCCCCAAGAGGACCTTTGTGTGGACAATTGCCTCCAGATAGCTGAGGCTGTGTGGACCGTCCACGGTGTCATCTAGCTTGACTGTCCATGGACACGACAACCAACCAACCAACCAGAGTGATGCTTTAACGGAAGTTTTTTTTTCCATTAGTAACAAGCAGGATATTCCCAAAAGGTTTTTAAATTTCTACGGGATTTACAATGGATATATGAAGTAAACTTTATATCTTGTTTATTTCAAACGAACTTCTAAAAACAATATGAATTTCAGATTCATTGCACATGTGTTTAATGATTATTAAATACACTAACTTCAATTAATGTATGTATGAGAACTGGAAGAACAATGGCCGTCAATTCTTACTAAAATTATATCTTTAAGACAATAAAGAGTTAAATAGTTATCCTTATCAAATGGATTATATAAGGCTTATATATTTGTTATTAATTATAACGCAATATTTGAGAATTTAAGGTTTAAGAGTGTTTTAATAAAGCATTTTATGTCTTTTTTGCTTATTTGATTTTATGTCTTACTCCTTATTTTTAAAAAAGTAAATAAAATTGTCTTCATGTATACAGGAAGAAAGTAGAAGAAAATATCTTTAATCATTTTGCATAATTATAACTCGAAGCTTTTCTTCTACGATACAACGAGTAAAATATTCATTTCAAGTTTCTTGCAAGTTGTAAAATGCTTGTACTAAAATTTTAAATGTCCTTAAATCTCTAGAATTCAAAAGATTTAGAAAACTTTAAACAAAAATTCCCCTTGACAGACTAGAGTACTTAAATATTTTGCTGTTTAGAGTCGTAGCAGTTTACTTCTTCGTAAACCACCGTTATTACTCTCCTTTTATGACGCGTTTACGGAAAAGTACATTTTACTCAGTCTGTTTCATTTCTGGCCACATAAAAATGTATATAATTTTAGAATTTTTTTTTAATGGTTAAGCATTCATATTTGTAAGCAAGTGTCGTGTAGAGATAAGCATTATGTCAGCTATATTAAATAAGTTAAGATTTTTTTATGGTTTCAGCAGTTTGCTATAAAGTGCAGTAAAATGAAATCCGCAGAAAAAAAAATATCAGTTAGTCTCTTCTAACGAAACTACCGTGTATCATTAACATAGGATTACTTATTGTTGCTTACCTCTTTTGTATATATATATATATATATGTCAAAACTTTGACGCATTTTTGCACTTTTCTGTTTAACTGTTTATTGCTTGTCCAAGTGATACAGACTGGGTTTGGCAAGCTGCCAAAATTATCACTCGCGAGGTACGGACGGACAGTTTTAGCGTCTAAAATTTTGCTTTCCGGAGGACCGTTATGTAGGAACGTAACCCTACGTTAAAATATATCAATTAAACTCTTTACAAATAACAGTATAAATATTTTGATCTTAATTCCATTGTAAACATTGCATTTGTTGAAGAATACAATAAAACTTTTTTTGCTAAAAATGCTGTGTGTTTTTCAAATACAGGAGGAATCGACACCAACATGCATGGTTTCGACAAAAAAAGTGACAAATAATTATAACGCTATAACAGGATCACAACATTGGCATTGGTTAAAAGAAATAAAATAAATTCTGGTAACTAATAACTACAAGATTTTTGAAATATAAGTTACAAAACTTATTTGTTGAAACGTACTGATTTTTCTCAGTTTATTAGCTTATTCAGTGAAAAAAACTTAAACTAAAAATGTTTCTAAGATAATATGAAACATTGATTTTACTTTGTGCATGCGTCGGTGCAAGGATACATAGACTTCAATGCTATTTTGGGTTTATACAAACTTTTTGTGGGTATATCACAAATCGATTATGGCACGTTGTTAACATTTATTTAATTCAGTGAAACAAAAATATTCAGTATTGGAAATTATGGAGAAGACATATGAATTGCTGGAAGAAAATAAACACAAAATCATTGTTTCTATAGTCAATGAAATGAAATGCAAACATATTTCCGGGAATAATTGCATTATAAAATAGCGATATAATATGAAGTTGTCTAAAGAGATTATGATCTTGTAACATTTCTCCTATTTTATCAACTTTTTCATTTATATTTTTATCTAATAATTCTGTTACCATCAATTTCTAAGTAAAATCACAACAGATTATTCATGGAAGAAATATTATGCTATTGATTATACATATATACCCACATTTACATATGCATGCATATCTAATATTAAAGAAACTCATTTATTTAACACAGCTGAAGATGAGCAGGAAGAAAGAACTTATCAGATAAATGTTTGAACAAAATTACACGCGGACATAAAGAAGACTCCCTGAAGTTATAAGTACGTTTCGAGACAGAAATTCATCGATTTTTAGAACGATAAATACGAACTGGGCAATGCGAACTTAGAAAATGTACAAAGATTTGCATTTTCACAAAATTAGGTGTCACTTTCACTCAGACTGAAAGTAGCCTTGAGGACCTTACTAAATCATGCTAGTCTAGACACTCCCTATTTATCAAAATAATATAAGTAATACAACTCGCTATGTACTATTTCCCTTCAAGTAAATAAAGTAGGTTTAGGTAAGTTAAATAATAAAAGGTAGGATAGAACATATTGTAAATTTCAATTTTATCCACGTGAACTGACAATCTTGTAACAAGAAACAAAATCACCAGAATCAGAATATCCAAATCACTCCATCTGCCGTGCATACACAAATCTTAGAGATCTGATTTTTTGCTTTTGCTTCATGGTAAGTTGATCACTCGACCAGTCTATAAACCAATAGTCTAAGTCTAGAAAGGATGACTCGTCGGACTTAATCATTGAACTTTCCCCATTGAATTAACTTCCAGGATAGGCTGTTCTTAATTCATGCAAACAACGTCTTCCTGTGAACGAACTGATGCATTGAAGGCTTTCGAGTACCCTTCTATGTGCTGTTGACTATGTCGTCGCCAATTTCTGACTTTTATTTCAGATGCTCGCTAGTTAATGTTTTTTTCTCTTTTCTACACCTTCCACGTCTATAACGCCAATGATGACCAAATGGCTAGGACGCTGGCATTCCCTTCAGATCCTGTGTGTTAGAGTCCCACTGTTGCCATGGATGTTTGTAGCCGTTCGAAATCGGCTTTAAAGTGTGTGTCCCGTCTAATTAGCCCATGTGTAGCAAAATGTTGACCGTAGCGCTCCAAATCAAACAAAATCAAACCAATCCACGGATATAACGGGTCTGCTTTTCCTTTCAACGTGATGCAAAATTTATATCTAACCTGCCAGAGAAGACTCGGGTTTACCGGTGCCACCTTAAAGGACACTGAACCAACTTTATTCTTTACGTCTTGGGTACGCTATGAAAGAGGACACATTTAAACAAGATTCATAAAAAAACTGAAGTATAGTAGATCTATTTCATAGTGTTTGAAGAACCTCCTTGAAAATCTACAGTCATCCTAACTAAAGCCTTGCCAAAAATATGGAGTTTGCACCAGGTTTCATGCTATCATTTTCTTAGCATTCGGTCGATTGCGATAGACGCAAAAGAGCAAAAAACATGAAACGTCCACTCGAAAAGTGGCTGCCAACAGCTTATTATGCATTAAATTAATTCTTCAGCGTTCTTGGAGAAATAACGCTTCCAGAGTTATATGGATATGTCTTATGTAGACATTGTGCTAACTTTAGTCATAAATAATAGATGGAGAAAATTTGTAAGAAAAGTGGTATCCAGTTAATGCAAATGAGTTCGTATTTCTCACCATTTATAGCCATCACGTATGTCCGTATATATTTTATACAACTGGGATTGGAATAAAATAACTTGTTTCCCTACCGAACTGAACGTCCTGGCAATATGACATTTTTTGTAGTTATTTTATTCTTCTTTACCGTAATATCAGAAATGTATACATCCACGAACAACCACATGGCTTTCTGTTCGTACAAAACACAGTATGTTGGCAATGAACAAAAAATAGAAACAGAGCAATCTTGTTGTCTTATTGATAGCTGTAACACGGGACTTCAGGCACTGAAACCACAGCAAAACAAATGGAACTCGACATGGAGCGAAATTTCAATTACAATGCATACACATACCAAGAAGCCGTAAAGCTAGGTTTTGGTCGTATTTAGATCTCCTCAGCAAGACACAGGCGATGAAGTTACAAGCGGGAAGAGAATTCCAAAAGTGGAATGTCTTTAAATTTTTACTGGTGACTGGCAGAATGCAGTAATCCGGCCAACTAGGGAAGGGACCTTCGTTCATCATGAATTGTGGTACAAAATTTAGAGAACTTGAAGGAAACAAAATGCATGGAGCACTGAACTTTAGACTTCTAATTCAGTCACAAGGGGTCATCGTCATTTCACGTCGATACACATTAACTCCTTGCATCCAGCAAAAAATTATCGTAATCATACTAACTGAAGCAAATTTCTTCCCCCAGTCGTTAGCATAAAATGAATGGGGACTACTGTCTTCCATAGTCAGTCCAAATACTATTCACACAACACTGAACATACATTTTAAGGATATTTACATAGGCCTTTCAGATGATTATCATTATTCTTCCAAAGAGCAAAGGTAAACTGATTCAGTATCTGTTGGCGAAAAGTTTCAAATTCTTATTTTTAATTTCCTATCACTTTCTCTTTCTCTGATAAGATACGATGTGCTAAACAAATGCCCTCGACAGAATACATATTGAATAATCAATCACAACTATTGCCTATTTCTTCTATTTTCTGTCGTTACTAATAAGAATCAAATGAAAGAATTTGATTCGTATTAATAGGAAATTGAATATATTGTTAAAGAAAATTGCCTATTTTCTATAAAACAAAATTATTGAAGAATAGGAAAATATTCAACCTAATTAGATGCTTTAACTCTGATTATTTCCTTTTGTTAAAAATCCAAGGATAACTTCCTATTACAACTCCTTGCATGCTAAATTGAACAATAATAACACCATTTAACAAATAACAGACAAGCATTTATCCCTTTAAAGGAGGCGTTGAGTTCTTCAAAACAGTTCTTGGCTGTACCAACTCTTAAACTGGTAACTATAATTCATATATGACTTACTCTAGTCTTCAAGTACAAGTAGCAACATTCTCGAAGGTCTAAACCGCATCACAGATATTAGATATCTCCCACGAAAGCTTAAGGCCGTCCGCACACGGAGCAACTCAAAAGAAACTGATAACTGATTCCAATCACAAACCTGTCCGTGATGAGTTGTAACCTATGAAATTGAATGGAGCCACGCTCACGGCGCAACTGGTTACAAACCCGTCAGTAACGCGTTTGTAATCAGTCGCAGACAACTCAACGTGTCGAGTCGCTAGGAACTTCAGTCGCCAGTTTCTCTTGCGTTGTGCGTGTTATTACACAATCTATGTTACAGCCGCTCTTTTGGCAAGCTGCCAAATAACGTACACGAGTTACGTGATTTCTGCCTAGCGATGAAATGAAATTCTAACGTTTTTTGTTGTATGGAATATGTGCGCCCATATATACAGTCCATTTTTAAACGATTGATCAAAGACAATCTATTGTGACGATTTTTTAAAATAAATAAATTTCTGATAATAATTTAACTAACAATAATGTCCGGAAAAATGATGTTCTTCCCTCCATGACAGGTCGCAAACTATTAATTTGAATCACTTTTGAGTCGGCCCGTGTGCGGAGCCGCATCACTAACGAGTTTGCAACCGATAAGCAATTTCAGTCGCTAACCAGTTCAGTTTCCTTTGAGTCGCTCAGTGCTCAGTGTGCGGACGGCCTTACACACAACTCCACAGAAAAACTCAAGACGGTGTCCGACTCACCCACGTTTCTATCAACGGCGATACCATTTCTTTCTTCTCTTCAGAGCATTATATTCTAAAATATCAGATGTCACAGAAAATTAGAGGAAACATTTTGGTTATTGTTCTTGGAAATTCGGAATGAGAATATAGACCATTCAGAGTTTGAGAGAATATAGGGCAGAAAATAAAATAATCAGCTTAATCTGCATTTTAGTAACCCATCTACAAGACTTTACATATTTTCGAAATTTTATTTTTAAATCTCATTTCTTCAACAAACCCCAACTCACGTAATATTTGGAATAATATCCTTTTAATTCTGCAAGAGGCAACAGATAGCCCTTTAGATAGTCCAAAAAATTATATTATAACTGAAAAAAAAAGTAAAAATACTGGTTAATTTTTCTGTAATCTTATTTAAAATTTCAGAATTTAGAAATTAAAGAAATTAATATTTGACAGTTATATTATCATTGAGACTTGGAATCATGAGTTAGAAAAGAATGGCATTGTCTCTTTTAAAATGTACTGAAACTTTAAATATTCTAATGTTCATACAGACGTATGCATTTCCAAGAATCCACAGTTCATGAGAAGTTTGTAATCCCGGAATGTAACGCTGATTTAAATCTTATCAGATACATCAATACAACAGGACGCCAAACTGATTAGCTCACAGCCCCTCATTTTACCCGCTGGTTTTATCTTTTTCCTGCTATTATCGTGTATTCACTTACCAGAAATTCTCTTCGCCAGTTATTTACTTCAGAACGATTTTCCTCTCCCCGAGCGTCTAGTTACGAGGTTTACCCGGATTATCTCCATGTAAAAAGAGTGATTGAAAAATCAGATTAGGTAATTCAATATCCATGTGTTTGGTTGATTAGACTATCCTGCAACTCGCATATAATTAGCAAAATTGAGACACAGCACACAAACATACACACACACTTACTAGAGAAAAGAGATTATCTTTTTTCCCCAAAGGTCAGAAAATGCTTACTGAAATCTGCTTACTGAAATCTGTTCTTCAGTAGATATAGAAATAAAACCCATCTCCATAGTATTTACTCGAGTAAAATGGGCCCTTCTAAATTTATATTCATGGCATTGTGTCCTTTTAACTTCGATTGTTGAAGATGTAGCAGTTGAATCGTAATCACACTGCTTTACACATAAAATCTTTTAAAGCAAAATTTAAATTTTTTCATAAGTTTGGTAATATTTACTTGTATATATAGTTTTACTTTCAACTGCAGTTTGAATATTTCTATTTTAACTTTCTTTACATATTTGTCATTATATGTTTTATTTTTTGTTAGGCAATAGAGAAATACCAAATTCTAGCTTACTTCTTTTATGATAAATATTGGCTCCACAAAAGATAAGAGATATTTGCAAATAGATATTGATTCCTCTTTGAACTTGATGAGAATCTCAAATAACAGAAAATAAATATTAATGTCCCGCAAACCGTTTCAATCACGGTAAAAAAAAAAAAAACACTTTTCCTTGTTTTCAAGTATTGTAAAGTATTGGTAGATTTTATTCAAAAATGTTTTCAGTCGTGCTAACAACTCAGAATATTACCTCACAATACAAGTATTTATGACATCAAACTTATCTGCAGCTTTCTCTGTTCCCCCAGACAGTATCCATTTGGATGTGGGCCAATTGTGATAAAAAAAGTTCTTTTGAATTATGCTGTTCTGTTTATTTAGCAGATTCTACTTCTGATTACACTTCTGTGGAGAATAAAACTTACGCACATAAACTATCCTTGCATATACAGTAAGATGTAGTAGGTATGGAAACTTAAACATTGAAAATATGAAATAAATTGTAGTGCTAGCGTTATATTTTATTGATTCAGAATCGAGATTTCAGTGTTCTTTAGGGGAAAATTTACTTGAATCACGAGGAAATAAATTTTTACCCATTTAAGACTGCTCCATGTTTCCTTTATTGGAAATGCACCAAACAGTTTTTTTAACACTTCTTAGAACATTAATTACACTGTTAAGTTATTGCCATAAAATTAAATTTATTTTTACGAGAGACAAAATGTTACGTTTTCGTATCAGTCCAAAACGGTAGTATTAAAAAAAATAAAAAAATTGAAAGTCTTTGAAACATTTGGCATAAAGAGGTACATTACACATATTACATACAGTAATTGTTTGACTTTTGCAGTGTTTACATCTTTTTCGTTTATTTTCACTATTTTTAGTAATAATATGGCCCATACGGACTTTCCGAGTTTCGTCGAGAATTAGATTATGAATTGAAGATGGTCTTCCCATATGTAAAGTTTCAGGTAAAACATAATTCATCTGCATTTCTTCAGGCGTTTTATCAAAGATATGGCAATGGATCTCTGAAACTCTAATAAACATATTTTAGAATTCATTACATACATGTAGCGTCTCAATGCCACGTCTTGGAGAAATTGACTTTGCAATGTCAATAAAATTATAGACTCGTCGATAATATACAGGGTGGTTATCATTAAAGTTCCAGTTTGAAATGGTTATAAAAGGAAAACTACTGGACCAATGTTATCAAACTTGGTAATAGTTTAAAGGAGGTCATAGAAATTTCTTTTCTGCCCCCCCCCCCATAAAAATAGAAAAAAGTTCAAAAAATCACAACCAGGGAGGAAATGGCGCTGTATGCAATATTGTTAAACGGAATAAAACATGAAGACATCGGTTTATAATGTGTTTAATCGTTTCTGAAACGTGTTAACGATGCATGTTCAATGTGTCGTCCACCATTTTACGAAAGCAAGTTAAATCGCATTACTGTATTCTCAACAGTAGCTCTTAGCATATCAGGAGGAATGTTACGGACATGTCGGTGTATTACATGTTTCAATTCCGCCAAATTCTTTAGATTATCACCATAAACAGTGCTTTTGAGATAACCCCATTGCCAGAAGTCGCAGGGGTTGAGGTCTGGTGATCGGGGTGGAAATTTGTGGGGAAGTTTCGGCCTATAATCCGTTCATTCGTGAAATGTTGCTTAAGTAACAGTTTGACACATGTACCAATGTGCGGTGGGGCACCGTACTGCATAAAAACCGTGGTGTCTAAAATGCCACGGTGCTGGAGTTCAGGTATCACGAAACATCTTAATATTGACTTTAAGCGAACTGCAGTCACAGTGCATGTAACATGTCCAGATGTCGACTGCTCTTCAAAGAAAAATGGTCCAATTATGAAACTAGCTGTCATACCACACCAAACTGTGACTTTAGGAAAATGTAATGGAACTGGGTAGATAACATGAGGGGTTTGTTTGGCCCAAATCCTGCAGTTATGGGTGTTGACATCGCCATTTAAGTAAAAATGGGCCTCATCTGTCCACAAAATATTCCATGCCCAATGTTCGTCCGTTTCCATCCGTGCAAGGAATTCCAAAGCGAAAGATTCTCTTGCAGCAGGATCGTTACGTTTAAGTTCTTGAACATGTTGATTTTGTATGGGTAGAACTGCAGAACTTTATTGACAATTTTGTACACCGTACTCCATGGTACGTCCATTCGACGTGCGACAGCACATACGCTGAACGTACCGTGTGTACTTCCATTATTGCTTCCTTCACTGCTAATGCAACAGCCTCCACCATTTCTACAGAAGAAGGTTTCCTTCTCCTCCCAGGTACAACAGATAACAAATCCGTGGCTTCAAACTTTGCCATCATTTTCCTCATACCCTGCGGTGTCATTGGCCCTCGGTGTATTCCTCTTACTGAACGGTACCTTTGCAAAACACGTCATTCATTGCTATCGCGTTCATAATAATATTTAACGAGAAAAGAACGGTTTTGCATGGTTAGAAACTTTGTCGATTCGTAACAATGAGAAATCTGGCAAACAGGCTCACCTTTATCTGGAAAATCCAAAGGACGTGTAAAGCGCGTCTGCGTAAATCATTTGCTTCTTCCTGCCGTAGTCCAATTACAAGCCATTGCGGTTTTGCATAACCCGACAAACAGTTTCGTTTTATAAACGATTAAAAACGTTTTAAACCGATATGTTCATGTCTTAGGGCCGAATTCAGGCTTCAAAATTAAAAAATTAGCGATCTGTAAGAAAATTATTTCCGGAATGAGCACATTTTAAATGGTAATTTTATTTAGGTCAATGTTTCTTAAGGGTATACAAAATGTTAAACACGTGTAGCAAAATGTTAAGTTAGTTTCCGACCCTCATTTTGTTTAACAATATTGCATGCAGCTGCAGTTTTTTAACTTTTTTTGGGGCGGAAAACAAATTCCCATGACCTTCTGTAAACTAATACCAAGTTTGATAACATTTGGTCCAGTAGTTTTCCTTTTATGACCATTTCAAAGTGGAACTTTATTACCAGTTACTATTATAATTATAACCACCCTGTATTTTAACAGATCTTCAGTAAACAGTTCTAAAATAGATCTACAGGCTCGTGACTCATTAATTTATTTTAAATGTATTCTTTTCTTTTCTTTTCTTTATTCCACACAATGTAAGTCAAAAGGTTTCCTACTGAATGTAGGAGTGCACTGTTCCCCTACAATATGCTCCTTTTTCTTAGGATATTGCTTACTTTTACATTTATTAGAAAAAATGTCGATTTCACCTGCAATGTCTTTCGTTGACTCGACATTTTCACATAAAATATCATCATTAATAGTTTCTTCATCCGCCAAATCAACATGATCTAGAGTGATAATGACGAATTGTGGTTCATCATTATCACCTGTTTATGACGATTCCGAAATATCATCATCATCTAGCTCATAAAAATACTCCAATGCCTCTTCCATGATCAAAAATAACTTTTTTCTAGAGACAAACTTATCTGAAATGAAAACAATACCAATTTACAGCATAAAAATTTAGGCAGCATATCAAAATTTTAATAATACACATTGGCCTGATGTTGCGTTTTCGCAACATTTTTAAAAATATGAATTGAGAAAGATAAAAACTAAAATTATGCCTTACCTGTTGAAGCCATTTTGTTCTTTAGTCTCTAGTAAACTCTGAACAGGCATCAAATCAGAAATTTAACATGTGCTGCCATCTACAGTGATTATTTGAAAGTAGTCATATTTATCCCTTTCAAAACACCAGAAAAAAAAAATTGCAAACGTTAAAAGTGGACAAATATGGAAAAAAAGATTCAGCTCAATTCCGACAACTGGGAAAACTTATAAAATATTATAAATTTGATGTTATAAACTACATTAAAACTATATAAAATTGTTTGATCAATTTCACTAATTGTGGAATTGTTTTACTAGGGCAAAAGCTAATTAGGTCAGGATCATCCCAAGCCATAAAATAATTGGAAATTAGTGATCTTTAATAAATCTTGCTAACAAATGCTACTGTTAAACGAGTTTGGCTTAGGAGAGCACACACAAAAATTTGAAAAATATCTATGTCTTTCAAACATCCGAGCAGGACAATAGTTTTTTTTAATTATTATTATTATTATTATTATTATTATTATCGTTATTGTCTTTGTTTTCCAACACGAGAGCTTAAAAGACAAAGGGCCAACAATTTAATGCCGATTCCGAATGTCTAGAATTAAAAATACGAACCTCGGAACTCAAGTCCTAGGAAGTACTTAAGGTCGACACTGTAGTCTTTCGGTCTCTCCAACAGTGAAAGATGATTTCCAAAATAGGTTGCACCCTTTAGTCTGATTGTAACTTGGATCGTTAATTTTTATACACAGTAACAGTATTTAAGTAGTTTTAGACAATTTCACTCTTTCTACACTGTTGCAGTAGTATGGAATTGACTGTCAAGTTCTTCGTTTTGATGAAGCACTGAGACTCATATTAGGATTTATTTAAAATAATTTTTTTTGAGAACGAGGTTGAACTTTCAAAAAGTCATCTTTGGATTTCATATGGGTATACAATAAGATAATTTTTGGACGAATAATAGCAATAAGTATGATATCAATCTCAAGGATATACTCGTACATCATACCTTTCTGGGCAAAGGGAAAGTCCTTTCCTGTGAAAACTTAACGGAGTTTGTCTAGAATGTATGAAAAAATGATATTCTACTATAATTTAAGCCCTAGGCTAAACATTTTACTTTCAAAATGCAAAAACATAACCATTTTATAAGGTGAATAATTTATATGAGGGATTGCTGTCTTATTGTATAGTAAAGGTGAACTAATTGATACCCGTCAAAACATGACGTCTAGATAGTAAATAAATGTACTAATACACAAATTATACTCAACACATCATTGCCAAAATCATAATAATGCGCAGAAACAAATTAATGCGTTTAAGCGGCCTCGTGCTTAGTGAGTATCTAAGCCAGATTTAAAAATGTCACTGAGCATGCGCAGAAAGCAAATTTTTAATTGTAAATTATCCCTAATTAAACAGCGCAAAATAAGAAATTTCCATCAGGTTAAATATTATATTTCACAAACATAATTATCATAAAAATAAAAATGGCAGAGAGAGATCTAGAGAGACTCTTCGGCATTGAAACATGCCACGGAGCATACGCAGAAACAGTGAGTTTCTAAAGCCAGATTGAAACATGCCGCTGAGCATGCGCAGAAATAAAATTTTAACTGCAAATTATTGCTCATTAATAAAAATTGCAGTTACAAAAACCAAATTTGACAAATCTACAGATTACAAACTTTCGTTTAAAACCAAAATGAAGTAAATTAATGCAGTAGTTTTCTCCCACGGATTGCCCAAAAAGTCGGCTTAGCAACTTAAATATATAGATGTTTTACAATACATCATTCAAGCATTATTTTAGATGTAAGCTCTATACTTTCAGAGTATGTATGTATATATTTACAAAATTTTGGTGTATTTTAAAGGAATACTTACCTCAGCTTTCACAATTTTTTACTGGTATTCTTGGGTGAAATCTTCCAATGCTTACAAAATTTTTTTAAGTATTTTACTTTATCTTTACCCACTTTAGCGAATCAAAATTGTAAGTGATAGCTATCATTTTATCATTAATGTATCAGTTCACTTTCTCCTGCATCAACGTTTGAATTAATATGAAACCTAGTCATGAATTCCCAAACTGCATTTCCATAATTTGGTGCACCTTTCCATCATCCCAACGACATCTCTTTTGTGCTATGGATTGTGTAATCCACTGACAAATAGCGAAGTTGTTAATCTAAACTCCTCCAGATGTTTCTGAATGAGATCTATTTAGAGTTAACATGTCATCCATGGAAATATCTTGCAAACCAAATCACAATAGTAGTTAAGAATGACGAATATTACAGATAAATTTATTCTGGCGTTTATGAAATTGAAACTACGCGAACAATCTTATGTGATATACATTAGGATTAGGTCTTCAATTAATGGAAAGTATTAAAGAGTATGTTTGATGGATGATATCAAGAACCGTGCTTCGAAAACCTATAATTCGATATCTATTCATAAATGAGAATTCATAGTAAGAGTAATTTTATTGAATAAGGGTTCTATCATTGATAACTGAATCTTGTACTAATGATGCTTGCAAACACATAGATAAGAATCTATATTAACAAGCAACTGACATACACTCAACCAATTTATCTACAGATCTCGGTAAAACAAATTTGAGTTCTGCCAATCATTAATTTTGCTTCATATGTTAACGGGTAAACAAATTGAATCATTTGATATAAACTATGCGATATTCCTAGAGATTGGATCTTGGATATATTTTTTATTTCCGTAAATAAATATTCTACAAAAGTAACCCCGATTTTCAACGCATTAAAAATAAAATATACAAATGTTTTTTAGACTGATTCAGGAATGCATTTATAATCTTTATTTCTCTGGGTCACATATTCTATGTCTATAATGTATTTTGTCGTAAAAGTTCATATTATTAAAACTACACATTGCTAAAACACTAAGATCAGTACTGAATTAATATAATACATTCTAGCCTTTAATGTAAATAATCCGATTTCCATTTATAAAATATTTATTTAAAAAATATAAAAGAAACTATGTAAATACTACTTTTTCTTACAGTATTTATACTAGTCTGAAAAAGAACTTTTTTTTCCCTTTATTTTACGTGAAGGTATTAACAAAAGGATGCGCAACTCCATAGAATTTTTTAGTAATAAATTCTCAAGTCTTAGTAAAAGATTTCCGAGTTCTGAATCAAAATAAAAAAATAAATATTGAATGAAAACATTACTAACTAAGTGCATAGACTCTGCCTAGGGGCGGTTCCCATAGAGAAAATGTACATCGCTCGCGTACAGATTGTCTTGGACCTAGTACAATTAGATAATTTCCGCATTTGGAATCGCCTTTCCCCCAAACCTACTCATCGGATATTCCTTGGAGAGGAGCCCATAAAAAATGCGAAGCCTAAGTCCAAGCTTACTTGTACGCTGGAGATGCACATTTAAAATACTTAATTATTCTATTTGCATTAATGTACTGCATTTTCCATATGAAAGCCTTATTTTACCTTTGCTAGTTTTGATTGATATTTTTGACACAATTTATGGTTATACACTAATGGAGATTAAAAAAAAAATAATGTCTTATATTTAACTTTTCGGGAAATTAAAATACCTGTAAAGCAGAGGAATATGCATAAACAAAGAACATATGATACGCTATAACGTAGTTTGACACTTAGAAGCAAAAAATCTGAACAGAAACCTACAATAGGACAATATAATTGTTAATAAATGTATGGTTCCAGGTATAAAGGGCTTAAGATAAAGGCTTTTATACCAATCGCAGAACAATAATTTCGACTTGAGTCTTTTGTACAAAGAAGTGTACTTTTATATACAAAATTGATAGACTTAAGCCTTTTATACAAGTCAAAAGATGACGTCTGATTTTTTATCATTACTAACAATTATCTAAACATCTTTTTTTTATTTAAGCCCTTTATACTGGGCACCATAGAAATTTATTCAAATAAGATTATGAATGTCACTCATGTGTGCTTTAGAATGATCTAATTTTTCTATAACACATACATCTAGTACCACTGCTAAAACACGTATATTTAGTGATATCTGATGTTTGGATACTTCATACAATATCATCGTTACTCTGCACATAACCTGCATACTATTTTTGTTTTATATCATTTGAGCACATACATATTATCCCTATGCCCTTAGGCATGTGCTTTCAAGCTCTGCAACCATCATTACACGTTAACTATTTTACCACGCGTTATTAATTGGTTTAACTACTAGTTAAACAATATAGAATGCAAAGTGACCGACATTAAATTCTATTTAGCCCTAAGATATTGAAAATTACTTGAGCATATTAAATACGAATGACACGATGAAACTGCTATTAAATGTTTTGCAATAGTGTTGAGGGTTTAGTTATTAAGGAGAATAATGTATTTCAAATGTATAGCAGTTCAGCGACAGTATGCTTCTTCAATCCAATTCTGAAATTTCTCGTATATATTGTCCTCATATATGTTCTATTATTTTGCATTTTATATATTGTCAGAGAAAGTACTGCATTCAATACCCATATGCTCTGAAGCCTCGTATCCAAACATTATCAATGCGTTTATCTGGACTCATGAAAGTTTTCACTATATAAGTGAAGATAAATCCACCATTTCATTTCTGATAGTTTTATCAATACGAGGCATTAACATTCTCTTTTAATTGGATATGTATTCGAACATATCTTCAACATATTTTAAACATTGGGTAACAGATCAAATTTCTGATATTACAAGGTAGAGTAGCACGAATTGTTGGACACTAACGACAATGTGTTGGACACTAGCGTCATTTGACTGACGACTAATCAGAAAGCACCTATTAATACTCCCTCACCAACCGTCTGTTAAATAATCCATTCAAGTGATCCATCATCTCAAGTAACTTGGCGAATTTTGAACTTGCCCACATTAACTTTTCAAACTTCCGCAATATTGAGCTTCACCCGACTTTACTCGGAAATAAATAAATTATTTTTTTCAAAATAAGCGAAAAGCCTCCTGACGTCTGATAAAAGATCCCACATTTCTAAATTCCCTCTAAGGCGCCTTCCTTGAGTATTCAATTAAGATTGATAGCAAAATTTGATGGCTCGATGTTTCTGTAGGTGCGTCCAGTCAGGCCAGAGTTGATGAGCCCTTTCAGGCAAAGGTATATGTACCCTGGGATCTAAATATTTTTTTTTTTTTCCCGAGACTTAGTTTAGCGTATGCAATAGTTTCCCCAAATATTATGGAGAAAATGACGTCATGCTGACGCAGTTTGTTTGATTTAATAATCAATACTATAGTGAATTTCGATTATACTTCACATTGACATCATTTTCGTTCAGAGAATATTTTTATGCCCCGAAACCAAGATCCCGGATTTTGGATTTTGATGCTCGAGAAATTCAGTTATCACCTAATCAGATAATACAAAACCCTTGACAGTCTTAATTTTCCCTGATTTTTTTCTTCTTTTACTTAGATTTAATTTGTGAAGAATTACTATTATGTTTTTTTTTTGCTAAATGTTTTGAAAATATTGACAACAACGATAAATAACTTTACAGCAGATAGCTGTAGAATGAGATAACCAGAATAAAACCGTGTTTTGGTGACTGGACATTGCAGTAGATGCGTCCAGTCAGACCTTGGACGACATGTTCTACGAGACATATTGAAGAATACAACCTGGTTTATAAATGCAAGTATTCCCATTTTTCGAATTCACCATGACATAAATAAAGTGCTAGAATTCCTGGTCTAATATCTCCCTTCTTCCTCAATCGTTTTGATTAATCAGAGGTTGCGTCATATGTTTTTCCTTTTCGATATTGGATTTACCCTTAATGTTCAGATCAGTGGACTATTACATGTCTCCTAGATCCACAAATTTCCTTCCCACTCATCCTCCCCCCCGATGATTATTATTGTTTAAAGACTTTATCCTGAATCTTTTTTCCATATTTGTTTTTGTCCATGATATTCTCTCCACGAAGTTTATTCAAAAATTGATTATTTGAAGAAGAAGCAAAAACTAACCCAACAAACCAATCAAAACTCAAATACATTTTGTCAAAAGTAGAATATAGCCATCTATGCTTATTTGTTCTTCTTGATTCTTTATATTCGTACTATTATGCGATATTAGCTTTTATCGCAATGTGTAACAGAATATGATTATTCAAATCAAAGTCATGTAGTTGACAGAGTACCTAGCGTGGGATCGAAGACCCCCCACTTTACCGCCAACCGTAGGATGTTATGATCGAAGTATGATTCTCTATTGGGCACTGTTCTTTCCATGTTGATGAGCAGGCACACCAGCTTAAGGCCCGTTGCACACACGGCGTTTTTATCAATGGCGGAAATTTTCCATCGGACGTCGTTCTAAAAGTAGAGCTTACACACACGGCGGCAAACTCCGTCGCCGGGGAAAAGGCCCACCCCTCCTTTTCGAATCCTGCACGTGTCCAAGAAAACCAGAGGGGTTGCACCTATGCCCCCCTCCCCCCAGCCGGGATCGGAGGAGCCCTCCTTTTCGAATCCCCTTTACGATTCCAAGAAAACCATTGCGTCCCCCCCAGCAAACACCCCTCTCGCAATTGACCCAACGACGGTAGAATCCGCTGTGTGTGTAAGCGTGCATAGGGTCACATGGATAACTAGTTCAATCTGGCGTCAAAAAATCCTCCAGCGCACAGTGGCACTCGACAGCTGCACAAGCTACCGTCGACGAAAAATTTAATTTTCCGCCCAGTGTGCAAGCTCCAATTGACTTCTGTGGTCTACTGTTGGAACGACGTCCGATGGAAAATTTCTGCCATTCATAAAAACACCGTGTGTGCAACGGGCTTAACGCCTCCGCAAAACAGCGTCGAGATGAAGATGGCTGCGGCATGCTTCCATCGGGGAGGGGGGGGGAATCTATGCTCGCAGAGGGCGAGGGACAATGACAATGACAGATCCATCAGCCAGGCACGCAGGGCAGCGTCCGAGGGAACAAGATAACAAAGGGTAGTTTGGGGGGGGGTGCAGAAATGACCCCGCAGCGGGTAGAGAGAGACGTCTCAGCAATAGCAGAAAACTAAGAACTCGTTTCCAAACATACAGCTGCAAACAAAGCTGACAAATTCAAGTGGAAGGAAGTGGGGTAGCCAAGTAACCACTCATAAAAGGAAAGAAGAGAAAAACTTTGTGACCGAAAGGGGCAGGCAATTAAATTTACCAATAACGAAGAAGGAGCGAAATCCGAGAAAACCAAGATCCCCAACAACAGTTAACTCCTTCGGGTCAATCCATTTCAAATCACCAAATTTGGCAAGGTAAAGTTGCTCGACATTTTTAATTTTCCTAATTTTTTAACCAAGTTTTATTCACAGTTTTATGAGTTTAAAACATGATTAAACATTTTTTTGACCTTATATTTTTTGGGGGGTGACCATTTTTAACCAGCTACGGAGTCCTTTTTTGGTGAAAAACGTTTTTCACGGAAAATGCTGTAGCTGCTTTATTTTTATACCTATAAAGATGAATAAAAAACTAAAATGTTCAGCATAAAACTGTCTACATTTCAGGTTATTAGAAAACTTTTTTAGACTTAAGGATCTAAACCAAAAAAATGTTTAAAAACATTTGAAATAAAGGGTCAAACACCACATTCCGCTACCCTTATTTTTTATGAAGGAAATGAGACTCACCTTCAATATTTTTTTCTTAAACAAATCTCTCATAGGGCTACTTTTTGTAAAAATTTCAATCCTGAAAACCTTTTTCTTTTTTTTCTACAGCTTACCAAAAACCATGTTAAGCCTGTTTCTGGCAGTTTTCACTAATTAATATCCCACAAGGGACTGAGTAAAAAATTCTGAAAACTTAGGATAGTAAAAATCTTTGTAATATAAAGCTACCATATAAATTTTATGAGTGATATTTAACTGGTTTTAGAGTGGTAGAGCATTAAATTTGTGAAAAAAATTGTGCTAAATTTTACGGACTAGCCTCTTTCAAAATCAGTAGTAAAGCCTGTTGTTCTTGTTTCGACAACAAAAACATAAATGTTTTGTTTTACCTAACCCTAAAACTTGTCCCTAAAACTTATATGCCCCCGAGTCTAATAAGTTAGTGGATGAAAATAATTTGAATCAAGTGAAATCAATATGTGTTACATTGGAGTTGTCTCCGATCAGTAAAATAACGAAACTGAATATAGAAAAGGGACTGTCAATTTTACACAAAAAGACAGATAAAACTGCAATATCTGTAAAAAGGAAATTGAAGATTTAGAGGAACAACAAAACCAGACCTGCTCTAAATCAGCTTAAGTGGGTATGAAATTTTGATCTACCAACTAAAAGAAAAATGCAGCTTGGTGAATAAAGATGAAACAAATTAAAATCATTTGTCTCTTAACAGATTTATGGTCAATTAAAAAAAATATGGAAAATTTTGATGTTTCTGAGTATCTTGTAAGTCAAACAAGACAATTAAGGAGCAAGGTATCCTGCTAAATCTTTGTAAAAGACCAGGTGGACCCAAGATAAGTGAAGAAGTTGTCAACTGTGTGATCGAGTTTTATCAAAATGAGAACAGTTGTCTCTCCCGGTAAAAAGAAATGTGTCTCAGATAAAATTAACATTGTTAAGGTATATAAACAAAAAGGGTTAGTATTAACACCCTTAAATTAGCTTTTTATAGTCTTTACAAACAGAGATATCCAGAATATATAATTGGTAGTCAATGTCCTGTGTTCTCCGGCCAAAATAGTGTGTTCTGCCTAGAAAATCTGGCAATCACAGTGTCTGTAAATATCACCAGATTGCTAAACAGATGACAGAAAGGGCAAAATTAAACACCAATTACCGGACTTTGTTAGACTTCTTGTGTGACATTGAGAGTGAAACCTGCATGTTGAATAAGAGCTTGGAATATCCTTGACCAGAAGTACTTCTTGAAGACTTAATGAATGATATTGGTAACTTGTCTGATGAAATAACCTTCAAACAGTGGGTGAAGACAGATAGAGCTGATCTTATCACACAATTTTTACCTAGTGATAAGTTTCTACAAATTCTTGTGGAAAACGGATCTCATTAAAATCACACCATTTTATATCAAATGTCCAAACTCAACACTGTAGAGAACTGAAAGAGAATCTTACAGATTTTGAATGCATATTTATTAGAGACTTCACAGAGAATTAGATTTTTACAGTCCCAGATAAAATTCAAAGCTTCCATTGGACGAATACACAGGCTACACTACATCCTTTTGTTTGCCATATTAAGCAAAAATCAAATATATTGTAAAAGTATTTGTATTATTAATAACCACCTTATACACGATAAAACCACTGTGTATACATTTCAACAACATGTTGTGCATGAGGTGAATGTTGTATCTAGAATACAGAAGATTATTTACATTAGTAATGGTGCCATCAGTCAATACAAAATCAAAAAGAATTTCATCAATGTCTGCCAACAGAAACACGATTTTGGCATAGCAGCATAATGGAGTTTTTTGCCTCATAGCACGGAAAAAATTCTTGAGGTGGTATAGGTGGAACCACGAAACGGGAAGTAACAAGAGCCAGTCTATAAAAACCTTACAGTGATCAAATACTAACACCACAAAATACATTTATGTTTTTTCAGCGGAAATATTAGGGATAAATTATATTTTTATCTCCACAGAGGAAATAATTAAAAAGAATCTTTAGTTTAAAAAAATTGAATGTTATGTACCAATCCCAGGAACTCGAGGTTATCATATTTATGTACCCATAAGTGAAAATCAGATTAGGTGCTAAACTACTTTGAAATGTCACAGTTTTGAGGATTTCAAAACCTCAATTGATTTTACAAAAACCTCATCCTTTGACGATAACGACAACATGGCATGCATTTATAACGATGAATGGGGGATCGGTAAAGTTAAAGATAAAAGAGGAGAGAACAATGACATTTTAGTGCCCTTTTTTCATTCATCAGGACGCTGCAACTATATTTAATTTATCAAAAAATGATAGTATTTGGATTCCTGTCATTAAAGTCCTATGCAAATTGACCCCGATTGAACTGGATTATTTCTGGACGAACATTCAGTAACTTAAAAAAGATATGCAATGAAATTTCCGCACTGTTTAATACTGTAAATAGATTTTAAAATGCAAAGAAGTAAGTTAATAAAAGAAAAGACATTCACATATTTTTATAAAAAATTTTTAAGGGGATGAACAAAATAAAATCATACTATTATTTTTCATACTTTCTATGTTGATGTTCTTTTAATTGGAATAAAACCTAAAGGATACAATTTATTCATGTAGGTTTTAGTATATTAAGATTAAAGAACAATCTTGGATATTTTTTTTTTAAAAAATAGAAAGCATCATACAAAGAAAAGTTAAAACTTCCTTTCTCTGGACTGAAGGGAGATAAACAGAGTTTTTGGGCATTTTTGGGGAACTGTAATTCAAAAACCAGTCAAATATCATTCAAAAAATTTATATGTTAGCTTCATATTACAAAAATGTTTATTATCCTAAGATTTTAGAACTTTTTACTCAGTCCCTTTTGAGATATTGATTAGTGAAAACTGCCTAAAACAGGCTTAACATGGTTTTTGATAAGCTGTACAAAAAAAAGGAAAAGGTTTTCAAGATTGAAATTTTTACAAGTAGCCCTATGAGAGATTTGTTCAAGAAAAAAATATTTAAGGTGAGTCTCATTTCCTTCATAAAAAATAAGAGTAGAGAAATGTGGTGTTTGACCCTTTATTTCTAACTTTAAAAAAAATTTTTTTGGCCTAGATCCTTAAATCTAATAAAATTTTCTAATAACCTAAAATGTAGATAATTTTATGCTGAACATTTTAGTTTTTTATTCATCTTCATAGGTATAAAAATAAAGTAGCTATAGCATTTTCCATGAATTACCATTTTCACCAAAAAATGACTCCGAAGCTGAATAAAAATGGCCGTCAAAAAAAAACTATAAGGTAAAAAAATTTTTCAATCATGTTTTTAAACTCATAAAACCACGAAGAAAACTTGGTTGAAAAATTTGGAAAATTAAAAATGTCGAGCATCACCCCCTTGGTGATTTGAAATGGACTGACCCCTTCTCCTCTTTTAGGAGGGGGAGGGAGAGCATTATCCGGCAGGTAAAGCAGGAACCTGGGTCACTTTGCCGACGACATGATACTCGGGTTGTATGCTGGTAAAGAATGAAGTATTGGGTTCTCAATAGAATTAATACCTCTATGAAATTTCCAAGCAATCTTCTTAAATTTCGGGAAAAAAACGTTTAATCTTGAGGTCATTATGAAGGGTAGTTACTCTATTATGAAGGTTACTCACGTACCACTCCGCAGAGACTCAATCACGTAGGATTCTGTTTTGAATCGCTTCTAACTTCTTGAGCTGAGTGATTGCAGAGGTGCCCCAAACAATAGACCTATAAGTTATAACCGGTCTAACGAAAGCTTTGTAAAGAAGCATCTTGGTTTTTATTGACAGCCAACTTTTCCATGTCAATAGATAGCTAAGGAAACCCTGAGCAGCCTTATATTTTCGAACCAGGTCATCCATATGTAGGCGCCAGGTTAGTTTCGAGTCTAGAATGACACCTAGGGAGTCAGCTTAGGAAATCCGCTCATAATTAAGAAGGAAATTATTATCTGGTGCGATAGAACTACCCGGCGAAATACACGAAGACACATTTGTCAGCGTTTACTTTAATTCTACAAGTAAGAAGCCGTTCACGACACGCATTTAAGTAATTTTGGCGCCTCTGGAATACAATGTGACTGTGAGAAGTGATAATGGCGGTATCATCGGCATATAACGCTAAGTCGACGTTAGGATGATTAGGCATATCGTTTACGTAAATATTTAAAATATAAGGTAGGAGTAGGCTGCCTAGGAGAACTCCACTTTTAATGGGCAAAAGAGAGGAGATTCTCTGACACGAACCGAAAAGGATCTGCCGGAAAGATAGACACATATTTTTTATCAGTGTTACGATTATTAACTTTGCAAATTCTCAAACGCGAAGGAAGGTTAAGACATTCACTTTCACCATAATGTATCTAAATGTATGTTGGTAACAGGTTAGGAATAGGGACTTTATAAAGTTTGATTAGATAACGAACAGCAGGATATGCGTTTTCAGAAGTCTGTAAAGCCTTAGGTAAAAATTACTGACTGCAAACAAATACCTTCTGGAAGTATTAATTGAGCAAAGCCCGTCTAAATTGATTTCAAAGAAATAGCTTCTTAACTACACTGCTGGCCACTGTAAATGCAACACCCTGAAGGAAACATGAAAATAACATGTAATTTACAACATGCATTAGCGGAGGTGAGATATGCAAATGATTAGAATTTCAGCGCAGACGCACATCACTCGCGCCTGTGGCGCCACTTCAAAGCGCTATTTAAGGCTTGGAGATTTCGACAATTTCAAGTTCGGCAATTGTGTTTTTCTTGTGGTTTTTTCAAAAAAATGATCAATTATGCCTCGTCGAAAACAGCGATCATCTATTGATCAAGTATCCGAGTTCGACAGAGGAAAGATAGTGGCCTACCGAGATTGTGGATTATCTTTCAGGGAAATCGGTAGTCGTGTTGGACGAAACCAAACAACTGTAATGCGGATATGTTATCTGTGGATGCAGGAGGGTACGACGGACCGGCGTGTTCGATCGCACCCACCTCAGCGCACCACTTCACGTGATGACAGGCAAATTGTGCGCATGGCAGTGACGGATCGCTCAGTCACATCACGAACCATAGCACAGCACATGCAGTCTGTAACGCATCATCCAGTGTCTGCGCGTACCATTCGACGTCGTTTACAGCAGAGTGGTATGTCCGCAAGACGTCCATTCCTTTGTCTACCCTTGACGCAGAACCACAGACGTCTCCGCTGCCAATGGTGCGATGAGAGAAGGATGTGGATGGCAGAATGGAATGAAATTGTCTTTACTGACGAGTCACGCTTCTGTCTGCAACACAACGATGGTCGCATTCGAGTCTGGAGACACCGTGAAGAGAGGATGCTGAACAGCTGCGTTATGCACCGCCACACTGGTCCTGCACCGGGTATTATGGTATGGGGCGGTATTGGATATCACTCTCGCACACCTCTAGTACGCATTGCTGGTACTTTAAACAGCCAGCGGTACACCTCCGAGGTGTTGGAGCCAGTTGTCCTTCCTTACGTTCAGGGCTTGCCCACAGCCATATTTCAACAGGATAATGCGCGACCACACGTGGCGCGCATTGTCCAACGGTTCTTCGTCAATCGCCAGATTGAATTGATTCCCTGGCCGCCTCGCTCTCCGGATCTTTCGCCGATAGAAAACATGTGGTCCATGGTTGCTCTACGATCGACCCAGATTCCATCCCCAGCTGCCACAGCAGATCAACTTTGGCAACGTGTGGAAGCTGCTTGGTCTGCTGTACCCCAAGAACTCATCCAAAGTCTCTTTGAATCAATGCCGAGGCGTGTGGCAGCGGTGATCTCCAACAATGGCGGCTACTCTGGCTACTGATTTTGGCAGGAACCACACTTCACAGAAGTCTATAAATTTAATCATTTGATACTTGGTCAACATGTTATCTACAAAATAAATTTTGTTGTGATATCTCTTGTCTTTCTTGGTGTTGCAATTTGGGTGGCCAGCAGTGTATTTATTGACAATTGTAAAAGATTATCAAGGTAATGTAAGTTATAATATCCTAGTTTCAGTGTAACCATGTGTTTTATATTGAGTATTATTTTGAATAATATATACTTTTTCAGATGGTTAATTTGTAAATTTAGGAGTTTAAAAGTAAAAAATGTAGAACTCATTTTAAAGCATGTATGTATCATCATAATTCTATGAAAATTTATTTATTTATTTATATGTGTGTTTGTTTAGATAATTATCACAGGTGTACATTATATTACAGTTTACGTACATTTTACACTTTTATGTAGTTTTAACAATGCTCTGTCAATTACTAAGTTGTTAATTACTACATTAATTTGAAAAGGAAACACTTTATCTGACTACTATTTATTTATGCAACACATCTAATAGCCTTTGTAACAAATTGCGAATGTGTCGTATATTTCTTGATATTTAAATTTCAAGTAAACGAAGAAAGTTACCAACAGTTTTAGAGACGACATTCGTAACAAATTAAAATACGAGTAGGGATGAAAACACACAGATTCTAAAGGAAATTTTCCCTAAACTTCTATTTAAATTTCCTATCTTCTCACTTCAGAAACACATTATAGCTGTTGGAGTTATAATATAAAAGTTTATCTTTATAATGCATGAAGTAAAGAATGCTTTTAAAATACAGTCAATGTTCAATATGCTTGAATATTATTTTTGTATCCCTTAAGTAAACATTATCAATCTAAGGCAATCAAGGATGGAATTTAATAACCATATGAAAATATATTAATTCGTATGATATATTAACTGGTGATACATAAACTCAGATTAGCGCCCTTTACACGTGCGTTCTTTCGCGAGTGCTTGGAGCGTACGGGAATGCGCGCACGCTCCAAGCACAAGCAAAAGAGCGTACGTGTAAAGGGCACTTATAGTGCCGTTTACACGTATGCTCTTAGAGTGCTTGGAGCGTACGGTATTGCGTGCGGGACAACTTGCAGTACGCTCAAAAGCAGCTTTCTCTTTCTCTCCGACACCTTCACACGTGCAGTCAATCACGCGGGATCGTGGTTTCATGCGGGAAAGAGTGTACATGTAAAGGACGCTATTCGGTCACTCTATACTCAGATGTACTACCGAAGAATGCTTTTTCTGTAATCTGTTACAGTTTACGCTTTACATTTCAGTTTGAATGTATAAGATTTATAACCTCTACACCTAGATGCTAAAAGCATTATCAAGAATTATCGTGCCAATCAGTTCAATGAACCTCTTTTTCTGCTGTATTACTAATAAAGTCAGTACTTACCATAACATTATTTATTATTATTTTTTTAATTTTGCCAGCTGTTCAGGTGTTTGGAATAAGATTTGGAGAACGCATGTCATTTTTAGTTACCAAAGTAATTTTTCAAAATAATGTAATTGTCAAAACATCAAAAGACAAGCAATGAACGAAAACTCATTTTTTTAAAAATAGTATTCTAGCAATCATATTATCTTGAATATTGCAAGATGCAATTTTACTCAAGCTGTTGTAATATTTTTAAACGTCTATATTCAAAATTACTTCTCAAAATACAAATAAAAGCAAAGGAGAATGAACTTCAAACACGTAGCTATTTTTCCAGTGTAAGTTAATGACAACCATTCTTAGGCAGTGTAATCAAATTCCTTGTAATTTAGCAAGGATTTTCTCACAGTATTCTAAAAACTACTTTATGAAATTTATTGTGTTATATATTTTGGTTGAAGTTAGACACGTATAATTTTAAACTTTTTCAAAAATGTACAGCGAAATAAATGAAATTATGCTAAGTTCATGACTGTATGAAAAAATAGAGCTTAGCTAACGTTTGAAAAGACGTGAACATATTAAATACGATGATAAGCTAGTGAAAACTTAATATAATTCCAAGTAATTTTAAAACTAGCCATTTAAAAAATGTAATTTGCAAGCGAAAACTTTGAATTTTAGTATGCTAAGGTTTTTAATTTAAAATGTCTAGATAAATGGAGAGATGTTTGCAGAAAGTAAATTGTAGAAAAAAAGTCCAAACATAGTCCTAAAAGTCGCCCTGCTAACTATAAATTTAATTCCCTTTTTGTCAATTTCCTTTACTTTCCCATCACTTTTTATTTCAGTGATGTCTTAGAAGAATTTAAAATTAATTTTTCTAATCTGATTAGAAACAGTGCTATAAGGATGGTTGCTTCCCTAATAAGATGTCATTTTTGCTTTAACCCGGATTTGACTATAGCAGTTAAAATGACAAACATTCCAGTTTATATTGCTTCTTTGGTACATTTCAACCACAGATATGGCAAACTTGGCAATTTTCCCTCAGGTTGCTGACTAGACTGCGATACTAGTAAAATAACGAGGTTGTGTCTTTTTAGATGGAATTAGGAATAGAAAATGTATTGATTTTTTTAGCAAGAAATCGTACTATATGATAAGCAATGAATAATTCTAACCAGTTTAGGAAACTATCATTCAGAATCAATTTTCCCCTCCTTTGTAACATGACATCATGCATGTTCTTCAAACTAAGTTGTAGTACAGTCTATGAACGCATTGTAGAGTGCATGGAATATGCGAGAATTTTGTTAGAAGTAGCTAATAGGTAAACATGCTAAAAGTTCCCGCCCCTGGGGGGGGGGGTGGTGAGCTAAAGGGGGAGAGGGAGAAAGGTCCCATTTTTTGGTTTTTCATTTATATATCGGAAACTTGCTATCATGATGAATAACAACACTTTAACAATGGAAAAAAAGTAATTGCAATTGAAACACAACACATTTTTATAATTATATGTTTTATTATATTATTACGAATCATATAATTAAAGTATTTACATGAACTGATAGTAATTCTAAAATGAAAAAAAATATGCATTAAAGGCAACATCTTGGTTTTTTGAGGCGGAAGTGTCGAGGCTCATTCATCTTTGTCAGCAATGGATATCTCGCCCAAAGAGATTGGTAGAGTATCGATGTCATCGTCGTCACCTTCTTCCTGAATTAATATTGCGACTCCGTTGTTGCAATTGCCCTTGCAATTCATGAGTGTGACACAGCAGTTTAGTGATGCTTTTGTACAACCACACTTGCCACTGTCACATCCTTTCGTTCATCGACAAAAAATCATCTTCAAGATTTCGTCAGGTCCACCATCCAACTCTCAGAGTTTCGGAACTAGTTGGTCATTCCTCCTCTCCCAGCCCCAATTTGGCACCCCACCATCAGGTTCCACCCCTAACAAAAGGTGTAATTGGTGGTACGTCCGGAATGCATGCTGCTTACCAGCTTCTTCAGTTGGAGGGAGAATTGAGAGATCAGGATTCATGTTTGCAGTTGCTTTGATAAATGATTTGTAGCGGAACTCGTTGAGGGATTTTTCTGTGGCAAGAGCACCATACCATGAGAGAGTACTCATGATCCCAGCTGTCTCAATGGAGTCAGGGGAAGAAGAACCGCTGGCAAATACCTCAGCTTCACTTTATATGATTTTGGACTTCTGGTAGACTTTGGCAAAACCCACTTTACTCTTGCGATACGTTGCGGATGTTGTGTCACAGCCTGTGAATGCATGTAGGAATAACAAATGGGCATGTCCTTCATTTTCAACTACTGCTGCAGCTGTTGTGAGGAATATGCACTCGTCTTGACCTTTCCTCTTCCAGGTTTTACTAGCAGAATGTTGCGATCAGTTGGCGTTTTGGCTACCAAGAGAACAGCCCAGTCGACGGCCACTCCACTAACAGCAACCGAGGAAGTTTGCAATTTGTTGATAGCTGTCTTCACAATATAAACGTCAGCACCTGAAGCTTGGAGCGTATTTGTCCCATTTTTCTGCAGCTGCATCATCCTCAGGTTTATCAGCTGAATATGATTATAAAAGTTGGAAAGGAAATCCTCTTATTTGACTTTAATTTCACTTTCCAAACTCACATTGATGTCCACACATCTCCTGAGTCGATATCGTCGATTCTGTTCAGCTGCTTTTGTGCTCTCTGATGTGTCACTGTACCCATAAAAAACCACTGTACACCCTCTCCATTGATAATGGGTCTTCAGAAATCTAACATAACCATCACAAATGGTTGATACAGTTGTCTCTTTTTGCCAAACAAATTTGTGAACTAGGAATCTCCCATCAACAAAAAATTCAAAGGTAGTTAAATCGACATTCTTATCAATTTGTTTAAACAGTGTGTATAGTGCTGACTTTTTGCACTTCCTCATTCCACTTTCGTTGAAGAATGCCAGGGGGTAGGGAGTCAGTTCATACTGCATATAATTCTTCAAATCCTCGTCCGATTTCTTCGTAATAGAGATTCGCTGAAAAAGTAAGAATGGATCCCGAACAACTTTTTCATTGTCAATCTTGATTGTCGAATTCATTGAGGAAAGAGAAGTGCGTGATATTTCCGTGACAGTTTGATATTTGTGAATGGGAAGTTTTCCATTTTTGCCATTGCTCGTTTGCCAATTGTAACTGCATAATGACATAAGGTTGTATCATCTCCCACGACTGTCGCTATTGACATGATTTTCTAGGTCCTCAGAAAAGGAGGGTAATTATCAAACCATTGTGTAAGCTTGCCAATGTCACTTGCGTCTCGACTTTGGAGAGCTTCTCCGAAATCCTTGTGCTGCTGTCTTGATGAAAACAAAACACCACAATATTCTTCGAGTGAAGAACATATGTCTTGAGTTTAAGTCATCCCAATTACACATTTACTGAGAGCACTATCTGTCATACCTCTACCACGGGTCATGCCATATTGGCTTGAGAATGACCACATCAAGGTTGTCTCGATAGTCTTGTCTGACCACATACCGCCCCAGAAACGGTCATTTCTTGTCATTATGAAGTAGCCTTTATTCTCGAACTTCTCGTAATCCTCTGGTGTCAATAGAGTAGTTTCCATATCCTGTACATGTAAGTTGCAAGACTTGACAAACGGGAAGTGTCCAGCAGCGTGAAAATAGGGTATCATTCGCTTACAGCAGTTCAGGTGAGCAAGGAAATCGCTAGACCTCTCTGCATGAATGTACTCCTTTATCAAATTCACCATTTTGAAGTACTGGATCCATAGCATTTCAGTTGAACCTTTGTTTCTGATCCTGTCCATCGCTTCTCCAAATTCAATAGCCACTGATTCGATTAATTTGTTTTGGTTAAAAGAATTTAATGAGGAAGGCTCGGAGAGGAAATCTAACGTAAGGGTGCTGATGCTTATCTGCTCTTCCTCCGAGATTTCGACTTCGTCTAATATTATGTTTGACAAGGTATTTTCATAAAAAAAATCACCCCGCACTACTCTGCCAAAGGCGTGCCCATTGATTAATTTTCAAGAATTATATTTTTGATAATATTAAATTAAATTTTTTATTAATTGTTTCTAAATAATAATTTTGATTCGTTTAATTTCAAGAATTGTATTTTTTAAATTAATTTAAATGTATCAATTTAATATTTAAATGTTGTAAAAACGAAATAGTGAAAATAATTGTCAAGGAAATAACTGGAAATAAAAGGGTGGAAGGGTCTGGAACGGGCGGCTTGTGCCTTCAAAGATGATAAGAACGTAACAGAAGAAGGGTGGAACATTCTGGCCTGTCGGCGCCTTTTTGATATCGAGGGGGAATATTCTCGAACTTTCTACCAATACCACCATTAGTTGTTATTAATCAAATTCACCTAATAAAAACATTACAATAATAAAAGTTATAATTATAAAAAAGTGTTGTATTTTAATTGCAATTACCTTATTTCCATTGTTAAAGTGTTATTCCTCATGACAGCAAGTTACATCAGTTAAAATGCACCAGACTCTCAACATACTCATTTCTAGAACATCGAAATTGAGCGTACATGTTAGAAATACTATAACTTTTGATTGGTTGAAGATAAAGTGGCAAAATTCTATATAAAATTGAAGGAAATTTAATGCTCTACATTTTTTTCTATGACTATTTTTCTCAGAAACGATAGTGGGAGGCAATAGAAGCAAATGTTTGAGAAAAAGAGTGAGGTAAAAAGGAATTTTTCGAAAATTATCGATTTTCAATAACGTATATCTTGAAAATCGTTGGGAATTTGATAAATATGTATGTTGACAATTTTATAGGAAATTTAATTAGCTTTAATTTTAATATTTAACATTTTTTTCTACAGTGCACCGTTTCCGACATATAGGTGAAAAACCAAAAAATGGGACCTTTCCACCCCCCCTCCCTCCTTTAGCTCACTCCCCAGGGGCGGGGACTTTTAATATGTTTACCTACTAACTACTCCTAACAAAGTCCTGAAGTCAAAAATTCTCGCATATCCCATGCCCTCTTTTGAGCACCCATTGACTGGACTAGTTGGTACTGTTCAAATTGAACTTCCTTGTAGGACAATAGAACAAGTTTTAATCTGAAAGGAAATGGCAAGAGATCAGATGAAGAAAACTGATCTCTTCATGGTCAAAACTAGATATTTGACTGATTTAGTAAAGATATAATGTAATTCATCCCGATAAAACTGTACAATTCAAAACTTACAAGTTCATAAATAACATATAAAGTTTCTTTTGCTGCACGATATTGAGACTCTGAAAAAGATCTTTCAGATCCTTATTATATAACAGATTTTTGTTGCAGGAGTTGAAGATATTTCTAAGTTTTCATGATTAACATACATAATGCTCTAAGTTAGTAGATTTGACAGGCGCTTACTACGTAGCTAATTCAGATGCAGAAAATAAATTCATGAAAAACTATGAGGAAAGAACACAAAGATAAAAAACTTAGATAATTTTTTTTTTGTTTCGCTGCGTAACATAAAGCTATCGATATAAAGCCAGTGTAATAATATTTCATGAGTCTGCAAGTGTTAACAGGCTGTCACAAATTTTCTTAGCAATTCAATGAAAGTAAGATATCTCCCAAAAGTTGTAAATTTGCCTTTAGCTGTACGAGAATATGAATGCATTAATGTCTAACTAAATTTAATCAATACGAGCAAAATTTGCAGAATTATTATATGAATGTTTTTATAGGGCAGAATTTAAAAGATTTGTATAGGCTTTTGCTTTCAATGTTATTAAATAATTCCAATGGGACTGAGGATTTCATACAATATTGCAAATACTATAATTAAGCGAAGTAAAGCCATTTATTTTTAATAACCATGTAATTTACATGCTTACGAAATGTCAGTGAATAAGGTGCAGGAAGAATAACATATGTATTGATTTTATCTGGCTTCAGATAGTGTCTTACAAAAATAATCAGATATTTAGTTTTCGAAAATTGTGCCTAAATTAAAAAATGTGGCAGGCAGATATCGTAAGAATTGCATTCCTTCATTGAATGCATTTACTTGATCTTAGTATTTCGATACTCCTTTTAAAAAAGTATTGAATATTATTTTGTTGATTTATGGAAAAACTCACTAAATTATTTGTACAGTATTGAGATCTCAAATTTGATTCATCGCAATAGCACAAATCATATGTTTATGATATTATTTTGCAGGAAAAACAATGGAAAATTCTTCAAATATCATCTATTAGTAGTACTGAACAATTTATTTAGAATTTTTGCTTGTTTCTATATTTTGTTGTTATGACTGGTCTAAGAAAAGAAGTGGTGTTAGAAAATATTTGGTTGTCTCTAAATTTTGATTTCGAAAAACGAATATCTCTCAGATAAAACTGCAAAATTAATTTGGGTCATTTATTTGAAAGCATGTGGTTGGGGAAAAGTTTTAAATAAAGCGTAAAATTAAAAGATTTAAAGGATTATTAAAACTGTCCCAGTAAGTAATAAAGCACGTTAATACCAGAAATATTTCAATCAGGACTCAGTACTCCTAAACAGGATGTATAAATACTTGGATTATATGGTGTATCATAATCCAGGATTTGTTAGAAGAGGAATTCTGTCCGCGAGATATCGTAGCCAGATGGTATGAAAAAAGTCGAAAACATATTTTTTATCGCAAAATCCACGAATGACATTAATTCTGAATCCTGAAAAAATAGTTTTTTATTTAAGGATGAAACAAATTTAATATGTTGGGTTTGAATGGTAAAATATTAGTATTGAGAAGGTTCAAGGAATAAGTTTAAAAAAAGGGATGCTGGTTCGGGTATATTACATGGTGGAAAAGAAGTTATAGTAAGGGGTAGTATATCAGTAATCTTGAATTTTTTTGTTGCGTAAGGAATCTGGTGGAATACCTGAACGTTTTGAAGTGTTATTTGAAACCTTTAGAAAAAAATACACTTTAGATTTGTAAATTATTCTACAGGTAAAGACAAAAATGCTACTTCCAATGAGCAGGTCTGGTTGTTATATAATTAATTGCCCAGATAAAATAAAAGTGCTTATTAGCCTTCATATATAACCCCCTCCCTTAAAAGATTTAAAAAGAACTGGAATGTGAAATTCAAAATCAATGTATTTCCTTAAATTGACAACTGAGATTGAAAATACATATGAATGGAAACAAAGTGAGCTAGAAGTAATAAAAAATGTAGTTTAATCCATACTAAGAGAAGTCCGTCAACGTTTTAAAATCTAATTGCCAATTATTGGTAAAATTTCATGAAGTAAGTTCCTTGTTTACAATGGATTAAACAAAGTGTCTAAACATTCATGTGTCTATTTTTTCAATCCTGACGTGTATTAAGTTACTTTTTTTCAATTTATACTAAATTACTTTCGTTAAATGTGAATAGATATTTGTATTTTCAAATAAATCATAGATGTAAAATTGATAAAATTTTTGTTGTGGACGATTTCGTCGGCCTATTTTTAGTAGCGTATTAGTGTCAATCACTTTTGCTAGACACTGAATGCTAAAAAATGTAGAAATTTTTTAATGACTGATGAAATACTACAGATTTTTTTTATTATCGTATAAGTTACCTCAAATTTAAATAGGATGAATAAGTACGTATATCCCAAGCAAGAACAATTCACCGCTTAATTTTACTGATCACACGAAAAATTTATCTGCTATATTGTACCAATGCTTTTATCCAGCTAATCCCAAGTATATTTGCTCTTTACACTTAAATATTCGAACTAATGAGATGAAGAAACTACTTAGCCTTCTAAAGAAGGTTGAATCCCTATTAATCAAGTCCTCACTGGGTCGTAGAGGTAAATTTTTATTTGTGTCTTTTTAACATTCATTCAGCTTTGTACCAATCATTTATGTTATATTATTTAATTCTGATACATTGAATTTTATAGAAGCATGTTCCATCGATATCATCCAGAAATTTAAGTTGGAAGTATTATTTTGGTCTCATTAAATTATCCGGGAAAATTCCTTTCTGGGTCAATTAGATTTTCTCTCTAAATCGACCAAATGTACCGATTAAACTGAACCTAACAGTGTATTTATACAGGGGTGTAAAGGTAAAGTTTAGATTTTATATGGAAAATTAACGTAAATAATTTATATCGGTAATTAGGAATATATAGTGCTTAGTTTAAAGGGAAAAAAGTTATCTTTAATATGTATTCCGATCCGAATTTTATGAATGAACTTCATTATTCACTTTCGGAAGGAGCATTTTGTTTTGTACGATAGTAATTTAACTGTGATAAACAGTTTATGCTAAAAATCATGCCTATATTCAAGATGAGATATTTGTTTCACTCAAGCACATGTAGAAATCAACGTGTACGAACGGTACAATTTCAGTCTAGTAAAAATCAGTAGTCCATTCATTTGTAATATTTCCAGTCTATTATGTCGACATAACAAATTTTTCTCACCCTTTTTTCAATCACTAGATATCTGCGCGAGTGTAGTATATTTGCATTTGGAATTCTCACTTCGGCAAGGGTTACAGTTAATTTGGGTTCTCCCAGAATGTAACACTACAGTATACAAGCTGGCTGAAAGAGAGAGAGGCAGGAGATGCAAAAATGTGGGAAAAGTGTATGCATTCAATTCGGCTCCAATTCTCTATCCAGATCAGTTGAGTTCTGGTAATGCAAAACAAGGTGGTAGTTTTCCAAACGAACCCCTCAAAAATTCATATTCGTAGACCTGATGTCGTAATAATGACCAACCAAGAGACAATTGATGTGATTATTTTAAGTAGGCTTAGACAAGTGCGACTTTAATGACCTTATCCTTCTCATTTTGGAGGAAGATTCAGATGAGGTATTACAGTCTACAGAGGATCATAAATTTATTCGACTTGGTCCTGGGGATATGATTTTTTGAGCTTGTAGAGTATTAAGCACAACTATATTGCAAATCAGTCCTATTCTGTAACTTTTTTTCTGCTCGGATTTTCAATTTAATAAAGTGGTAACCATTTTGCTATGATGATTCTTGTACTTTAAATTTTTATCTTCCAACCACCTTAACCCTTTGAGGGGCATCGTTTGCACAGTGCAAACGCCTAAATCTAGTTTTTTTCCCTTGTATGCAATGTATTCCAGTTAAATGAGCAGAAAAAGGGTTAGTACTGACATCAGTTATCAGTTTAAAGAAGTAAAAAGATTGTGCAAACTTTAATTGGAAAAATTTTCAAGATTCTTTAGGTTAAAAAAAAATCGGGAAAAAATCTGCACCGAGCATACGGTGGAGGTTTTTGCTCCTTAAAGGGTTAAAGGATACCAAAGAACCTTTAAAGGACTCTTACTTGGTCATCATAGTTTTTCAAAGACTTGCAGATCAGTTCGCATATTGTCATTTTCCTAATTCAGTTTCAATACCTCTCGGAGACAAACGGACACTGGAGCTCTTGCTACCTGGACAGGCTTGTTATCGTTAATAACAGATAAAGGTAATGCATAGTTGATAGTGTCAGGTCCGATCGATGGCTCTAACAATTTTAAACTTCTTCGAAGCTTCTGCTATTCGCTTATACAGTGTCTAACATTAAGCTTCAGTTTCCAGTTTCGAATGTGATATGATTCGGATACGATAAGGATACATGATAGTTATAAACATAATGAGAACATCATGACACATTTTAATTTATTTAGATGAAAATCATTTTCAAATAAAATCAAATACGCCAAAATATTTTTGCATTTCATATTTACAAGAAATTTCTGTTTAAATCTTGTCTTATCTCAGGTTTACGTTGAATCTTGACTCTGCAATTTAATTACTATAGTTCAAATAGGCCACACATAAAGAAATCCAAGCATTGTGAAATTCCAAAATTAAATTTCTCAATTTGTACATGTATTTATGTATTTCTGTAGTGAAATCAATATGAAATATATCATGATAATTATCTATATTCATCATATTGTAATATATTTTTTAAATATAAATTCATTTGAAATAAAAGGACTTAAATACTAAAATTCAAGGTTTTGAAACTTTTTCACTTTATGACTGCTTGATAAATATTTTCAAAAATTTTACCACGGTGCTGCCATTAAAATGAAAGCTTAGGATATCGCAAAAATTATTTCCGTGAAAGCTACTACTACTTAAAATCCTCCCATTCAGACAGTATCTGTTTATTTTTTCTTCAGCCTCATTACTCAGTTTATAATGGGAGAAAGTCCGTATTTATTGTCTACATAGCATGTATATCCAAAAGCCCGGTGTGCTTTAAAATATGCACACACAATTTCCTGGCGATTATCTCGTACACAGATAAGTTTCAATTAGCATACGAGCCCAGATCATCTAATTAATGTTTACCTTAATGCTTATATGGTCAGCATCAAAAGTATACGTTTCTTTAAAAAAATCTCTTAAAAGATTCATTATTCCGGATTCATATTAAAGCATTTAAAATATAAGTTAAAACAAATTTTTCATTTACATAGCATGTATATCCAAAAGCCCGGTGTGCTTTAAAATATGCACACACAATTTCCTGGCGATTATCTCGTACACAGATAAGTTTCAATTAGCATACGAGCCCAGATCATCTAATTAATGTTTACCTTAATGTTTATATGGTCAGCATCAAAAGTATACGTTTCTTTAAAAAAATCTCTTAAAAGATTCATTATTCCGGATTCATATTAAAGCATTTAAAATATAAGTTAAAACAAATTTTTCATTTATTCGTGCATTTTGTATCACCAATAATTTAAATACAGTCTCTTAATATATTATCACCCAATTTTTCTCATAAATATGAATTCCACCTCATAACTCATTTTGCACCATTTCTTTTTATCAGCAATAAGCACGTCCAAAATCATAATTATTTTGAAATAATTGTTCAATAATTAATTCCTAATAGCATACCTCATCTTTCCCTCGATGCTGTTTTTGCTAATGGCCACATTATTTAAACATTTTTTAATGCAGTCTTATTTTACAGTAATGATTCTAACTAGGGAATAAATCTTCATTCACTCATGTTTCAATCCAATGAGCAATTAAGGGCTTAAAATGTAGATTACCAGAGTTTATCTAAGGCCACGTAGAGGCGAAGGAAATTTAGGTAAAGAGTAAATTATGTGTTGAGGAAACAATTTTCGTGTTTAATATGAAAGTTTTATAGCAAACAGAAAGGCTTACTGCATGGTACAGGTTATTACCCTCCTAATTCAATATGCAGATGCATTATTTTGAGAAAATATTCTTCCTACGCTAAAATCTTAAAGATGGATAGAAGAATGACTATAATAATCTTATATAATACAGATAAAGTGACTTCACAGCATGTTACATAGCAGATAATTAGTTTATTTGCTTTAATATAGTGTGGCATGTGTTAACTTAATTCTGGTATAATTTGAAAGGAAAAAAATCACTAAACGGTATGCTTCAGACTAAATAAATTGGTTTGCTTTTGCTTGTAAATTAAATATTTTCTCTCTGGTAAATCTGGGGATGGCTTATAGATTATCTTTAAATTGCATTAAATAATTCAAGAGTTTTTTAAATGTAATTACATATTGGCAATCATTAGCATTCTGTTGTTTGAATTAGGTTTTTCAAATTATGCATTATATAATCTTTATAACGTAAAACTTTACAAATGTTAAAGAAACTCGAATATTATTATTAGGAATGAGAACGGATTTTAACAACTGTTTATTTTTTAATTTTGTTTCTCTTTCTTAAAAAGATATGGAGTGAGACAATACTATTGTCCACCATTGGTGTGGTAAACAGTGTAAGAAGGTGTAACAAGGTGTAAGAAGAAATACTGTATAAATCATTGCGAAATGAATTTTCAAACAAAAATAAATGTTCTCAATTTATTGAATTCGAAGAGTTTATGAAAAAAAAATTAAAACAAATTATCAATATTATAATCAAAACAAAGTTCTAGTTTTTTAAAAAAATCCTGAAGATATACGAGATTCTCATAGTTAATGATACGTCCGAGGATTTATTTTCAAGCATGAATGAATTCATAACTGTGTTTATTTTTAAATTTATAATACACCTCAAATGTTCCATTATGGAAGCTCGTTTGGTATAGCATGAGGAAGATAATTTATTCATAAAGATATGCTGTAAACACCCCATTTGCGAAATTTAAGTATAGAATTTTTAATGGGATAGTAAACAAAGTGTGTATCACAAAGCGAGATTAGGGGATGAAAGCAAAGAAGGGTAAACTAGTACTATTAACTTACAATTTATATATCTAATAGGAGAACGTTTAGTGTCACATAGAGGGTATGAATATTGTTCTCTTTTTCTAAAAAGTCCAATTGGCATATTTGAGGCCTAACAGTTTTTAAAAAAAACCTAGCAGCCTTTCTTTTCTGTTTTAAGAGTTGATTATTTGTTGATTTCGAAAATCGCGTAGTAGGAATATTTGTAGAATGCGGTAGTTCTTAGGACGATGGCCGAATGAACACGGCTTTAGTCTTCGGAACTTTAGTCTGTGGATTCAAACCACTATGTTTTCATATCTGACTGATGGGGTAATGGTTAGGGAGCTAGCATTAGGTCCCAGAGTATGTGAGTTCAATTTTCTTTGCTAACATGGATGTTCGTAGCCGTTTGGAGCTGGCTTTAAACTGTAGGTGACTATTTAATTGACCCCTGTGTAGCAAAATTTGACCATAGCATTCTCAACCTACCCTACCCTACCCTGCCATACCCTAACATACCCATGTGTAAGCATGGGCGCTTAAGGCCTATCAGTATCGGCTTTAAGCTGTAAGTCCTAAAATTGCTGAAAGAGAAGAGAGCAAGATTGTGACATGTGAAAAGTGTAAACAAATTCATCAGCATTTACCAAAGATAAATTAAAGAGTTGTTAAAAACGGCAGATTACAAGAGCCTTCCTTGGAATGCATATATCGCTTTAATCGGAGTCCAACCAACCAGTGCATCTGCGGGAAGCAAGGTGAAATAAATCGCACAAGTTAAGGAGAATACCCTAATATATTAAAACCCCACACTTAGAAAACGTGTTCTACTGGCTCGTTATAAACGCATATCAGCATAGTTCTAATCTCTAGTTAAAAGTTTGCAAATATGAACATCATCGGAGAGCCATTTTAAGTAAAGAAGTATAGTTTATTAATGATATAGTGCAATTATTGTGCATAATCAAAAGTTTTTTAAAAAAATTTATAGCACATATTTTAATAAAACTGATTGGGGTGACTCAGTCACCCCGCACGATTTCGAATGTCAGTGTTGGGTGCGCGACTTCTGCCGGGTTAAATGAAGTACTGCGTTAAGTGAGACTGCTCTGTCGGGAGAATCTCACTTATCATTCCTGGGTTGTAACACCAAAGTAAACACAAGGTAGAATATAAGCCATGTTTAGTGTGCACAGGTTATGAATGTCTTCTATTCCGTGTCCTCCTGTAAACAGTAACTGCTTCAATACTGCGGAATCATTTAAAGGGGACTTTATAATGAAGACACGAAAATGCTTTATACCCAAATTTAGAGTTGGTAGTTCTTCCTAAGCGTTTAAGCTGTAGGTCTCCATCAATTAAGTCTATCTCAATAAAGATGATTGTAGTGCTCCAAATCATTTTTTAGCTCGTATTATTACAACATAGGCTGTTTTTTCTCCTCACACAGAAAAGTATAAAATTATCTATAATAATGTGTTTGCACCAACGAGATAAAATTCAAAATTTACTTTCTTTAGTTTAACTAATCCCATGGCAATCAGTTTAATTCAGATAATTTTGTTTATGAATGCTATTTAATTTTAATATAGGGTGAGTGCAGCATGTCATTTTACACTTTGGCTTTAAGTTTGGCTGAGGAATCATGATTCAATTTCAAGGTTGGGTTGGTTGGATACTCTATGGTCATCTTCTGCTACCCGATGTCTAATTAGGCAGAAACCTACAGTTTAAAGCATATTCCGAAAGGCTACAACCCTCAGGGGGTTTAGCTACTTTAGGTAAACATGGGAATCGTAATCCCGAGATACCCAGCGAAATATCTCTCCTTTCTCTTCCTCTCTTTCTTTTACTTTCCCTTTTCTTTTTTCCCTCGTTGTGGTTCCTTTTGGAGTCTAGGGCTCCTAATTAGAAGATGTTGCCGCTCTTTTGCTTCTAGCTTCTAATGGCGTGTATATAGCCCATGTGCTTGAAGTGAGTAGAGACCCATATCCCTGGGAAAAGGAATCCTGGTAGTTGAGGGTCAACTTTGGTCGTCCAACACTCTGCTTCGGCTCCTGCTTCGGGTAAACGGAAAGCACTCTGTGTTCCCTTGGGTATCAATCGGCTGGTGGATTAGACTTTTGTCACCTGATCGGAGTTCAAACAGTCGGACTCCTTCTGGACATCTCGTCAAAGGTAGAGACTTCTACGGGGATGTTCTGTACGCGTATCGACTTGACTAGCACTGGTGAAGGAATCTGCATCCTCTTGTTGGGCGCCATGGTGGGTGGTGCCGTCATGTCTGAATTTTTTTCCTTTTCATTATGGAAATTTGTAACCCCACTATTTCTTTCCCCCTTTGTGTAGAGCACATTGGTACTGTAACAGAGAACACTAAAGTTTTTGTAATCAAGAAAAATGAAGGATCCTCCCGTACCTATAATCCATTCCTCATCCATTAATTTATAATGTCCGCTGTTGAGGGTATACAAGACATCCATAAACTGCCATTTGGTGATATTTTTGTTGAAATATTGAAGGCCTCACAAGGTAAATTCATCATAGGAATCAAGCCTTTTGGAGAGGGTGCTGTTTCTGTATCTCCTCATCGATTTCTTAACTTCTATCGCGGGTTTGACTCTCATTATGAATTTCCGTATACACCTGAGGCAGAGATTAATGAAAATTTAGAATCAGAAGGCGTAGTATATGTTCACAGAATTACTATTCGTCGCGAATGAGCATTAGTACATACTAAACATCTGGTACTCACTTTCAACTCGCTTGAGCTACCAAAGTATATAAGAATCACATGCATGCATTGTTCGGTTAGACCATACATACTAGCTAACCCTCTACGCTGCTTCAAATGCCAAAGATTCGGGCACTCTCAAACGTCATGCCGGGCTTCTGCCACCTGCGCACTTTAGACAGCTGATGGACATGAGAGCGAGAACTGCACTAATGCTGCTAGATGTATCAACTTTAAAGGTGCCCATCTGGCGTACGCAAGTCTTGTCCCAATTGGACATTTAAGAAGGGGATTCAGGCTATTAAGATCTATAAAAAAACGTCTTACAAAGAGGTTAGGCAACTGGTGTCTTCCAGTACGCCTTAAGAAAATAAGTCATACGCAAAAGCCGTTGCGAAAGAAGTAACACCAGTCTCGACACAAACCGAGGCAACAGCCCACATTATCACATCTGAGCAATCTAAGAAATACATCAGATCTTCTACTCCTAAATTGTATCTTTCTCTTCCGGAAATCTGAAACAAGGTTTTGTTCCCAATAAATCCCAATTATCTCGAATAAAAGCGTGAATACTCAATCAGTTCCACCAAATTTAAACAGTTCACCTCCTGCACGTGGCAAAAATGTTAGGTCATCTTCGCCACCTTCCGCTCATCAAAATGTTGAATCCAAATAGTTATACCACTTAGACCCAAATTATCCAATTCCTCCAAACCGAAATAGAAAAAAAGTCGCTATTCCTAGAAAGTACGCTGGCCTCTCTAGGAGAGCGAAAGATCCTTAATCAGTACGTCCACAGGTTCGCCTCGGATTCGGAATTAATACTGTATGTGTCCGAAAAACTGGAACAATGATGTTGTATTAGAGAAGTATTTAACTCCCCCTTTTTCTTGATTTGTTCCTTTTTCGTCTTTTTTTTTCCTTTTTTATTTCTCATTTTTTTACGAGATTGGGGAATGCCCATCCAGAGGTTTCTGTTTTAGCTTATTTTGCTTTTATCTCCTATTTTCCTAACACTGTTGATATCACTTTTATTGTTGCCTACTTTTATATATGACTCCTTTTATCAACTATTTGATTATTTTATCACTTTCTATATGCCTGTGTGTACTTTGTGTATTTTTCTCATCTTTTATACCGTTTATTATTTGTGACCTCCTGTTGTAAAATTTCATGTGCGTATTGGTTTAGCTGTCGCCTTTCGTTTTTTGGACCTTGTGCAAAAAAACCAAAACCAACAAACCAACCAGCCGAACGGCTACAGATAATCAGGCCAAAATGAGACTCGAACCAACTTACTCTGGTACTGAATGCCAGCACTCAATTCATTCAGTCATCGTCCGTCATATGATTCCCCGGGATTAAGATGTCATGATTAGACATTCATTTTTATAATATTAAAAAAAACCCTACTTATACACTGCTGAATATTTGACTGATATGAAGAAAAGTACTTCGCGAATGAAATGATTAAGCACGTAAATCTGAAACATTTCGGCATGTTATGATCAATTTTATGCGAATATGCCATGTTGACCATCGCAGGTTGTAGAATTTATATCAGGAACAGGCCCATACATCGCATTGACTCTAATGTATATATACCAGAACGAAATATTAGAAATGAGAAGAGAGGTGATAAAATGGTTCTACTATATAATTAAAAACTTTCTGAAACAGGGTACAAACGACTGCGACTTACTGCCTTGGTATATACACGTGCGAAATGTTGAAATATCTCGCTTTTTAGCTATTGTTTTCGTCACTGTTGAAGTTAAAAATCTTGTTGTAATATCTTGAGACTTTGGAACTTGTTTTCTTCGTCTTTTTTTCTTTGTGTGAGGGGTAGAGCACATTCTTAAATCCTCCTTATACTACTATGACACTTAGGTTCCTACCATGAATACAAAAATAAATTTGCTTAACTCCTTAACGATCGCATGATTTTCAAGAAAATGGTAATAAAATTACCTATTTTTTCAGGAGGATTCCAGTTATTTCTTGATCTGCAACATCTAGTTTAAAAAAAACCCATCCCCGATTACATTATAAATAGACTGAGCTGCCATCTGGTATGTAAAATGAGAAATAAAAAAAATTCAGGGTAAATGAAATGGATTGTTTCTATTTTTCTGGCGCGTTACTTTTAAACACTCCAGCCCGGAAATATCACGGGCACGAGAAATAGAAGGCGAAACCTCTCCCCGTAATTTTGACGGGAGCAAGAATGAAGGGGTTAATTCTATGAATGGGCTATACCAAACTGCAGACTTTTCGAAAGTTGTTTTTTTGAATAAGTCAGATTTTTAACTCTTTCAATATGATGAATGTATGCGGAGTTGGTAAAAACGCGACAAATCGTATTTGTCAGATGTGTCCATTGAACCGCTAAGTTCTAGAATAAACAAACGTGAGAACTTACTTCTGTGTTTGGGGAATCCTTTTCTCGAAGGGAACTTAGCCTGTCCTCATATCTACTAAAAATCTTCAGCTCTGAAGTGTGTCTCGCAATTTTGTGAATGGGCTATACCAAACTGCAGACTTTTCGAAAGTTGTTCTTTAGAATAAGTCAGTTTTTTTTAACTCTTTCAATATGATGAGTGTATGCGGAGTTGGTAAAAACGCGACAAATCGTATTTGTCAGATGTGTCCATTGAACCGCTAAGTTCGAGAATAAACAAACGTGAGAACTTACTTCTGTGTTTGGGGAATCCTTTCCTCTGTACCTTAGTCAATAATACGACAAGCCTTTTGCTTCAATTACTTTACTACGATACGTTAAACATACTACAACTACAACAGTTAAAGTAAGTATGTACAGCGAGTTAGAATTTAAACAGTTAGATAGTCAGGACGGTTTCGGGTTCAACGACAACGCGGCCTTTCGGCCTCTCTGACCAGAAGAGCTCTATGTCTCTCTGGCACTCAAAAACAAATCTCTTCTGCGTGGACTATTGGGGTCTTCTTTTATACTGTCGGCGAATTCAAAAGCTTTCTCCGGTGTTTGAAGCGCTCGTAAGTGTTCAAAGTTTATGGGATTCTACATGCCACTATAGTGTCAAAATTCTGGAGAGCCTTCGAACCACTTTGGGATTTACGCGTTCTATAACGTCAGAACCGCACATAACAAGAACTTTATGGCCTCTTATCCTAGAGTTTATGAGCAGATCAACAGTTCGCCGATAGATGACACGTTGAGGGGTAGGAGCGGGTATGACATACTTATAGAAATATACTAATTCGTGTAGTAAATGAGACAATGTCACATCTCAAATGGAACTTAGCCTGTCCTCATATCTACTAAAAATCTTCAGCTCTGAAGTGTGTCTCGCTGCTCTGACAATTTGACGAGTTCTATTGAAAAAAATTACTTTTCGTTAAATCCGATCAACCTCCCTCCTCCTTTCCTCGGTTAGTTGAACTGCAGTACCATTTACAAAACAACTCAGAGACAATGTTTGTTGTGATACTTGGCAGCAGCTTCGCATGGTGAATTATGTGCCATTTACGTTGAAATCTAGGCAGAATCTTGTGAAAATGTGACTCGATACACTGCAGAAATCAAAGAAAAATGTAGACAAGCAATTACTAAATTCCACGGGGTAAACCCTTTTCCCATACATTCTGGTGTTCGAAAACTTTTCATAATAGACTGTAGATAAAAATACTTTTAACATTTTACTTTCAAAGTAAATTGATTATCAATTCACATCCTTAATTCTTATTTAAATGTTAATAATATAGCAATTACGATGCACTAAAAATGGGGATTGTTTTGTTGAAAGCATAAGAGTTTGCTGCTTGAATGTAGAGTTTTTCTAGCTAAATAAAAGTAGTTCTAAATTAATTTTTCATTGAATGTACATTGAGTTTCTAGATAGTATTTTATAAGCAGTGTTTTAACTCTTCTTTCGATAAAATGCATGCATTTTTTACTTTACAGTTTGACACAAAAAATATTTTTACCTAAAAATATCCTATTTCTTCAAAATTAAAGTTTTCATAGACTGCTTATTGCATTTGTAGGGTGTCCATTTATTGTTTCTTAGAGACTGAAAGTTTCAAAAGTCTTAAGATTATTACTTTATGAAGTATAATTATCATACTATGCAGGTATAAAATTTTTCGTGTCTTGCCAATCCCACGAGTTTTATTTATGCTACCTCATTATGGTTTAATTAAAATGTCTCATAAATTCCCTTTTTTTTTAAATTATTACACTACAACCCACGCGCTCTTTTATCATATTTACGTTAAAAACTAATCCTATTTAATGTCAATATATTTTTCAGTGAAAGATTGAAGAAAATTGATATTCTTAAGCTTACCAAGCATTATGTGTTATAAATACATGGTAAAATACTAATCTTTTGGGCATTATTCAATTGAAACCTTATAAGGGAGAGCAGCTGTTATCGCTTACAATTTTAGATTTTTTTAAGACTTCTTTTCTGGAACTGATTTTTAAGGATAGAATTTAAGTAAAAGAAATGAGTTTTTTCGAGCTCATAAATTGGCTTCCAATGTTATGTAATTAAAAAAAATTCTAAAAAAAAATGGAGCAATACTTTAACATTATTATGCAATTTGATTTATGACCACTTTTACCCATGAGGTTAAAAGTTGCCCCTTAATACGACATATTTTAAAATTAAATATCGAAGGATTATGTCTCATAAAACATACTCTGAAAGGTAATCCATATATGTATGTGTTGAGGATAATCCCTCTAGCCGTTAATCCCTGTGATTAGTATTGACTGATTTATCTTCTGTTAGCCAAGTTGTTTCCCTTCAATCCGTATCGATTTAGACGTTAGACGCCTCAAGCTATCCATTCCTATCATTACTTTAACTTTGGTCTAGCTTGGGGAAATTTGAGGTGATTTATTTTCACCTTGTTTTGACACTTTAATTGGACTGCAAAATAAGGTACAACTCTCATTAAAAGCTTCTTCGAAAATGAAATCACCAGATCGATATTTTCTTAGGTTCGATTCTTTCGCTTAAAGTAAAAGATTCGCAATAATTTGATTTCCCCCTCTAAGTTTGATTGGAGTATACCTTGTAGTTGTTGAGTTTTATATTTATTTTTTGGTCTTACACCGAAATTAAATGTTGATTAAAGTACGTAACCATTTTGACTGTTAAGTGCAAATAAATCAACTGTTCAAATAATTAATGCGAGAATTGCGAGAATTGCGAGTAATATTGCCGTAATTGCGAGAAATATATTTCGTTATAACATTAAGTTTTATAAATTTATTTATGCGAAAAATAGGCTCCATAAAGTCGAGCTTAAAACAGGACGAAAATTCATCCTGTTTTGTGTTATTATTTTGTTTAAATGATCAATATCAACTAAATAGATTTTCCTGGGCTGCATTTATTGAAGGTATACTTATTGGACATCATTGTTGAACGAATTATTGAAATTCTATACAAAATTACATAATCCTACGTGGTATTTTTGTAACCCTGATATGAGATATACAAATCCTCTGTAAACTGATATTTTAATTTTGCGTGGGGTAACTTCAAATAAATAAACTAGGCAAGGGATGATTTCAAATTCTTTTATTTGTTAGAATGGAAAATTATAGATATAAGAATTACTAAGTTTCATTGGGTAAACTATTTTCCCATACATTCTGCCGTTCGAAACCTTTTCATATAGAGTGTAGATAAAAATCCTTTTAACTTTTTACTTTTAAAGGAAATAGATTATCAATTCACATCCTTAATTCTTATTTAAATGTTAATAATATAGCAATTACTATGCACTAAAAATGGGGATTGTCACCCATATCATTTATAAATATAGACATACAACATATCACCAAGCTATTACTTTTTAAAGAACATTTTATTTAATAAAGCCGGTTTAGTATGAGGGAGGGTTTAGTATAAAATCAGCTCATCGTTGTCAACATTGCTAATAAGAAATTTTGAATAAAAGCTTTCTCTAAAGGATTTTTTCTAACAAATAAGTAAACCGACAAACAACTTCTTCACTCAAGTTGTTTGTCGGTTTTATCTTCTTTTAGATAAAACTCAGAGACGGACTGAGGTTTTATCTTATTTCTCCCCTTACCCTGTAGCATTAGAAAATAAATTATAAGGTTTTCTTTATTCCATATTTATAAGGTTTTCTTTTTCTAATGCTGCAGGGATTTTGCATGAGGATACTTATCCATATACTGCGTGATTTCGCCACATTGTTAGGGTTTCTATTCTAATGCTGCAGACCTTTATCATGAGAATACTTATCCAAATACTGCGTGGTTTTGGTCGGCTATTTCATTAACCCTTTCGCGACGGCAGTTCCGATCACGCGCTTTCCTCTGAGGCCTGAAGTTTTTCTCGTGAGCTTTCCCTCCAGAACGGCGGACTTTTAAGCACTAAGCCTAAATTTACGAAAAATTCGAAAATAGTAACATTTACAAACAAATCTATTTATTTAAACTATATATGGTTTACTTACACATTATTTTATTCTTTTTCCACTAAAAAAAATTTTGTTATACAGCTTAAAATATTTTTCGCTGGGACATAATGTCGAAATCCTACTCTCCCTTTCCACAGTAAGAGACTTTCATCAACTGATATATTCCTATCAGGAATCTATCAATAATATATCAAGAACTCTGAAAGTTTTGAATGATTAAATCTAAAAAAGGTTTAATTTTTTCAATCTTTTTGGCATCATAAGAAGTGGAATGCAAGTATCGAAGAATTTCGATGCGTTGGTCCCGACTCATAACCTTACTGAAAAAAGGTGTTGCAATCATGGGATTCGTTGAGTAGTACATCTTAATTTTCAGTTTTTTCACGATACCCATTAAAATTGTCAAAGAAAATTAAACAAACAATTCTTCTTTAGTTACAGGCAGAAATACTTCGAGGATGAACTCTGTTCACTTTCCGGATTTATGTATCTCTCATACGCATTAATTTGGTTAGTATAACATAATACGCATTAATTTAGTTATTAAATCCATTACAGTTTCAAAACAAAAATCTGAAATAATCCAATTTATTTGATACAGCATCATCGACTTTTATTCCGCATGACGCTGTGAATGTTAGTAGAGTAAAATCCCTTACGTGAGAAGACCACAAAGAAGTACTGTCCCGCGATATACTCAGAATAGAAATGTCTGATATATCTTCATCATCACTCTGATCTCGGTGTTCCAAATAAACAGATTCACCTAACGAGATTTTTGTATCACTGTCACTACTTTCATAATCACTTTCAGTTTCAGACACATTTCTCATCAATTCAGAAATTTCGTCTTCAGTTAAATATTTTCTCCTTTTCTCCATATTAAATCATCAAAGGAAAAAAATCTCACTGCAACAGGATCTGATTCTGAACTCAAAACCCATATACCCAATGCTACAATCCCACCGCAAAAGAAAAATAAACAAACATATCTCGTAAACAAAGACCACGTGCAAAGTTTAAATGCCCTACCCGCTGACAGCCAAACGCAATACATCCATTCCTCCGTTTGTTTACATAAAACGATAGACCTCATATGATTCATACTAGTCTTGTTTTCGAATAGAAGGTCCCAACTACGTGTACTCCAAATTTCATAGACATGCGGTGCCATCTTGTGCCCCAAAAATTAACTAATAAAACGTTCCGAACTACTGACACGTATAGGTGACGTTTGGCCAGAAACGCGGATAGCTGCTGGCACGTATACGTGACGTTCGCCGAGAAAAGGGTTTTAAAGGAACCGCATCTAGCTCATCTTACATCCATTCCTATGATAAGCATTCCTACATAAAATAGTATCTAAGCCTCAAACAGGATTTTAACCCTGGTAACGTGTGACAAGCATGTTATGTTATCCTTATGCAATGTAGGCGGCCATATGGTTGAAATTAATAGTTAATGTTATTAACAACTTTATTAATCGTAAAATGTATGAAAATATATCAAGCTACAAATCATGTCTAGTAAGATTGGAAGAATAACTTCCGTCTAAGTTATAAATAAAATCTGATTTTTTAAGACAAAATAGAATGATATTTGAGCCATTCTGAAAAAATTTCAGGGAAATTTTTGTCTAACAAATTCGCACGCAGGATAATGGAACTTTTTAGTAAACGATTGAAAATATCGTAATTATTTGTAGAAAATCTGTTGAAATAACCATGAAAAGTAGTTTTATTTTTCTTTCATCATTATAATTACCTGGTAAGTTCTGATAAAAAAAACTATACTAAGACTGTAGATAGATCTGAGACTTTACGATCAGTCTAACGCTTGCAAAAATTACCGTAAGTTCTCATCAAACTAACGGGTATTGTGTTCTGCAAGGCACTTACCGTAAGTTTTTCCAGTTGGAGTTGAGTTCTGAACTCACACTTATACACTCCTTAGGTAGTATATGTGTGTCTGTGGCTTTGCACAAAAGGCAGGACAGCATTAGACAAGTGGTAACCTTATATTTCAGCGGTAAAACGGGTCTCATGAGACACAAGCCTTGAGAAACTTTGGGGATTCATGCTTTTATATTATACGCCATAAATATTTTAACATTTCCACCACGACTGATTGCGGTTGTATATTCAGATGTCCTGTGATTAACTTTCTAGTAGTAGAGTAGGGTAATGGGTTGTAAAAATAAGAAGTATATCCACTTTATAAAAAAATCTACATACAAAGATAAATAAATTTGGACATTATATCATTGAATTCAAAACTTTAATTTTTTTTCTGTTGGGCTGTAATTTTGAACACAAATGCATATTTTCATGCTTATTTGTGTAAAATAAGGAATCGTTTATAATATTTTAAATAATAATATATCTAATTTTCAATTTTCAATAATTTTTTTAAGATTTATCTTTCACGGATTTTTATTGAATTAAACTGTGAACTAAAATTTTGGACGTCCACTCAATTTGTTAAAAAATGGTTCCTGTTTCTACTTAAAATTAATTTTGATTCTCTTTTCAGACCACTTTATTAAGAAAATCCTTGTATTGTATTATAGATTTCAGTAAGTTAAACAAATCCATGCTTTTCAGAATCTATGCAGAGGGACAGTCATTAGAAATTTTGAAACGTCTTAAAACTAGCATCCATTATACTTACTCTGAAAACAACATTCTATCTACGTACATAGCCGTAAAAAATCCCTTCTGTGTTCAGATTTATGCAATAAAACTATGTTACTGTGAGGCTACGGCTTTATTTCTTTTGTGATGTGTTTAAAAATAATTTTTTGTCTCTGAAAAATCCTATTAATTTTATAACAGAAATATTCTTGAAATATTGTTCCTTAAAATATTTGCATAAATAAATGATACACAAATATGTAATTTACTGTATAAATCTGAATAAAATCCAGTCGACTATTGAGCTGAATTAATAAAATATTCTAAATATTTTTATATAAAAGATTACTGAAAATCTTTTTCTTTTTGAAAGAATTTAAACAGCATACATTTTTTTTTAATATTTAATAAATCTAATTCTCCTGAAATTTCTTTGTCTAAATTACTTTCATATAAATTTAAAAATAAGATATTCCTTCTAAACCATATTAAACCTTGAATACTACCTGGGGTATACGTGTACCCCAAACAGCAATCAAAGTTCAAATTCCAAAAGGTAGAGTGAGCTGTGTGTTTACCTCCCTGAAAATTTGTATCGCCCATAGTGACAGTCATTAAATGATGTTAAGCTAGTCCGTATCTGTTCTCAGAGGTTGCCCATAGATTTTTGTGATACACCTGGGCCGTATGGAAGCATAACAGAAGTGTCCTATTTTTTTATTGTCCAAAATAGATAGGTAGTAGTTATGCTTTTGCTGTCCATGACACATGTTATATAAAAAAAAAGTTGCTTAAAATGATAAACATGTACACCACTACCAAATTAGGTGTTTATACTCTGGATCAGCTGCACCACACATAAACCACCTTAAGTAAGATGATACGTTTCCTTTTGCACTAGTTCTACAATTCACTTGACATTGTCGAAATAAATAGGTGATGTGAGAGGAAGGATTCTGTTGGGAGGTTCTAGTGCAAAAGGAAAAGAAAATGCCATAAATCTGCGTTTGCATTTAAAAATAAATCTTTCCAAAGATTTATTGAGATTCAATATGACCAGCCGATTAGTACACCCAAATACAACTGCACAACTTATCGAAACTATAAGGCGGATTTTGAATATGGACCACCGGAACGACTGGAAAAACTTCAGGGGCGCTTTCTACTTTAAGTCCAGAGACAGAAAATCGAGAGTTGAGTGTGACAAGTACAAAAAGTGGGAGTTCGGTAATCCCCCCCCCCAAAAAAAAAAAAAAATAAATAAATAAATAAAAATGTTTCACTTGAATGTTTTCATTCAATTTTTCTTCTGATTTGTGATAATTTATTTTAAATGCAGTTTAAAATGCTGATACACTCTGCAACGTTTAAATAAATTTGTTCAACAAAATAGGTAATAAATTTCTTTGTGAGATACACTTGTTCCTCAGGGTAGTATTCACATTGTATAAAATATGGGTAGCCATATTTTATATGGCTACCCATATTTTATACAACCATATTTTATATATGGTTAAGCATGTGCTTGGGAATATCATAAGTAATTAAAAAACCATACTTGTGGATGTTTAGAATTTTGCATAAATAAGTACCCAAGATTTTCCAGTACTCATTTTCGTAACCACTTGTGGCGAATCAGACTTGTTATTTTTTCCATTAGAAGTGTAAAAGGACGAGTCTAACTCATCAAGAGAATTGAAAGAATATTTAGTAATTTTAAATCAGATTAAACCAAACCCATGTGGAGGATTTCTTCAAATTGAATTGCTTCCTAAGAGGTTCCTAAACTGCCTCTAGGAGCCTATTATTATTCCTTAAACTAGAATATTGTATGTCCTGAACTAATCCCCATTATTGGTATAAATAACTAGCTAATAATGAGATTCTTATGAGGTCATTTTAAAAAGTATATTTCTTATGCATATTTTATCATGAAAGACATTTTAATCCAGCTTCGAATTCTTTCTATTTACTGCTTGCGGAAAAATGAATCAAATTAATAAATAATTCTACTAATTGTATCAGTCTCTTCTAAGTATTCAATACTAAGTCGAAAAGTGGCAAAAGGGAGTAGTAAAGTGAACTGAAGATGCGCTAAATACTTGTTATGCGTGAATTATTAGCAATCCAACATAGTTTAGAGGAATCTTTGATGACAAAGTTCTAGTTATGAAACATGGACGAAGCTATCCGAATGTTTGGTTTCCATTAATACTCCCCGAAACGGATTCCATTAATATTGTACGGATTGTGATACAGACACTTATGTAAGTATTAGCAAGTCATTTGTGCAATAGGATCGCATTAGTGTTGAAATTAGATAAATGAATGTGAACTACCGTACCAATATTTCTGAAGGAGACTAACAGTGAGAAGTATTTGAATTAGAAACGAGGTCCTAAGTACCTATGGCACGATGTTTCATGTGTTTGAAGCAGATCTTATATATATATCATCATTAGAACTGTAGATAAGCCTTTTAAAAATTCTAAATCCTATGAATTAGGAATACACAGAGCACAGTTTTGATGAGGCTTCTTAAATATTTATTCAAATTTGACAGAGTCGTATGGTAAGTTGGCGAATTATTTGACAGTTCCTTCGGATAATTAAATTCATTTAAATGGAGCTCCCTGTTCAAACGCACCCATTTTGAAATGAATATTTTTTTCATCTATTAAAATAATATTTCTACGATTTAAAAAAAATAATATGAATTAAATACAGAGGTGCGAAATCTTTCTCGCGAAATCTTTCTAAAGGAAAATGTGAGATTTTAAAGCGTGAAATATGCATTTTCACACTTAAAATAGTGTTGGTTGATTTAAAATTTTTAGCATCAGGTTTAGGTTTTGATTTTAAAAGAAGTTTCACTTTTTAGTGATAAGTCTTAAAAAGTACATTTTGCTAGACATTTTGATATTTAGTAATTTACTTCCAATTTCTATATCCTTTTTCCTTAATGCATCATTCGGTAGTTAAGAAGAAATCTTGTACATAAAATGAAACTAGTTTTCGTGTAAAAAAGTCGGCACATAAATTAAGACTAAACTTGACGGTAAATTTGTAGAATTATTCATTTATACTTGAATTTGCTAAGCAAACATTAAGAAAAGAACCGAAACAGTCAAGAGTAGGTGCAAAAGAACAATTTCAGCGTCTCATGAAGGAATATAAATATTTGTTTTTCTGGAACGCCAGTTACATTACAACTTTAGATTGAATAATACATTTTAAAATTTTTGTGAATGCTTTTAGAATCAAATTTAATTTGATCTAAAATAAAACCTTTAATTTAATGAAATTATGACTTTTCCAAAAAATATTTTACACATTATTCTTGTTTTAACACGTGAATTGGCTTTAATTACAAATTTAAGTGTTAGTTTTCGTTCCAATCACATTTTTATCTTATTTAAATCCTTGGAAAGATAGCTAAACAGAGCAAAATACATTGGCTTGCAGGCAGATTGTGGCATACACAGTGTGCTGTCTATGAAAATATCACGCAAATAAATAAGCGCTATCTCATTAAATTTAACTTTACTTACACAATAATTAAATTTTAAAACTACAACTCTACTATAAGTCAAAAGCTGTACTATTTGCCTAAAATTACAATCGTTGAAATATTTTTCTCACCATCTGTGTTAGTAAGAGAAATTTGTAGCTTATTTTTAGCCTAGAAATAGAGGTTGGTATGTGTTTTACATTAATTTATAATGATGTTCAGAATTATAGATGCAAGGTAAAATTGGTCTATGAATTCACCCATTCTAGTGATAAAAGTTTTAGTAAAAGATCCTAGTTTTCTAGATTAAAATTCGATAATTAGTACGTTTTCACATACAAAGTTTGAAGACTCATAATTTACTTAACGGCATACGAATTTCCAAGCTATTGATAATAAATGTTTAATGAAAGCTAATATATAATTAAATATCTAACCATGAAAGATGTAAACGGGAGGAAAAAAAAATTAAATTTTAACTGAAATTATCTTTAAGGTTCATCAAGGTATTATCAAGGTTCTGGTTATTATAACTTTTAGACTTGCTTTAAAATTCTGAATATTGATTTATACAAACTTACATTAAATTGCTGGAAAGATTCTTAAATATTTTTGATTATTTCGCTGAAACTGAGAAAATGTACTAGATTGGTTACGGTCCGCAATCGTTTCAAATTTTGTAAATGATCATGATCATCTCTAGTACATAAAACATCATTAGAACTTCTTAAAGTGTAGCCTGATTAAATCAATGGAAAATATTAGTTGTCTACTTGAATTAGAATGTTTCATTTTTCTGCATAGTACTGGATATGTTTATTTTACTGTAAGTTAGAAGTTAATGACGTAAAATTTTGGATAGTGTAGTCATTAAATTTCATAAAATGTCAACATAGTTTAGGTTTATAGTTACCATCTGCCCGATGTAATTATACGAAAAGCTCAAATTGTGCATTTTAAACTATGTAAGAATTTTTTTTTTGTTTATCATTAGTACTTTTAAAGTGGAATCTTTGAGAAATTAGCTTGCATTTATTTTTTACTAATATACTTGAAAACATTTCCTATCATGATCGTCTAGCTGAATAACACTTCTACTATTTCTAGACCTCTTATTTTGAATGAATTCACCATTTAAAACTTGTTCTTACATGTATGGTAGATACCGTATTATAGAGGGATTTATTTCAAATAAAAAATTTTCACCATTCTCTTATGATTTTAGTCATAATTTTTTTTTAAGTAAGCTACTATCTGCACAGATTGTTTACAGATTTTCTCCTGGTACATTATAACATCTTGAACTATGTACATATATGTAGTAATCTGAGACACTTTAAAGCAGGGGCGGCAACGCGGTGCCCGCGAAACAATTTCAAAGTGCCCGCCGTTCAAATATTTATATTTTAGATATGAGTAACAAACGCTCGTAGTTGTAATGAAAAATTTTAGTAAAATAAATTAAAAATCATTAAACCGTAAAAATAAAAAAACTGGGGAGCCTGCTCTCTCGACAGCATCGCTCTTCCCTCGCTGTGAGTCTGCTCTCAAATTAAACTCTCTTTGCGCATCGTCATGTGCTTGTGAATATTTGTTTTCCAGTATGAAAGACTTAAATTCAAAGTATCGATCAAGCCTAACACTCATTTGGATCAATGCCTGAATACAACTTATGTGCAACATTACAACGAATTGCCGCAGATTTGAAATGTCAAATATCGTATTAATTATCAATTTTAAGATTGTTTTGTTTAATTCTAAAGGTTCAGCCGACCACAACGATAAGCTTATACGGCATATTTAATTGAAGCCAAGTCATCCCTCCAGCAATCCGCTGAGCAGGGATCCATTGGCTTGGGGGCAAACGACTTACTCGGACACCACCAAGCCGATTTTTTTTCCCTTTACAATTCGCAATCCTAAACTATCTATTTAACCAATTTATAATGGCAACCCCGCTTAAGTTCCACACCAGTTCCCTGTTGCTTTCGTTGTTTTTTCCCTTTACTTATTTATACATATATTTCGTATCCATACCCTGCAAACTAATTGCGCTTTACAGTTGCAATTTACATTATAAAATTGCCATTTTAAATTCAAACTGCAGTTTCAATTACAATTTCGCTTGCGAACATATTACAATTTACAATTACAGCTTACATTATATACTTACAATTTTACATTTAAGGTGCAATTTCAAATACTCTTACTCTTACTATTGCAATTACCATTGCATTAATAACATATTACGATTTACAATTTCAATTTACATTATATACTAACAATTTTACATTTTTGATGCAATGCAATTTCAATTACAATTTCAATTACAATAACATTTACCACTACATTATGGATACACTGCAATTTAGAATTACGATTTACATTGTATACTCATAATTTGCATTCAAGGTAAAATTTTCGATACAATTACCCCACTCTTACAATTTTACATTTAAGATGCAATTTCAAACATAATTACGCTTACTATTGCATTAAACAATTACATTTCATACATAATACAATTGCATTACAAACCCTTAACAAACAGGTTTACTGGTAAAAATTTTTATAATAATTATTTTTTCTAAAAGTAATTAAATCATTCTTATTTTTTTTGATTAATTTCCTGCATTAATTTGCTCATATGCCTCCATTGCACATACTATTACATTTAACAATTACACTACACACATCTTACAATTTACAATTACATTTATATTATATACTTACAATTTTACATTTTAGCAGCAATTTCAATTACTATTACACTGACAAATAAATTAACCATTACGCTATAAGTATATTGCAATTTACAATTACGATTTACATTATATACTTACAATTACAAATTTAAGGTGCAGTTTCAATACAATAACATTTACTCTTACAATTTTACATTTAAGTTGTTTTGTTTAAATTAAAATTTTAATTTAAGTATTATAATTTATGTCGTATTAATATTTTCATGTTTAATTACGAGGGGTGGAGCTATAATATTGGCAACACTGTTCTAGAGCCCCCTCGCAGCAGAACACGGGAAAGCACCATACACCACACGCACGTCACATACCTGCCTTACCTGAGAGCGAATGTGCTCTCCCGCAAACATCACACGCCTGCACAGTGACACGATGAAGACAGCCATGTTTTAGTTACCGGTCTATCGTACGAAATAATTTGTTGAATCGTACTGATAGAGGAAAATGCTCGTGGGCACATTGTGGCTGATGTCTTTGGTGGCTGGGGCTGGGACATGCTCTACCGCCATGTTTCCCGGACTTAAGCCCCTGGGACTTTGATCTCACTTCCAAGACGAAGGAACCGCTCCGTGGATTCCACCGGAAATTCTGCAGGCTGTGGACTGCTCCATTCGAAGGATCAACAAATCAGGTGCTGTCAACGGAATACTGCAGCCTCCAGAATGTTAGCAACGGGTGCTAAACAATGCTGGTCACTACTCTGAAGGGCTATAAAAGTTTCAACCCTGTATCTCTTCTGCATACTATGTACATACCTAACTGCCACTACAGTCGAACCCCGTTATAGCGAACCCGGTATATAACGAACTCACGGATATAACGAACGAAAATTTTAGTCCCGCCGTTTTCTTATTGTACGTAATTTAATTATTATTGTATCACTTTAATGTAATCAATTTTAGTCGATTTAATTCATTAATGATCATTTTTAATAGATTTTTATAATTTTTTAATACACAATTATTGAATACACATTGCAACTAATGAGTGACACATGTTGTGAACTCTAGTATTTTTCTTAACGGTTCGGATATAGCGAACCACCGGATAAAGCGAACAAAATCTTTGGTTCCTTGAAGTTCGTTATAACGGGGTTCGACTGTAATAAAGTTCCATCCTGTGTATCCCCCCAATTTCTTCCTCTACATCCAGGAACTTCCGCATTTCTGAAATATGCCCGTCTAGTAAAAATGGTGGCCGACCCCTGCTTTAAAGTAACTAAAAATTTCCTGATATTTTATTGCGTAAAAATGTTGGAAAATACTAAACATTTTGAATCACAATGGAACTTTCAAAGAGAAATTTCAGGGTTTTTAAGTCTGTATTTTATCACTAAGTAAATGTTCAAGTGCCACATATTTAATTTATATGAATGTTAATTTTTTAATGATTCTATTTTTTTTAAAAGTGTCCACCCTAGAGATAATATGCAATGTGTATTTACCTTGTATTATCGCTATTTATCTAAGATGGATATGATAGTTAATGAGAAATTCCGAATTTACAATCATGCAAGAGGGTATTAGGGCAAATGGTATCCAAATGGATCTACATGGACTGAAATTATATTTTTTTCCTTTGCTTTGTCCATGAACTTAGCCATACATTTTAAAATTCCATTGTGCCATAACAGTGGTAAAAATACGCTGAATTTACATTTATATTGAATTGATATACTGTTACTAATTCATGCGTAAAAACTTCATAGTGCATCGTAGGGGGCTTTGAGGATTTGATGTAATATTTTTGGCCCAAACGCGTTCTTTTATTTTTGTCATATTAGCATCATGAAACTGAACTACTGAGATCGTACGACCATGGTTTACAGTTAAAATTGAAAATTTCACTGTTAGGTAACAATTTTTTAGACTTATTAAACGCCACGATCTTATTACTACCATAATTTTATCATTTAGTTTCGTGATACGATGATGATCTAGAAAGACATATTTTGCCCTTTAACTGTTCCAAAGTTTTTAATAGACGTAAATCGATTTTTCAGTCCTATAAGATTCTTTGAGTTCAATACATGCCTATTTGTGGGTGGATATGAAAAATGGTATAGCACATGTACTTCAGTATTACACGAAATACAATAAAATATTTTGCAGATAAGTCAAGCAAACAGTTAAGGCTCATTAAAATAATTTAGAAACTAAACCAATGTCAAATTTTGGAAGGCAAAATGATAAAGAGCTCTATCATTTATGAGAATAGACCCTTACGTAATGAATAAAAGTTCCTCATTTGAAATACAAAGTTCATGCTGCCTCACTCTAAAATTTTGTACCAACAGTTATTTATCTTACAAATATAATAATAGGTTTAATCTTTTAAAGAAAATATTCTAAAAAAAGTCCAGAGTCTACCATTTTAATCCCATCTAGGATTTATGAGACACTAACGTCTTGATTTTACAAGTGGTCAAAATAAATTATGCAAAGCAAGATAAGATAATGACAAATAACAGTTAATCCCATTTTTTTTAATTGAAACTTCCGAATGGAAGTGAATATTTGTGAATCATATATGCGTAAAAAATAAATTCGTCATTCCCTCTGACAGAAAATTTAGATCTGTTAAATTAATATTAGAAACGCATAAAGTAATTAATTTGAGCTTAATAAAAATTGTTTCCGTACGCATTATATAAACAAAAACATTCATTTAAGCATCGTAAACTTACTAGGTATTGACTATTTTTGGGGAAATATAATTTTTCTAGAAGATTAATGAATAAGTGAAAAACATTACGTTTAAAATGGAACGTTAGTATGTGTTTATGTGTGCATGTCTCTTTGTTTAAAAAATTTCCTATATTTTTGCTTTATTTTGTTAAGTTACTTAATCCAGTATCACTTTGCATGATTTCTCTCTCTTTTCAGTTTCACTTTAGTATTGCTGGTTTTTTTATGCTTTCTATAACTCTATATTAAGGCAATCAATGTTAATGGTATTAACGTATATAGATTAGCTACCACTATCGAAATCCTTTCATTAAGGTTAATATATATATATATATATATATATATATATATATGTATATATATATATATATATATATATGTATATATATATATATATATATATGTATATATATATATATATATATGTATATATGTATATATATATATATATATATGTATATATATATATATATATATATATATATATATATATATATATATATATATATATATATATATATATATATATATATATAGTGGAATCTCGATCTATCGTGTTTCAAGGGACCGATTGAAATGAACGATAGATGCGGAAACATAACAAAGCACTATGATCGTTGGGACTGGATAAAATGAACGATGGATCCGAAAACGATCGATCGAGATTCCACTGTGTATATATATATATATATATATATATACATATTGCAGCTTTCCAGTCACTAAGGAGTTTAAGGCTATTACTCATATTTATGTATTTTCTTGTTTCTTAGTGCTGTAACGATTCATTGTTTATATCCTTTATGCCATATGGAAGTGTTAACTCATTCTTACAAGCTTAATTTAACAGTTAATATTTTAGTTCATTTTTATTTTTTCAGTGGTGTTTTAACTATCCTTATGAGCTTCCTATACACATATTTATAAAGTTAAATTATTTATTTGATTTATATTATTATGCGCATATATCTTATGGAAAAAAAGAGGTTCAAGTAAAATGCTTTCAGAGCATTTCAAGATATGGATCTATAATCAAGAGTATAGAGTTTCCAATTATAAAGACGGAGATTTCATCTAGAAGTTTCTTTGTAAACAAAAGGGAGGAGTTAATACAATACGTTGATAAGTCAGTAAATAATCCCATAGAAAAAGTTTTAAAATTTATACAAAGGAATCGAGGTTACTAAATGGGAATTTAAGATTTTATATTAATAAGATATAAGATAAATGTAAATGAAGCTCCTTTGAAATTAAGCATATGGTTGAGAAGTTGGCAAAATTATACCATTATCGTGAGATAATAAAACTAAAAAAATATTATCCTTTCATTAATATTGTGATAGTTAAATTACCAATAGGTTGTGTAAGGAGGAAAAAATTCCTCCTTTAATTTGGCTGAAATATGACTTTTTTAGAGCAAGAAAAAATGTAGCATTACTCAGAAGTAGTATTACTTTTTAAATTATTTTTTTCAAAACTTTACACAATATTTGTGACCTGGTAAAGTAAAAAACTTCTATAATTTCGAATAAATAATAGACAATTTGTCTTTATGCTTCCAAATATACTGCTATTATCCAACTGGCCTATATAAAGCTCGATCGGAAAAGTATTTGTGTACTTTATCAGGTGTTATATAGAAGGTCATTCGTACTTTATGGGAACGATTTTGTAATTTGTTTTTGGCGTTTGCATTTTGAGATAAATATTTGGCAATTTCATAATAATCGTCTTCTATTGTTCTGCTTTGATTAGAGTTTAATATAAAAGAATTATTTTGAAAATGGTTCCTAAAATTGATAGATGGCTCGAAGATTATGCAACTGCACTTTCCAGGGACAAATATTCGTATCAACAAATTATAATGCGATGTAAAAATTGCGGTTATGGTATTTAAAAAATAGGTATTTATAATATATTAAATTTGAAAGGAAAAAAAAAGGCTAACTGAAAGTAAAAATGAAAACATGACCACTAAACCTCATACTAAGACTGTTTGAACGCAGGTAAATATCAAGAAAGTGAAGTCTCTGATTCTAAAAGAAAATACGCCGACTCAAAAATCCATAGCATTGAAACCTGGAATGCCTTCTGGCACTGTAAGTAAAATCAATCAAAAAAGTTGTTTAAACCTAAAATTCCTCTGCTTTTGCCAAAGCATAGTGCTGAAAGAAAAACAAATTGTAGAAAATTATATGAAAAACACCTAGTTGCTGAAAAATGAAAATTTGTGGTAACACTCGATGAGGCATGGGTGTATTTTAGTGATTGTAGTAAAAAAAGATCAATTTTCTATTGCTCAACTGACGGGAGTGACCGTACAAAATGGCTACGTAAGTGTACAGAAAAGTACTCAAAGGAGTTGATGATAGTAGCAGGATTTTGTTACAACGACAAATTAAAAATAAAACAAGTCTCAAGTAAAGCCAAAATTAATTCACTCTGGTATCAGCAGAATATTTTAGAATTTTTGAAGAATAAATTCCAGCCTTATATGGAAAGGACATTGATAAAGTTGAGTTTCATATGGACAAATCCTCTAGTCACACGTCTAAATCAACTGCCGCTTATTTAGCAGAGAAAAAATCAGAAACAGGAATAAAATGTATCACATTTAATGAAATACCTGTAAAATTACCTGACTCTTCTCCAACGGACTTTTGCGATTTCTGTTTTTTAATTCGAGCCTTAGGAAAACGACATCTAAGAACACTGAACGGACTTTGGATAACAGTCCAAGAGGAATGAGGTAAAACTGACATGACAGTGCTAAGCAAAAATTTACTTTCATGGAAAATTCAAGCTAGAGCTATTGTCAAGAACCATGGCTATCAGGTAGAAGCAAATCACCGCATAAAATACGGCATTTATACATACAACTTAACTATCAAAATCGTTTTCATAAAATGCGAACGACCTTCTGTAACCAACATATTCAGTATGTTACACCAGAATTAATGCATTTTAATTCCCAATGTTTTGATGAAAAGAGCCGCATTTGAGAGTGAAATAAAAGTTCGTCGACTCATTAACGCACAATGTTAATGGTTTTCATTTCAATGTCACTAAACTTTGAAATGTAAGAGAAAGATACCTCGCAAGAATTGAAGAGTCACTGGAGGCAGAAAATCACGATAACAAGGAAAGAGTCGCAATCACCCGGACCGATTTGAAGAAAAAATTTTAGGGAGGGGAAATACCAAAAAATATTGATTATAATACGCACACGTGTATAAGGCTCATGCTTAATTTTGCTCGAAATTTTCGTAAAAATTAAAATTTTACTATTATACGCACCCATAAGTTTTCAATATTTTATTTAAAAATTGCACATATATTTATTTATTAACAGAAATAAAATTTGCAATAAAAAGAAACGAAAACGCTAAATTCAGTAGAAAAAAACTTAAATTTTTAATTAGAAGCAAACAATATTGTGAAATTATGCGTTCTAATCACTTTCACTACAACACAGTTCATCTATTGTTGTTGCGTCCATGTCATGATTATTGGTGCCGTCGTAATATATATATATATATATATATATATATATATATATCGCCATCATCATCCTCATTTGATGACACTTGCCTATCCTTCTATAATATGTCATTCTCACTGCCATGTCACGTTTAAGCTGCTGTACGTTCATTTATTCAATGTTTAAGTTTCGAAAAGATTAAGGCCAGCACGGCTCTCGCCTTTACGCCCTATCGAACTACTGACTGGTCACTACGTAGCAAAACCTGTATACGTAGTCGAGGGTTGATTTCCCAAGTTCGGAGCAACTCATTTTTATAGGCCTGGGACAGTACAGATCTGCCGACCAAATTGGGCAACCATGGGCCCCTTATTCAATGTTTAAAACTACTTTTTTTGTACACGAGTATAATATGCACCCTCCTTTTTGCGGACAAAAATGTGAAAAAAGTGAGTATTATACCCAAGATTTTACGGTATGTATTTTACCAACTTCAGAACCGTAAGAGGAATATTTATTTAGAAAAATACATAGTAAAGTGACGGTTATAAGATATATACTATCTATAGGCTTCTAAAATAAATATGTCAATTATAATCTAAGAAAGACTTGGTATTTGTAAGGTAATGTCTGAATTCATGTACGTCTTTTTTTAAAAATATTTAGAGGAGAGGGAGAGATTTTCAAAATCCAACCAAGCTAAACTTGTTATCTCTGTCATGGGAGCAATAACATAGCCACTTTCGTAAAGTATCGTGCCATTAAAGTATTTTAAGTTAATCATTTCCACACCCACTTGATAACATCATTCAGCCGTGAGCTGTTTGCGACCATGCCGTTGTAAAAAAAAGTCTCATTTTTCACGATGACCCTTCATGTTTACTTCGTAATTCTCCACTCACAACCTATTGACGATCCCCTACATGCTATTCCCAAGAGTCGGCTCGTATCCAAATAAATCTCGCTCTCAAATATGCCTCATCGCTGAGAATTTATGTTGAGGAGTTTATTATAAGGTAAGATATTTCTCGATATATATATTATTAATACTCACCCTTATATCATTGAATGCAATAGCAGAATTTTTTTAAAATAATACAAAAATAGAGTAAATATTTAATTTCTCAATGAATGTATATTACGTATACCTAATCTGACTGCTTCATCGCTGAGAATTTATGTTGAGGAGTTTATTATAAAGCACGATATTCCTTGCTGTATAGATTATTAACACTCACCCTTATATCCTAGAATGTAATAGCAGAATTAAAAAAATAATAATATAAAAATAGAGTAAATATTTAATTTCTCAATGAATGTATATTACATATACCTGATAAATTAGACCCGCATTTATTGTATAATTTTAAAAAGAGCTATTCAATATTAATCATGCTTTCATTAAAAAAAATATTTTTAAGACTATATTGGCGTATAAAAATATATGCTTTAAAATGTTCATAAACCCAAATCCTCTTCTTTAACATTTTATTCGTCCTTAATATGAAATTCGAGCGGAGGAAAATGTTCTTGAACAATTTTTGGGAACATTTCTCCATCCATTTAAAAGGGCCGGAATTGTTCGAGAACATAATCTTGATAGATTCTCACAAGATAAGAAGCATCCAGCATAATGTCAGGATAATAAAGACGTGGAAAGAGATTAAGTCTTAATACAACAGTAATTGTACTGTGAAGAATACTGCGGAGCCAATCCGAAAATCGAATTCCTTTCCCCGTATGCACCACTGGGATCCGACTGTGTTTAATGAAGTGGAATGCGCCAGCTCGGAAAGGATTATGTTTTTTCTTGGCTTTGGAAGCTGCCACGTGATATTATTCACCGAAACGTTATTAATATATTCATAGAATTGAATTAAATTAACCTGGAATCCAAAAGTTCTCGAACTTAAACGCATAAAATATTGAAAGAGGAACAAATTTGTGTCACATTTAATACTATATGCCGGAGAATTTTATGCGTGCATATAAGCATTTTCTTGACAGAATATTACATTTATGGGCAGATTATATGACTTCACATAGAATAAAAAACCCTTTAATGTAAATATATATATAACCAATACGGAGGTACATGTTGTGAAGACATTCGCCTATAATACACCGCATTTTTGCTGGCCATTTTAATATGGGGAAACCTTATAGGCGAGTTAGCATTACCCATATGAAGGGGCGACACAAACAGAGGCATTTTAGTGGCGCCACGCCGGGATTCGATCCGAGCACCCTCAGCACCTGAAGCCATCGCCATGTACCACAAGACCACCACAGGACCATAAAATAACTTTATATGCGTGACTATGTAGATTTAAAATTGTTGCTGGTGCTTTCGGTTTTCAGTTATTCAAAGACCTTCCACAGAATTTTTTTTTAAGTTTTCAAATTAAGAGTTCAGCTCTTTTGGAATGTTACAGCCTGAGCAACTACGTGTATGGGATCTTTTGGCATGCATATCACATTCTCATATATCGGGAAAAGTCCTTCATTAGGTCTCGGTAGTCTCCAGGTCTGAAACTTGGATCAACGACGGAATCGTAATAGTAAATAAAAGGTGTACCGGCAAACGAAGGGGATTTCATAAAACAAAATTTCAACACAGCATAATGACTGTACATTTTAGAAGAAAACACCTTCTCAAAATTCGACGTGATAAGGATAGAACCTGTACTAGGATCGACTATATCAGTTCTTGTTACACAGACAACTTCTAATGGGATGTGTTACGAATAATTTCTAACAGGAATTTATTCGTAATTATGAGTCATGTATTAGGTTTTGAGAACTAAACTTAATATTAGGGAAATTTATGTCATTTTTGAAAAGTAGATGTTTTGTTTAACGTTTGATGTTTAGAAAAATCAGTGGGTAAATACAAAATAATTCGCTATTTACTATAAATATAAAAGGACAAACACCTGACGATTGAGTTACTTCTCTAGACTTCTCAGAATTTTATCACAGGATTTCACCCCTTGAAATGTTTTTAAAAAGTAAAGAAAACAGTGTCATTAAGTATTTAAACCTTTGGATCAATGACAGGAGCTCGTTTTGAAGAAAATGACTAACGTTGAAGCATAAGGTGTTCATAAAGATAACGTTACAAAGATTTAGCCAGCTCTCTTTTGTGAATTTATTATTTTCAATGTAAGCTGATAACGAATGATAGTCAGTACATATTTTTATTTCGGGGGCGCGGTAGCCAAGTTGGCAAAGGCAGCGAGCCAGTGATCTGAACTCACTGGTTAAATGCCCGTTGCTGACAAATCCACCGCCGTGTACGCTAATGGTGCTGGCGCATGGAAAATCTGTCATGGCTGCAATGTCCTCCAAGTGCTCAAGTTTACCTCTGGAGGTGCAGGGTCAAGTATACTGGTCTCGTACTTGAATCGGTTCTAAATTACGGGACCGTCTTGCATGGGGTAGTACTGTTCCCCCCCTCACATGAATGGCCATCAGTCTCGCGGTGTACATCCAGGCGAATGTCTAGCGACAAGTACCTCCACATTCGGAAAAAAAAAGTGCGGTCGGGGGAGGAACGAAGTTCCTTACGTTATTTTTTCAACTCTAAACGGGATTTAATATAAATATTTCTATTGATTATATTAGTGTATTTTTGTCACGCCAAAATGCGCAGCCCTCTTTTATTCAACTCTCTCTCTCTATCTCTCTCTCTCTAATTTGTATATTTTATTTTTATTTTTTTATCATTTTTTCAAAGCAAAAATGTAACGTTACGTATGTAAGGATTTAAAGTAAGGATTTAAATCAATAAATTTCATTTATTATTTTAGGGAAAATAATCATTTATTAAAATTAAATATAAAATAGTGAATTATAAATTATATATAAAAAATTCTAAATAAGAAAAACTTATTTTTAATTTTTTTCTACTTACCCCAAAGCCAAACCCAATACAACCGTAAAACATTTCTAATTTTCGAGTAACTAAGTAATTACCACAACTGATACAAGGGAGCACAAACTAAGTAATAGAACCCGCTTACAAGGAGAACCGTCACCAAATCAACCCATTGTCAACAAACAAAACTCTCCGACCAATAGTGAGCCCCGGTGCAGCCGCACCCAAGGCTAAATACAAACATATTAATCTAGTAGTAAAAAAAACCAGTGCCCAAACACAAGAATACCAGGTAATCACCCAATAAACCTGACAGCCCCGCCGAGGCCCGAGCTCGGGAACTATCACACGCCAGGTCAAGCCGATAGCACCACGCCATCCCGATGATCCGAAAACCACTAAAAAAGGAGAAGAGAGGGAAAGGTCGCCTGGATGGGGCATAACGCTTATTCGTTACGTGACGATTTCTGCCAGTTCACTCTACTGTAAGCCGCTCAAAAGAACTTCGTTCCAAAAATTCAAGATTACTTCGGATTATAGAAAAAATTCTATGTTCTTTAATGAAGAAAATGTTATGATAGTTGCAAATGGTATCCCTTAGTGTGATATTAACATACCGATATACTGAAATTTGACAATTCTTATATTCAGACTCATCAATGTTTAGCAGTTTAACCTATGAATCAAAGGTATGGCTATTGAAGTAGTACATATTTTCTGTGTGTGTGTACAAATCTCTACAGTCCTGCAGAAAAAGAACATCATGACTTTGAATCACGTCTTCATAGGATCTCAACTCTAGAAAAACACCAAACCCCATATTTCATATCTTGTGAAGTTTTATTATAAGGAAAATTTACCAAAATATGATGTAAGGATATTAATATAAATTAGGTGGCTAAAAATGCCCCATATTACCCTTTTTTACGCTTTCGTATGTTAAAGTGATCAAGCGGATTATTTTCTTAGATGTTATATTTTGTTTCCTACTTAGATTGGTTAATATTCCTAGTGTCAGGTTTTTAAACGGGTTATTTAAGGATACATTGATAATATATATATATATATATATATATATATATATATATATATATATATATATATATATATATATATATATATATATATATATATATATATATATATATATATATTTTATGAAGACATAATTGTTGAGATGGATCTTGGAGAAAAAAGAGTAAAAAATAAAGTATGAATGAATGTTGAGAACTATTTTTTCACTACTAAAACACAGATACATCGTATAAAGTTCAAGGAACTCCTGGGCACTTTTTCATTCCTAATTGATTTTTAAAAGTTTCATATTTTAAATACAAAGTGCAGAACTATGCGGTGAAAAATGTCTTCCTATCATCAAAAGTCCACGAATAATTAACGTTTACAAATGTTATTTAAGTATTACCAGGAGTTCAGGTATTAGCATTGAAAAATCATACAAATTAATATAAGTTTGCTCTTACAAAAACGCGTATTTCCTGAGATATATTATTTTCCTCTGATCCTTGTAAAACTTATTTAATTCGAATTCAGTTATTTCAGTACCTACTGAACCTACTTCAGTACCTACTGAGGGAAAAAATTGTTTAGCTGTCTGAAAACAAAATCCAATCAAGCACCGCGATCATGTGTCCTGTAAACTGGGACTTGCTGACTGCGACAAAACAAACCGCTTACCAAACAGATCTTACTTTCTGTTTATAAAGGAATCAAACATTTTTGAAGTGAATAGATAATGAACAGGAAAGGAAAACTACAGCTATCACCTCATAAGGAATATACAGTACATATGTTATGAGAATAAAATACATTACATATGAAACGATTTTCCATTGTCTATGGTTTCGCTTACTGGCCAAGGATGAGTTAATTGAGGAGTGGTAAAGAGAATGTAAAATAGCATTAAACAATGGATTTACCAAATACTATAGCTTTCGTAAGAAAACCAATAAATGTGAGTTATTTCTTGCACAAGGTTCAATAAAAGTTGAAAACTAAACAATAATTGTCTTCCAGTGTACTTGTTTTGTGTCGCTGTTACTTTGCAGAATTAACCCTCCAGCCGTAGGCAATTTTTATATTCTTCGGCATAAAATTACGGCCCAAAATGATATCTTGTGTAGGTTTATTGTAAAGAAATTTAAATTGAAAAAAAATCAAAATAAGCTCAAAAAATAGGCAATAGGAATTAACTTACAAGTTACAACTTGTGGGAAATACGTATATAGCATTTAACAAGTATACAGAAAACAATTTTAAAATAAACCATTTCCTAGAAGCAAAATTTAGAATGATACGCATGTCGTTAAAATATAACTCCTAGAAACATAGCCAGTGAAATAACATTTTTCTTTATTCAAATACATAATTATAATTTAGTCAATGAAATAATAAAGATTATTGCTTTTTCGATACTCTAAGAAACTCAAGTAGACGCTATATCGTGTCCCAACGAAATTTACACCCTAAGCTTGGCCACACACCGAATGGAACAAAACATTGCGCAACGTTCCTGTTTCTAGCTTTCTGTATCGGGCGCATCGTCTGCAATGTAATCAAAGGAGAGTGCTGCACACCGGATGCAGCATTGTTTTGAAACACGTCGCGTCATTTCGGAAACGTTGCTGAAACAAAAGTGTATGCTTCTCTGACCGATGTTTCTCGACACACAGCTGGTTAAACATTTCATCTCCGCATGTGCGGGAACACGCGCATTTTATTTTCATTAATGCTCCGTGTTCAGGATTTTTGCATTATTATAATAAAGAGAGATGGAGGATGATGCTGCAAGTTGATAGTTATTATCCACACAAGACCAGAAATTTATGATTTTAGAGCAAAGGACAACCGCAACCAAGATGTAATAAATAAAATTTGGCAAGATATAGCTGAGGAATTGAATATTCCAAGTATGTACCACAACAATTTATCACATTTAATCTAATATATCTTGCCCTCAAGTAATCCAGACATCCCCATTATTTTAAGATATTGGTAAGAAAGAAAAATAGCGTTGAGTCACTCAGGGCCAGATCTAGGGAGGCGCAAGCAGGGCATCTGCCCAGAGCGGCAAATTTGAGGGGCGGCAAAATTGGTACAAAGAGAAAAAAAAAAATTGTGCTTGCGTTGCTTTTTTTTATTGATTTTTTAAAATATTTTATAAGATATGTTTTTCTTAGATTTAAAAGTAGATACTTAACTATATATTTGTCTTTCTTTTGTTACTGCTCTTTATATTAATACGTTTACAAAACAAAAAAGCTTTAGCTATTCAACAATGTTATTTAAAGTTATTCCGTAATGTTATTAAAAGCCTTTCTTCTGGAGGTATACTCTTCCGGTAGTTGGTGTTCTTTTTCTGAATCTTGTCTTCAACAAGTCCCAAGAGATAATCAAACGTAGGTATGCTTAACCTACAATAATTTAAAAACTTATCTGGGTCATTTCTAAGTTCTTTAATAAAACTGTCAATGTCTCTTTTTTTATTGATTGGATGAATCCAACAGCTTCTTTCTGGTTTTTCCTCCAAAAATTGTATAAATTGCCACAAAAGAATAGTTACTTCTACTTCCTCGCTTGCCTTGTCACCCACAATTACGACCAAACTACTTTCCCAAAATTGAACACTTCCCTCAACAAATAACAAAATACTGCAGACCTCTTCAACTCCCGTGTTTTTACTTACTAATGCTGAAATATCAAATCAACCTGGCGTTGCGAGTCAAAATGTATCACCATTTTCCACGATAAAACATTTTGGTTGCGCAACGTCTAGCAACAGAAACGTTGCGCAATGTTTTGTTGCATTCGGTGTGTGGCCGGGCTAAGCGGACCGTTATTTCGGCGTCTTCCGCGGCTGGAGATTTAACGTGTAGTAATTAAGATTACATTACTGGGAAATTTTAAAAATTGTTCTTTCAAACATAGGAAAATGCGTAAATTGCAATAATGAGTTATAAAATAAATATAAGAAATATAAGTAAAATTAAGTAAAGTAAAATTAAGTAAGTAAAATTAAGTAAATATAAGTAAAATTAAGTAAATAAGAAATATAAGTAAAATTAAGTAAATTAAGAAATATAAGTAAAATTAAGTAAAATTAAGTAAAGGAGACCCAGTACATAATCTTTATTCATATTATTTCAACCAATACTAAAGGATTCGTTTGACGTATTTTAACGCCACTCTCTTTATTAGTTTACCAGACCAAATAAGATTTTATGTAACAGAAACATACACACACAAGGCTCGAGTATCAAACAATGTGCTAATCACTGGAAATATTACGTTACTTTGGCCGGATGAAATCTAAGTAAATAAACATCAGTGTACCACCTGTCTCTCTCTTTGGTATTTGGCATAAAGAGCTCCCCCCAAAATACAGCGATAATTTATTAAAAAAAATTACCTAACTTGAACAACGATCTCCATTTCGTGAATAGGCGTGTGGATTAAATGAAGTGATAAATTTAGAGAAAAGTTTACATCTAGGATCATTTCGAAGAAATATGTGAATCTAAAACAAAATAATTTAAAATTTTTAAAACAAAAATATTGGTCACATGTATTTTTTATGCTTTTTTTAACTTTCATGTGGCAAATTTTACTTAGCGACTTTGAATAAGTGAATGAGAGTAGCGAGAAATTCTAGATTTTTATCAAAGCTGAGCAAAATTTACCTTTCACATGATTAATGACAAATGAAATGTTTCGGGCAAATCACACATCCATCGGTTTAGCAATACTCATATTTCACAATTTCCAAAATTCGCAATCTTTGATCGAAATCTTGTAGACTGACACAATACGAAAGCACATTTTAGGAAGAATGAACAGTGGAAATGGTTTAATTAGAAAAATATATAATAGACTGAAATACTTTTCGGAGGGTGCAGTGGACCATTTGGCAAGGGCAGAGGGGTAGTGATCTGAAAGTCACTAGCCCGTTCGATACTCGTCGCTGACAAATCCTCTGCCGTGTGCACTAATGGCGGCTGGTGCATGCAAAAACGGTCATGGCTGCAATGTCCTCCAAATTCTCAAAACAACCTCTGGAGGTGCGGGATCAGGTGTTCTGGTCTCGTCACTTGACTCGGTTCAAAATTACGGGACTGGTCCTTTGGCCAAGTAGGAGTCCGACCCTTGTGGTGCCAGTCAAACAGGAGTCACACCTTCATCGCCCATAGCCTTCTGGACTTGATCTGATTTGCTGTCGGTCAAGTGGCATAAGCAACAACAGCATTATTTTTCGTGAAAAAATATTGAGGCATTCCTGTATTTTAGAACATTTCTTATTCATTCAATTACAATTTTTTTAGGGGAAAATATAAGTATGTAAAAAAGAATCTTTGTCACACAACTTTAACCGTAAACAATGGGCATTACCCATGCCCTAACTACACTATATATTCCTTAAACATTAATTTATATAAATTTCACAGTTTCATTTAATTAGATGCTGTTGCAAAATAAACCTATGAATATCGAAAAATACTTTCTGTGTTTATGTTGAACCTTCTACTGCAGATTTTACTTCAATCAATTATTTAACAAAAGCTTTCTTCTGCTTCCGTTTTCTAACTTAAGGGAAGTAATACGTTTAGCTATTTAAAGACATTTCTTATGCAACTGCATTCATAAAATACCTTAAATGCCCTCGGCCAGGAAAACGAATTTCTTTTCACTAAAAACCTCGCTCTCTGGATAGAAAAGTTGCAGTTTTCTTAATGAAAACATTACCACCTAAGTGGATTCAAGCTTTAGTGAGGCCTCATGACCGTTAAAGGGGCTCAAATAGGTGTAATTTAACATTTTTTTCACTCAGAAAATAAATTTCTTTAGATGGCATTCTGTGTTAATATCGAATAAAATGTAAATATTCAGTCATATTATAGTTTTAAATTGCATTTACATTAATGTATTTTAGAGAATATTTAGCTTATAGTTTTTCTCTTAATGTTAGGTAGTATGGCTTAATTTTAGGCAGTCTGTCAATAACTAGTGCAACTACTCTCCGAGAAAAAGATAATCACACGGGAATTTTGATTTAACTAAACGTACGATGATTGTTCAAGCACAACGCAGTTCTTTCATTTCTAATCTAATAGTTTACATCTAAAACTGGTAATTTACAACTGTATTAAGTTGTTTTTTGAGCTACATATTCGCACATATTTACGATGTGTCATAATGCTTATTTGTAATATAACCGGATTTATCTCAAAATTCAAAGAATAAGGGATCCATATGTCCCAAAATAAATATTCATAACTTACGAAACCTATTGAATAATGGAGCAGGTGGATATTTTAAGATTAATTTAGCATGCAACGTAGGTACAATATACGTATATACTTCAACATCCTTCATTGAAGGCATACCTCCGTGATGTAGCTGAAATATTGCATTCTCCAGTGTTGGAGCTTTTGCCTCTCTCTTCTCCCTGAAAATGATAATTTGGATCTTTCCTTTGAGTAAATGCTTAAGTTCCCAAGAACAAAATTTTTACCGCGACAGTCTCAATAAATTTGAGAAAACTTTTCATTGTCTATGTTAAGCCTCAAACGGTACAGTGGTTTGAGACGAAACATATGGTACGCTTTTTTGATGAGGTTGTTGGTAGAAATAAGTATAAAATAAGCATTTTTGTTGTATAATAACATTTATTTCTAATATTTTACATGATATAAAGCCCTTTTTCCAGTAAAGATGACCAAAGAATTGCAATTTTGCTAAACAAAGAAAATCTCTTTGACATCTACATAGAATTTTGTATATATTAGGTCTAATATGCAATTTAGTAGTGAAACCAATTTTCCGAGCACAAAAATGTTAAAGATAATATATACTGACATTTTTGGCCTTCAAAATCGAAATCAAAATTTAAAAATCTAAGATAAAAAATTTCAAAATGACTAGTGATCATGAATAATGTTTTTCAAAGACACTCGTATGTACTTTTTCCTATATCTAGTAGGGTGGTCTAGTAGGTCTATCTGGTAGGGTTCCTTGTCAAGTCGATCTATTACAATGAGAGAGTAGAGTGCGGGACACACCCTTGGGTCGGATCCGACCCCCACTGTACCATTTGAGGGTTAAATATATCTCCTAAAGTTCCTTCAATATAGAGTAAGGAGAACTGGAATTACTTCACTACAGTATTTTAATTAATCCTATTTCTCTATGCTATGAAGATTGTTCGTGCATATGCAAAAGTAATCCTAATTAAGCTGAGACTGAACAAACTTTTTTTGAAGTTACTCTTTCGTTATCTTTGTGTATGTAGTTGCTCTGAGAAATATAAGTAATTAAACTAAGCTTAGTGGAGGAATTGTTCAAAACTGATAAGCATGCATTAAAGCAGTTAAATATTGCTGTAAATATAATGTATGTCCTAGGTAAATGTACGGAGACCCTTCGTAGCATACCTGTTGAAGTTTCTATTTACGCACATGTTCCGAAGTCATATGAAGTGTGAGACATTCCAGTCATACTAAAATATTTATGGGTGTAAAATTTTAGTTTTGTTAAAGTGGATTGATGAGAAATGTCACAAAATAGCTATTAAAAGGGCTAAAATTCCAGATTTTTTTAATCCGACTCTATGGGCTAAATCTGAAAAATAGAAATCATATTGCTAAGTGTATGTTCTCTCTGAATTTTTTACTCACATCTGCAAGGACAATTTAGTAAAGAATATATTTTATTATATGTTTTGAAGTTCCATTTGTCTTGCATGCTTGACAGCATATTTTATGAATACGTTTTTGACCAGCCATACATATTTTAAATTACATTAATGAATTTAAACATTAAAATACACGACTTGTTTCAAATACTCAAGATATATATATATATATATATATATATATATATATATATATATATATATATATATATATATATATATATATATATATATATATATATATATATATATATATATATATATATATATATACATATATATATTATGTACCACATAATTGAATCTTTATGTACGAAAAATAATGACTTGTAAAAGATAGACATAGATAAGATTTGTTTAATGTACAATCGTGCGCGTTAATGCATTAGAGTTAGTAGACGTTGGTTATCTTCTAGCCGAGTGCAACCGTTAACAAGCAGAAACAAGCCAGAAAGAATAAGCGCTAATTATCAATTAGCCATTCCCAATGTAGAAGCTTGTTTTATTTACTGTAAAGAGGATGTTTCCCCGAACCTTTACGAATTCTTTCTAGCCGGTAGTAACTGAAAAGCACGGAGTTGTGAGTGCTCAGAGCTCAATTTCTATAGATTTTTTTTATGTTAAGAGGTTTATGTATTTTATTTTTAAACTTATTTTTTAATTGAAGTACTTGATTTCTACTTCATTTTATAGGTTAAAAATAAGTTTTTTAACCCAGAATTTATATGTATAAAATTTAAGAGAGTAACATATTAATTTTTGTATTAAATACCTATGAATGATAGACCCATATAGAATTTAAATTAGTTTCCCATACACAAAGTGAAAATAAAATTACAAGAATACTGAAGGTTAAAAAAATTAGCTTATACAGTTCATTAACATACTTCTTACAGAAATTTATGAATCTCATATCAGTACTGCTGCAAATACTTGATTAATTTTTAAAACTTTGAAAGAGCTTCAAATCCTTAAATTATTGCAGAAATTTACCATTTGAGGACTTTGAAAAGTAAGTAAAAAATATATAAATAAATGAACTGTCTTTTACTTTCACAAAAGAATTTTGACCTGGAGTATTATTAAATATTTTTAAATTTGCATTTTTAAGTGAGATTAAAAAATTAGTCATCTTCAAATTTTAAATTATTTAAAATCAGAAAAAAATTCAAAACTAAATTACTCCCTAAAATGTCTTTAAAAAAAATCTTCATTTTATTCTATTTAATAATAAGAAAGGTTTTAAATGAACTAATTAAAAAATTTTCACCATTCAGTGGTAGTTCATATCATTTTGATCTGCACTTACTGCTTCTGATTTTGGAGAAATACGTTGGTTTCAATACAATTTTATAAATATAGTAACCTACGTTTTAAAGGCAGTTTGTAATTTGTTATTTCTTTATCTTACGGGGACAGTGGACTTTCAAAATTGTGAAATTTGTCCAAAATTTCGATTTTTTTTATTTTATTGAATTTTGAAACTACGGACGAGTAGGAATGTGTTGCAAAAATAATTTTAAACTCCTGTGATTACTTTCCTAGTTATAGGCATTTGTATTTAATTTAGATATTATGTGGTTACTAATAGCAATAACTATAAATGTGTTTTTCTCAAAATAAAAATTTTCATGTCATACGAATTTTCAAACTGCTCCAGGCGCATTTCTAATTATCGTATTGCTTTGAAATTTAAGTTTTATATACTTAACTGTATATCAAATAAATCTTATTGAAAATAGTTATGGTTCGTAGCTCAGATTTTCTAAATTTTGTACTTGAAAAGATGATTTATAGGTATTTTGCGTAATAAAATGGGTGTTTTCACTATTATTATTTTTTTTCTCTTTATATTTTTAATGAATTCTTAAAATAAGCAATAAGTTTCATTGTTAGTTCTATAAGGTATCCTGTAAATAAAAATTACCATATTATATGCAAAAGAAATGTGCATGGGACATTTTTAATCAGGCCAATTTTTGATATAATTAATAATTCATAATTCATAAATTATTAATATTTCATCATTAAATTTTAACCACTTTACATATCTATGGTACTAATCATATATTCAAATTTCAAGCAAATCCATTCAAAACAAAAAAAGTTAGGTTTGAAAGTCCACTGTCCCCTTAAAATAATTGCAGGTATTTCAAAGGGTATACAATCGGATGTCCATGTATGTCACTCTGATGTTGCCGCGGACAAATATCTGCCTTGTTCAAAATGCTCTGTCATCTATTGAAACTGAAATCTATGGAAACGCGAAATGATGCTTAATCCAACATCTAAGAACTTTATCTTTTAAAGTATACAAGGCCCTGTTTTGATTACTCTTGTTTTGCGGTTGTTCAGAAACATCCGTAAATTACTTAGCTGAGATAATCGGGAGTTTTGTAATCCTTAATGTACACACACTCATTCTAACGATCGTGAAATTCCAATCATTGTCCTCCTTCATTTATTAAATTGGAAGGTGATATTTTCTCTGTATTCTACAATCTTTTGATTTATTTATGAAGAACTGCTCTTGGATTGTTTGCCAAATTTTTTAACGCCATTCGTGGAAAGGAAATCATCGCCCATATAATTCATCTTCCTTGGTAAATTTCTTGTAGCAGGAAGCCTCTTTTCACTATGCACCCTTTACCATCACGAACCACCCAAAACAAACATTTCCTATGGCACCACGGCCCAGCTAGCACTAGACCCCCCCCCCTCACCCTGAACATACTCAACATTGGTGGAAGAGGGTGTAATCGATTTCAGTTTGCTCTTTAAGATTCTCTTCAGGGAGTTCTGTTTCTACCTTTTGAGCTAGACAAACTCCAAAGTTTCGGTGTCTATGTGGAGTGCTGCTTGCTTCTTAAATTTTTGGGCCTGCAAGTTGTCTTTGGGTTATGATGGTAAGAGACAATTTTGGGTATCGAAAACATCTAGAGGAATATCGCCTACTGTAGAAGATAGGTAAAAATTATAGGGGGACTATTAATACTGCTTGCTTTTCCTAATACAGGCGTTGGGAAAACGCCTCACCTTCGAACGCCTTGAAAAAAAACGAAACGAACTTCTCATCTAGAAGCAATATTTACCTTTCACAATTTGTACCTGAGACTAAAATTAGTTTCCTTTTACATAAAGGTTTGCATATCATTTTGACAATCTTTTTCTCTACATCCAGTTCCATTACTGTTGTTACTCAAGCAATTCAGAATCCAATCACACAATTTATCACTAATGCCGTAACCATTCTTAACAGGGTTATGAGAATAAATATTTCTATAGTTTGGGATGAAACAGGAAAAATTCATGAATGGTTTTAAACAATATACGTTCATTCTACAATCCAACATCTGGAACGGGGGGGGGGGGAGACTATTTAAAATATCAAATTAGGTGTCATTTTATATGCTAGCAAAACGCTCTATTGTAGCCCACTCTTAGTTTTGCACATTACCCAATATTTGGTTTATTCATGAAAGTAATTAACTCTCCGAGACATTTTCTTTCCAGCAGTTGTAAACATTTATGTTCACTCTCACGTTATATAGCGTGTGAATGATATGCCATTTGTCTCCTTCTCTCACACAGCTGCAAAGAACTCATTAGATTCTGTTTTAATAATTTAAGATGTATCCCATTAAACAGGACCTGTTCTTTTGTGAAATGAGGTTTTATTTATTAATGAGAGGAGGCAGTGAACGCTTTAGACCCTAGATTCCAGCCGTCGCTCGTAAGTAACGCTGATGGTGAGGGGAGAGAGAAGGGGACTTTTGACATCGAACAAATAGTGCGTTTAACGAGTCATTTAAAAAGGGGGAAATTTTGCACAAACGAAAGCGGCAATGTTATCAGTATTTTACGCCATTATTAGAATTTATTCTTTCAAATTATGCTTAAACAATGCTAAAAGATAGAAAATATTTATTTTCTGCCTTTGACATATATGGGCCTTTACAGATCCCTCCGAGAATGAACTCTGAGAGAATATTATTTCTGTTCTATTGCTGGGGAGTTCAACGATGATTATCACCGCAATTTCCGAGATCTGGGTATTGTTTCAGCGAGGGCTTTGCAAATATGTTATTTTTATAAATTTTGGTGCATATTCTGAAAAAGCAATTATAAATACCAGGACTGAAAGATGTCCATGTCATGAGATTTCAAGTGTCTAAAAAGGTTCGTGTCCAGCGGCCGTCAAAGGTTTTGCAGCTCTTTTGAGTAGGCTTTCAGCTCATGGACCCTGCCTGTTTAACTCTCTTGCAGAGAATGTTCATGCGAGTCGTCGGTAACCAAATTGATGCCAATTATCTAAAGAGATAACATATTAATACGATCGTACTCAGAAACAAAATTATCTGTTTCTACTATCTGAAATAATTTTCGTCATCCCATCATCTGTGTTTAGAATAAATTGTTTTCGTGAACAATTTACGTCTGGTGAACCTGGTTTGCTTTGGAGCGCACGGTCAGTTTTTACTACATGAGGGTTAATTAAACTGGGATCTACTACTTTAAGTCGATCCCGAACGGCTACAAAAGTCCATGCCAAGAGTGGGGACTCCAACCCACAGCCTCTGGTTTTGAATGCCAGCGTCTTGGCCAATTCTGTCATCGACCTGGTGAATTGGGACCAGTGATGGATAAATTGTCACATACAGGTCTTCAATAGTTTGTCAATCCTTTCGATGGTTCCTCCATACGATATAAAGGTGTCTGATAACAACTAACAGATTATCATGTCTTCATATAAAGTGAAGATTCCTTAGAACTCAAGGAATCAAAAAGACACAAAGTATCCTTTCTAAACTTCGGTTGGATTTAGGTAAGGTTGTATACGCATTTATACATATACTGCTAGTGGTGTGGGGGATAGAATGGCTAGGTTCCAGCGTATGGCTTGGGTATAAAATTCCTATTTAAATCGACTTTAAACTGTAGGTCCAGATCTCTTTTTTTATTCTCGAAAATAAAATGGCGTCCGTAGCACTCTCAAGCAGGAACCAACCATTATTGGAAGCTTGAGGAACTTCCATAACCGAGCCAAAACTGCGATGTTTACGCATACTGATCTTGTCGTTCTTCTTTACATAGAAATCATACCTAAATAGCTGGATTCCAAGGATAAATGAAAATGGGAAAGTAATGAGATTCTATCGGTCTTCCTGGTATTTCACATTTAAGATTAGTTTGTGTATACCTTTCTAGTCTAGGCTAAACATCCTACCCATTGTGGTGCTTTCGAACAATGGGTAGGACTTGTGAGCTCTAAAATATTAACTTATTGATTTAAGAAATATATAACGAAACTTTCTGAACATTTAAGACTCGAGTATTAACAGTTTAGGCTAGCTATTTAAATGTTACATAAAATCTTTACTGTCAGTCTGTCATACCCTCACACTCTGTTAAACTCATTCCCTTCAAAATTGAGGAAATTATCGTTATTCAAATGACATCATTATATTTCAGTATTCTGCGGGAATATGTATGCACGTTACCGAATATTATGTTGGTCAGGAATCCCACTTTCGAAATTGATTCATGTTGACATCTCTGTCGGTTTCCAGTCTATTTTCGACATTTTCCAGACCGATAAGTCTTCTGTTTTTAGGTTTTCTGTTCGTAAAATAAGCCTTTCCCTAATGTGGAAATAACACACCATCCTACATACGTATTTTACTTCCAATCAATAATTTTATTTTAGAAATTCAAATTTATCGATTTTTTTCTCAACTGCGCTTAATATTGGATCTGCAAGATGTTGAAAAAGTGATAACATGTTTCAAATATTGAAAAATTCCTTTTTCGCAAAGTGTTTTAAAATATGAAATACTCATTTATAAAATACTCATTTTGGAGAATAAACCTTTATCATTGATGTGTTTGGAAACAACCTTGAAGGAAATTTATGGAACAGAAGTTCAATTCATCGCAAACTGCATCTCATTTTATGCTTTGGTGGAATCCCATGGAATTTATTTATACTCTGAGAATTAATTTCATGCGTTGGTGCTACTGCGTACGCTTGGGATTACATGCCTTTATTCCATTATTAATTTGATTTAACCATTAATTGGCTACTTTACTTCATTTTATTAGCAGTCTTATTCAAATAACATTAATGAAGTGAAATTAATTATAGAAGGGTATGCCCAGTGAACACATCGCTCTGATTGTAAATTAGTCCAATGACTGTTTCAATTTATTCCAGTAATGGGTTGTATTATCAGACAATCTTAAATATTCTGTCTAAATATGAAAGTTTACGTAAAGAAAATGCCAAAATGAATGCTTCAGTTTATTAACATTCTTTCTAAATTTAAATTTTAAATTGAAATACAATGTGTACTAGTTCAAAATAACACAGTGCAATAAATTATAGTGAATCAAAAAGCTGAAGTTTGCTTCAATATGCTTTGAATTTATTAAAGGGTATAAAGCTATTTAGATCAGGAATATAACAAATATTTTTTTTTCAAGCTGTACTCTTTTAAACATCTAGAGGTGAAAGCCAAAGCATAACTTTTGATTACAGGTTTATACTAAGTAATTTATTTACTAATAGGCTGTTGTTTACCCCGTATATTGTGAAATATGTATGATATAAAATTTTAGCCATGCAAAAATTTATTTCCTAATACAGGAAAAGTGATGTAAATGTTTGTTGATTTGTAAAGTTAATTCATATTAAACATAAAATAGTATAACGGTAACGCAATACTTAATTTCGGTAACATTATTTTTTAGTTAGGAAAAACACATTCTGTTTACTTACTTTAGATGAACTATAAATTACATATATTTAAAATGTGATATTTATGACTCTAAAGTTATAGAGAACAGTCAGTTACCATGACCGTATAAGTTTACTGGGCGATTCCCGCTTCTACTAAGTTCCACATCACGGAATATATATGCATCATAATAGAAAAAAAATGAATCCTTAAAGCTGCTAAATTTGTACCAGAATTTATGCAAAAGTTTGAATCTCTAAAATAAACATGAATTGTTTTCAAAGTCAAAGGCAATTTTAATCACCCATTTAGATCATCTGCCACTTTTCTCGATTTACGTTTTGCAAAAACATCCTCAAGTTAAAAAGTACTTTACAGTATATCCATGCATTAGCGTAAAGCGACAAAACTGGAGAATATGAATTTCACACAAATACATATTCTACAAACATTCCAAGAACGGCTATATTAATGGCTGCAACTTTCTGTGTCGTAAGTGATTAATGATTGGAGAAACATGTTTCACTCAATCACTAATTATCACTGTATTTTGGGTGTTTTAAGGGAGTGTGTATTCCCAAAATGGCGATTATATAATATTAGGTGAGATAGAGGAAGAAATCTTAAAGCGGCATGTATTTTTCCTCTGAATCTAAACCCTCATATGAGTTGGTGAAAGGCAAAGTGGTGTAAGTCACATTTTCAACTTTTTTTTTATTTAGGGCAAAAATGTAATCTCTATGTTCAATTTATAGTGTAATTGCAAATAATTATTGTTTGAAATATTATAAAAATTATTATGAACTATAATTTTTTAAATTTATAGTGGAAATTTGTGTAGTTTTTGCAGTAAAACGCTTTGAACTTACACCACTTCATTTACTAACTTACACCACTTTGTCTTTCACCGCCTTATACCTAGATAGAGATAAATATTCTTTTAAAAAATAAGCGATACATTTATAAGTGAAATGATATGCTTTTATTATTTTTTTTTTACATTTGAAACAATTTCAAAAGTTTTTTTTTATAGATTGCAATAAAAGCTTCATCTTAAAATATTCTAAAAATTATCAGTAGCAGCAACCTGTAAATTACGATTAAAAACGTCTGAGCGAATCAAGTATCGCTGGAAGTTCCATAATTCCTCCCTTAATATACCGCCCTCATGATATATTTTCGAGAAAACCCGAATCACATATCATTAAGCATTGAAAGTTAGGAGAATACTAAGTAGGTTCCATCTGTTGCTGACAGGCGAAGACTTAACATGTTCAGTTCCGAGTACAGCACTTATCTTCCGTAGGATAAAATCAGCCGTTACTAATGCGTAGCATACAGGGATTCAATAGTTTCTCCTTCATACATAATGCATAAATATAGCTGCGTCTTGAACCCTATTTACAGGAGTGTATTGTTTTATTTTGAGTAATGATAAGGTCACTTTGGTCTCATGGGGCAAATCATCAAAAATATTTACAATAAGAAGGGAAGAAAAATACTCCTTACTTATTTTATATTCTGTGTGTAGTCATTGATTGAATGAATTAAAATTTATAGCAGCTGTCATAGAACGTTTTCTTTTATATATCTAAAAGAAAGTTTATTTTTTAATGATATATGAATTTCTTTTCGATTAAACTTTTTCTTCATTTGACAGTAACGTATTAAATGAGAAAAATAAATATTGAACACAAATATGAGATGTATATTTGTTTCATTAAATCAGATTTAGAACTGTTTATTAGAAATTCTCTGCAAACATAATTATTCTAATCTATTTAAAATTTGACGTTATATATTTTTATGTGAAATAAAATCGATTCCCCAATTCGGGTATATTAAACATTGCTGTTTCACTTAACCGAGTAAATGTTTACACACATTAAATTCATTTAATTATTGATTACGAGATAAATTTAAGAGATATCCAATATGTCCATGCCAAAAAAATCTCAAACGATAAATTTAGCTTCCTTAGAGAGATGAATATTTAATAATAGAAATACCTAAGAGTAACAAATAACAAACTATTATAAATTTCATCTTGTAGAAATGACTCAAAAATTCATGAATCCAATTCATTACTTTTACGTTTAAAATATTAATGTCCATTTTATAATTACTTTTGTAAATACAAAATATAATTAGTATTGGTAGCCCAATGAAATTTTCAAAGTTAGTTGATGACACATTCAAGTCATGATTTAAATTTCAGAAACGAACTTCAATAATTTTCTAATGATTTTTCTGACAAGCTAAATAGAATGATGCGAAGTGTTATCAACTGTTTAAAATATTCTACTAATATTGATAAATTTATATCTATTTTCAGAAATATTTCAATTAAGAATTATATATATTCCGCTCTTGTCCTTCTATTAAATAATTTTATTATTAACGACTTCGTTAGAAGCTCTCTAAATACACTTAACCTTTCTGTTACGGGGTGGGATAGCATGTATCCCAAGAATACGGGCCCAAGAATGTGTGTGTATATATATATATATATATATATATATAGTCCAGTCACATTAATGTCACCACTTGTCAAAATCCAGAATAACCACCTTTCGCAGAGCGGACCGCTGCGAGACGTGCAGGAAGAGAGTCAATTAGATTCCTGAAGGTGTTCACTGGGATGTTGAGCCTTGCCGACTCGAGTGCCGTGGCCAGCTGAGCTAGGTTACGCGGATGAGGATCCATGGTGCGAACAACCCGATCGAGGTGGTCCCACAGATTCTCGATTGCGTTCAAGTCCGGGGAATTTGCTGGCCAAGGGAGTACGGTAAACTCATCGTGGTGATCGAACCACGAACGTACACTGCGAGCTTTATGACATGTCGCATTGTCCTGCTGGTAGATGCCATCATCCTGAGGAAAAACAATTCGCATGTAGGGGTGAACATGGTCCGCAAGGATAGATGCATACTTGTGTTGATCCATCGTGCCTTCCACAATGATGAGTGAACCCAGAGAATACCCCGAAAGCATTCCCTAGACCATAATGCATCCTCCTCCAGCTTGGACCCTTCCAGCAGTTGTTTCAGGGTGTTTGCTTTCAGACGTGGCCCGCCGTATACGCCAACGTGCATCTATCCAATGGAGCATAAAACGTGATTCATCGGAAAAAGCCACCTGTCCCCACTCAGTGGAAGTCCAGTTGCGGTACTGGCGTGAAAATTCCAGCCTTCGTCGCCGATAAACATCAGTCAGCATAGGTGCATTAGCTAGGCGTCTGCTGCGGAGGCCCATACTCAGCAACGTTCGCTGAACCATCGTTATTGAGACACTGTTGGTAGCACCTTAGTTCATCTGGACGGTCAGTTGTTCAACGGTTGCACGTCTATTCGCCCTAACACATCTCCATAGCCGACGTTCACCTCTGCCATCTATGACCCATGGTGCACCACATTTGCCACGTCGCTGATTTTGGATAGTGCCATTTTGCCATGCACGGTATACTTTTACCACGGCGGCCCGCGAACAGTTTACAAAATTAGCCGTTTCGGAAATGCTTCCACCCTTGGCCCGAAAGCCAATGATCATGCCCTTTTGGACGTCGGATAAATCGCTCCGTTTCTGCACGACTGCAAGAACTGAAATGTTTTCCGAATGCCCACAACACACTTTATATAGCCACCAAATTCGCTGATGACACGTGCATTCTGCGATTGGTTATTTAACGTTGACGTCAAAAGTAGGCGGTGGTCACATTAATATGACTGGACTGTATATATATATATATATATATATATGAAATGACCCGAATGGTTATCTCTTGAAGAAAAGCATATATCATGGCCGTAACAATGAAATTTGGATGCATGAAGAAGTTGGATGCACCTACACGACATGTTAATCGGATCAAGCCAGCCCGCGTCACTCTCATAAAGCTCGAAAAGATAATTAGGTCAGAGAGGTGGCTAGAATTGACGGAGGAAGTTAGTATGTGTAAAGGCGAAGCGTCTCACCAAGGAATTGGAAAATATGTTACCAGAACAGACAGAAAGTTCAAAATGGGCGATTATAGGATATTACTAATATTATCATATATATATATATATATATATATATATATATGTATACATATACAAATGTTAGAGATAATAAATAATAATTAATTGTACTCAATAAGAATACCGTTAGGCTCTATGCTGCACTATATTAGTATTTCTATGTGTGTTAATCTTTAAAATAAGCGTAAAACAGAAAACTGGTGGAAAGCTAATCCAGGGAAACTACAACCAAATCCTGAAACTGAAGTTTTTAATGGCTGGGGGGAGTTGTGACCCCCCTACTCCGGTTAAACTAGTTTTTTGCCGCGGCAACACTCTCGGAAGCCCGAAAACTCAGTACAACCTATACTTTCATCAAATAGTAGATAATAAGGTAGATCAATAATTAAAACAAAATTTTAAAACTCAAAATCGGAAAATCTTAATTAAACACAGTGTTTACGATAATTACAACAGTTTTAATCATATATAACTAAAACTAACAAACTTTGTAGCATACATACCTGTATAACGTAATAATGTAAGAAAGTTCTTGAATCAATTGTCTTTTATACTGTGTCCAGATCTCAAATAAGTTGTAAATTAACATACAGTTACGGTCAAAGAAAACGGTGTTTATATTCGGTTTTATTGATTTTTAAGAAATTTTTTATATTATACATTAAAAAATACTTAGGGAAACCCATCTCTAAAGCAAAATTTATAAATTGTTTCATTTTAAAATCCATATCCATTTTATAAGTATTGAAACGGTTACATCTTATTAAAAAATTAGTAATGATGTTTCTTTTGATGTTTAGGTGTAAGCCTGTTGACCATGACATAATACGATTTGGTTTAAAACTATATTCATCTCGTTTATCATACAGTTTTGTAATTATTGAGCCATTGCTAACTTTAATACTTAAATCTAAAAAGTACAAAAAGCCTTCCTTATTGCATGTAGTTTCAACTAAACTTAAATTACTAGGGTAAAAACTAAAGTCCAAATGAGATTTATTTACAAAGCATACCAAAATGTCATCCACATACCTAAAAACTTTACTTCATTTAATAAACAGGTTCTTGTTTCGTAATTATGTAGATAGATATCAGCAAGAATTGATGAGCATCCCCCTCCCATAGGAATCACATGAAATGTGTTTATATATATCCCTGCCATTGTATAAATAAGTTTCTTTTAAAACTAGCTGTAACAAAGATTTATTCCGGTTATATGTAATAAACTCAGGTAAATCGCAGTAAGAGTTACAAGTTATGACTTTTCGGATTTATTTAACTCTATTAACTTAGATGACTTACATAGTATTATTTTAAATCTCTATGAACGATACGATTTACCTGAGTTTATTACATATAACCGATATAAATCTTTGTTACAGCTAGTTTTAAAAGAAACTTATTTATACAATGGCAGGGATATATATATATAAACACATTTCATGGGATCCCTATGGGAGGGGGATGCTCATCAATTCTTGCTGATATCTATCTACATAATTACGAAACAGGAACTTGTTTATTAAATGAAGTAAAGTTTTTTAGGTATGTGGATGACATTTTGGTATGCTTTGTAAATAAATCTCATTTGGACTTTAGTTTTTACCCTAGTAATTTAAGTTTAGTTGAAACTACATGCAATAAGGAAGGCTTTTTGTACTTTTTAGATTTAAGTATTAAAGTTAGCAATGGCTCAATAATTACAAAAATGTATGATAAAAGAGATGAATATAGTTTTAAACCAAATCGTATTATGTCATGGTCAACATGCTTACACCTAAACATCAAAAGAAACGTCATTACTAATTTTTTAATAAGATGTAAACGTCTCAATACTTATAAAATGGATATGGATTTTAAATTGAAACAATTTATAAATTTTGCTTTAGAGATGGGTTTCCCTAAGTCTTTTTTTAATGTATAATATAAAAAATTTCTTAAAAATCAATAAGACCGAATATAAACACCGTTTTCTTTGACCGTAACTGTATGTTAATTTACAACTTATTTGAGATCTGGATACAGTATAAAAGACAATTGATTCAAGAACTTTCTTACATTATTACGTTATAAAGGTATGTATGCTACAAAGTTTGCTAGTTTTAGTTATATATGATTAAACCTGTTGTAATTATCGTAAACACTGTGTTTAATTAAGATTTTCCACTTTTGGGTTTTAAAATTTTGTTTTAATTATTGATCTACCTTTTTTAACTACTATTTGACGAAAATCTAGGTTGCACTGAAGTTTCGGGCTTCCGGGAGTGTTGCCGCGGCAAAAGACTAGTTTAACTGGAGTAGGGGGGTCACAACTCCCCCCAGCCGTTAAAAACTTCAGTTTCAGGATTTGGTTGTAGTTTCCCTGGATTAGCTTTCCACCAGTTTTCTGTTTTACACTTATTTTAAAGATTAACATATACATATATATATATATATATATATATATATATATATATATATATATATATATATATATATATATATATATATATATATATTGATATTGTAGCGTAATGGAAGTATGAGGTTATTTTTCCCATGACCTCACAGAGTGCACTACACACAGCTGCGTGCTTATCGAGCCAGTTCCCACCGAATGTTTTGAACACGTGGGGGATTAAAAAACTATACCAACAAATGCCGCCAGAGTTTTTGACCTGAAATTTAATCCCAGGTATAGCGGTTTCTCTAGCAAGCTGTGGGGGTAACTGTTTGGAAAACATAATCCACCCATCATCGTCGTAAAGCTGTCTTCTTTAGCGATAGCTCTATGCGACTTTATCAGTGGAATGTAATAAGGTTTCTGCGTTAAGAAGAGCTGTTAGCTCATAATCTGCCGGCATCCCCAGTTTTGGGAATTCAATTTCTAAGAAGACGGCCGCCCCCGAAGTTTTCAAGCCGAGAAATAGTCAGAGACTTGGTGATTTTGGGAGAGATGCTCCAGGTGACGTGCCCGGAGCAGACGAGTTTTTTGGAAGCTCCTGTTGAGACCATAGGTCTGGGAGCGTACGCTGTTAATCTGCACTTAAATCAATTGAATATGTTGTAATGATTTAATATTATTTTTTTTAAATAAATTTCCTCGTTAAGTTTCTGTTTAAAGAATTGGCCTTTTCATTAAAATTAGGACTCTGTCTTTCTTGGTCATAAATTCAGTAATAGTAATTTTAAAACAGGCCTCAGAGAATTGCCTTAACAACTTATCGTGATGCCACACTATATATATATATATATATATATATATATATATATATATATATATATATATATATATATATATATATATATATATATTATATATATATATATATATATATTTTAAATACGGAGGCACTTGTCGCGAAGACATTCGAGTATAATTCACCGCAGTTTTGCTGGCCATTTTTTTTTATGGGGGCTCCATATAGACGGACCAGCATTGCCCCCCAAGAAGGGACGACACAAACGGAGGCATTTTAATGGCGGTTCACCAGGATTCGACCTGAGCACCCTCAGCACCGAAAACCAGCGCGCTGTACCACAAGGCCGCCACGGCCCTTTATATATATATATATATATATATATATATATATATATATATATATATATATATATATATATATATATATATATATATATATATATATATATATATATATATATATATGTATGTGTGTGTGTGTGTGTGTGTGTGTGTGTGTGTGTGTGTGTAACTGCATAAAATGTAAATAATTAATTTAAATTTAACTCTCAAATATTTTTATAATTTTTAAATGTTACTTTTGTAATTATTGTTAAAAATAACTTTGTGGCAACAGTTATATACGTAGTTTTCTTTAGAATGCTTTTGAGTTGAAAAATAAAATGGTTTGGTGTTAATAAGTTGTATTAATAGTTTTCTTAGTTAAATACCTTTAAATCAGTAAGTTTTTGTTACGTTGACTCAACTAGGAGGCAACACGTACACACACACACACACATATATATATATATATATAAACCCCTAATGTCTGTTCTTACAAGGGGGGTATGGAATTTTCCGTTCTAAAAAGGGGATCGGAAAAATGGCCTCGTAAGCTAAAGGTTAATGAACAAACATGATAAGAGTTTTTGATCTATAATTTTCTTTTCTTGTAGACCAGAATATTTTGCATCATTGTCGTTTTATTATATAGTGGGCAAATGTGTTCGATACGAATTTCTCATAAAGATGAGGTCCAATCAAAAAAAGGAAAAATAAGGAGAAATACTGAAGAGGAAGTGTTGTACAGAACTTCCTCCGTCCATTTTCCTTAATGTTCAGTTGCACACAAAAATTCAGAAAATATGGATTATCAAAAATTATACAAAAACATATACTGTCATGGCTAATTTGGTGTTCAGTGTAATTAAGGTTCTTTATTCATTTAAATGGTAACACAGTCTGATAAATTATTTTCAATTTCTTATTTGCTTTATTTCAAATGCCCGTGTATTTTGTGCTCGGTTTCAAATATATCATTTGGTCTTTATTTTTTCCCCTTAAATTCAAATGTATACTTTAATTTAGTTATAATCATTATGTATTAAAAAATTTAGGTGGTACAACTGTTTTTAAAATCACAACTATGATGTATAAATTTCTAGATCAATCTAATATTATTAAGTTTACTTATTTCATGACTTACATTCTCAATTACGATATTAAAAAATTGAAATTTGCATTGTGACATGGAATGTGTTTTCACTGTTTGTAACAGAAGATTAATTTCAAAGTACATTCAAAACTCTTTTCCCTTAACATATTTTTGCATGCTCTCTCAGTATATCGAACCCGATACCTGCACAAATTCATACCATTTAAACAAGCATTTACTTTTCTTATATTACCCCTGTGATATTCAAATGATTTCGCACCTTTTAAGCCAAGATATTAAATGCATAAACGTTCATTCGCTGAAAAATCTACATTCATTAAGTAAGTCACCTGGGAGAGTGCTAAATTTAAAACATGACAGCTCAGTTCATACATAAACTTAACTAAGAGTCTACACATTAAATCCATTAATGTAAAACGGAAACATCTACCGTAAAGCGATGGGAAAATTAAGTAAAAACCGAAGGATTTATACTGAACTATGTAAATCGGAGAACTGTCCATGTTTTTAATTCTGGAGTCAGTTTTGAGTCCACAAAGTTTACATAAACGTACTTGTTATGCGTTTGGGTTAACTCTGAACTCTCGAAAATTTGAGAAAGGCTCTTCCCGTCGGGACACTTCCGGCCCATTTTTGCTTGATGAAATGAATTTAAAATGAACTAAATCCTTTAATTAAACAATGTAAGGAATAAAAAGGATTAGCTATTTGGCAGAAGTTTAAGCCGTCTTGCAAAATTAAAGTCACTTCATAAAATTATAGAATTTTCATAACAAATTGATAATATTAAGAATATAAAATTCAAAATTGTTTCTATTTTAAGGTAAAACCACGAGAAATAAGCATATAGTATTTCTTTCTTTAATGCAGCAAGAATTTATACTGAAGAAATTCGCCCACAACCACCCTGAGTTTTGTTAGCATTTGTATTATTGGTCCACATAATAGGTAAACCATAGTTACAACATACTAGGGGATGGTACAACAACGTCCATATCTTGGCCGAGTTTCTAATCCAGGACCACACGGTGTAAGCTCGCAACACCACCCACCATACAATGTGAGCAGTGCGTACAGTACATTTGTTTTACTAATTTTGTTCCTAACATGGCTGGACTATCATCTTCTCAAAGGCACAGACAGATGAGTACTGAAACATAAAGTTCTGACCATTTGCTTTATTTTGTGACTAATGAAAATGTCATTTATTGCTGTATGAGAAATAAATAAATACTAGTTGGCACAAGTCAAAAAATGACGGCTAGTAAATGAATGTACTAATACACAAATTATACTCAACACATTATTTCCAAATGTTGATAAATCTTGATAATGCGCAGGAAAAAAATCAATGTGTTTAAGCGGCCTCGTGCTTAGTGAGTATCTAAAGCCAGATTTTAAAATGTCACTGAGCATGCGCAGATAACAATTTCTTTTAATTGTAAATTATCGCTAATTAAACAGCGCGAAAGAAACAATTCCATCAGGTTTAATCTTATATTTCACAAACATAATTATCATAAAAATAAAAATGGCAGAGAGATCTAGAAAAACTCCTTGGAATAAATGTGATTATCATTAAAACATGTCACTGAGCGTGCGCAGAACCACTGAGTTTCTAAACACAGATTTAAACATGTCATTGAGCATGCGCAGGAATCAATTTTTAATTGTAAATTATAGCTAATTAATAGTAATTGCTGTCACAAAAACCAAATTTGACAAATCTACAGATTACAATCTTTCGTTTAAGACCAAAATGAAGTAAACTGATTCAGTAGTTTTATTTCACGGACTTCTCAAATAGTGAGCTTAGAAACTTAAATATAAAGATGTTTATAGTAAATTACTAAAGGGATACAGTCAGGTGCAGAAAGTAATCTTTAGACATTTGAAATATATGTTCCTTCGGGGGAATAATGTCAAAATAAATATAACAGGAATTTAAATTATAGTATGTGATATGAAGAAATTAATAGGTCTTAATTTATAGTATACTATAAATAATAGTCCCTTCTTTTCACACTAAATAAAATTAGCGCTATTTTTCAAATTGTGTATAAGCATTTGCTCCTACATAATTCACTCGGGGCAATTTTGGCAGAACTTCTCATGGGGCAAAAAGAAAAATTGAGGTTTTAAGGTGTCATATTATGTGATCTCATACGCCAATACACCCCATGGTAGCCAATGGAAAGTTTTCCTCTCGCAGTTTTAATAATTACAGAATACCAAATGCATATGTTAAAGTTCTGAAAGTATAAACTAAACTATAGAGTGTAGTTTTATAATTTTTTTTAAAGTTCGCAATAATTAATTTTCTACAGAAATATTAAGTGGTTTCTATATCAAAATCTTATCATTCGGAAAGCCGATATACAGGGTGATTTTTTTAAACTGACAGTACTCAGAGCCATCTGCGGCGCGATCTATCAGCTGGAATTCCACCAAAATTGGTAGAGGGACTAAGGACGGCATGGGAAAGAGTTTCCCAGAAAAAATAATTAGTTCAAAAAGTCGCCGACAGGGGAAGATATGACGCTTTTGTTGCCGGCACACCCGAGAATTTGCATAAGAGGCAAATAAAACATCAAAATACAAATTCACGACTAGGTAGTCGACAGCAGCACCAGTATTTTGGGTTATAAAGATCGGTTCGGTATCTGTTACGCCTTCGCTTTACCGGTGAAAAGGCCATCAGTCGTTTTTTTTCCACTTGCATGGCCACTTCGCTCCCTGGACCTAAACCATGTTGCATCATTCTGAGGGGTTATTTAAAGTCTAAGGTGTATATTGGTGGTGTCTAGTACTCGGCGGCCCTAAAGGAAAACATATTCCGGACTTTGATGAACATTCTTGGGGACATGTTACGCTTGGCCGTTGAGAACGTAGTCTTCAAGATGCAGTGTGTCGTTCACCAGGACTGTGGTCACACTGAAGGAGGGAGAAGTGAATTTGCTGCATAAAGTGGTGTTGCGGTGAAATTTCTTTGTTATTTATTTATCTGCTTACAACTTTTTCGATATTCATCCCTTATCTTTATAGCCCGAAATACTGGCGCTGCTGTCGACTACATAGTCGGGAATTTGTATTTTGTTGCTTTACTTGCTTATTCAAATTTTCGGGTGCGACGGCAACAAAAGCGCCATATCTTCCCCTATCGGTGACTTTTGGAACCTTTTTTATGGAATCTCTTTTCCATGTCGTCCTTAATCCCTCTACCACTTTTGGTGCAATTCCGGCAGATAGATCGTGTTACAGATGGCTGTGAGTAGTGTCAGTTTAAAAAAAATCACCCTGTATATTTAGAGATCTGCTGTCCAATTAAAAACACAGAGTTAGGAAATAAGCATTTGTTCGGATGTAATTTGAAAAACGTGTTGGAAATTTCCCCATCGCTTAATACAGATACTGAAAAGGAAAGAGATCGAACTATGCACTATCATAATGTGTTAGGGTAAATTTATAACCTTGATTCTTTCCGTCAAATAAGCTATAATGAGAAAAATTAAAAAGTATTAATGGTATAGAGCGTTTTTTGGTGAATCCATTAGATTTTTTGAACGATATGCAGTCATTTTCCAAAATCAATTTTTAGTTATTTGGAAACTATCAGGTGTGTACAAAATCAGTATTCAAGTATCACGAACAGAATTCTCAGTTTTTGAATTGGGGGTACATAGTTATACCAAGTTTAGACAGAGAAAAAATCTGTCGGTATTACAAAATTGACTAAACACAAACAAATAACCATTTGATATTACATTAAAAAAATGTTTTTAGTAATGTATAACAGTAAATGGTTTGAACTGACCTGAAACAACTGATCGATACTGAAAATGAACATCGTAGTTTTAAAACTCTTGAAGTAGTCCTATAACCAATCTGAAATAAAGAGAAGAATGTCTAGATATTTACTAGTCTACTCTATTGTTGCATGTGTGTCAACAGAAACGTTTCATACATTGAATGATTGTAACTAATGTAAACTAATATAATTCTAAAGTACTATGTTAATATAATTACTATATAATTGAAAATATCAGACTGTTATTTATGTTATCCACCGTGATTTCTTGAGAAAATACCTTTTTGATAAACTATCTCCAGTTATGAAAAGTATCGGGAATGGTATCTTCTTTGTTCACGTGTTTCGCTATTGGTTCCTTAAACAAAGACTTCATGCTAACAATACTTCAATACTTCATGTTTGAAAACAATACTTCATGCTTGTAAACAATACTTCATGTTTGAAAACAATTCATTTTCCAACATTTCATTAGTCCATAATTAAAACAAAAGCTATTGTTTAAGATTTGAGATCCTCATTCTGCAGAAACTGGTTATATTTTAGGAAATCCTTTATTTCACAGACATCTAAACAAATTTTTGTAATAATATGAAATATTACATTGTGACATTTTAAGTTTTATAATTTTCGAAAAAAATTAATAAGTTGAACGAAAATATGATTGGCAAAATCAAGTTACGGAAGGTTAGTACTTCAAATGCCTTTATAAAACTTTTTTTCTCCATACATCAGTATTGATTCGACTAGATCTTTCCGTTTCAAAGTTCAAATCAATTTAACTATGTTGCATTTTTATTTGGGAATAGATAGGATTTAAAAAAAGTAAAGAGAATTTATCTCTATTTCTTCAGCTTAGACAGCTTAATTCTTCTTTACAAGACTAAGGAACAGCATTCAATAAATACAGTATGGATACAATTGTACACTATTTGAGTCTTAAAAAATTATACCAGACGCCGAGAGCTCATTGGCCTTAGTCAGGAAAGCTTTACAGTCTCTTCATAAGCCGTTGTGTATTGCTACAGGAGATACGAAGAAAGGAAAAATAAAATCTAAATCAACAAGGCTTAGCTGAATTATATAAAATCACTTGACAGTTCTTGCAAACTGCTATTTGGAAATGTCAGCTTCTGTGAGGTAGTCGAAAAAATAGTTCTGTCCTTAAATAGTTCTCTTAATTATTAACAACATTCAGGGTGGCACGAAAAAAGTCTAACTAGTATTCTGTAAAATGAGGAGAGATTTACAGTGTTGCTAGTTAAGGAAAAGAAAGAAAAAAGACAAACCTTTTATGGAAACATTCATGACACCAACTCGTTAGAATACAAATATGAAACAAACAAGATCTAAACATATTTTGTCAAAAGATCAGCGGTTGTAACATATGTCGCTACTATACACACGCGGTTTAAATTGCGGTATGTCGCTAATTTTTACATCTGGTAGTTGCAGCCGTTGCCATTCGGAGTGTAGAATTATCGTCGATTTTTGTGCCGCATACCTACGCGTTTTATATATATAGATACGATACAAAAAGACAAATTTGAAATATGTTGTCTCGTGCTATTTTCCCACTGATCAATAAGTATTCGCTTAATAGTTTTCATTTCAATTTCGAGAGGGAAAAACGTATGGAAAACCTCTTATTGTAATGCAAGAACTCCAGTTTAGCGGCCTAAAATGATAATAAATATTGTAAACACATAATGCATGATATAATATAATACAATAATCAATTTAAACCTACAGGCAAATTGTAGCCTATCTAATTCCATATTCTCTTCTCGGTGACCAAATAATTAAATTACATGTTCTTAATAGCATTTCGAAGAAATTGATGCAGTAGTCAAATAGAAAAAAATTATAACATATTAGTTCACATTCTGGTAATGTATGGCCATGCATGATTAAAAGAAAACATTTTTATCCAAAAAATTCGCTTCGCAAATATTCAAATAGATTTTCCTTTAAAAAACGGTAGCGAATGTGTAAGAAGTTGTTTCAACAAATTTATCTTCTTAAAAAACTGGAATATTAAGAAAAAATGTTTGAAAGAAAAATGTTTCAATCAATCACTTGAAGTAAATATTATTCTTAGATAAACATGTAACGGCTTAGCTCAGAAAACATGATCCAAGTTTATAACACTTAATCACGAACGAAATTAATATGCTTCAAATGGTTTACAGAATTTCTCACACAAATCTTCAAGTTAAGATATTTATTTCATAAGGGCTTTTCTTATCGGAAATGCAAACTTCATAATGGAAGAATTAAGAGGTCTAATTTTTATTAACTTTTAAATTCAAACAGATACTGTAAAATGTTTTAAATTAATATAAATATAGATTTGCAATTAACTGAGCAATTAATTTATTTAAAACAATGCGTAATATCTTGCTATTTTTTTATTTATGAAACCTACTTTAAAATACTTAAAATGGCTTAGTGTAGCACTTTATAAAGGAGAAATGGATATCTTATGAAAACTTTAAACAACTCGTTTTACAAAAATTTCGATCTTAAAAATTTTATTTAATACTTAATTTCAATCTCCCTCACAAAGCGTTTTCATGGTGCGTGAACCAGTGTTTTGAAAAAAAAATTAATAGCAGGTTTTGAGGGACATTATATATCAAATTTAAAACTTTATACTCTTTTCATTTTCATTTTCATAACGCATTTCCCTTCTTCCTTCGTTCCAGGTATTGGAATTTTCCATTCTCTTTATTTTCGTTTCTATAAAGTTCGAAAACTGCAAAGTAATCAATTTGTCCGCTATTTTGCATCCTCACTAAGGATCTAGAGAATGTGGCTCCCAGCTTCCTGATGCAATAGTTTATGTATTAACTACAATTCCAGACAAAGAGTTCTGACTTTCCCCAGTTTGGCAATATGGCTTCGATATTTTATAAACTTCCTATGTTTGACATGCATCACTCTGTGCCATTAGTAAATAGTATATATTCAACAAAAATATCTATAATGCATGCAATTAATGGTCATCTTTATATTGGTAGATGCTAGTAAATTCCTTGACTTCAGTTTTATCTAATATCTAAAAAGCCTAAAATTTACAAACGTCACGTCCATTCAACAGTCGTCATTACGTCCCACTCGCGAAATTCTTAACAAACTTAAAACATCCTTAATTTTTGAGGATCATTCCTCAAATATTAATTTCATAAGTGAATACGAAACTCCAATACACCTTACACGAATTTTAAAAAAATAACCCTTGCAGTCCTTTTGAATTTATAGTACATCAATTTTCCAAAAGCAGCATAGTATACCTTTGTCATTAAAATGAAGACTATTACTCAAGTCAACATGTGTCAAAAAGCTTTCTGTAAGATGGGAAACTCATAACACGAGTTGCATGCCAGGTTTGGCTTCGGGTGGATTTTCATTAAATGGAACTTCACTCTCTTCGCTTGAAGATAGGAAAAGATCGAGTGATACGAAAATATCAGATATTTGATGATGTAAATGTTGTCTTATTTATATGTGCATGTATTTAAAGAAAAAAAATCACCAGTTTAGCTGAAAAATTGCTTTTGGAAATAAAATTCCCAGTCTTAAAATAAATGCAATTATATTTTTCGAGATGTAATTTTAAACATATATATGTATATCATAAATAAAGCTCATGCTGACTAATTGATTCGTTTACCATCTGCAAGCAGACCCAGTGATAACACAGGCCAACGATGAAAATTTTTTTTGAATAAATTTGCCTTATTCTTGTGATTTTTAGTGTGCTGAAACCGAATATGACAATAAAAAAGCCGTATCAACCACCATTTTTTCACATTTCAGCACTCAATATTTAAAGAAATGGCATTTTTAGCGTATTCAATGCCATGAGCCGCATTAACCGCAACTTAACGGAGCTATTTCGTCATGAACATGCGTATCACTCGTACACTTTTCGTTCGTGGCTGCTGTAGGTCATGTGATCTGAATTGCGCAGCAGATACCGATTTATCTCGAACATTCTAGATTGCAAAACAAGCGTTAAACAATGGCTAGTCGTGGTTGTAAACACTTTTCTGACAGTTTTTGTTATATTTGTGGTGAAATTTGTGATTAAAATCCATCAAAGGAACGTTACAGAGTTCATTAAAAAAGCGTACTTCTCATACTTTGGAACTCACCTGGTGATCAGGATAAGTCTTGGGCGCCGCATAAGGTATGCTATGTGTGTGTTGAAGATTTTAGGAAATGGTCAAAAAGGAGAAACAGGCCTTTCAGTTCGCTGTTCCAATGATCTGGAGGGAGCCAAGAAACCACTGTAGGGATTGTTACTTTTGTAGCGTTGATGTTACTGGTTACAACTCAAAAAATAAGAAAGTAATAACCGTCTGCCATTCCGCCAGTAGGCCATGGACCAGATTTTCCTGTCCCTAAACCACCAGAGGTTATTGATCATATGATCCTGGATATCTGTAGTGATGCCCAGTCTGATGCAGATGAAGAAACTGACGATGAGTTTCAATGTATAGAAACGTTTGAGCCTATGTTGTTTATTAAAGGTATTTGGGTTTAAAGATGATCAAGAAGATGATTTACTATACTTCTCAGATATTGCTGGTTTGATGAATGAATTCGGAATTGAATATAAAAAGTAGAAATGGAGGCTGTTATTAGATACGTCTTAAACTAGTTTGAAGGCTGTTCTATTACACAATGGTAACACTTGGTGCATCATTACCTGTTGCTCATTCTGTGCACATGAAGGAAATATATGAAAACCTTAATATAGTTTTAAATAAAATAAACTATTCCCTCTCATGGTTGGATGATATGTGGCGATTTGAAAGTGTTATACAGGCTCCTTGGCTAGCAATGTGGCTTTACCAAATTCCCATGTTTCTTATGTTAATGGGACAGTAGGACAAGGCATCACAATTGGTCCAGAAAAATATGGCCTGCAAGAAAATCTTTAAAGCATGGAGAGAAGAGCATTCTGCGCAAGAATCTCCTGGACCCGGAAAACGTTCGGCTGCCACCTCTACACATAAAATTAAGCCTAATAAAGCAGTTGGTGAAAGCCTTACCCAAAGATGGAGAATATTTCAAGAAATCTCTGCGTGAAGTTTCCTTATCTTTCAGAAGCAAAAGTGAAAGAAGGCGGGATTTTGGGGTCTGACATCCGAAAAATCATGTTCGATCCCAACTTTGAATCAAAAATGACTTTACAAGAGAGGGAGACTTGGATATCATTCAAGCAGATTCTGACCAAGTTCTTGGGCAACAAAAAGGACCCACATAATATTTCTATTGTAGCGAATAGGCTGGAGAAGTTCAAAAAGTTAGACTGTTTGATGAGCCTCATGATTCACTTTTTGAACAGTCACCTTGATTTTTTTCCCAGATAATTTGGGTGATGTCAGTGAGGAGCAAGGTGACCGGTTTCATGAAGATATTAAATTGATGGAAAGACGGTATCAGGCCCTTTGGAATACCAATATGATGAGCCACTTCACCGAGAAATTGTGCAAGAAATTCGCATCCGAAAAAGCGATATAAGGAGCTTTAAGGAGAAGAGGGAAAGGAAATATAAGCCAATACACACATAAAAAAGGTATTCTCATGCTTATACTTGAATAAAAGTTTTGTATATATTGTAACATTTATTTATTTTTATTTTCTAGTGTATGGTCATCTAATTTTCTAGTTTCCGACGAAGTCACATTGTGACGAAACTGTGGGTGATAGAAAAAAATCTGAGATCAAATAGAGATCCAGCATCACAAATTACATAACAAACAGCTATTAACGTTAAAAAATTTTCAAAAAGCCCGTTTTCGTTGGCCTGTTTAATCATCAGATTGTGAAATAGTATTAAAAGCATGTGGATAAATTTTTCTTTATAAAGAAACTGTAATCTTTACCGTAGGCTTTAAACAGATAATCATTTTCAGTACTGTCTTTGTATCTTTTTTTAAAAAAATTAAAAAGTTCGTTATTTAGAGCCTGGGAGTAAGGGATGTGTTATACGTAATATTTTTCTTGACAAATGAACATGCAAGCAGTGTCGGTTATAAAACGTCGCTAAAGCTGATTCTAGTCACCCCTAAAACACAGCTTTAAATATATTAAGATAATCATAGACATTTTTTATTTCATGTAGACATGCTAAAAGCTGATCACCTACCATATCTATCATTTGATTATTCTGTTAGAGTAAAAGAATGAGCGTTATTTCTGTCAAAATCATTATTTAGGACGTTTAGATATCCTTGAACACTTTGACTTGAGAGTATAGTGTAAGTTTTTACCTACTGTTTTGAATTTTAAATTTTTAATAAGTTTTTTTAAAACAGTTTATAAATTGTGGTTAGTATAACTTTTTGTATGCTTTTTCTAATACATTTTTAATTACTGTTTTTGTAAGGTAGTTTTTAGAGATCATCCTATTATGACATTATGTCACTTTATTTTATTATAGTATAAAACTTCAACTTTTATGTCTGACTTTTTCTATTTCTTGTTTTAAACTTTTTGAAAAGTTTTAAATTTTCTAATTGATGTATGGCGAATGCTGGGAAAGTTTTAGCTATATAAAAAGATCTTTTAACCAGGATAGAGGGGTCTTAATCCCCCTCACGCCTTTTAAAATACATCAATTTTCGCTTTTTTTTTTCAAAATTTCCTTTTTGCTTCAGAAATTCACTATCCCTTTTTAACTTATCTTGGTGTATCATTATATCATTGTTTTAATTATATATTATATATATATATACACATATATATATATATATTTTTTTTTTATTATATATATATATATATATATATATATATATATATATATATATATATATATATAAGGATCTAAATTTCCGGGGGAGAGGGTGGGACCACTCTTGATTTTCCCTCTCCGAGGTCACTAGCGTGGTGGTTTATTTTGTTTTATTCAAAACACTTCATCTTCCTGTGAAACAATTTTAAATACGCGAAAACGCGATCTAATTCTTCAGTTTGGATTGTAAGAAAAAAGGAAGAAAAACTGATTTTTATTCACCACAGCAATTAAATAAATCACAATACTTCAGAAGAGAATATTTCAGAAAAGCATTTATCACTCCATAAAAACTTTTAAAGAATATAAATAACGTTTTTTTAATTCCTCCAATACTGAAATTTGTAATCTTAACAGAACCAGCGTTAATTATGGAGTTGATTATGTTTATAAAAAAGGATACTTAAAGACATTTTTTAAAGAAATTGGGTCGTGGAGAAAAAATATTAATTTAGATATCAGATAGTTTCTTCTTTTTTGAAGTAAGACGAGATTTTGTTTAAAGTTTTACTTTTTTCTTGCAGTATGTTTAAGGAGATTTAAGTAACGTGAGTAGACATTTACAATATGAGTGGATTTTGCTCTATATTAGCATTAAAAAAAAAGAAAAAAAATGGTTAAGTAACTCCAGATTAAATAACATTATCAAAATTAAGTGCTTTTTACTTTTTGGAAATCTATCAGGGGGAAAGAGATCTGTGTATTTATTTTTATATATGTAGTTCACTAAATTTTTGATGTTTAAAGATGGATACCTTTAGTGACTTTTGAATGTTTTGTTAGACTGAGTTATCTATAGATATTATGAAATTTTAATTCCCACGTTACAATCATGCTATTTAATAGGCTATAACATTTGATTTCTTTATAGTAAAAATTGCACAGTTTGAAATCTCTTAAAATACAGCCTAACTTTAACAGAGTACTTCACAAAAGTAATACATTAAAGCTGTACTGTGCAAAAAAGCATTATTTTTACTTCTTTTCGTAGAGGATTCTGCAGATTTCTTCAAGCCTGCCTATGCGACCAGATTAACAGATCTACGCCTGACAGAATATTTTCAGTCCGATTTTATAAGGAGAAACATCATGCTTTTATTCCTCACGTAGACATTACTATGCGTTGTGTGAGTGCTCAGGTGGTTGGAGGAATTTACGGCAATACTTTCCGTTTTGTTACACAAAGATGAAACTAACACGGATGTACAGTTTAAAGTGTATTCCAAATGGTATCAAATAACCATACCTATCCTGGACACGAAGTCATCGATCCCACTATCGAATGCTGGCGGCCCACCAATCGGCATTGCACGGCCCTCATGGGCTATAGGAATTCATAGTCTTGAAGAATGCTATGAAAATTATGTTCCATTTTTTTTTTATCCAGGTCAATTAGGATAGTCAGTGTTGATATTATCATAACAGGGCCCGAGGTACCGTAGTAGTGCGTGTTGGGTTTGGGACTGGGGGGGTTGCTCAGTTCGAACCCCGACGAGCACCATTAATCACCTTCTATCCAGGCCGGATATGGGCACGTTATATATGTAGACCGGAAAGTCCTATGATGTCAGAGAGAGTCGGAGAAGGTACAATCTCCTCCAGTTGTCGACCATGGAGGTGCTACGTGAAAATTGAGGTGGCACCAAGGTTGGTGTTAGTTCACCTGTACGGTGCCTCCATTGGAAGCAACCAATGTTTCTCGCGGTTAAAGTGCTAATGTTTTCATTTGTAAGGTATACACAAGATTCGATTCACAAGAATCGAACTTTTGAGTGAATGAATTAAAGAAGCTGCTTGAGATATGCTAATTTCGGCATACGCGCTTGGTATAAATACCAAGCAGCTTGATTAAAAAAAAGGTTGTTAAAGTTGATAGATGAGAGGGAGCTACGAGTTAGGCAGCTCCAGGTGTTAACCGGCGCTTGTGCTTAGCAGGCCCAAAGTTTACGTGGCAGAACTGCTGGTTTGACTCTCTGCTGGTTTGTGAGTATTTGCAATGTGTATTTCTATTGAATGTTAATATATATTCCGTACAAGTAGTACGTATGCTTATTGCTGTAAAAGCAAATTCTATATGTGCAACGAATTCAATAAACATTGTTTCATGTATAAACTGTGTTTGTATCAGATTCATTTAGAGTGCCACTTCAAATTATATAGACCCAAGTCTGGGTAGAAGTGAGCTGTATTCTCTATACATTGACAAATGCCCCGCATTGACAAACAAGAACAGAATATCATAACTATTAATATTCTTTTACTTTACTTTTTAATCCGAAATAAGTTTATAAAACGACAATGGATATATTTTATAAAGTTACGAGAGATTAAAATCTAACTTAAAATCTTTAAATAACACAAGTAACAAAATAAACTTAGGTGATTTCATATTTTTATTTTACTATTGGGCTAAAATTCTCGGTAACTTTAACTCTCCAATAGCGAGAGATTACGATACATTTCTGGGCTTATTTTATTTGAACTGAAACTTTACAGAATAGTTAATGAAATTTAAATATGCAAAAATGTAAAATTTGTAATGGTATCTTGAGTACATTATGTTGGATGCGTAGTTATAACGTTTACCAAAAAGTAAGCAGGATAAATTTCTTATAACTTTTAGTGGATGCTATATCTATTACAAGCAAAGATTTATAAATAAACTAATATGGCATTTATGAATTCTTTTATAAAAATTAAAGATTGTTTTGTTTTTTATGTAAAACTTTAACACGACGGGAATGTAGCGATTTCAGTATCCAGGTAAGCTAAAATTGAAAGCAATGGTATAATATTAGCGTAATCAGCAGAATTGAACAAAGGGGACTGCGACTTCTTTGTTGTCCATAGCTAAACGTAACTGTTGAAAAGTAAAATAATGGAAAATGTTTAAAATGTTATACAGATACATTTTCACATCAACCACAGTAAAGTGTTCTCATATTTTTTTAGAGTATATAATATGATCATGACTCTTTTTGAAAGCTTCTTTGATAAATATCTTAGTGGTTATTTTTCATATTATTATTATAATAGAGCTGATACAAACATACTAGCCTTCTTTGTTGTAGTTGTTGCTTATGCCACTTGACCGACAACAACATCAGATCAAGTCCCGAAGGCTATGGGCGATGAAGGTGCGGCTCCTGTTATGACTGGCACCACAAGAGTCATAGTACGACTTGGCAAAAAGACCAGTCTCGTAATTTTTAACCGAGTCAAGTGATAAGACCAGAACACTTGACCCCGCACCTCCAAAGGTCATTTTGAGAACTTGGAGGACATTGCAGCCACGACAGATTTTCCGTGCACCAGCCGCCATTAGTGTACACGGTAGTGGACTTGTGAGCGACGAGCATCGAACCAGTGACTTTCAGATCACTAGCCCGCTGCCCTTGCCAACTGGGCCACTGCCCCCAACCTTCGCTAAGTTTCATTATTGGAATTAGTATTTTCCCATCTGCTAGATGCAAAGATAGTGGATTTAAATCATGTTAATTATAAACAAAAAGCTATTCTTTTGGTAGCCTTAGGAAAAACAGCTTAGTCATAAAAAAAAATTAAATTAAGCATGTTCATCCGAAGTAAGTTAGTTCGAGGAAAACTGAAAATTTATAAAATAATATTATTGAAACACATTTAAACTGCGCATTATGTTTTCATACGATACTAATAGTTAAATCCATACATAGATATCACTCTGATCGTCTAAGAATAAGCAATAGAAATTCCATTGAAAAATAGATAAACTGAAAACAGAGAAATTGAGAAACTCAAAAGTGAGGACGTGACATTCATCTCTGTCAATATGATAGTTCCTAATACTTCTTTTATTATTCTTTGTTCCTTGAAAACCTTGGTAAAAAAATGATCAGTGCATACTGTATGTATTCAATCAAACTCGAAACTGTGTGTCTTTTTACAAAAGAAAGGGTTTGGAAGGCAAAATAAAAAAAAAGAACGAGAAGAAATTTTAAGAATTGGGAACAATATATTATATTTAGTTCTATGCAGTTTTAAAAATGGCTACAAATCCCTGCACTTAAAAAAAATTACGTTTTCTACTCGAAAGAATCTCATACTTACTTTTAAAGGAATATTATATCTCACAGTCGGCCACATTTTGATATTTCCATATTCACGGTAAAGGTTATTAAAAGCTCATCTGAAATTCAATACATTCCTATTTTTCCCATCTTACGAATGCATTTTAGAGTTATTTAAAACCAACGAAGTAATCTGTAGAAAGAGGTTGGAAATTGGCTAACATTTTTAAGTAAGGAAGATTCCGTACAAAAATGAAAATGTTATACATAAATAGTTTTATAATATATAGCTCACAGAATTTTTTAAAATTCATGGTGTTGTAAACAAATTCGGGATTTCTCAGAAACTTTTATTTTTGTGATATTTGTAAGGTATATTTTACTGAAAATAATGTAACTACGTATGCATGCATAATCGCATTATATAATGTTCCATACATACAAATTCTTACCAGACCCGCGTTTAAATTGTATATACGATTTAAAAGGTATTATAATAATTAATCAAGGAAACATGTCTGAACGGCTTTGATCAAGTAAATGAAACAAATGTATCAACATTTGAAGCATTCAGTGTATACAACATGCAAAAACAATTTTATAAACAAGGATAAAAGAACCAAGGCCGGACGGTGGCCGAATGGTCAAGGCGCTGGTTCTGCTTACCAGAGTCTGTCGGTTCGAGTCTCACTTGACATGGATGTTTGTAGCCGCTCGCAATCTCCTTTAAAGAGTAGGTCCTAGTCTAGTTAGTCATCATGTAGCAAAGTATGACTGTAGCGCTCTCAACCAACCAACGAAAATGAACCAAGATCATTCGAATATTTCTGCTACTGTTTTAGATAGAAAGACGTTATGAACGACTTTAACAAAATCTTTGTACTCTTGCTTTAACCTGGATGAGTTAGATCTTACCTTAGCCTCTAATCAGTTTATTTTTATGCGATATTTATTTGTTAACACTGTAATGATCAAAAATATAAACTGGATTCTTATTAAGGTTATTATACAATATTTCTATATGTATAGAACAGTTCGTCTTTTTATTTAAACTTTCGCAAATTTTATTTTTTTTCCGAATTAGCTTTGTTGTTGAGTAGTGTTCTCAATTTCTCATACAAAATCTTTATTATATCAGCTGAAAATTTCAAATGCACATATATTTTTTGCTTGTACATAGGACTCAGTCCATCCTGTTTTTAACTAATCTTCAATTATTTAATGTGTGTAATACTCTAAGGGCGCTTAGTAGATAAATTAAATTTTATAGTTTTTGTTTTCATTCAATTTAAAGTTCCCTTTAGTATTGCTTTAATTTTTTAATTGTCAGTATTCTTATTTGCATTGGTTAAGAGGTATTTTAATATTGTTTAGGGAAGCGTGTTATAGGGAAGTGCAGTTTTAAGCTTAAAAGTAACAGTTCTGGAAGCATGTATGCCCATATATTTTCTTTAGGTTATATCTATAAAGTACAACGCACTTTCCCACTAACAGCCCGAGGAGGAAGAAATCTCGAATGTTTAGGGAGTCCACTATATATTTCGGTGAAATATTTTTCCTTTCCGTATAGGTTCATCATTCACTTCTTAATGTAATTAATCATGATAGTGAAATGGGAAAAATCTTAAGATTAAATACCAGAAAATTTACGAAAATTCTTTTGAAATTTCTGAAAGCTCTACTTCCATCGTAATTTTTAATGAATTATAGACTCATGTTCAACGTTGAGTCCCTTTATGACAATATATTCACATCATCCCTCTTTAAGTTATAAAAGTGAAATTTTTAGAGCATTATAAGTTTTCTATTGTAATGAGCTATATACAGGTATTCCTCGACTTACGACCGCTCGCACTAAAAGGTCGAAACTTTCAAATTAAAAGAAAAAAAAATTCTAAAAAATAGTGTACCTCGAATGTACAGTACATACCTATATGTATTACATAATTATTAAAAAATATGATGCCATATTCTGCAATACTGCAAAAAATTATGACACAATAATTAAAATGTATAGTTTCGATATCCACACGACAAATCAAATAAACCTTCATTGGCTTCAGAAGTGGCTTCAGCTTTTCATTACATTAATAATGGACTACAATTATTAGAAGCAATGGTTCCAAATAATGAAAGATTCACAAGTGTAAATCGTCGTATTCAGGAAAATCTGGCTTACTACCAGACAATATACAAGGAAAGGAAGACGAAAATTGTTCAAACTACCTTGGATATATTTGTTAAAAAAATAAACTTTTAAACGTATCTTCTTTTGCAAATTCTGAAACAATGGATTGTACTCACATAATAAGTAGTGATGACGAAGAATAATTTATATCTCTAAATACAATGTATTTTAAATTACGTATGAAAGTAAATATATATATATATATATATATATGTATGTGCATACATAAAAACAGAGTTTGAGACTCGACTTAGACGAACTCGACTTACAACCAACTCAACTTACAACCAATATCTCGATCCGTATCTTGGTCGTAAGTCGAGGAATATCTGTATGTATAGCAGCAGTAATAACATAAAATCTGTCCCTTTTCATTGTCACAAGGTGTCATTTTGTCTCATTCTAATTAATAATCATTAAACTGGAAGCAAATATAATGCTATCATCAACGTTTGCGATCAATGAGTATTAGTTTTAAAACCATTTCTTTGCATATTGAATGAAACAATTCTCTTATTGTTCCATTATAGTGTCAAAATTGTGTATGAAATAATCCAAATTGTTATCCGTTCCCATTCTCCATCTCGTAAATTATAGGTGATTGTTCTTTCTACTTAATCACCGGAATAGTTAATAAAATGTCTTCACAGTTAATCTTTGGGAGCCAAGACTATTCATGATGGTAATCCATTCACCAAAGTGTTCACATCTGGTGCGATGAAGGCTGTAAATTTTGCGTTTAGATTGTAACGCAAATTCGCAACGTAGTTGTCTTCCGTGGTGAAAATTTTTAAACACTGATTTTCATTGAAATGCTACCATTTTCGAATCCTTTCTATTTAAAACAGAAGTAGCACGTTTAAAAGAAATCAGATCTCTAAAGCGTTATATCCTATACACTAAAATAAATTCCAGAATATATTAGTAGATAATTTCAAGATTCTTAGTCAACAAAAATTCGTTCTCGTATAGGAATTTTCAGCAATTGTAAGAAAAGAAATGTTGAATGTAGCGCCAACAAAGGAACTGCAAAATGAGCTAATAAACAAATGCACGGTTTCTAGATTTTTTTTTTCCGAGGGATTTGTTTTTTCTAATGTCACCCTAAACTGCATATATGATTCCTTTAATTCTTACAAGTTTCTTTTAACTCAATTTAGGAACGAGGAATATAAATAAATGATGTAAAAAGTTAAGAGTTTTAACAGAAGGAGGATTACTGACAAGTTAAATTCTACAGCTTATTTATTTTTCTCTGCAACTTCATTTAATCTTTGTATCAGACAGATTTTAGACTCAAGAATAGAAGGAAAAAAATACAAAATTAAGGAAGAAAATACAGGGAAAATATTTTCTTTAAACACACTATAAAGGTAAATTCTGAAACTTTTTCTATGTCTATGTTTAAAAAAGTTTTTTAAATGTTTTAGTCTACATAACGGGTTACATCCTAGTATTTGAAAACTTAATTAATTGGGTAATATAATTACAGTAAAACGGGGTTACTTTGTTACTGCAGGGGTATATATGTGACACATAATATTTTTTTCGTATTACGAATCTTGCGCCGCGCCCGTAATACCGGGAAGGCAAAGAACAACGCCAGCAGCTAGTTCGACATACAGAGACACCCAGTGGCCAATGTTCGAAGCTTCTGTGCGTTATTTGTCTTCTCTGGCCAGTTTAATGTTCAAACCTGTTGTCTGGAAGCTATTGACTCAAACTTCGGAAACATTGTGTGCTGCAGGCTAACACCTTATACAGCCAACTACCACCGTTAATTATTTTTTATTGTGAATATGATGGTTAGATTTTGGAGCAATATAACTTTTGTGTAGTGATATTCCCGAGAATTATGAGAACCTAACCTAAATATCGAAAGGTGACGGGTTACTTTGTGATACATCGACACTGTCACAAAATCGATGTTGTATGTTTCCTTGCTCTAAAATACCACTGGAAAGAAAGAAGTATTGACTATCTGGAAAAAACTGCCGGAAGGAGCTGAACGTGCCAAAAGACGAATTTCCTCACCTGCTCAAAGAACTGATGGCTGCCCTGGGTACCCGAGATCTCTTTGATGTCACATACATAGATAAAGCTATTCGATATTTGTAATAGGTATATATAATTGTGTATCAAACTTTTGATAAGGGTTTTACTGTCTAACTTTGTGCCAATTAATTTTTCCTCTTGGATTTCAAGGCGAAATCACAGATGTCACAAAGTAGCCTCACTCGGCGGGGCAACTTTATTACACATTATAGCTTTAATTTCTCAATGGTAATTAAAGATCTGGGTTCGCGAAATATATTACTACGCAAGGAAAGGATGTACAAATGTTTTGCAATTGTTCATTTTGGGCTGCTTTTAAAACTGATCATCTGGCACAGGAAAAAACTTTAAATCCGTCACAAAGTAACCTCATCGTACGGTATGCAATAGAATTGTATTTTTATTGTAAAAGATGTAAAATATTGCTAGTATAGCAATAATGCTTCTATATATTAAAATATGGTTCTACTTATTTTCTTTACTACGCCTCGCTTATTGAAAGATTAAAAGGTTAAATTCTACAATATATTTTATACGTGAATGTGAACAAGGTTTTCCTCTTCATTTGTTCCAGTTTAAAGATTTTTAAACGTTAGCATTTAAGTTCTTAGGTACCCAATAAACCCCTATCAAGATGGCATTTATCAGAGAAATGTACAGTACCAGAAAATAATTCAACATCTAAGTGGAATTTATTTCGACATTACTTTGTAATAGAGGTTATCGTTTTAATTTGTTCCAATTAAAAGCAGAATATCTGAGAATAACGATTCTCTGTTTCATTTGTTTTAAACGCTAGAGTTCACATATTTTATAAAGAGAAAACTTGTGGCGCTTATTTTGTCACTGAATAAAAATGCTTTCCCGATTTCCCTTTAAAGTATTAAAAGGAAGCTTAGTGTAAATTAAAATTTATTTTAATTATAGATATGGACCATTAAAAGTAACTTTCTAAGATATCATAATTTTTCAGAAGGAATTTAAATGAAAATTTACTTAAATATTTTATCCCATTTAAATACAATGAATAAAAACATCATCAAAACTTATATATATATATATATATATATATATATATATATATATATATATATATATATATATATATATATATATATATATATATATAAAATGTCCAGATGGACATCTCATGAAATAGGAGCATACATCGTGGCCGGAAAATAATAAAGTCAGCTTCAGGAACAAACGAATTTATTAAAGAATAAAGCAACACATCTTACTCGCTTCGAGCCAGTCCAGCGTCTCCCGCAAAGAGCGCCAAAATAGAATTAGGTCAGAGAGGTTGCCAGAAATGGCGGAGGAAGTTAGTATGTGGGAAAGCGAAGTGTTTACGCCAAGACAAGAAGGATGGGTTACCAGGACAGAGATGAAGTACAGAATGGGCGATTATAGGTAGTTAGTAATATTATCACACACACACACACATATATATATATATATATATATATATATATATATATATATATATATATATATATATATATATATATATATATGTGTGTGTGTGTGTGTGTGTGTATCAGTTTGTGTTTCTACGTTTGTTTTATATTTGAAATCTTAATATGAGTTTTGTTTTTATGAGGCACTTTCATCAGATAGACTATTATTTTTTATGTTGAAATTGGGTAGAATTGTAAAGTATGTACTGAGTACATCCATTGTAACTCTTAGAAGGTTATGTCTGTTTTGGGGAATCCCTTAAATAAGCTTGGGCTGATGAAATTAGTTTAACGTATTTTTCGCTAAGGGACTGTTAAAGTGAAAATCAATTTTTCTGCGTAGTTGAATAGAACGAACATTCTGAAAAATTTTCTTAGACAACTTATCCACTTCCTAATTATTGTGATTACAATACCAGCAAGGTACTTGTAAAAGTGCAAAATGAAGACAGAAGTTTCTTAACAATATACGACGTCAGAATTTCTCTGAAATTATTCGTCTAGTTTGTGAATTGCCTGACAGGACAATAGCAAATAATGCTCTGAACTCCTCGAAAAAGGGTTGCACCAATGGACTCAAAATTAGTTGCATCTCTAATAATTATAATTAACTAAAACGTTTTCAGCTAAACTTGATTATACTGTTTTATATCAAGTCTATGGCTAGATGCATTTAAGGAAATATAATAAATGTTAATGTCAGAGCGAAGTTGTATGTTATTCGGTATAAGAAAATTAGATATTATAAACTCTATACATTTTAATATTGTAATGCATTTTTATTCATGTATCTATACATTTTGACATATCTATAGATTTTGACTCAGAAGTATTTTATATGTTAAAAGAATCTTAATTGACTAAACAGGAAAACCAACCTAAATAAAGCACAAATAAGATGCAATTATTTTGCATACGGCCGTTTCGAAGCTACAAGGACCTTCTTCATCAGTGCAACGAACTTAGTGGCAGCTCAAAAATTCGAAAACTAAGCAACGAGACCCAGTGCACGCGCACTTAAATAATCCGCGCGTGCAAAGACACGAAGCAGCGGAGAGGCCGAAATAGGGCAAGCAGCGCCATCTAGTGGCAAAAAGAGGGGGAAAATTGAAAAATGGAAGAAACAAGCCAACACAGCTAAATAAACCCTTACCACAATTGAGGAAAAACAGGGGTGCTTGACAAATCATTAACTAAAGAATCCGAATTTTTAAAAATGTGATAAGCTTCCCAGAAATCAAGATCGGCAGGCGAGCGACATTTCTGAATAATGGAAGCAGACGAAAAGTCAAATCGATGGCTTGAAGTCCAGGCATGTTCAGCAATGGACGAGCGATTTAACTCTTGCTTCTTAACATAACTCTCGTGTTCCTTCAAGCGGAATTTAAGAGCACTCTTGGTTTGACCAATATAATAAAGGCCGCACTGGCAAGAAACACGTTTGTCCATTGGGCGTTGAACATTTGCTCCACTCCTGAACTATTGTGCTCCGAGCTTGATTATCTGAGGGCGGTCGCCTTGGACCTCGGCTATGCCTCTAATATCGTTGATTCCATTTATAAGAAATTGTCTAAACCGGTCCAAAAAAGGTGTATTTCAAAGCCGAACCTGTCGGTGGTTTTGCCCTTCTTTCCCAAGATCAGTCATCAAATCGCTGAAATTCTTAAAAGGTTTGAAATTAAGGTTACTTTGTCTCCGGTCAATAAAATATTTTTTTCGGATCTCAAACACCACATTGATCGCTTAAATAGCTGGGGTATCTACCGGGTTTCTTGCCAGTGCGGCCTTTCTTATATTGGTCAAACCAAGCGTGCTCTTAAATTCCGCTTGAAGGAACACGAGAGTTATGTTAAAAAGCAAGAGTTAAATCGCTCGTCCATTGCTGAACATGCCTGGACTTCAAGCCATCGATTTGACTTTTCGTCTGCCTTCATTATTCAGAAATGTCGCTCGCCTGCCGATCTTGATTTCTGGGAAGCTTATCACATTTTTAAAAATTCGGATTCTTTAGTTAATGATTTGTCAAGCACCCCTGTTTTTCCTCAATTGTAGTAAGGGTTTATTTAGCTGTGTTGGCTTGTTTCTTCCATTTTTCAATTTTTTCCCCTCTTTTTGCCACTAGATGGCACTGCTTGCCCTATTTCGGCCTCTCCGCTGCTTCGTGTCTTTGCACTCGCGGATTATTCAAGTGCGCGTGCACTGGGTCTCGTTGCTTAGTTTTCGGATTTTTGAGCTGCCACTAAGTTCGTTGCACTGATGAAGAAGCTCCTTTGTAGCTTCGAAACGGCCGTATGCAAAATAATTGCATCTAATTTGTGCTTTATTTACATTGGTTTTCCTGTTTATTCCTCGAGCACAAAGGTGGTATGTTTTCTTTTCGAATCTTAATTGGTTGAAACTTCATGAAATTTATTCATGAAATATGGGATATATCTGTACTCCGTTGTTGATGTGATAAAAGTTAAAGTGATTTGCCAGGTTACCATAGTATCTATGATAACACAAAGAGTGTTGCTGTGAAAAAGGACTGAGGAATGGAGAACAATTATACTTATATATTTATACTAACAAAAGCAATGTTGAAGCTGTAGATTGATGGTCCCCTTTGGGTACTCAGTTGAAAGATAAACGTCATATTTGCATGGCATTTTTCTAAAACTGTCTCAAGCCATTAATTTACATTTCTTCAACTCCGCCTGTTTTGAAAAGGCATCATTTAAACGATGATAAAAAGGGTAATGCAATATAAGGAGTTGAAATGAAAAGCAGAGCTAAAGCTTTTCAAAGATTTCTTTACAAGTATTTACTACGTAGACGCTTGTAGTGCAGTTTAGCCCGAGTATCTTGAATGAGAAGCCTCCATTGGGTATCAGAGGAAATTTTGAGACTTTTGAAAGAGTAAATTGAAGTTGTTTTCTTGGGAATGTGTTAAGAAAATTATATTGTCATAGTGACAAATTTTGTACTTTGAATATGAAAAGATGAAGCCCGGGATTTCTTTTCGCGCATTTTGACACACATAAAGGAAAATATGACAACGATATTTTCATTTTTGATGAAATTTATACATGCACAATTAAGTGGCAGTTTTTACATGATTTATATTGAATGTAACGCATGGTAAATGCTACATTATACTAATGAGTTAAGATTTTCATTTAGTACTAATAGAAAAGGGGGATTTTTTGTCTAACTTGAAGAAAACCGGTATCAAGATATCTAGGACCTAATGGAACATATTCTCAATCATTGTCAAGATGACAACCTTATAAAGAACTACTTAATTATACTTTATATTTGGTAACAGTCCTTATTAAGATTTTTTAATAGAATATTTTAGCTTTTATAAATCTGCCAACATGCTACTCCACTGAGTACTCCACTGAGACTCAAGCTTTCAATTTTAGGTTGAGACTCATCTTTTGATCTTCCACCCACAACCATGTGGGCGGCAGACCAAAAGATGAGACTCAAGATAGAAATTATTTCATTGCTAATTTTATAAAATTTAAAACTGAATTTGTAGTCACAGAAAATAATTAAATGCCTAGGGAATGATATTATTGATTTTTTCCGTGCGAAAAAATGTCCTGTATAAAAATGTTGCTACATATGGCAATTGTTTTTGGAACTTAATCCATACAAATTATACACTGCCAAGACTGCTGACCATTCATTTAAGGGGGCACCATATAGGTGGCTAGCAATAGGCGGCACCCTATAGGTGACTTGTAGCACCATAATAGCTCCATATAATAGCACCATATAGGTGGCTTCCTTTAAGGGGACACCTTATACAAACCAGTCCCGTAATTTTAGAATCGAGTCAAGTGACGAGATCGCAACACTTGACCCCGCACCTCCAGAGGTAAATTTCCTGTATTAAAATTTAAAAATGTATTTTATTAAGCGGTTATTTGGTCAACATTTTATGTTAAATACCCTTAAGATATAAGAAAAAATATTTTGAAAGGTCTTGTAGTTACATGACATCGTAGGAAAATGGGAAAAAAATGTAGCTGCAATAATTTTTATAAGTGCAAAAATTATAGTACGAGATTTAACACCAGAAAGCCGGGAATTTTTTTTTTCTTACTCAAAAGACGAAACGCCGTCATTTTGACGGTTGAAATTAAAATCAAGAATTAAAAAATGTTTAATACTTTTTTAAATGGTTAAATACTTTAAATTCTGAACTATTTCATACCAGCATATAATAAATTAGTATAATTTAGATATATTTTTATGCAGGTATGCCGAGCTGACAATCTGCTATGGTTTATCCGTAAAAATATATGCATGGTTTGTGCAATCCTTATTTTTCAACACCAATATTTCTGTTATTTGCAAAAGGGGGAAGAGAAAAAAAGTAATCGGCATTTTTCCGGTATTATTTTAATGATTTCTGCCTGTCTTCTATATTGCCGTCAAATTGACCGCTTTCAGTCTTAGCAGGTATACAACACATTTTCTCCCCTTCTTTACTATCGAATATAATTTTGAAAATGTGTGTGCATATTTCGCTTAACATTAGAAAAAGTCATAAAATTTCAGAAGGTTGAGGACATTAATACAGACATAGCGCTCAATAGTATGTCCGAAACCGTCAATATGACGGCAGCCGTATTTCTAGTGTTAAAACACCTTATTTTAGTTTGTAGGATAACAGGGTATTTAATAGAAATAAAATGTTGTAAGAAAGAGAAGAAAGACCTTCAAGATGTCATATTCTTGAAGATCTTTCTTATTTTAAACCTCAGATTAAACATTAGTGATTATTCAATTTAAATAGCAATATAATTTCGGTGATAAATGGTTTGAATATCTAGAGAACGTCTAAAGCAAAAACCTGATTTTATTCATTAAAGACATTAATAATTGGCTAAAGCTCAAACATCGTCATCTCTTCCGGAATCTCACAAATCATACTGCAAAACATTCTTGACATCTGAAATATACTCAAATATAAATAAGTCTAATCCATCATTCGTCTAAGAAGGAATGTATAATTCAAAGCATATCTCCGCCCGCACGTTAATAATTTAAAGAAAATTTCGTTATCCTCCAAATTATATGACGTAGCCAAATTTGATAAATGCCACATTATCGGATTATGAGACATCCATATTCGAACCGGAATGACAAACGAGCTTTGTCAAAATTACCAGTCAGCTTAAGACGCATAGTTTAGCGGGAAAGGCATAAAATAAATTTTATCGGGCTTTGTAGCGGAATGGGAAGGAAATCTCCATTTAAAGGGTAGAGAATGTACACCCACAACGTTAGAAGTGGGAGCAATAACAGTATTTTAGAAAATCTTAACGTTTTATGGCCTAGTGAGGTAGTATTAAAGATAAGCTTACATTTTGATACATTTTCAGAGCGTTTCATTCATACTTTTTTTAATATGATCATATGAATGCTGTAGATATTGCTTTGAGAAACCGTATATTTGAAATGTCTTTGCAGCATTACCATGGAAATTTTAATATTTTAAATACAGATATAGTTTCAAAGTAGTTATTAAAACTGCAATTCTTTTGTGGAAGTTTGTGAGAAAACACAATTTTCATATGTTTATGGGCTTATATATACAAGGTGTCCGGGGTGTGCTTATATATACATTCTTCTTCTTCATCCCAGCCACTTTTATTGTCTGTTCCGCTACTACTTCCCGGACGCTACGACTTCACCGCTCAGTTTTTCGTTACAAGAATTACGTTTCATCATCAGCGATCCGTATCATTACAAGTCACCGCTCCTGAATTTCATCGACCCCAATATTATTATATATATATATATATATATATATATATATATATATATATATATATATATATACTAGCCGTGCTTCGCCCGTCTTGATTTAGCCGGTTGATTTAGGGACCCGCTCCCTTCAGCAATCATTGTCATAGAGTGAAAATACTAAAAAACAACGAATAAAGATATTTAAATTTTGTGGATACGCATACCTCGTCCTGCAAACAGTCTCAAGCAGAAGAAAAATTCTCCTGAATTTCATCGACCCCAATATCATTATATATATATATATATATATATATATATATATATATATATATATATATATGTATATATATATATATAATGACTTGTAATGATACGGATCGCTGATAATGAAACGTAATTCATGTAACGAAAAACTGAGCGGTGAAGTAGTAGCGTCCGGGAAGTAGTCGTAGCGGAACAGGCAATAAAAGTGGCTGGGATGAAGAAGAAGAATGTATATATAAGCACACCCTGGACACCCTGTATATATAAGCCCATAAACATATGAAAAGTTATGACTGATCCAGAAGTTATGACTTATTTTTACGGAACTACCCATTAGAATTTAAACAAATTTATTTAAATAGAAATAACATCTCACCAAGATATCAGTCATAGATATCGATCATAGTATCATAGATTTCAATGTGAGAACCTTTTGTAGCACGAATAACAACTAAGGGCCTTATTATACAGAGCCACTCGAGTGGCTAACGCGAGCCACAGAACAGACGCACACCGGCCACAGCTGTGGCTCATCCAAACCATAGCAGTGACCCGGCCTAGCATTCGTGTGCTTTGTCATGATTTCATACCTTTTTTTAGTATTCAAGATGCCTTCGTCAAATGAAGATGATGATTTGTGTTTGCTTCTCTTACTAAAAAAAGGAAACGCAGACATAAAAGGACTTTAGGAGTTCATCTCTTATTATTAGGAAGGCCCTCAAAACGTGTTTTTCATACACTGTAGGACGATTTAAGAGCAGACGACAAGTTGTTTTGGGGTACTTCCGAAGGTCAAACTTGGGTATTTCCGGAGGTTTTCTGGAGATCAAACGTTCTACATTCCTCTCGAAGAGGGAATTGTTGTAAATGCACATTTAAAAAAAATTATATTAAAATTCTTGGGTTAAAATTTTGAATTTTTTTGGTGATGGTTAACCATATAATTTGTAAACAAAATCACATCATAAAACTTCTCACAAAGTTTTTAAAATTATTAAAGTAAAATTTTTTTTAAAGCGGGATAATTTAAAATCGTTATAACTCTAAATATTATTTGTCGAATTTCAATTTTTTTTTCATTTAATTAAACAGAAATATAAAAGTTTTAATTTTGATTCAGTGTTTTTTAAACTATTAATTAAAAATTTTTAAATATTTAGATAAAAAAAAAGATGTAACTTAATTTTAAAAAATCATGTTTTCAAAAAATCATATTTTTCAAAGTAGTATATTTTTTTCAAATTTGCTAAATCAAAATTAAAGTAAAATAATTGAAAAAGACATATTCCAATTTTGAATCATTTATCTTTAACGTTTCTTGACTTATAACAATTTAAAGCCGAGAAAAGGGGAAAAATCCATGATGCAGAAAAACGCATTTGCAGGTTTAAACATAGATTGGCTACTATTAAAATGTTGCAAAAATAAAATGAATATCTCCTGTTCTAATTAAGATAGAAAAATTATTTGAACGTCATTTTAAGCGGAAAAGAACACAAAACTATTTTTCGAAAATTTGAAGAATTTTGTGTCCTGGACACCCTTAAAACTGCAGTAAAATTGTTTAATTATCCACTGATATCCATGATAATCCACTGAGGAATATTATTATTTTCCACCATTTTGAAACCAGAATTTTAGCGTACAACCAGCTCAAACAACGTCAAAGGATTGACCGAGTCAATAGTCTTGCTACGGCTAAGAACGGGAACTGTGGCGCTGTGCAGTGGCTCTGTATAATAAGCTCCATATCAAACAATGGTCCGCTACCAAACCTACAGTTGCGAAGGCGAGCCACAAGAAGCGAGGGTAGGTGACTGGAGTGGCCCGCCCACACGACAGTCGTGACCTGCAGCCACATCTGTAGCTCAGTATAATAAGCTCCGTATGATTGCATGTATCGCTTCGAGTGGCTTGTCTGAGCGTCTGAAGATGTGGCGCGCGTTCGCCAAATGAGTGGCTCTGTATAAGACCCTAAACGGTTATCTAGTTCTCTCCAAGTGTTTCGTAGCATATCAGGAGTTATTAGGCTTTTTTCTTGGGGAATCATTAAATCCGTTGTGTATAAACAAAAAACTGTGGATGAGATGAAGAAGCGTATCATTCAAGCAATTCGTGTAATATCTCCTGATATGCTACGAAACACTTGAGGAGAACTGGATTACCATTTAGACGTTTGTTGTGCTACAAAAGGTGCAATCATCGGAAACTATGACTGCACGCATCGGAAACTATGATATATATATATATATATATATATATATATATATATATATAGGGTGCACGAGAATTGTTGGACAGTTTATAAAACTAAATTAAAAAATTTCTAATCACAGTAGCATTAAAATGTAATTGCTAACTAATTGCATACATAACAAAATTAATAGATTTCAACATGAGATCCTTTGGTGGCTCGACAACATCTAAACAATATTCGATTTCATTCCAAGTATTTGAAAGCATCTGAGGAGTTATGGAATGAATAGCAGCTGTGATTCGCTGCTTGAGTTCCTCTACATGAGGACACGTAGTCCTGTAAATAATATCTTTGTCGTAACGCCACATGAAACAATCCAAGGGTTTAAATCTGGCAATCGAGGAAGCCACTAAATTAGACCACCCCGACCAATCCAACTGTTTCATCCATCTCTTAATCGCATTCGTTGATGGAGGTTGACATCCATATTCCAAACGATAACGTCTTTTAACTTTAATGACCTCTTTAAATTATGCGATCCATAAAACGGACATTGCTTTCTGCTGTACAGTCGCCATGTCTACTGCTCTCTTCTGAATCTCTTGCCAAATTCCTTGACACGTCACGCCATCTATTAGGTTTTTTGGTATAAAATTATAGGAAACGAAAATCTAGTACTTTTGTAAGTCAGGCATTATTCAAATACCCGGTTCGTAATTATAGTTTTTTTAAAATTTAATTTTGGAAAGTGTCCAACAATTGTACACCCTGTATATATATATATATATATATATATATATATATATATATATATATATATATATATATATATATATATATATATATATATATAATGTGTGTGTGTGTGTGTGTGACATGATTGGGAGTTTGTGAATGTTTTCCTTTTAATATTTAGAAAACAGACAAAGATGGGGGAAATCAACATATGTATTTTTTGTATGAATTGCTCACAGAGTCACAGAGATGGACCTAATGTTTTCAGATATCATAATAACAGTGACAATAAAAGTTCCAGACACATATGATTTAAATTTTTTAGCAAGAGCCTACTTTCATATCGTTACTGCATGACCACTTTAATAAGCAATGGGCACGTAACAGAAACTGTTCGTTATACAAAAGGAAAAGTTCAAAAATGAACATTATTAAAACCTTCATATAGAGAGGACGGAAAGAAAAATGTTCTTGCATATTTACACGATAGTCATTCAGTTCTCTCGGTTACAATTAACTTTCCTTTCATTTCTTTACGCAGAACGCCGCTCTGTCGATTTTGTCTGTGATACGAATAAGCAACAGATGCAGGTTTCCCAATCTTATTGGATTTTCCTAATATTTTCCCTAATCTATTGTATTTAATTCCGCATATAGCGTATCAAGTGTTGTTGAAATTTTAGTAGCCAAAATAAATTTAAATTGAAAAATGGGAAAGTAGACTGATAAATTCATTATAAACTTTACACAAATAAATCTGGATTGAAAAACTGAGAAATCTTTAAAGAACATTATTCTGTCGAAATGTGCATGAATCGAAATTTTTCTTGGATAATTTGGTGGAAAAAATGTATTTAAATTCCTTCACCGTATATTAATTTCTTGAGTTTCATGTGGATGAAGAAATCGACAATGTTGCTTGTTTAGCAGAATATTAGAAGACTTCTGGCTAAAGTGACTATTGACGCATTCTGATTTTCATTGAATTTTTAAAGGTTTTTTCCCCTTTTCGTTTAGTTTGATATCCAAGAGGCGACTAGGACCTATGAAACAAGTTGGATGCCCCGGATAATGTTCTGGGGGCAAAAACAGATGAAAAGAATCTTGGTATCTCCAGTATATTGTTAAATATTCTTTCCATGTTACCGGGAGAGGGCGCAGAAAGCAATCTCTGACAGCTAAAAATGTAGGAGTCACCTGCTTGAACGAGTAGTTCGAATGTTTGTTTGATATGTGATGTTCGTTAGTAAGGTTCGGCACCTAATAATAGCCACAGTTTCAAAAATAAAAGTTGTTATGTTTCACGAGTCTGCAGCATTCTAGTTTCTGCATCTTTACTGAACCACGTTTTGCTACATATATCAGCAGCTCTGAATCTTTTCAGGATCTTTGACATAGTATAGCTTTTATGTAAGCTGGAAGTGACATAATCCATTTTTTAGGGGGGGGGGGGGGGTCTCACAAATTGTAACCCACAACTGAAAGATCCAAGCGTCTTATACAAATCTAGGTTAAAAAATTTCGTAGCCCAAGGATAATAAAATTTGGCTTTGAACACATCTTATATAATGTTTTATGCAATTTTATGTTACCCGAGGATAAAATGTAATCTTATTTTCAAAATGTCAGCCATTGTCTGTTTCCCCATGATCAATTCGTTTATTCACAATAGCACATCAGAATATAATTTTGCTGTATTTCTCGGGAAACATTCACACTTTTTTAACTGCATATCCTCTAGTTTATTTGGTGTTTCTACTACACATCAACACTTAGCACATTATAATTGCGTCGTATCAGAATGTTGAAACTTGATTTGATACAAGACCCCATCCACAGTTTCTTTAACATGATGCTGTCTTTAATACAAATCCGCTTTAATGACACAAGTGTGGATGCACCCTTGGAGATGAAAGTTCTTTCCCTCCTAATACAGCAATTTAACACTTTCAAATCCTCAGAGAAATTTATATTTAATGATATTCTTTACATTAGTATGGCCTAATATTAGATTTTAGAAAAATTTTCATTTTTATTCATTCTTTACGCTTTTCAGGTAAAGAAACAAACCATTTTAAACATTTTAGAAACACAATAAAATACTTCCTCGTTTCGGGTATTGTTTGAAATAAGAGAAAAGTAAAGTAAATAATATTTGCCAATTTCTGGAACTCATGGAATATTCTACTTGCCATAGGATATTTCTACAATGATTCTACAGATAGAATTCAATATTCTAAGAAAAGTTAATTTTAAATGGGATGATTTTAACGCAGGAAATAGAGGCAAAACTTGCGAAATAGCAAATATTTGTACCATTACAAACAACTTAGTAGCGTATGTGAATATGCGTCTAAAAATATCATGAAACATTTTCCTTATGATTTTGTTTTTATATTTTAAAAGAAATATTTATTCTGCAAAAATTTTAACTGAACTGAAACAGGAAAAAAATTAAGCATTTCTTTACCAAAAAAATTGAAAAAGTTTTTCCATTCATGTTTCTTAAAAAAATCACAAATATTTTTCGTGACTTGCTTTGAAATTATTTATCTGTAAAAAAGTGAAAACTGGAAACAACACCGAGATTAATGTGAAAATCTCGCGTAAGCCCTGTTACGTGTTTGAAGTGCTTAATATGGATGATTGAACTAAATAAAGGGCTTTGTAGAATCATGTAACACGCAAAAAATATTTGTTTGTATTGAAAAAAACGAGTTTTATTTTCTTTTGAAAGTACCAAAATAAACCTTCAAAATGTATTATATCAGGAATATATGAATGAGAAGAATATTTGCATTGCGTATTTCATAAGTGATAGATCAGATATAAACACTAAAGAAAGTTATTTTTTTCTTTGATTTTAGTATTTATTTTTTTGTGTACATTTATTTCCGATACTAGCAGAAATTTCGTATTATCCTATCATTTTGCTTCATGTGTTGATATATTTTTGCAAATTCTCTTCCTTGAAGTTATTATATTAGCTTGTCGAGAATATGAATGTAGTGTTCTTCACGATATTTTTAGAGCGGAATAGCATGTTTACACAAAGACTTACTTGAAAGGAACCATAAGTGTACAAAATTTATCAGACATCATTCTCTTACAGAAGTTTCTTCTGATCTTCACATCAGTTTTAAATGACTAAAATTTCTTATCATGCTTAAGTAAGCAGAATATTTCAGAAATCAGAATTATTTCTTCCATCTATGAGTTTTTAACGTACACGTCTTCTTTGTAGGAAAACACTAAACTATCAAAATATACATTATCATGTATCTTGCTACATGTATTGATATATTTTTGCAAATTCTCTTTCCCGAAGTTACTATATATTAGCTCGTCGAGAATATAAATGAAGTATTCTTCATGTTTTTTTTGGAGGAAAAACATGTTTCACAAAGACTTACTTGAGAGGAACCATAAGTGTACAAATTTATCAGACATCATTCTCTTACAGAAGTTTCTTCCCGATCGTCACATCAATTTTGAATGACTAAAATTTCTTATTATGCTTAAGTAAGCAGAATGTGTCAGAAACCAGAATTATTTCTTCCATCTATGACTTTTCAACGTACACGTCTTCTTTGTAGAAAAACATTAAACTATCAAAATATACATTATCATGTATCTTACCTTTCTGAAATACTTTCCAAATTTTATGTTCAGTGTGCTCTTCAGAGAAGGACAAATTTCAGCAGAAGAACTGACTGGAAAGGATTTCAGAATTTTGTCGAGAAAATCTTTTTAAAAGAGTTGTGTTAAGTATACATGTAAGGTGGATTTGAAGTTTAATATAGAGAAAGTATAAAATATCCCAAAATGAAATTTTTTTAAGGGTGCGAAAATCTTCAAATCGGCCAGAAAAGCTAAAATTACAGGGATTGCCGTATATCATTAACCTAAACGTTCTGAAACAAATTTTGGAACAAAGTCAGTTAATTAGCTCTTTCTCATACAAAATGAAAATTTGAGCCAGTTGCTTTTCGGCTAGAGTGATATTCTGCACTTCTTTTAGACCATCGATTCTTACTTAAGAAAGTGGCTGACTCACATTTTCTCGCAGGTTACTTATAATACAATCAGGTTACTTATAATACAGCAGGTTACTTATAATACATGTTATTAAAAGTTTAAACACGCATATCATATAATAAGAAAGCTTAGAGTTTACAGACAATTCCTGTATGACTTATTTCACTCGGTTAGACTGTTTTTTCGGATGATATGTCTTGATTCAAGAAAGAGAAATCTCGAGGCAGCATAATAGTGCATTAAAACCAGGTTTTCTATCTTTAAATCATGTAAAAGCTTTAGAAAATCATTCATATAATGTTACACTCTAAGCTATGGAATTTTATTTCCTCTGGGTTGATCACATGTGTCCCTCTTGATTGTATGTTTTTTTAACTTAGACTGCATCAAAAGATGTTACTGTTTGTGTTCCCTTGTTAAAAATGTTCCATTTTTATTCGTTTCTTCCACGTAAAATTGACATCAACAGATCAAAAGTGAATCTTTGGTTTACTAGCGCATGAAAGTAATTGATGACGCGTATTTTGTTTTATAGTTTCTAGATAAACTTGATATTAACGGGATGCAAATATTTCTGGAATTAAATTTCAATTAGAATTCAGGAATATTTTGAAACAATCCAAATACAAACGAGTTATTTTAACATTTCCAGAAAATATCAATCATAAAAAAATGTAAAATTTTCATTCTAGACAAATCATAATTTTATTTCTGTTTACGTTTAGTAAGAAAACCCAACACATTTTAAATTAATTGACTGTATTAAACCTTAGATCTTTTAAAGTATAATACAAGAAAATTTGCTAATGATGGAGATTTACTTTTCTGGTTTTGGATTATTTTACTGCATTCAAATGCCAAGACGCTTTTTTTAGTACTCAAGTTGTATACTTTTTCGAAACTTAAATTTTTCTATTTCACGGTAATTAAATAGGTGAGCAAGTTTCAGGAAAATAATAGCTGCAAGAAGCATAATAAATCTATATAAGTATGCGGAAAATTTTAACCACTTATTTTTCTTTTTTGTTACATTTCTGATCTATAGATGGCTCCATAGAAAATTTTGAAAAAGTGCAAAAGTAGCATCTATGCAAACAATTTAATTTCAGTGAAACCATTGTTTTAATAAAAGCTACAAATTTTTATTCCTTCAAGGCTTCTTAACTGTAATGAAATCCCCGAAAATAACCATCCAGCAGTCAGAAATGTTACTATTTTATTGTTTTTTTTCCTTCAAAATTGTTCCCGCCCGTTACGCACCTTCTAATATTCATTGCATTATGGAGTCATCTCTTAGCAAAATGTCGAAATTTTAATTTTATCGGGATGCGTACGTTTATATCAACTACAGTACTAACATTAGGAATGAGGGTCTTAATTTTAAAATACGTGAATGTTAGATTAAAATTAACCGCATTTATCAAATGTCTCTTAAACTGAAATTACACCTTGGATAAAATATTAGAGGATTTAGCTTCGGAGCCTAATGACTGATTATTGGGGAACATAATTTTTTATCATTATTAAAACAGTCATTTTTGTGGCACATTCAGGTGCAATATGACACTCATGTAATTTTAATTATATTCAGACCATGTCATTAAATTACTGAATTGTATTTTTCTCTAGCTAAGTCTGTAAATTGTTCAGCATTTCGAGACCATTTCATTGATAATTTCAAAAGCAGAAAAGGCTTTCAAGTATTTTTGTAGTATCAATTTTAGCGTAACAGATCTTTTTCCCCTACGAGCACTCTTGAATTTCCTACCGTTTTCAAAACACATCTTTAAATGTTATATATAACGTTTGTTACATTTTACACGAATCAATGTCGAAAGGTGTACATTTGTTAAAGGTTTTTTGAAAACTTGAAACATGAAAAACATGAAAACTTGTGTAACTTTTTTCTGTATTTTTTATCAGAATTTTCATAATTTAAATTGTCTATGTTTATACCTCCTATTTTTCCCACGAATGTCTCATCAGCTGAACGCCATAACAAATAATACGATGTGCCCATAAAAAATATAAATTGGGGGTTTTATTTGAAGAGTATTTCAAAAATGTCACCAAACCATTAATATAAGATGAAAATTAAATTAATTTTCTGTCAGTAGATAGATAGGTTTTTGGTTTTATTCCTATGAAAAAATTTGATAAAGTTACTTTGATATCTCAAAATATCGTTAAGTTTTGTGGCGTAGTAAACGCTACCACGAAGCCGAATCGCTGCCATAGAAAACGCTGTCGAAGATGAACACCTCGCCGTGAAGAAGCGGGAGGAAAATATGCAAATCTGCAAACTCGCCTGTTCACCTTCTGCCGACCTTTACCATAAAAGCGAGAGCGAGCGTGCAGGTGAGAGGATTATGCCTGGTTGTAACCTACTGTGCAACGGTACGCAATCATGATCTCTGTGCTGTGTGTATACACTGATGTTTAAGCCAGGAGGCTTTATTCTTGTTACGTTGTGTTAACGAGTTGCTTAATACTTCGTTTTGTTAAGATTTTAATAAATTGTTAGTTTTTATAAGACTGCATCTTATTTCATATGGAGTCAGTGCTGCAATAGTCCGGCACACTTAATCCCAAAGTGGAGACCCGGTAAAGGAGTATGCTGTTTATATAATAATTTACCTGCATTGGCGTACGGTTTGTTGTTCACAATTTCTATTGCCTCTTTTGGTCAGCAGTGGAATGAGTAGACTTTCTTTTTGTATTCAGTGTTTTGTGCTTAGTAGTAAAAATGTCTCAAGATATAAAAGAAATTTCTAGAGTTGCTTTTAGGGCAGTACCTTTTTGGGATCAGAATCCTAGGTTATGGTTTTTACAGCTCGAATCCCAGTTTAAAATGTCGGGTATAACTGCTGATGACACCAAATTTCATGCAGTTGTATCAGTATTAGATGCTAAGGTCTTGCTGTTGGTTTCCTGATTTGATTGAATCCCCCCCTCAAGTAGACCTATGTCATTCTTTAAAAAACAGAATTTTAGACCAATTTTCTAAATCAGATAGTGTGTGTCTAAGATTGTTGTTACAGGATTTACAATTAGGTGATCGGAAGCCCAGTAAGCTGTTACAGGAGATTCTTAATTTAGCAGCGGGTGATATGAAGGACGATGTTATGAAAAATCTGTGGTTACAACGTCTCCCTGTGCATGCCCAGCAAATTTTGTCAGTTTCTAATGATACTTTAGATAACTTAAGTAAAATTGCTGATAAAATCTCGGACGTAACAGTGTTCCCTGCGACAGTTAGTCAGAATTTTATGCTGATGAATTGGTTGAAATCAAAAAAAGAATTGGCAGACATTAAGCGGAAACTAAGTAAATCCGATTCACGTACGTGCTTCAGATCCCGTTCGAGGGATAAAAGGTTGAGTTATGTAAAGGAAATTTGCCGAAAGGTAAAATATGCTGGTATCACCGGACTTTCTCCTTAACTGTTCCAGAATTTTAGCGTACCGAATTTTAACCAGAATTTTAGCGTACAACCAGCTCAAACAACGTCAAAGGATTGACCGAGTCAATAGTCTTGCTACGGCTAAGAACGGGAACTGTGGCGCTGTGCAGTGGCTCTGTATAATAAGCTCCATATCAAACAATGGTCCGCTACCAAACCTACAGTTGCGAAGGCGAGCCACAAGAAGCGAGGGTAGGTGACTGGAGTGGCCCGCCCACACGACAGTCGTGACCTGCAGCCACATCTGTAGCTCAGTATAATAAGCTCCGTATGATTGCATGTATCGCTTCGAGTGGCTTGTCTGAGCGTCTGAAGATGTGGCGCGCGTTCGCCAAATGAGTGGCTCTGTATAAGACCCTAAACGGTTATCTAGTTCTCTCCAAGTGTTTCGTAGCATATCAGGAGTTATTAGGCTTTTTTCTTGGGGAATCATTAAATCCGTTGTGTATAAACAAAAAACTGTGGATGAGATGAAGAAGCGTATCATTCAAGCAATTCGTGTAATATCTCCTGATATGCTACGAAACACTTGAGGAGAACTGGATTACCATTTAGACGTTTGTTGTGCTACAAAAGGTGCAATCATCGGAAACTATGACTGCACGCATCGGAAACTATGATATATATATATATATATATATATATATATATATATATAGGGTGCACGAGAATTGTTGGACAGTTTATAAAACTAAATTAAAAAATTTCTAATCACAGTAGCATTAAAATGTAATTGCTAACTAATTGCATACATAACAAAATTAATAGATTTCAACATGAGATCCTTTGGTGGCTCGACAACATCTAAACAATATTCGATTTCATTCCAAGTATTTGAAAGCATCTGAGGAGTTATGGAATGAATAGCAGCTGTGATTCGCTGCTTGAGTTCCTCTACATGAGGACACGTAGTCCTGTAAATAATATCTTTGTCGTAACGCCACATGAAACAATCCAAGGGTTTAAATCTGGCAATCGAGGAAGCCACTAAATTAGACCACCCCGACCAATCCAACTGTTTCATCCATCTCTTAATCGCATTCGTTGATGGAGGTTGACATCCATATTCCAAACGATAACGTCTTTTAACTTTAATGACCTCTTTAAATTATGCGATCCATAAAACGGACATTGCTTTCTGCTGTACAGTCGCCATGTCTACTGCTCTCTTCTGAATCTCTTGCCAAATTCCTTGACACGTCACGCCATCTATTAGGTTTTTTGGTATAAAATTATAGGAAACGAAAATCTAGTACTTTTGTAAGTCAGGCATTATTCAAATACCCGGTTCGTAATTATAGTTTTTTTAAAATTTAATTTTGGAAAGTGTCCAACAATTGTACACCCTGTATATATATATATATATATATATATATATATATATATATATATATATATATATATATATATATATATATATATATATATATATATATATATATATATATAATGTGTGTGTGTGTGTGTGTGACATGATTGGGAGTTTGTGAATGTTTTCCTTTTAATATTTAGAAAACAGACAAAGATGGGGGAAATCAACATATGTATTTTTTGTATGAATTGCTCACAGAGTCACAGAGATGGACCTAATGTTTTCAGATATCATAATAACAGTGACAATAAAAGTTCCAGACACATATGATTTAAATTTTTTAGCAAGAGCCTACTTTCATATCGTTACTGCATGACCACTTTAATAAGCAATGGGCACGTAACAGAAACTGTTCGTTATACAAAAGGAAAAGTTCAAAAATGAACATTATTAAAACCTTCATATAGAGAGGACGGAAAGAAAAATGTTCTTGCATATTTACACGATAGTCATTCAGTTCTCTCGGTTACAATTAACTTTCCTTTCATTTCTTTACGCAGAACGCCGCTCTGTCGATTTTGTCTGTGATACGAATAAGCAACAGATGCAGGTTTCCCAATCTTATTGGATTTTCCTAATATTTTCCCTAATCTATTGTATTTAATTCCGCATATAGCGTATCAAGTGTTGTTGAAATTTTAGTAGCCAAAATAAATTTAAATTGAAAAATGGGAAAGTAGACTGATAAATTCATTATAAACTTTACACAAATAAATCTGGATTGAAAAACTGAGAAATCTTTAAAGAACATTATTCTGTCGAAATGTGCATGAATCGAAATTTTTCTTGGATAATTTGGTGGAAAAAATGTATTTAAATTCCTTCACCGTATATTAATTTCTTGAGTTTCATGTGGATGAAGAAATCGACAATGTTGCTTGTTTAGCAGAATATTAGAAGACTTCTGGCTAAAGTGACTATTGACGCATTCTGATTTTCATTGAATTTTTAAAGGTTTTTTCCCCTTTTCGTTTAGTTTGATATCCAAGAGGCGACTAGGACCTATGAAACAAGTTGGATGCCCCGGATAATGTTCTGGGGGCAAAAACAGATGAAAAGAATCTTGGTATCTCCAGTATATTGTTAAATATTCTTTCCATGTTACCGGGAGAGGGCGCAGAAAGCAATCTCTGACAGCTAAAAATGTAGGAGTCACCTGCTTGAACGAGTAGTTCGAATGTTTGTTTGATATGTGATGTTCGTTAGTAAGGTTCGGCACCTAATAATAGCCACAGTTTCAAAAATAAAAGTTGTTATGTTTCACGAGTCTGCAGCATTCTAGTTTCTGCATCTTTACTGAACCACGTTTTGCTACATATATCAGCAGCTCTGAATCTTTTCAGGATCTTTGACATAGTATAGCTTTTATGTAAGCTGGAAGTGACATAATCCATTTTTTAGGGGGGGGGGGGGGGGGCTCACAAATTGTAACCCACAACTGAAAGATCCAAGCGTCTTATACAAATCTAGGTTAAAAAATTTCGTAGCCCAAGGATAATAAAATTTGGCTTTGAACACATCTTATATAATGTTTTATGCAATTTTATGTTACCCGAGGATAAAATGTAATCTTATTTTCAAAATGTCAGCCATTGTCTGTTTCCCCATGATCAATTCGTTTATTCACAATAGCACATCAGAATATAATTTTGCTGTATTTCTCGGGAAACATTCACACTTTTTTAACTGCATATCCTCTAGTTTATTTGGTGTTTCTACTACACATCAACACTTAGCACATTATAATTGCGTCGTATCAGAATGTTGAAACTTGATTTGATACAAGACCCCATCCACAGTTTCTTTAACATGATGCTGTCTTTAATACAAATCCGCTTTAATGACACAAGTGTGGATGCACCCTTGGAGATGAAAGTTCTTTCCCTCCTAATACAGCAATTTAACACTTTCAAATCCTCAGAGAAATTTATATTTAATGATATTCTTTACATTAGTATGGCCTAATATTAGATTTTAGAAAAATTTTCATTTTTATTCATTCTTTACGCTTTTCAGGTAAAGAAACAAACCATTTTAAACATTTTAGAAACACAATAAAATACTTCCTCGTTTCGGGTATTGTTTGAAATAAGAGAAAAGTAAAGTAAATAATATTTGCCAATTTCTGGAACTCATGGAATATTCTACTTGCCATAGGATATTTCTACAATGATTCTACAGATAGAATTCAATATTCTAAGAAAAGTTAATTTTAAATGGGATGATTTTAACGCAGGAAATAGAGGCAAAACTTGCGAAATAGCAAATATTTGTACCATTACAAACAACTTAGTAGCGTATGTGAATATGCGTCTAAAAATATCATGAAACATTTTCCTTATGATTTTGTTTTTATATTTTAAAAGAAATATTTATTCTGCAAAAATTTTAACTGAACTGAAACAGGAAAAAAATTAAGCATTTCTTTACCAAAAAAATTGAAAAAGTTTTTCCATTCATGTTTCTTAAAAAAATCACAAATATTTTTCGTGACTTGCTTTGAAATTATTTATCTGTAAAAAAGTGAAAACTGGAAACAACACCGAGATTAATGTGAAAATCTCGCGTAAGCCCTGTTACGTGTTTGAAGTGCTTAATATGGATGATTGAACTAAATAAAGGGCTTTGTAGAATCATGTAACACGCAAAAAATATTTGTTTGTATTGAAAAAAACGAGTTTTATTTTCTTTTGAAAGTACCAAAATAAACCTTCAAAATGTATTATATCAGGAATATATGAATGAGAAGAATATTTGCATTGCGTATTTCATAAGTGATAGATCAGATATAAACACTAAAGAAAGTTATTTTTTTCTTTGATTTTAGTATTTATTTTTTTGTGTACATTTATTTCCGATACTAGCAGAAATTTCGTATTATCCTATCATTTTGCTTCATGTGTTGATATATTTTTGCAAATTCTCTTCCTTGAAGTTATTATATTAGCTTGTCGAGAATATGAATGTAGTGTTCTTCACGATATTTTTAGAGCGGAATAGCATGTTTACACAAAGACTTACTTGAAAGGAACCATAAGTGTACAAAATTTATCAGACATCATTCTCTTACAGAAGTTTCTTCTGATCTTCACATCAGTTTTAAATGACTAAAATTTCTTATCATGCTTAAGTAAGCAGAATATTTCAGAAATCAGAATTATTTCTTCCATCTATGAGTTTTTAACGTACACGTCTTCTTTGTAGGAAAACACTAAACTATCAAAATATACATTATCATGTATCTTGCTACATGTATTGATATATTTTTGCAAATTCTCTTTCCCGAAGTTACTATATATTAGCTCGTCGAGAATATAAATGAAGTATTCTTCATGTTTTTTTTGGAGGAAAAACATGTTTCACAAAGACTTACTTGAGAGGAACCATAAGTGTACAAATTTATCAGACATCATTCTCTTACAGAAGTTTCTTCCCGATCGTCACATCAATTTTGAATGACTAAAATTTCTTATTATGCTTAAGTAAGCAGAATGTGTCAGAAACCAGAATTATTTCTTCCATCTATGACTTTTCAACGTACACGTCTTCTTTGTAGAAAAACATTAAACTATCAAAATATACATTATCATGTATCTTACCTTTCTGAAATACTTTCCAAATTTTATGTTCAGTGTGCTCTTCAGAGAAGGACAAATTTCAGCAGAAGAACTGACTGGAAAGGATTTCAGAATTTTGTCGAGAAAATCTTTTTAAAAGAGTTGTGTTAAGTATACATGTAAGGTGGATTTGAAGTTTAATATAGAGAAAGTATAAAATATCCCAAAATGAAATTTTTTTAAGGGTGCGAAAATCTTCAAATCGGCCAGAAAAGCTAAAATTACAGGGATTGCCGTATATCATTAACCTAAACGTTCTGAAACAAATTTTGGAACAAAGTCAGTTAATTAGCTCTTTCTCATACAAAATGAAAATTTGAGCCAGTTGCTTTTCGGCTAGAGTGATATTCTGCACTTCTTTTAGACCATCGATTCTTACTTAAGAAAGTGGCTGACTCACATTTTCTCGCAGGTTACTTATAATACAATCAGGTTACTTATAATACAGCAGGTTACTTATAATACATGTTATTAAAAGTTTAAACACGCATATCATATAATAAGAAAGCTTAGAGTTTACAGACAATTCCTGTATGACTTATTTCACTCGGTTAGACTGTTTTTTCGGATGATATGTCTTGATTCAAGAAAGAGAAATCTCGAGGCAGCATAATAGTGCATTAAAACCAGGTTTTCTATCTTTAAATCATGTAAAAGCTTTAGAAAATCATTCATATAATGTTACACTCTAAGCTATGGAATTTTATTTCCTCTGGGTTGATCACATGTGTCCCTCTTGATTGTATGTTTTTTTAACTTAGACTGCATCAAAAGATGTTACTGTTTGTGTTCCCTTGTTAAAAATGTTCCATTTTTATTCGTTTCTTCCACGTAAAATTGACATCAACAGATCAAAAGTGAATCTTTGGTTTACTAGCGCATGAAAGTAATTGATGACGCGTATTTTGTTTTATAGTTTCTAGATAAACTTGATATTAACGGGATGCAAATATTTCTGGAATTAAATTTCAATTAGAATTCAGGAATATTTTGAAACAATCCAAATACAAACGAGTTATTTTAACATTTCCAGAAAATATCAATCATAAAAAAATGTAAAATTTTCATTCTAGACAAATCATAATTTTATTTCTGTTTACGTTTAGTAAGAAAACCCAACACATTTTAAATTAATTGACTGTATTAAACCTTAGATCTTTTAAAGTATAATACAAGAAAATTTGCTAATGATGGAGATTTACTTTTCTGGTTTTGGATTATTTTACTGCATTCAAATGCCAAGACGCTTTTTTTAGTACTCAAGTTGTATACTTTTTCGAAACTTAAATTTTTCTATTTCACGGTAATTAAATAGGTGAGCAAGTTTCAGGAAAATAATAGCTGCAAGAAGCATAATAAATCTATATAAGTATGCGGAAAATTTTAACCACTTATTTTTCTTTTTTGTTACATTTCTGATCTATAGATGGCTCCATAGAAAATTTTGAAAAAGTGCAAAAGTAGCATCTATGCAAACAATTTAATTTCAGTGAAACCATTGTTTTAATAAAAGCTACAAATTTTTATTCCTTCAAGGCTTCTTAACTGTAATGAAATCCCCGAAAATAACCATCCAGCAGTCAGAAATGTTACTATTTTATTGTTTTTTTTCCTTCAAAATTGTTCCCGCCCGTTACGCACCTTCTAATATTCATTGCATTATGGAGTCATCTCTTAGCAAAATGTCGAAATTTTAATTTTATCGGGATGCGTACGTTTATATCAACTACAGTACTAACATTAGGAATGAGGGTCTTAATTTTAAAATACGTGAATGTTAGATTAAAATTAACCGCATTTATCAAATGTCTCTTAAACTGAAATTACACCTTGGATAAAATATTAGAGGATTTAGCTTCGGAGCCTAATGACTGATTATTGGGGAACATAATTTTTTATCATTATTAAAACAGTCATTTTTGTGGCACATTCAGGTGCAATATGACACTCATGTAATTTTAATTATATTCAGACCATGTCATTAAATTACTGAATTGTATTTTTCTCTAGCTAAGTCTGTAAATTGTTCAGCATTTCGAGACCATTTCATTGATAATTTCAAAAGCAGAAAAGGCTTTCAAGTATTTTTGTAGTATCAATTTTAGCGTAACAGATCTTTTTCCCCTACGAGCACTCTTGAATTTCCTACCGTTTTCAAAACACATCTTTAAATGTTATATATAACGTTTGTTACATTTTACACGAATCAATGTCGAAAGGTGTACATTTGTTAAAGGTTTTTTGAAAACTTGAAACATGAAAAACATGAAAACTTGTGTAACTTTTTTCTGTATTTTTTATCAGAATTTTCATAATTTAAATTGTCTATGTTTATACCTCCTATTTTTCCCACGAATGTCTCATCAGCTGAACGCCATAACAAATAATACGATGTGCCCATAAAAAATATAAATTGGGGGTTTTATTTGAAGAGTATTTCAAAAATGTCACCAAACCATTAATATAAGATGAAAATTAAATTAATTTTCTGTCAGTAGATAGATAGGTTTTTGGTTTTATTCCTATGAAAAAATTTGATAAAGTTACTTTGATATCTCAAAATATCGTTAAGTTTTGTGGCGTAGTAAACGCTACCACGAAGCCGAATCGCTGCCATAGAAAACGCTGTCGAAGATGAACACCTCGCCGTGAAGAAGCGGGAGGAAAATATGCAAATCTGCAAACTCGCCTGTTCACCTTCTGCCGACCTTTACCATAAAAGCGAGAGCGAGCGTGCAGGTGAGAGGATTATGCCTGGTTGTAACCTACTGTGCAACGGTACGCAATCATGATCTCTGTGCTGTGTGTATACACTGATGTTTAAGCCAGGAGGCTTTATTCTTGTTACGTTGTGTTAACGAGTTGCTTAATACTTCGTTTTGTTAAGATTTTAATAAATTGTTAGTTTTTATAAGACTGCATCTTATTTCATATGGAGTCAGTGCTGCAATAGTCCGGCACACTTAATCCCAAAGTGGAGACCCGGTAAAGGAGTATGCTGTTTATATAATAATTTACCTGCATTGGCGTACGGTTTGTTGTTCACAATTTCTATTGCCTCTTTTGGTCAGCAGTGGAATGAGTAGACTTTCTTTTTGTATTCAGTGTTTTGTGCTTAGTAGTAAAAATGTCTCAAGATATAAAAGAAATTTCTAGAGTTGCTTTTAGGGCAGTACCTTTTTGGGATCAGAATCCTAGGTTATGGTTTTTACAGCTCGAATCCCAGTTTAAAATGTCGGGTATAACTGCTGATGACACCAAATTTCATGCAGTTGTATCAGTATTAGATGCTAAGGTCTTGCTGTTGGTTTCCTGATTTGATTGAATCCCCCCCTCAAGTAGACCTATGTCATTCTTTAAAAAACAGAATTTTAGACCAATTTTCTAAATCAGATAGTGTGTGTCTAAGATTGTTGTTACAGGATTTACAATTAGGTGATCGGAAGCCCAGTAAGCTGTTACAGGAGATTCTTAATTTAGCAGCGGGTGATATGAAGGACGATGTTATGAAAAATCTGTGGTTACAACGTCTCCCTGTGCATGCCCAGCAAATTTTGTCAGTTTCTAATGATACTTTAGATAACTTAAGTAAAATTGCTGATAAAATCTCGGACGTAACAGTGTTCCCTGCGACAGTTAGTCAGAATTTTATGCTGATGAATTGGTTGAAATCAAAAAAAGAATTGGCAGACATTAAGCGGAAACTAAGTAAATCCGATTCACGTACGTGCTTCAGATCCCGTTCGAGGGATAAAAGGTTGAGTTATGTAAAGGAAATTTGCCGAAAGGTAAAATATGCTGGTATCACCGGACTTTCTCTGAAAAAGCAAGTAAATGTGTTAAACCTTACGAGTTTCGTTTAAACTAGCAGGCTCGCTTGTTTCAGCGGCGGCAAGTGAAAGTCTGTTATTCAGTCGCCTTTTTGTGTTAGATAGGCATTCCAACACTAAATTTTTGATTGATTCTGGCTCGATGATAAGTTGGTATCCTAGAAAATTAACGTCTAATAATGTGGTTCAGGGTGTTCCTTTATACGCAGCGAACGGAAGTCAGATACTGATTTACGGTACTAAAATATTGGCTTTAGTTACAGGATTTAAAGAGATATCACTAGACTTTTGTAGTTGCTGATGTTTCCTTACCGATTTTGGGGGCTGATTTTTTAGATAGGTATGGATTGCTGATCGACGTTAAAAACCGTCGACTTATAGACGTTAGTACGTCTGCGTATGCTAAAGGGTTTGGATCGACTGAGACGAAATTCAGATTAACCCCAATCAATGCTGATTCCCTCTATTATAGCGTACTTATGAAACACCCTGATATACTTAGCCCAAATTTAAACTTAGAAAAAAGTAAAGGTATCGTTAAACATGTAATCGAAACTACTGGACCTCCTGTTTTTTCAAAAGCTAGGCGTTTGAACCCAGAAAAATTAAACAGTTAAGGAAGAATTTAGAGATTTACTAAAACAGGGTGTTATCCGCCCCTCTAAAAGTCCCTGGTCAAGTCCGATACATGTTGTAACCAAGAAGGACGGTTCTTTACGAGTATGTGGTGACTTTAGGCGATTAAATGCTTGTACAGTATCTGATCGCTATAGTGTCCCTCATATATAAGATTTTTTGGCACAGTTAAATGGTAAAAATATTTTTTCTAAAATAGATTTGAAAAAAGCGTACCATCAAATCCCAATAAAGGAAGCTGACATACAAAAAACCGCTGTAATCACGCCGTTCGGATTATTTGAGTACCTTTATATGTGTTTTGGACTTCGAATTGCTGCTCAAACGTTCCAACGTTGTATAGACAATATTCTTCGTGATCTCGATTGTTGCTTTGCATATATCGATGATATTTTGGTAGCATCTACCGATGAAGAAAGTCACAGGGCTGACATTGAGCAGATTTTTAAACTACTAAACGCAAATGGTTTGGTGATAAATACATCTAAAAGTATTTTTGGACAAAACCAGTTAGAATTCTTAGGTTTTTTGGTTTCGGAAAAAGGCATTACACCTACCGCCGAGAAATTGAAATACATTTTCGATTATCCCTTACCAGAAACGGTCGATGGGTTGAGTAGATTTTTAGCGGTACTAAATTTTTATCATCGGTTTTTAAAAAACGCGGCTAGGGTACAGGCTTGCCTGTACGATGTAGTGAAAGGTAAGCAGAAAAAAGAAAAATGTAAGATTCAATGGTCAGCCGATACTAGAAATGCATTTAAAACTTGCGTTAATGATTTGGCTAATGCTAACGTTCTTGCACATCCCGACCCAACAGCTAAATTAGTTTTATCGGTTGATGCGAGCGATGGATCAATCGGTGCTGATTTACGTCAAATTGTTGATGAATCTGATCTCCCTCTCGGATTTTTTCTCGGAAATTGACCAAGGCTGAAAGGAATTACAGTGTGTATGACCGGGAATTGCTGGCCAGTTATGCAGCTGTTAAACATTTTTGGCATAAGGTTGAGGGATCAGGATTCACAATTTTGACTAATCACAAGCCTTTAACTTTTGCCTTTTAAACAGCATTGTGATAAATGTTAACCAAGACAAATCCGTCATTTGGAATTTATCGGCCAATTTTCTACGAATATACAGTACGTTCCCGGATCTGACAATTGCGTAGCAGATGCATTTTCTATAATTCATGAAATTGAGCTATCTAGTCCTATTGATTATGAAGAACTTGCTTTGGCTCAGGCGTCCGATGAGGAATTAAAATCGCTGTTGAAGGACGGTACATCTTGGAATTTGAAGCCTATGTTACTTAGGAAAAAATATGATTGTATTATGATGTTACGCATAATCAGGTACGCCTATACATTCCACTTGAGTTCCGTCGGAAATTTTTGAACTTGTGCATGGGTTGTCTCACCCTGCGGTAAAGGCAACAGATAAACTGGCTAGAGAAAGTTTCATTTGGCCTGGTGTGGATAAGGATGTTAGAGACTGGTGTACTACATGTCTATCCTGCCAAAGTTCTAAGGTTAACCGGCATGCTAAAACGCCCCTTTCGTCGTTTAACTTACCTAGCGAGCGATTTGCGGAGGTGCATTTCGACATACTGGGTCCCTATCCCTCTTTTAAAGGATTGACATATTTGTTTACTTGTGTGGATCGTTTTACGCGCTGACCAGAGGCTTTCACTATAGTTAACCAAACTGCTGAAACATGTTCTGAGGCATTTTTTAGTGGTTGGGTAAACCGTTTTGGTGAACCCGTTACCGCTACCATTGATCAGGGGAGACAATTTGAAAGTGAACTACTAAACCCTACGAAGGTCCGTTTAAAGCAATCAAGCCTGAAAAGAAGCACTTTATTTTGGAAATTAAGGGAAACAGAAAATGCATATCCATTGACAGATTAAAATCCGCTTTTATGTTAAATACTAATTATGATTCTACTTGCAGTAAGGATTCTTCTGTAGGCATGGTTCTAGGTTCCGGAAGGCCAGTGCATTTTAACCTGCCTTAAGTTTCAGTGTCAAGCACTTGAGGGGGAGTGGTGTGACGTAGAAAACGCTACCACGAAGCCGAAACGCTGCCGAAGAAGATCACCTCGCCGTGAAGAAGCGGGAGGAGAATATGCAAATCTGCAAACTCGCCTGTTCACCTTCTGCTGACCTTCACCATAAAAGCGAGAGCGTGCAGGCGAGAGGTATACGCCTGATTGTAACCTACTGTGTCCCGGTGTTTAAGTCAGGAGGCTTTATTCTTGTTACGTTGTGTTAACGAGTTGCTTAATACGTCGTTTTGTTAAGTTTTAATAAATTGTTAGTTTTTATAAGACTGCATCTTATTTCATATGGAGTCAGTGCTGCAATAGTCCGGCACACTTAATCTCAAAGTTTCTTACTAACATTGCATTTAACATTCTACTGGAGTTTACAAATAGGTATTTGATTTATTCTACACTAAAGCATTTTACAAATTCAACAACATGATGTTCCCCATCATCAACAAATTCAACAATCTCACCAGTTAAACTTTTTTTGTGAGAAAATTGGAAATTCTTTTTTTAACTTTTCATAAGTAAGGGCAATGCAAATTCAGATGTCTCCATCTAAGTTTTTATTTGTTGGAGCGTTGGTTTCAATCTTTGCATCTTTTTAACTTTATAGTTCTCACTAAGTTAGCTTTTATTTTAGTCAGGAGTTAATCACAACCGCAGACAGCTTTTTTCTTTGCTTCATGATCAACTAATACTGTAGATCTCATGTGTATATTCTTAATTAAATATTAAAATAAATATAAGTAATTTTTTCTGGAAATATATTTTTTCTCTAAAATTTCAAACCCGTGCTCAGTAAAATAATTCCTTACCAGCATGTTCAGATAGCTGAAATAGCATTTTCAAGTAGACTGATCTTTAGAAAAATATAAAAATTACTGATTTCGAACTTATTATTGATTATGCTCCATAATTGTATTTTGAGCATATTGCTCTCATATAACAGTGGTAAGTTATGAATACTAATATATTTCTTATCTAAAAAAATTTATAATTTAGTAGTATTATTAAGTATCTCTTAAAACTATTGGATTTTGCGGGATGTGTTTCTATACATTTCCTGAACTATTGGCTTCTGTTGTGATAGAACCGATGAAAGAAGTATTTGATGTCCAAAGGACATTCAAGTGTGTCTTATGTAAATGATGCAGTTTGAAAAAATAAATTAAGATGCATAATATTTAAAGGTTCATAGTTTCCTTCCTGTATTACTTTAAGTGCATATTTCAGATTAGTTTAATATTACATAGATTTAGATGCTTCTTTTGGGGATTTTTAAATCTATACTTTTAAGTTATTTTTAATGGCATTTTTTGCTAATTTTCTCTCATTTTTAAATTTCTTGGGTGTTTGTTTTAAATAAACATGTCTAAGGGATTTGGACTCTCTGGTGTAAAACCAACATGCTATAACGACAAGAAATTCTTCTTTCACAACATTTCTTCACAGCGTATAATCCTATATTTTAAGTAAGAAAAGCTTTCATACTTTATTGAATTCTTCATGGGAACACTAGTGTCGCAGTCATGGGCTTTAAAGAGATCTTTCCATTTCTTCCATCTTCACTTTGACTTTTTCTTCTCCCTTTTTTTAAGGTGACTGCTAACGTCTTAAATATAAATTTATTGTGTTTCTTAAGTTTAATATTTCGCAGTAAAAATATTAAGGTCAGGCGCCTTACTGACCGAAATTACAAATAATCAGGTAAACTAAATGAGTTGTACATCTGTTGGAGATACTACAATCCCGTTTGCTTGCGAGATCTTAGACTTTTCACGTGGATTCATGTAGGAACGCAAAATTTTTAATCCATCCGAACAGCAGATGCTCACACAACTGTAAGACCAACATGTTAGTTACGTTCGGCGGATAACCATTAAGCGAGATGGAATGGTGCTTTCAACGAAACGTGCTATACTCGCCTTCATTTCACATTTATTATCATCGAAAGTACTAATAGTCGTTTCTTGCCTTATCTTCTACAATGCTTTCAGTGTCAGCATTTTAGACATACTAGAGTCGAATTTCATCGCTCTGTTACCTGCGCTCTGTGTTCAGAAGTCGGCAATGATAGTGATGTTTGTAACAGCAATCCAAACTCTATTAACTATCATGGTGAACGGGCAGCTTGTCTCAGTCCTGTCCTTAAATGGACAACCGAGAAAGAAACACAAAAGGGAAGGTATTAATGTAGACTTCATGAGCTGAAGCCAGTTTAATTCTTGATTCTTGTACTGCAGTGGCGTTCTGTCTAATGCATGTGCTTCTTGAAAAAAATTAGTATAGTTAGTGAAAAAACCTGTGAGGTTTTAGTAGTTTTTGCAAGAATGATATAAATAGCTTCAAAAGACTTCATCTTTTGTAGAATTGCCGAAACACATTTCTGTTGAAAAAAAACTACCCAATCTTACTGTAACAAGTTTGAAAAAGTAAAAAAAAAAATACAGCAGTCATCAGATTCACACAAATCCAAAACTACGAAAAAAAAAGAAGTATGAAAAAAATTTCTAGTATCGTGCTACCAGGACCAATGTTTAATCCTCCACACCATAAAATTGTTACATCAAGAACTGTATTCTCCACTCCAGTAGAATTCTAAAGCCAAAAATTTTAAAAACTTTTAGCGAACCAATAAAGAAAAAAACTGAAATATTTAAATTAAACCCTGCCTAATTTGCTAAAATTTAGAAAACCAATAGATCGCATAGAAAACTTTACATTTCTGATCCCAAAGAAAATATCGATGGTATGCAATTTGAGGTAGCGATGGAGTTTGATTTGTTTCCAACTGGTGTTCATATTACCAATTAAAGTGACACCTGCAAAAGTGTACATGACATGTTTTCTCTTTCTTATGTCATTTCCCCTTTATATCATTATTTGTCTTTCTTTTATTTTATGCCAATAGATATGCCCGGTATTAGAAGTAACTTTTAATATTTTATTCTTGGTTCTGTCACTTTTTATTTTTTATTATATGTATCTTATTGACTTATATACTGCATATAAACCGTTTTTGGTGCAGGTTGCCTCTAGCCGACCTTTTGGCAGTTAAAACCCCAAAATCCATTTATTGAGAAAAGAGACAAAATTATGCCACGTAATAAAAATTATATTCCTTTTTCTACAGATAATTTTAAGAAAAATTTAAAATCCAAAAATCAAGAAATTTTCAAAGAAATAATGTTGCTTCTAGCAAAAAATTGAACAAAGTATGGCAGGGGAATAAATTTTAAACCTTTTATGTTTTATCTATACAACAGAGAAAATAAGTTATTAGAAACTGTATAAAGAAAATTCTCTCTTGATAATTTATTTTTATGTTTCAACCCCATTTTGTTATAAATCTATACAGTAAAAAAAATAGTTTAACATCGTTTTGTTTATCCATCGTTATTTTTTATTCATATGTTCCATATGTTTAATTACCTTACATTAACATCTGATTATCTTTCATTAATGGGCTATTATAGTTCATTATTTTAAAATTAAGTTTTTTTACTTATGTATTTTTATCTTTTATTAATTTTTAATGTTCATATTTAATCATCATTACGGCTGATAAATTTTATTAGTGTCATACTCTATTTCATTAATTTTCTTTTTAGTGTGTTGCTTTTAGTGTTTTTTCTTCATTCAGTTGTTTTCTCTTCCGTAGTCTCCGTTCGGCTGTTGTTTGAACCTCAAACGCTTTTTGTCCAAGTAGGTTCATGCTGTTAATTTTCCGTTTTTCAGTTGCTTAAATTGCTGAGGTATTTCCTATCTGTGCCTCTTGTGGGATTTGGCATTTTTTCTGATTGCTGTCTTGCCTACCGAAGTAAATTACATCTGAGAATAGACCCATCTCCTTAAGCTTCAACGAGGTTATATTTTTTTAGCTTTTTTTTAACACTCACGAGTACATGCATGAACTATTTTCCTTTATTTTCTTATTTTCCCTTCAAGGAGCTTAGTGAGTAAAGGCCAAGTGAATAAAGACCAAGTAGTGAGTAAAGACCAAGAAAGATAAAAAAATTGTAGTTCCTCATTTCATATTGCCAACCGTAGCCAAAATGTTGGTTATGCCCAAAATAAACCAATCAGCCGCATGCTACGTCATTGCCTAATATAATCTTAAATCTACATAGATTTTCAATTCTATGAGGTTTTTCATTTGATGCTTTATCACTACTGTTTTTGAATGTAACATGGATATGTAATCATTTATTGCATCTATTTATTTATTTATTTATTTTTTTATTTTGGGTTTTTCAAGTATCTTTAAAGTGATATCCGGAGAGAAATGTTTACAGTACAGATTTTCAGTAATTTTTTGTTGTAATATACACTCAAATATACTGTTGAATTCATATTGTTGAGTTGGAGAAATTTTAAATTGTACTTTATCGAACTCTTATGAAATAGTCTGTACGTTATCGCTCAAATTTTATCCATGGGGAAATGGATGTAGAACCAAAGATTTCAGGCATTTCTCATAATACAGGGAAACGTATTGTTGAATCATCAAAATTTTATTATTTTTTTTTAACTTATCGGTGCCTTTCAAATAGTCTTCCAGAAGAAATATTTATAGTTCATGTTTAAGGTTTTCTTGTTTACTGCTAATTATTTATTGGTTTTAAATACGCGCGTTTGAATTAGTATATATTATTTCTCGTTTGTGCTTATTGAACAAATTTTAAATATTTCTGTCGGGCAAGGTTGAGTCATAGTGTTCGGGTTATATACAAAGTCGTGATATTCGCATTTCAAGGTACTTGATGAGCTCCAATAAGCTAATGTTTAAAACCACTTAAATCCTAAATAATTTATTTGGTTTGAAACTAGTGTAGACAAATTAGCATGGATCATATACAAATCACAAATGAATTTGAGATTTGTCTTCAAAATTTAGCATCATCCACGTAATGGACTAGAAATTTGGGCTTTAAATTCAACTTAACTATCATCGGATAGCTGCTAAACTGCTTCTTCAGAATTGAGTCTGCTTGTTTGAATCCCGCAAACAGGCTTGGGGTTTTATAGCCAGTCGGGATTGGTTCTAATGATATTGTTTCCTGTTAATATTCTCTACTTGTTGCAAAAGATGCCCGTAAAGCTTCAAACTACCATATCAACCTCTTTAACTATTGTGCATTTAAAAGGTTCATCTGATTTGTGACATACTTTAATAACTGCGGTGAAAATAAAGGCCCAAAACAAGTTGCTTTAAACAAATATCACGGGGGGATGAATAAATCTGATTTAAAATGGGAAAATGTTAACTATGGTAAATTCTATGAACCACAAATATTTCACTGGCTATCATACAATCTGATAGTATCCTTTTTTATGACAAACTTCTTGTAAGTATTTTTGCATAGCTTAGTCGGTTTAGTGCATTAATCTTAACATAATAAAATTTATAAGGCACAAAAAAATGGAATATTTTAAAATTTCCTCAGCAACACTTATTTTTCGGTATGAAACATAAGATAATTTATGTTCCAATTCAACATAATGCATGAAATTTTGGTGTTAATTTTCTTTAAATAGTTCTTTTCTATATGTTCCCAATCTGAAGGCGAGAATATATATACTAAGTTTAATGTGAAGCTACAACTAAGTTGAATCCATGATATCCAGTTCTTAACGTCTTTAAAATGGCATTTCTTATAACAAGTACTAATGAGCAGAAAAAATTTCCTTAGAATATAATATGGTTTTAGAAATAAGATTCTTTATTCCCTGAGAAATAAATGGGAGGAAGGGAAATAAATGTTTTTATCTGATGGTGATGCTTTACTTCATTCCTTTTAATTTCTCATTTCCCGTTCTCACAATTTTAAGAAACGTGCTCATCCCCAAGCGCATTATATAAATTGAAATCAAGAAAAGAAATTGAGAAGAAAACCACTTATGTCGTAGAATGGCTTGAATATAAAATGAGGAATTATTCATAAAACATAAAATGTATAACTTTAAAATTTTAAAGAATCTATTTATTAAGAATCAAATAAGCGCTAAAAATTAGACATGTAAATACATTTTGATAAATTGAAACTCCTTGGAAATTAAAAATATTTGTGTTTGTTATTTCAATAACTTTAGAATTAAAATTGTATTGTCCAAAATGAATATAAAATATTGTTATTATGCCTAATAAGAGTTAATTCACGATAGATTGAATTTACTTGAATCAACAAAAGACTGAGATAGCGGGAGAATATGACGAAATCTGCTAAATAGGGAGAGAAACAAAATAACTTCATGTATTCAAAAGAATTACATGAATGTTTAGGAAATATTTATTATTACTATACGTATTAGTAAAATATTTAATTTTAAAATATATTATTCTAAATCTAATACTTCATATAAATCACTTCATAGTTATACTTCATAAAATACTTCATAGTTAAATCTAATACTTCATATTAATCTTATGTGTGTGTGTTACATTCACAATAGATTTAACATGAAAAATTACAAACTGAACTTTATCAAAATTTGATCATTTTGTACTGATTATTGCCTTTCTATTTTTCATCTTTCGTTGAAACATAGTCTTTGTCTTTTCAAAAGACGTGATTATATTTTAATTTACGTTTTCTCTCTTTTCAAAACATCTTTGTCCGATCGAATATGATATATATATATGATTTTTGAAAGCTTTTTTCTGGAATGAATGCGTCATCATTTTAATGCCGGCCATCTTCCTGTACCTTCATTGCGGTGAAGATATCTATATGAAACAATTATTTCCAGTGGCAGTGTTGTCATCAATGTCTAGAAAATATGTCTAATGTCCAAAGGCAGAAACATCTGCCTTTAGTACTTGTATTATCCCTCGTGTAGGGAAAAATGACTGTACTCAACCAACCTAACCTAACCTAACCTAACCTAACCTAACCTTTCGTATTGGTAACTTTTCCAAAATATTTTCTAACATTGTTCTTAGAAACCATTCCACTAGAGTCCTTCTCAAAGATTTTCATCATATAAGCCAGTGTTTGATATTTTTAAAGGAATAAATATTTTTTTACAGCGAAGTTATAAAAACCTAACTAGTTTCCATTTAACTTGTTTTATAAAATTACAGATAACTCACGAATAAGCGCCCCATAAGAACCAAAACACACAGAAAAGGTTAGTTTGGTTCTTTTGTTTTTCGCACATTTGGCTAAACGTGCTTTTCGGTTTTTAACGCTTGATAAATATAGCATATCTTTAAATATTTTAGGTTATTTTATAGAGGCTTTTTGTTTCCTCTGAAAAAGAAATTCATAAATGTTTGTGTATTCTGTAAGATCTTGGACAAAATGGCTCTATGAACAGCAAGATTCAACAGCATAGGTTATTTTTTTTGCTTCACATATGAAACTTTTACATATTTTTCCTGTATTATAATAAAGATCTAACTTTTTATTTCAGTTTCCTATTCTGCAATTCTGTAGATCTGCCTTTTTCATTTAAGCGTTCGCGAAATAATATACGTACTTTAAATATCGTTGGATTCACGGTCTCTTCATGATGACTGATAGTCTTTAAAATGCTCATTAATACGCATTTCACTATCCTTATCTATGGATTTATAATAACATAATTATCTTCTCTAGTTGAGTTTCTATACATTTCACCTCATCTTCATAATTAGAGTGATTTTTATTTTTCCCAAACTTGTCCAGTACTTTGTCCTGAGGACAGTGATCGATTCCCACCTCGGGTTTGTTGACTACCTTATTATGGGAACACCATATAGGTGAATCAACACTGTTGTGCATGAGAATACAGCACATAAACATGCATATCTTATCTGGTATTTAAACATGAGGCCTTTTTTGCAAGCTTAAAGACTAACCTCTATAATTCACAACTCAAGTATCGGACTTAATTTAAGGTAAGTTGGGGTAACTGGGCCTTTCCCTCCCAGATTTTTCCTTTACATATTAGGTGGAAATTCCACTCGTTTCGGCAACACTGGTAAGCAGAATTCAACAAAACATCTTACAACATTGGAAATTGCCTTGAAAATTTTTTAAATGGGGTAGAATGTTTTTTCTAGATATAGGAGCATTGGATCCAGTTACCCAGTCACAGATTATGTTGTTTCTTAAGAGAAATAGACCTGGGTAGTCGACTTACCCCATTTATCAGGGGAACTAATCTCACCCGTATTTAAAAAATCTGTAATATATATATATATATATATATATATACACTATAATATATATATATATATCTATCTATATATATATATATTATAATATATATATATATATATATATAATCTATAATATATATATAATAAAAATCAACATCATAGCTTAAACAGACTCCCTAAGACTTACTAATATGCATGCAATACAAAGATTTTGAAAATTATACATGTTAGTATAACTTTAATGTGTTAAAAGTATAGTATATAAAAAAATTGAAAATATATGGCCCAATTACCCCAACTTACCTTGTGCATGAAGTCTAAACCTTAGAACTATAGACATTTAAATCGATAAAGTGTATTTATCCTCTGAACATGAAATTGAACTTGATTTGAATTTTAATGTTTTTATAAGTAAATTTATAAATAACGAAAAGACAGATTTCATGCTTAGCCATTTCAATGAAACTGAAAATAAATAATTAAATTTTACTTCGGTGGCGTAAACATGAAGTTACTCGAAAATAAATTTCCCATAAAAATTCAGAATTCAATGCTGTTTTCAAAAAATTACATTTTTTGCCTTAGACCTATAAAGGTAAGTACGAATTGTGGAAAAAGGAAGTAACAGTCACAAGATAAAATCGACTCCCTCCTTCAATAAAAGTAGTTCTGAATTTTCATTCGCTCTGAGCACAGACGCTGCCGAGCCTTGAATATCAAATTGGAAATATCTATCATTTGTTAAACTGTTGGAGCCTTAGGTCTTAAAATTGAATGAAAATGTTGCATTTATTCAGTCTAAAAGCTGATGGAAAAGCATAAAAGCAGATTTCCGCAGAATATTTTGAATGTTGCCTGCAAAGTATAACCATTCAGCAAACAAAATTCATTATAAAAGGTACGAAAGTGACCTACATTTTCTATTGCCCTGATATTTCAAGGAATACGATCCTATGCATTAAAATGTTTTACATTTTTTCGTCTTTTAAACTAAATGAGATAAAACTCTTTTATCTGCTAATGTCTAAAAACATGGAGTACTATGATCTGAAACATTCTGATAAGTACTGATTTTAAATGCCTGAACTTTTTTTTTAGATGCGAATTCAATTTAACATATATGCGATGGAAGTATCAAATTCTAACAATTTTAAAATGTTACTGTTTTAATTCCGTATTAGAAATGATGTAGTTTTTACATAGTACTGCTCTACAAAGTTCGTGTGGTTCCTGTTACGTAATAATATATGACGTAACGTCTCCACCCACTTGTCTATGTACGCCCTCTGGCGCCAAGTATAAATCAGAACTAACTCTGTATCGGTGTTATCAAGGAGCTCCTGCAACAAGCGGAGTTTACTATGGCAAACAATGCCTCGCTATTAAATTTTTATTGGTTTTACAGTCCATTGTACTTATGTTCTTAAACATCGTACACCTCCTTACAGTTCCAATAAGCTTTATTAGGTAAATAATTTATAATTTTATGAGCTTGATGTAAGTTATGAATCGATAGTAGAATTTCGTTTGAGATACTGTTTTCCAAAGTGTTAAAAAAGGAAAGCAAAGAGAATACGAATGATACAAGAGGTGGAACTCAGTTCCCTTAATTCTATTATTGATAACCAATAAAGATTTCTAAGTAAATTCAGATTCCTCTGGCTGTTTTCCCGCGTAGTCACACAGCAATGTGGCATAACAACACGTGTTAATTTATGAATTTCTCGTCAGATATTGTTTATATTGTATTTATGCCCCCCACAGAGGATAAATCCTAACCACTGATGGCTGCAGAGCTAAGATATGCGATCCCTGTTTATCTCACAACTATTGGATACTACAAGGGTTAGAAGCTTACTGTTTACTAGATGTCACTCCAATTTTGATCGAGCACCCCCAGGGGAGACTCCTGGTGAGCTCGTATCCTCCTCCCACTCCTCTAAACCAACGGAAGGACTTTCTGGCCTTCAGATTTAATGTGCACATACCCGGCTTAGACACGATAGAATTAAGTGTAGCTTGTCAGGATTCGAACCAAGCACATTAGGTGTTGAATTCCAACACGCTAACCATTAGCTGTCTAGGGCTTGTAGTCACAAATCTCTCCTACCATACGTTGAAACTACTTTCTTTGTATTTTCACTCAGAAGATGATTGATTGGTTATCCTTTGTTATCTAAGTCCCTCAACTAGTGAGTTTTTTTTCCAAACATTTCTAATTTTTATTTTAAGAGGTCCCGATGTGTGAAGTAAATATTGACCGTTCAAAGTTCGCAGAGTAAACTTCCAAGGGGTTGTTTTCTTAGACTCAGTCGTTGTCTAGAGGGGAAATCCTGCGATTAGACTTTGAGATTCTTCAATAATTTTGTGTTGTCCCTGCAATAGCCGGACGATGGCTGAATGGCTAGGGCGCTGGCATTCGGTGCCAAAGTCTGTGGGTTCGAATCCCTCTCTTGGCATGGACGTTTGTAGCCGTTCGGAATCGGCTTTAAGCAGTAGGTCCCTGTCTAATTAGCCCTCGTGTAGCAAAAGTTGACCGTAGCGCTCCAAACCAAACCGTTACAATTATTTGACTCTCATTCAGTATGTGTTGGCGCTCGTTATGGATGCTTTGGGACATGAATTCATCACAGTGTTACTTTATGGCAGTTTAAATGGTTTTATCAGTGAGGATTTGCTTTTGCTTTATGTTCATCGTGAAAAAGGGTAATACCGTAACAAGTGGCTGTATTATACGTTTACTTCTTCATTTTAAACAAGTAGTGAAAAAAATCGCTTTCTACAAAACGATATTCTTATGACTATGAAGTGACTGAAAGGGGTGGCCTCGAATGTTACAAATTCTTTCCCCATAGTAAGAGAGATTCTCAAATACGTGCCCTATTTTAGCATCGCATGTACATTTAAAGTTAAATAAGGAACTCCTGGTGCTATATATATAGAGCTCATTTTACTTTAAAAATTCTTTTATATTAGTGAAACTATGTAAAAAATAATTTATTTTACTGATTGTTAAAATGAAAAAAATCCTTTCATTTCCTGTGCATTAAATTTTAATTACACTACGTTAATTTCTAAAGGAATATTTGCCTAAAACTCCTTCATCATCATGCCCCCTAATTTAAAAATGTGAACTGCAGACTTTTAGTGGGTGATTTCATAACCTGTTCTCGATAATAGATTTTCTAAGATTGGAAAAGGGGTACTGCTTTCAGCATTATTCAAGTGTAAAACTTTCCCTTTGCTTCCCACATTGCTTTAATTTTTGAAAATCTTGAAATCAAATATATATTTTTTCAAATATGCGTATAATAACGTAGTCGGTAGAGATCATTTAAGATAAACACAATGTGAAGGTAATAAGTAATTAAGTTTTTTTGATGGTTTAACTGGTTTTATTTTTAATGCATAAGTAATTATTTACCACTGTATGACACAATGCAACTATTCTTAAAAATATATGTACACACTTTGTAATTAGTTATAATTTATTCACGTATATGGTAGATATTTTATGATTTTTTCCTAAAACGTTTGTTGCAAAAAAGACTTTCCTCTAAAGAATGTATTTTAAAAACTTAAACATTTAAATTCCTACAAATTGTCTATATACTTAAAAACATTTGTTTAAAATATTCATAGCAAAATTTTAGAAAAGTTATTTTAATGCATTTTCTCATTTCCGAGTAATATAATTTAGTAATATATAACTTGATGTCTTGCAATAAAGAATCCTCATTTTCCATCTCTTTATAGCTTAATATTTTTTCTCAGAAAATCAAAATTTTAAAAGTATTTTTCTGTAGATTAAGCTGGAGAATGAATGCCTTTACTGAAAATGGATCGCTTTTCTTTCATAATTTCACTTATGCAGCTGTATGGTTATCATCAGTTTTCCAAGTAATCATATTTTAAAGAGCAGATCTACACGAAAACAAGACAGCGTACATTTAAATAAGCTATTCGCTTCATAAAATTCATTTATCATGATCAAAACTACTTCCCAAAATTTTCAGCTGATGTCAATCTTATAAATTAAGCGCTATTTGAAAATCCCGTGCCATTTCAGCGAGGAAGTTCCTTTGACAAGCTGAGTGTATGAAATATTTTACGCTTTGTGTAAAATCCTTTGATAAATTGTGGAAGAAACTGAAATCAGTATAGTTAATTTTAAGTTCCATTTCTGTGCATATTTTCTGTTACGAATATATTACATAAACGTTGGTTTTTGAATTAAAGTAGAAACTTATGTTGTAGAGTGTAAATTCTCATTGAATATATATATATATATATATATATATATATATATATATATATATTGTGTGTGTGTGCATGTATACTACAGGGTGTCCGGGCTAAAAGTATCCAAAAGTCCAAAAGTTAAGACTTATTTTTATGGAACTACCCCTTAGAATTTTTAAAAAATTATTTAAATAGAAAGAACATCTCACCAAATTTTAATATCAATCATATATTTCGATCATAGTATCATAGATTTCGATGTGGGGACCTTTTGTAGCACGACTAATGTCTAAATGGTAATCCAGTTCTCTCCAAGTGTTTTGTAACATATCAGGAATTATTAGACTTTCTTGCTTGGGGATTCATTAAATTTGTTGTGTATAAACAAAAAATTTAAACTGTGGATGAGTTGAAGAATCGTATCATTCAAGCAATTCGTGTAATAACTTCTGATATGCTACGAAACACTTGGAGAGAACTAGATTACCATTTAGACGTTTGTCGTGCTACAAAAGGTGCACAAATCGAAATATATGATACTATGATCGAAATCTATGATCAATATTAAAATTTGGGGAGATTTTCTTTCTATTTAAATATTTTTTCAAAAATTATAATGGGTAGTTCTGTAAAAATAAGCCATAACTTTTGGATACTTTTAGCCTGGACATCCTGTATAAAAATGTATATGGACATTTATTACATTGAGATTTGCATGTGTCTTGTTTTTAACTTGACACATTCAACTTGACAATTTGTGTCATAAAATATAGTGGTTACAATCATTGAACATATTCTTCACAAAAAGAAGGTAATAGAATTCAATTTTTTTTCCTCAGACATGACAATTACATACTCGAATGTAGAAATATCTAGAAGAAATTTCTACATTCGAGCCAAATTACTTTGACGTTATCCTATCATATATGCATACAGATTTTCCCCGTAATATATTACCAACAGGCCCGCCGTCAGGGGGACAGGGGGGACAAAGTCTCTTCAGCCCAGGCTTCTGGGGGGGGGGCGATTTAAATAAAAGTTGACTAAAAAAAGTATACAATGTTCAAATATTGAATGGGAGGGGCCCCGCTGCATTATTTTGCCCTGGGCCCTGGATCAGCTGACGGCGGCCCTGATTACCAGAATCATCTAATAGTTGAAATCCCTCAAAGTGAAATCAAAGTATTTTTTATTTGCCTCCACGAATGCTTTTTTCTAGAAATGATCCTTCATTTAGCAAAATGATTATCATCACTTATTTCTTTCTGAGGATGCGGACACACCAGAATGTAAGCATCGTTATAATCTCTTGTGATGTAATTCTTCAAAATCTGACAGGAAATAGGCAGGTTATTATGAGATCGATTTTATAGATCAACTCTTATTAGTATCGATTCCAATATACAACATATAAAGCCTGTCAAACTGAAATGTGCAGATCGATGAAAGTTTAGAAACTATATTTTAAGGGGGGAAGGTACTTAAACCTTTTCTGACTCGGGTACAATTAAATATATTCTTAGATAATAGCACAAATTATTTCCTTTATTTACATATTCCGTTTGCGTGCCAAAGAAATAGTTATCCATGAATCTTTCGCCAAGGTTTGAAGATTGTGCAGTAATTTGTCCGGTACTGGGCAATATATTTTACTTTGGAGACAGCTCAGAACTTAACATTTGAAGCCTTCTAATCCCCTATTTTCTGAGCTAGAGAACTTTTAATCTAGCCTCGAAACCACTAATGGATTAGTGTGGCAATGCAACATTCTTGTTGTTTATACGTTATTTTTACGGAAATACGAGTGCATTAATACATTTCGAAACGTATTACTCTTATAAATAAAAGATTTTTCAGCACCTGGAGCAGTCCTAAACGAACAGGTAACTGAACAAAACTTACACTGATCAGACACTTTACGAAAGCTAGGTATTACTTTCGAAGGAAATAATATTGTGGGATATGGAAGATTACTGTCTTTGTGGGTCTAGAAGTGGTCAATTTTTCTCAAGAAAAGACTAGAAATAAATATTATTAGATTGATAGGTCTTCTAAGAGAGATCATGGGAAAAGAACATCTGAAAGTAGCCTCCCTTAACAGAGTATATCGATATCGATAGCGTTGCATACGGAACCTGAGTGAAAATGTATTGGCTCGCTTGTGGGGAAACGTTGAGAGCTGCTAGATACAGTTTCCTTCCAAATTGTTTCACAGCCTTTCGGTATGGCTCCGTGTTTTACCAAGCAAAATAACTCTGTGAGTGCTATTAGATAAGAGATTCGACGAAGTGATGGAGAACTGATGATTCGGTACATATCTAGAATGAGATGCGACTGTAAAATAACATTAATAGATATCGTCGGAAATACGGGGTTTTGGTGAAATGATAAAATGTATCCCTATCTTCAGTTTTTCTTCTTTATCACTGACTGTTCACCAAAATTAAAATTAGGAATTGCTAGAAGGTGACCGAATGGCTAAGGCGATGGCATTCGGTCAAGATCTTCTGGGTTCGAGTCCCACTGTTAGCATTGATGTTAGTAGCCTTTGGGATTCGTCTTCAAAATCTAAGTCCCGGTCTAATTATCCCCTTGTGTAGCAAAAGTTGACAGTGGCAGTCTCAACCAATCAACCACAAAAATAGGAATTTCCAAAATTTTAAATCATTTCTCAATTTCAGACGTTTCTTTGTCATACAAACATTATCTTATTAATTAAATACATCAGTTAGCAGTATCATGTAAGAAATGACTCTATCAACGTCTAAGGGAAGTATATTCTCTTTCAACTTTTAACATCTGAAAATCTAAATTTATTCCCAAAACTTTAAAGAAGCTGAATTCTTAAAATAAATTCCAAGAAACACCAATTTCATCGTTCTACGAGTCCTACTTTATAACATAATTTGTATCTAATCCTAGAGTTCTACATTTAAATGTCTGAAGATAATTAAGTATTTTTGTGACTTTTAAAACCTTTCTATGTAAATATAATGCAAAGTAGGGAAACAGCCGCGCATTTAACAAACGATTACTGACGTTACAACTGAATTTTCTTGTAAAGAACAAGTAGGATATTTCCTCTTTCACCCCACCCACAGAATACCATAATGCATCTGGCATTCTCTTTCATGAACAATAAACACTTGTAAACGATCATCCTAAATGTACCCACTTTCATGCATTATGCATCAAACGACCGACCAAATCTTTGCACACGAGCCATTATTCGTTTTGCTCCGTAGTTCTCTGTACACCAGCGCATATTATTATTTTTAATAGCCTGAGTGTAAAGTATACAAAAGCCATGGCATTGAGTTTCGAATTGTTAAGAAGCATTGCTTAGGAAAGGTTTATTGAAAAGGAAGGAAATGAATTCCAGTCCAATAAATTTGTCGTAATTTTCACAGAGTTTTATAATTCACATCACATGAAAGAGTTGAATTATTATTTTAGGAGTTGGAAATATTGTGCGCAATCGTAAACTATATTTGATTCGTTTTATTTATTACGAGTGGCTATTTCAAGTATTTATTATCACTTAAAATATAATAGATATTAGGCAAAGTATATTTAGGAATAAAGAGATTAATTTGTTATATATAGTCCAAAGAGAGGTGAAGAAATTTTGAGGTCAAAAGGAGACAAACATTATCTTTATATATGTTTTTGGACTAGTAAGGCATGTTTATGAGGTTTCAGTCAAATGTTTAGTACTAAATTCATCCATTTCAAAAACGTAATTCATAACATATTTAGATATTTGTATATAGAATATATTATATGCAGTTTTTCCTGAATATGATACTCATGAATTAATGCATTAAAAAATAATTTTTTTGTACAATTATTTTTAATATTATTTTAAGTACAGAATTATTGAGAAGGAATAGAAGGCAAAAATTCAAAACTTTTGGAGCTGCAAGAAAAATTCCTTGCAAAATTCGGAGGAAAAAAGTGTAAATTGAAAATGCGCTATTAATGCTAGAACAAAAGAAACAGGTGACAATCCAAAGAAAACGAAAATGAGAGTTTGCACAAATACTAAAGTAGTGTCTATTTCCTAATTGCCTACGGATTTACTTTTTACTTTACAATGCCTGATCACTTTAGAAAAACATCCCATTGAGGTATTTTTTTTTCCTGAACATCCTGCTATTATTTCGTTAGGTATCAGTTGTTAATGCTTATCACTTTGCACTAAGCATCGTAAGTTTCCCCGCTGTGGGCCTGAGTTCGAATCACAACTAAGGCTTGGCCGTTCCTTGTTGTCCCATCATACGGAGCAATGTTGTCTCACCTAGATAGTACTCCCGTTATAAAGTATCCACCAACATTTCATGGTGTTGATGAACGAATGTCGTGAAGACAAGCACCTGCTTCCATGGAAAAAAAATAAAGACCAATGACACGTAAGCCACAGGTCACAATCAAAAGAACTTCTGCCACACATGGACCTACATATAAAAGAAATATTTTATTTTTTAGCAGAACATTTACGGAATGTAATCTTCTTTCGAAACAGACGTGCTAGTATTAGCAATTTCTGTGAGATTCATGAGGTCTCGATGTCTAATATGAATTATCCACTCCTGTAATTATATTCAATTATATACGTCAATATTATCTTATAATTCGTGTGTTCATTTAAATAAATACTTAAATAATAGTGTATTAATAAGACTGCTACTGTAATGTCTGGATTAATGCCATTCCACAAAATATAGAACTATTTCTGCCTGTTAGCAGAATTTCTTATAATGACATACAAATGTTCTGTGATATTTTGAGGCACACAAAAGAGGTAACTTGTAATATAACCACTCAGTTCTATATCAGTATACATTTATAACACAGTCTATAGATGGTAAAACTATGGAACGTGGTGCACAGATGGCATGCAAAGCAATTTTTTATCGCTAGAATGACTTACAGGTGGAAAAAATTATAAATAAAATTTGACATAAGGAAAATCTTACGTTAAAACAAACTTGTTGATATAATCAGTTTCAATGAGATTCTAAGATTAGTACTCCCGTTCAGTATTGATACGTACGGTTATATACATCAAAGCTAATTTCTGCTACCGCTAAATTAAATATCGAGTTTTAAGTTGTTAATATAGCTGTTACCGCCATGTAGGTTTTGCTCGTTAATAGAGTGTTTCAAATAAATTAGCAAATAATTTTCACAAAGACGATGGATCTAGATGTTTCAAACATCCCCCGCATAACTTTTCTCAAATTTAGTATCACAAGAAAATCCGGATTAAATTAAAATGACAAAACAGTTTTCAGCAGTTATTAACCGAATAATGAAGAATCGTCCATCATGATTGAAATATTTCTAGCAATTCGTTGAAGCTTTAAAATTCATTTATACACAGATATAATAGGGATAGATAAACTTAATTTGGTGAGTTTTGGGTTCTAGAAATTAGAAAACCTTGAACAGAAATTCATAAATTTTCGATCTATATACATACACTAAAAATATGGAAGCTGAAGTGGTGTCTGAGCGTTTGCAGATAATTGGAAATCGACAAAGTTATTGTCGTATGTACCGTGTTTTTCAGACCAAAAGACGCACATCATATTTATGGGAGGATTTTTAGAAAAGAATATTTTCTATTTTGTTAAGTGTGTAAGGATATTTTCAATTTCTTACTTAATAGAGATAAAAACATATATAATAATAAATACATATAAAATACAATATATATAATAAAATATTCATTTTATTTTAATGTTACCTTCGGACCATAAGACTCACCCCAATTTTAAGTCTATTTTTTATGTAAAAAGGTGCGTCTTATAATCTAAACAATACGGCTATTAGTGAAAAAAAAGGAAAAGAAAATTGAAAATACATGGAAAACCCTTCTTGACAATTTCAGTTTAAAAAAAAAAACTACCAAGGCAAATTTTGATAATTTTCTCTCCCCCCCCCAATACTTATGCAAATGTTATCTTTTTAAAAAATCACATTTGAAAATCAATTTCAGAAAAGTGAAACAGATGAATCTAATTAGGCATGTTACGTACCTAAAATAAACGAAAATGAAATGTGAGCCTGACATAAGGTATTGTGCACCATGTATTTTACAACAGAAATATTAAGAAATAATTGATGTTAACATATTTTTATCTTTGAAATTAGTTATTATAATGTCCTCTTTAAACTTTTTCAGTTAATCCTTACTTAGAAATGTGTTTTAATTAATGTATACGATAAAAGCTAGCCTTTTACATACATACATAAAACTATCCTGCACTTTAGCATTAGAAAAATTTTTTTTCTTCATATTTCTGGAAAGAAGGTTCACCGCCCTTGTGATAAACTTTGTACATTCTCAACATGCACTTTAGAGAATCGAAACTTATGTTTTTACAGTTTGAGAATTAAACTCTTGAACATTCGTTCTTGAGCGAAAAAAAACCCTCCTCCTGTCATCAAACCCTCATAAATCTCCTCCTTCCATCAAGAGGGAAACTTCTATCATTCAGATGGAAAAACTTGGAAATATATTTTTTTCGTCGCTCTAGAATTTTTATACACACTGCTCAATTTACGGTTGTCTCAAGAATTCTGTCATATTCATCAAAACTTTGGAAATATCCCCGAAGGATCGAGGAAGCACTACAGATTTTTTTCCCCGCGTTGACATTTTATGAAGTGATATTCGATTAATGGTAAGTGTAGTTTAAAGGGCTTGATGGATTTGCTGCTGTTTGTGCTCAATGTACTAGAATGAAGGAGTTTGCACTATGCATCAAGGATTTTGATGCTATGATCTGCTGGATGAAGATATAAAATTTTGTTTTCAAGAATATTGTTCCTTGTGTTTTTCATTTTAGGATATGAAAAAAAAATTAAACGTTTTAGGCTCTTGATATTTTTTTCCCCAATGCGGCAGACGGTTTCTGGCTCTTGATATGTGACCATGCGTATTTTTTAAAATTCTTCAAAATTTATTCCCGTTATAGAAATTACAAGGTAATATATTATCAAACTCAACCTCGATATAAAAATCAAATAGAAAGACTGATCGGGTTTTAAAAGGATTTTTATTGCATCCATTGTATGTATATTAAAATAATATTCCTTAAGTTAAGTAATTTTTTGTGGTTATAAACTCAATCTTTAAAGAATTCTAAGCAGGCACTATTCGTCAAAAATTATTAATTACATTTTGCATGGTCATGTACAATCAAAATAAATGATAATTATCAAATATTCGACTGGAAAAAATTTTGATAGAGAAACATAACCTTGCTGTATCTTTTTACTTTCAACTTTATGAAAGAATGCATCTTTAATACTTCCTTACCATAATGAACATCTGAAATATCTGGATAAATCGTCACAGTCCATGGATAATAGTTTTGGGAGAACCTTATTTGAAATTAACCATACTGTTTTCTTTTATAGTATTTGTAGCTACTAAAAGTAGTACTGTGCATTGTATGTCAGCCGAATTTTTAGAATTCTTAATAGTTTTAAATGTTGTAGCTATTTTTTTTTGTAGGACTATCATAAACTGTCTAATTTTCAAAACTATTCTTCCATCCATTTCATGTACTCTAACAACTCTTGTGAAGATATTCTACCATGCCAGATAGTTCTGACAGTTAAAAGCTTCAAAATTGTAAAGCAGTTGATAAGTTATAAATGGTGTTTTCAGTAGAGGACAGAATCTCGGCATTTGCTATTTTGAGCGTTATTTTACTGGGCTTAAACGGAATTTTCTGGGATCTAGTAAAAATACTTCATATTCTCACGTAGAAAAAATCTTTATGCCTATTCTGTGTAAGAAATTGGTCTAAAGAAACAGTAATACATTGAACCTCTCATTGTACCCAAAATGTAAATGATTCTGATATATTGGTAAGCTTTGAAACTTAAATGTCATTATTTACTAACGATAAATACATATGATTTTTCTTTTCTTTGGTTATAAGAAACATACCAAACGGAAGAATACTGTTATTCTAACTAAACATCTTGCAATTGTTTTTAGAAATAATAAAAATTATTTAGCTTAAAAAACATTGTTTAAACAACTTCAAGGTTGAGATATCTCTTAACTAAAATACTATGGTAATTTTCTATCTTTTCTTCTCTATATGTGCAATAATATATATATATATATACAAACACTAATACATAGCTATATTAGTATAATGGGTAAGAGAAAATTACGAGAGAGTTGTACTTATTTTTAATAGTTTAGTATCACTTTATAAAAGTCAAATCCGTTTTTAGGATGCGTCAGGCTAGGAACCTTAAAACTGCTTACTCGAATGGTAGGTATCTTAACTTCTATGCAGTTATGAATTGCTTTGAATTTAATTTCCCATAAAAGTTCCACTGTCATACGCGAAGTATTCAAGACTTGAAATTAATTTGTTCGAATGATCCGTTTCGTAAGTTTTGGTTTCGACTCTCGCTTGTGCAATTGCGACTGAGAAAGGAGGCATGCCTACGTGGAGCACTAGCAACACTATGAAGTCATCAGCAGAGTCCTATGTTAATTTTTGAGAGATTCTCCATTTCCAAACCCCCACCCCACCGTAGCAGATAAGGGGAGAAATACCAAAGGCACGCGGGGAGGAAGAAAGCATCTTAGAATCCGTTTCATGTTCATTTGCTGCCTCAACGTTTCGATGCATTTATTGATTTTTTTTTTTTTATAATTGTCATTTTTAAAAAAAATTGTTATACCTAGAATTTGTTTAATATAACCTTGTCGATCAATGATTTAGCGAATTATTGTTTAGATGAGATTCTATATGGAAATTTATCGGAAATTTTGAAGTTGATCATCAAAATAAGTTTTATTTCTTGTTTAGTTTAATCATCAGACAGAAAAAAATTCTGGTGTTTAGTGTTGCAGCTTATAAAAATGCATGTAGAAGAATATGTGTAATATTTTCTGCATTATCTTTACATTACATAAGTCCAATGGGTTTACTTTTCAGTGTTTAAATTGTTTCTCAATGTCTTTATCTAAATAAGTATGCATAAATATATAAATTTATTTTGGTTAAAAATTGAAAATAGTATGTATAATTGTACTGTATGTTTGCAATTCCAATAAACTGTGATTCATGCCCTCATTCTTCCTTTGATGCATCACACGTAGACTAAATCATGCATGACATTTGATTTAACTCTCCAAGCAGTAGCATTCAGTATGAGATTCAGTATAATTATCCTCCATACAAATGTCAAGTAAATGTCAGTATAGGGTTAATAGAAGCCCTAGCAAGTTTATCGAGATTATTGTAGTTAAAGTAATCCGACTACTGTTGCGTATATGATAGTTTTTATTTGGAGGGATAACAGTACCTATCTGTTTATTTCACCAAAGTTCAGTTATAAAAGTTAGCATTAACATAACATTTGATATTCCCGTTAGACGTAACCAAGTACAATTATAATTACACATAAGATTATGAATACATTTTGTATTCTGGAGTATAAGAACAGATTCTAAATCAAGACTTATCAAATTCCTACTCAGCTTGGTTAACAATAGTCATAGACAGCTTCATTCACTTTAGGACATTAAATTCATCTTCAATGAAAGAGAGGTCTCTCCTTGCTATTTCTGAGGAATAATCTACTTCTCTCTCTCTCCTTTGATATGTTTCTAGCGTTTGACGTGCAATTTTCAGTTTAAGTATTCAGCCTTTGAGTTTAAAATACTAATTTCTTTTCTTACGTGGAAGGGAGGCTTTGTTTAGACTTAGTATAGTACCTCAATGAAATTCATAAAAGCAGCTAAGTACGACCTATTAAAATAGACTTATTTCAATGCACTCTCCGGGGCCTTAATGCTTGTTATTATAAATCTACTTTGGTAAATAGCAAACACCAAGGCATAGCTTTAATCTCTGTTGAACAAACACTTAACGAACACGAACTCGAATCTTCTATATGTAACCACCCCCTTTTACATCTGTTGGATTTACAGTTCATTTGGATGCGATGCCTTGGATTCTGAATAAAAATCGCTTCCCAAACTTGGATGTTTCGAAGAGCGGAAACGAAAAGATAACGTAACATTTAAAATGAGGTATATACTTTAAATGTCAGTAACTGAGTTTTAACCCCCTCCCCCCTCAACAAACATATTTTCATCCCACATAAAAATATAAGATGCAACATTTTAAATTTATTTACAACCCTACACCCCTGGGTCTTTAGAGCCCTGAAGATTTTATTCAAAACCACTTTATTAAAAGCAGCATACCCTTTTTATGCGAGGCGTTTATATCCGAGGCGTCGGTATAAATATAACGCCAAAAAAGCAGTAGCTCATAGCGGCCCAATTTGTTTCAAAAGTGGCCAGAATGTTAAGGAGAAACAATTTGCCACAATTTATAGAGAAGTCCTTTCCGGAACTGCGAAAGTAACGCACCTCGTTGAGAAAATTGGCTCTCGAATCTGCAGGCAGTGGGTCGGCTATCACGGGCTGATCACAAGTTTAAGGCTATCATATCCCCCCCAGCTCTCTTTCACGGCTCAAGAGAAAAACTTGAAACGATCGTTGAAAACGATTGTCGATATTTTTCTTTTTCATGGACCTGAAGTTCGAGCAGAAAGTTTTCTGTTGAGTGTTGCGTCATTTCAAATTCCCAGTGAAGACAATGGGATCGAAAGAAAGCTTGGAGTCTTTAATACGGAAAGAGTCTGAAAAAGAAAAGGGAGACATTAGCACAGATATTGGAAAATAGAAAGACGCTATTTCGTGTCACTGGATAGAAAGATTGACGTTAGAATGTGGGAATAGCTTGAGAGCAGGTGAAAAATACTGGCCGAAGTCATTTTGTTACGAATAAACGAAAGTTAAATCCTGAGCTCTTTTCCGTCTTACGAAAAGTTATCATGGTAGATTTTACGTTAATATTTGCAGCCATTTATAATTACTAATAATTTACCATGCAGGTTTGAGAATATTTCAAATTTATTCATTTACGTTTGTATTTTTACTTTTAAATGAGCTTATTTTCTGGAATATACTGAAATTTAAAATGTTATTAGAGAATTTTTTTCAACATAATTCGTCGTAAAATAATGTCAGTATATTTTACCTGACATATCACAGTATTATATTTTACTACTATAAATATTTTGTTTTACTTTCTTGTTTTTGCAAGCCAAATTATTCTAATGTGTTCGAAGAAAATTTTTTTGAGTAATTCTATAGAATAATTGTTATAGTTTGTGCATTTTATTTAATGCACTCCCAAAGCTTTTCGTATGTTTAGATAATGCTACGTTTTTAATTACAATGGACCTCAGAATTTTTCCCTGTTTTCTTACCCAAATGTAAGCAAATATTTTTCCTTTAATTCATATTGTTCAGATACTATTATGAGGTATTCGGGTTATTCCCATTACATTTATATTCTACTTATTTATAAACTTTTACAGTCACAAGAATTCAAATGGAAGAGTGAATAAATGTCCAATTCACTGAACAACAATTTTAAAGTTTTACACCACAAATTTGTTAATTGAACATGACATTAGTTTAATCGAATTTATTGCGCTTTCAATAAAATAGGAATTTAAAATTTAGACTAGGGTGAACGTTAAGAATAATATTGTCATACTTTGCCAGGGTCCGTGCGTTTGAAACTTAATGGAAACAAAAATAAATGAAAACATTGAAAGTCTTTAAAGAGTATTTCTGAAAAATGTAGTAAAATATTAAAATTTTAAATAACTGGTTGTTTCAATGGGAAGTTTAAAAATTATCTTCTCTTTTTGAGACTTTGTTTTGAATATCTCTTTTTTCGACGAGGCAGGCAATTTTTCCTGATGATAATCACCCATTCAGATCGTAGTTTTCCTGTCTACATTTTTATGGGAACAACATCTAGACTAACCAACATTGCCCCATAAAAGGGAACAGCACGGGTGCTTCCATGCCTCCACTGGTATTCAAACCCGAGCCCATTTGTGGAAGATAGTGACGCTAACCACTATGGCCCAGTTGGCAAGAGCAGCAGGCTAGGGATCTGAAAGTCACTGGTTCAATGTGCGTCGCTGACAAATCCACTGCTGTGTACACTAATGGCGGCTGGTGCACGTAAAATCCGTCGTGGCTGCAATGCCCTCCAAGTTCTCAACATTAACTCTGGAGGTGCGGGGTCAAGTGTTCTGGTCTCGTCACTTGACTCGGTTCAGAATTACGGGACTGGTCCTTTGGTAAGTTGGACTCCGACCCTTGTGGAGCCAGTCAAAACAGGTGTCGCATCTTCATCGCCCATAGCCTTCGGGACTTGATCTAATGTTGCTGTCGGTCAAGTGTCATAAGCAACAACAACAATATATGACAGGGTTGTAATGCATATCTCTAATAATGTAACAGATTTATTCTTGACATAGAAATTAAAATTACAGGTTTTAATATAATGAGAATCTTTCGCATATTCTTTTCCGTAGCATTTTGAAACTCAAAGCCACGATGCATTTTTTTACGTTTGAAATAGTTACTTGTTGTTTTATGACTGCTACTTGAAGAATGTTTCAGATTTATTTGTTTAAATGTTGTTCAATTTATCAGAAGTTCTGAAAAAAAATTTTAAAAGAGCCGCTGTAAGAATTATAACACAACTCTTTTTAGCTATAGATTTTTATCTTCTTGTACTGTTCAGATGCATGAAGGTATAAAGATACTACTTTGTATAAATTACTGAAAATATATTTGAATTTTAAAATTATCTTAAGTCTTTGAAATCTGCAGTAATAAACAGTCGTGAATATTTAACCTTTTCCTTACGGGGTGGGATAGCATATATCCCAAGAATGAATGAATGAATGAATACACACACACACACACGCACACACACATATATATATATATATATATATATATATATATATATATATATATATATATATATATATATATATATATATATATATATATATATATATGTATATGTATATGTATATGTATATATATATGTATGTATATATATATATATATGTATATGTGTATATGCATGTGTATGTATATACATATGTATATGTGTATATATATTTATATGTGTATATATATATATGTATATGTATATATATATGTATATGTGTATATATATGTATATGTATAGATATATGTATATGTGTATATATATATATATATATATATATATATATATATATATATATATATATATATATATATATATATATATATATATATATATACATATTCATTCATAGAGCCCGTATTCTTGGGATACATGCTATCCCACCCCGTAAGGAAAAGGTTAATTACCAAACACTTTAAAGTGCGTATTATTTACACATGACTAACATTAGCTTTCTTCGTTTTTTATGTGTAGAACTATAACTCCTATAAGCAATACTAAGCCTCAATTAATCGCTGATAATAGAGCATAAAAACGACAAACACAGTGCACCAAAATGGTAGAAACATAAAAGGAAAAGAAAAAATAATCGAATATCTACTAAGCAGATGCATGGAGGGCGGCAAAGAAGAAGCTGGTGAACCCACTTGGCATGAGCAGGGAATGCGAAAAAAAACAAATTTTGAGAACCCACTTGGCTGGAGCACAGAAGACGAGGATAAAAAATGGTAAGCACCCACTTAATGGAGTTATGAGGCCGAAGAAGGGAAATTCCGTGCCCCCGTTGGAAAGAGGAATAGAAGTAAGGAAGAGATTTTCTGTGAGCCCACTCACAGAGGCATAGACACCGATGTAGACAATAATTATGTGCCCATGGTAATAATAGTAATGAGGACGAAACAAAGAAATACTTTTTAAAAATAAATGTTAAAAGAGCATAAAATTCAACAGAGGTAAGCAATACACACTTTTAAAAATAAGCAAGTAGGACCTAAAGTATAATATGTAACTTTTTACATGGTAGAATCAACGTCTGTGAAGTTGGCCCCCCGACATTGAGATATCCAAATTTTAAAAACGGCATTCGTTTGAGCGTCGTTTGAGCGTGTTTGAGCGCCAAAAATTTTCGTTTGAGCGCAATTTTTTAAAAAGTTATGAGCATTTCATTTTTTGGCGGGAAAAACACCTAGCCCCCCCCGACATTGAGATATTTAAATTTTGAAAACGGCATTCGTTTGAGCGTCGTTTGAGCGTGTTTGAGCGCCAAAAATTTTCGTTTGAGCGCAATTTTTAAAAGAGTTATGAGCATTTCTTTTTTTGGCGGGAAAAACACCTAGCCCTCCCCTCCCCTCACATTGAGATATTCAGAGAACGGAAAAAACAGAGCGGCATGAAATTTCGTGTCGGGGAAATGCCGAAAAAAAGGGGGGGGGGGAAATTAGGTGTCTGCGAAACGGAAGGGACACCTCCAAATATGACGGGTCCCATGGATAAGACATTGAAAGAGGCGCCAAAATGAGGCAGAGTAAAAATACGAAATTATCAACAAATAACGATAAAATATAATAGTAACTAATAATAGCAAATAGTTTCAAACTTTTTGATATAGTTTAGGCCTCAGACAACAGTGTTTAATGCATTTATGAAATTTTTCAATACATTCAAAAATCCATTGATTCGTTCTTAATATTTCTTATACTTTAAAAAAGATGAACTTGAAAGAAAGTTTTCGTATCTCTGTCCTGTATATATTTACTTACCTTTTTCTTTTTCCCTATATATATACCTAAAACTAAATACCCGTGCTTCACAACAGAATACATTACTACCACCAATCATGTAATCGGGTTCCATTAATTTAAATTAACTTCAGTAGTAAAGTGTTGTCATGTCTTTTGAGGAGTTAACCCTATAATTTAATGACGATCCAACATTAAATAAGGGTTTTTAGATTTATATTTATTTCCTAATTTTGGGGGCCTTATGGCCCTTCTGGATTTTTTAGCTTTCTTAGTACCTAGGGCTTTAGATGAACCACTATACAAAATTTCAGCTTCTTAGGTCTTATGGTTCCAGAGATACAGTGATCAGTCAGTCCGTGTTTAATTTTGAGGGTCCCTTTTCACATACTAAAAGTGTAGATTTTTTAAAAAATATTTCTTAAATGTTATTGTTAGGGAGAGCGGAAGTGCATCCACTATACAAATTTTCAACTTCCTAGAACTCATGGTTCGAGAGATACGGTGATCAGTGAGTGAGTGGTATTTGGATTTTATATACAGGGTGTCCGGGCTAAAAGTATTTTTTATATAGAGAATGAAAAACGCTACCCAAGGACTCTTTAAATCTTCAATTTCCAATAAATACATCAAGAAAAATATAGGAGCAGTAAAATTACGGCAAGAATTCTGTCAGCTGTAAATTACTTTCAACTACGTAATGCAATTGCTTGATGCACTTCCATAATTTGAACTTTTACAACTTTCTAACACTGTAACACAATTATTGTAAATATGGTAAAAGCAAAGATTATTTTAATGAGGAAGGATATGTCAAACTGTCTGCCAGACCATAAATGTAGTGCCAGTGACGTCTAGTTAACTGTACCTTTTCTAAACACTATATAAACGCCGGTAAGTTTATCGCAATATTCTGTTGAATACATTTCTTTTCTTATATAGACTATTTTTATTTAGCAACTGATTGCACTCACATAGTTATCTTATACAATGTTTGACCAGAAATCTTATGGTATATTTTGGATTTTAAAATTATATTTTTTCCTTCGATACATATACATATCGAACTATTAGATTTATGAATCTAAACTATACAAATATCAAAATATTAACTTTATTTACCTAAAATATATAAATATAAAAATATTACAATTTAAGACAGAAGATGATTAATGTAAAATAAATTAGCCACTTTTGAACAAAAATGACTGACTATCAGCAGTGCTGAAATGCATCAATTTACAAAATTCCTCATAACCAATTCTGAATATATACACATAAATAAATTGCTTAAAACACAAAAACAATAATCGTAACCATCTCTACTTTATAAACACATTATGAAAGTGCTATACGCACATAAATGATTAGAAAAATAAAACTGTGATTGCCGTGACACTCAAAATATGTATTTGCAAAAATTAAGTATAAAACTTGATGCACACTTGAATACTACAATAAAATATAACTGCATTAAGAATCCCAATTTCAGAATTATAATATACAATAAATAAAATGTTTTGTTTCTCGTATAGAACGGAGCAAAAGATTAACATTATAATAGAATTATTAAGAGTTTGCATAAGTTGCATATCATGAATTATCGTAAAAAGTTAAATATGGTAATTACAGTGCCGTAGCGAGCATAACTGGCGCCCGGGGCACATTACCTTTTTGGCGCCCCTCGTGGTCTTGGGGACCAAAGGGTCCAATGGTCTTAGGTTGCATTTGGCGCCCCTCTGCAAGTGGCGCCCGGGGCATGATAGACCACCTTGCCCCCCTCTTGCTACTGGGTAATTAAAATATTCCACATTGAAGTCAGGTAATTAAAAACAAATGGTTCCAATAGTTAGTTGATCGTTAAAACGTTTCCAATTTTAAGATTATGTTGACAGCAAATATAGCTCAAACACGCTCAAACGAATGCCGTTTTCAAAAATCGAATATCTCAATGTTGGGGGGGGGCTAGGAGTTTTTGCCCGCTAAAAATTAAAATGCTCGTAACTCTTTTACAAATGGCACTCAAACGAAAATTTTTGGCGCTCAAACACGCTCAAATGAATGCAGTTCTCAAAATTTGAATATCTCTTAGGCCCTAGGTACTAAGAAAGCTAAAAAATCCAGAAGGGTCATAAGGCTCCCAAAATTAAGAAATAAATATAAATCTAAAAACCCTTATTTAATGTTGGATCATCATTAAATTATAGGGTTAACTCCTCAAAAGAAATGACAACACTTTACTACTGAAGTTAATTTAAATTAATGGAACCCGATTACATGATTGGTGGTAGTAATGTATTCTGTTGTGAAGCACGGGTATTTAGTTTTAGGTATATATATAGGGAAAGAGAAAAAGGTAAGTAAATATATACAGGACAGAGATACGAAAACTTTCTTTCAAGTTCATCTTTTTTAAAGTATAAGAAATATTAAGAACGAATCAATGGATTTTTGAATGTATTGAAAAATTTCATAAATGCATTAAACACTGTTGTCTGAGGCCTGCCTAAACTATATCAACTAGTTTGAAACTATTTGCTATTATTAGTTACTATTATATTTTATCGTTATTTGTTGATAATTTCGTATTTTTACTCTGCCTCATTTTGGCGCCTCTTTCAATGTCTTATCCATGGGACCCGCCATGTTTGGAGGTGTCCGTTCCGTTTCGCAGACACCTAATTTCCCCCCCCCTTTTTTTCGCCATTTCCCCGACACGAAATTTCATGCCGCTCTGTTTTTCCCGTTCTCTGAATATCTCAATGTGAGGGGAGGGGAGGGCTAGGTGTTTTTCCCGCCAAAAAAAGAAATGCTCATAACTCTTTTAAAAATTGCGCTCAAACGAAAATTTTTGGCGCTCAAACACGCTCAAACGACGCTCAAACGAATGCCGTTTTCAAAATTTAAATATCTCAATGTCGGAGGGGCTAGGTGTTTTTCCCGCCAAAAAACGAAATGCTCATAACTTTTTTAAAAATTGCGCTCAAACGAAAATTTTTGGCGCTCAAACACGCTCAAACGACGCTCAAACGAATGCCGTTTTCAAAATTTGGATATCTCAATGTCGGGGGGCCAACTTCACAGACGTGTAGAATCATACTGCAAAGGATTAGAAATCTGTGTACTATCTTACGACAGCATAAAATTTGAAAGAGTTACACATTAGACTTTAGGTCCTACCGGCTTATTTTTTAATTTAGCACACCTGTTTTATTTTGTGCTAAACTGTTAAGTCGATGTTGTCTTCTGGATAAGGTTTTTTTTTTTGTGTGTGTGTGGTTGTTGTTTAACAAACTATGAAGTAAAATCATGTATAAATTTAAATTTTTAAAAGGTTTTATATTTAGCTTTATATTTTAAACAATCAGGACTTCTCTCCGAAACGCTTGCCATGGGAAGGCTTGCCATGGCCTAAAGGGTTAACACGAGAGAAAATGTTACCGACCAATTTAAACCATTATGAGGCTTTACTTTACAATCTGTATATATTTAAGTTGCTAAGCCAACTTTTTGGGCAGTCCGACAGAGGAAACTAATGCATCAATTTACTTCATTTTAGTCTTAAACGAAAAATTGAAATTTGTAGATTTGTCAAATTTGGTTTTTGTAACCACAATTTCTATTAATTAACGATAATTTACAATTAAAATTGATTTCTGCGCATGATCAGTGACACGTTTAAATCTGTCTTTAGAAACTCACTGTTTATGCGCATGCTCAGTGGCATGTTTTAATAATAAACACGTTTATTCCGAGGAGTCTCTCTAGATCTCTCTCTCTGCCATTTTTATTTTTTATGATAATTATGTTTTTGAAATATAATATTAAACCTGATGGAAATTGTTTATTTCGCGCTGTTTAGTTATCGATAATTTACTATTAAAATATTGCTTTCTGCACATTCTCAGTGAAAATTTTAAATCTGGCTTTAGATACTCACTAAACACGAATCTGCTTAAACACATTAATTTGTTTCTGAGCATTATCATGATTTACAACATTTGGCAATGATGTGTTGAGTGTATTTTGTGTATTAGTACATTAATTTACTATTTAGCCGTCATGTTTTGACGGGTACCAACTAGTTTTATAAAAAATAGATAAAATGGGCCAAGGGAATGCGCAAGCACATTTCCCAACATTGTTATTGAAGAAGGGCCTGTTCACATAGGAGTACGTTACGTTGCGTTAAGGAAAAGATGACGTTGAGACGAAAATAAACCAATCATAGGCCTCCAAACGATTAGCAATGAAATTTTTAACGCCTATGATTGGTTTATTTTGGTCTCAACGTCATCTCTTCCTTAACGCTATGCAACGGACTCCTATGTGAACAGGCTCGAACTGTGCAGATTTAGAAATTATTCAAAAACACATTTTATTAATTTATATTGTCAGGAACAAACAATGGAAAATACCATACTAATGTAGATTTTTGCATATACAAGTGATGGAAATTGTACAGAAATGAGCACATTTTGATCTAACTCTGCCACGGAAAAAAATTACTCACACAGCAACGAGCGAATGTGCATTTGAGTGAAAATGATGCATAATTCGTTAAACTTAGCATTCTGAATTTGGAATTGCGAGTAGAAACTGGAAAGAGGCTGTGTGAGATGCGTTATTTTATTTCAGAATAAAATGGTTGAAATATTGTGAGACACCCTGAAAAGGAATAAGAAAAACTGACGATTGTAGACTATCCCCATTGGGATTAGAGGAAAGAAGTCGAATAGTTTCTTTACGCAGTATTATTTCACTTCTGGATTCAAGCCAACTACAGTATACAAATGGAGCCACATTTGGAGTCAAATAAATTGTGTGCTACGAAGGGGCTGAAAGATTTTCCGTAAAGTACTACTGAATAAATTTATAGCAGAGACCACCCGGCCAGAATATAATTTCATTCCCCCTTATATTTCAAGGAATACTAATAAACAGAAAATATGAAATATTGACCATTATATATTTTAGAAAGCTGTTTTACATGACTGTAACTTAGAAATCGGAATCTAATCCACATGAAGAGTAAACTACTAATAATAGGTAGGGCCTGTTCACATAGGAGTCCGTTGCGTAGCGTTAAGGGAAAAATGACGTTGAGACGAAAATAAACCAATCATAGGCGTTAAAAATTTCATTGCTAATCGTTTGGAGGCCTATGATTGGTTTATTTTCGTCTCAACGTCATTTTTCCCTTAACGCAACGCAACGGACTCCTATGTGAACAGGCCCGTATTGTCAGACATACGGACAATAAGCAGAGTGTGACTGGCAGTATATAACGACAGAAACAGAGATGAAATTAAAATTTTATTCGAAGTTATAAATAAACAAACATATTAATTTACATACAAACATAATAAAATAAAACTGCCTCAGGCACGCAGTCCACGAGACATCTCACTTACAATAGGCTCTACCTCAGCCGGCAAAACACAGAAGCGATAGCAAAAGCAAGGGCAACAATAGTTCCATGTGATTAACTGTGTTACCTAGGAACAAAACTCGCTACACAGTCGATATATATATATATATATATATATATATATATATATATATATATATATATATATATATATATATATATATATATATATATACACAGCATATTTGCATAAATTATAGACAGCACACAGCGAGTTGATCCCAACTCGTAATCAATAAATCATGGGGAGAAACAAATAAAACCCCACTAACAGTTCACGAATGCAAATGACGTCATACAACAGATTATGGTGTAATGGCGTACGTCATCTACAAGCGAATTTTCTTGGTTAACACGGTTGATTACCCGATTACTAGGACATTAAGAAAACGCATTTGGCAACTGCCAAAATCAAAGCAATGGCGTGGGTACAATACTACACTGTGGGGAAACTATAGGTAAGTTACTTTTCGGTAAAATTCCCAACAATAGGTTCTAGTATACACTGCATTCAACTTATTCTTTCACTAAATTTGTTTCACCACAAAATACTTTGGTGTATTTATAAATACAGATACTTGTGTTTTTTCTTTAGTGAATCGTCCATTGTTACAGTAAGGTCTCGGTTGTATTACGCCATTATCACTTTTTCACAGTCTTTCTGTTACCAAATTGCGCATTTTTAGAGTAGAAAACAGAGAGGGGGGGGGGATTTATTCAAAATACTGAGTTCATTATCTACGGCCCATTCTTCAACGATATTTTCGGTTTAGTTAGAAATTTGCAAGCTTTGCATATAATCTAAAAACGTGAATACAATGCCTGTTTCATGAGAAGCAAAATTTGGACATATTTTCGTCGTATTATTTAGGACGCAGATGTGTAAATTAGTCTTTAAATTGCATTTCAAACATAGTCAATGTTTTCTCAAATTAAAAAAAAACATTTATTGTTTTTGCCGCCAAACCAAGATTAATCAGTTTATAAAATATCAAACAAATATGTCAGCATGTCCAAACTAACGTCCATTGCATATAACACTGTGCTTTATTTATATTGATTTACATAAAATGGCTCCCTGGTTACTTAGTGATTAGCGAGTCGGGATCTGGTACTAAGAGTGCCCGGATTGAACCCCGAAGAACACCACTGAATGTCTAAGCCAGATATGTGCATGTTAAAACTTAAGAGAGGAAAGTCCCTCCGTGTGGTCTGTAGCGATGGGAGAAGAGTATGAGCCAAGATGTCGCCACTGGGGTCACGAGTTCTATAGTGAGGTAACACCAGGGGGCAATGTTGGTTGCCCTATATGGGGTTTCCATTACAAGAAATCAACAACTATCGGAGCGTTTATAGGTGAATATCGAAAGACAATGTGCCTGCCACATTGGGGAAAAAATCCTTTAATATATGTGATTTGGAATCTTACTTAGCACAGATTTTATTGTCCATTATGGAGTAAAGGCCTTTTTTGTGTGATCTTAGGGTAGATTAGTACCACTATTATGGAATATCAGAGTGGAAATCAAATACGCCAAACTTAAAAATTGTCTTCAAAATTATTCTGTTTTTTGTAGAATAATAATTAATGAAATGTATATGTGTAAATAGAGTAGATATTCACGTCAAAAGGTACGATCTCGTAATATTTTTATAAATACTAACTCGGATTTTTTTTTTTAATGCGGGGGCACTCGTCCTGAGACATTAGCGCCCTTTACACGTACTCTCTTTCCTGCGTGAAACCACGATCCCGCACGATTGACTGCACGTGTGAAGGTGTCGGAGAGGAAGGGAAAGCTTATTTTCAGCGTACTGCAAGTTTTTCCGCGCGCAATCGCGTACGCGCCAAGCACTCCAAGAGCGTATGTGTAAAGGGCACTTTTAGCACCCTTTACACGTACGCTCTTTCGCGAGTGCTTGGAACGTGCGCGCAATCCCGTATGTTCCAAGCACTCGCGAACGATCGTACGTGTAAAGGACGCTATTTGCATAAATAACCATGTAAATTGTTGACTACTTTTTATCTGGCATCACCATACAAGTGAATGAATATTACTCTCTCGTGCCACCTTAATTTGGACCGAGCACCCCCAGGGGATAAACTCAATGTAAAAGAAAATATAAGGTTATAGTAAAACAAAATTAAACTCAATTAAATGGACAAATACTTTTAATTAACTATCAATTTCCATTTCGTGTCATAATATTTATACAGTTGATGTCTCTTGAATAGACTGAAAATAAATTTGAGTTTAAGACTGAAAATCGCAATCTAAATTAACATTACGCAAGAATTCAAAACCTTTTGTTTAGTTAACCAAATTACTTCACAATTTTTAAAGGAGTATTTATAAATCGCTTTTTTGTTAATCATTTCTGGTTGCTGAATTCCTTGAGGCAAAATATTTCTGATATTGTCTTGATTTCGTCAATAATACTATGTAAATCTTTGTTTACTTTGTATTGCAATAATTATCTAAATTATACTGACGTTTTCCGGGGAAAATAAATGTTAGTGTTAAGGAAATTTAATTAAGCAATAATCCCTTATTTTCAAATAATTTTTTCCAGCATACACGATAAAAATATTTTGAAATAGTTTATTAGATTAGCTCAGTTTTTAAAAATTGAATATTTCCTCTCAAATTAGTAATCCTTTATTCATTCTTCGCAGTTTTCTGTCTCATCAGTTTTTAACATTAGATCTTGTAAGCTGAATTTTATTGCTCGTTTAATTTAGTTGACAAATAATTAAATCCATAAAGTTTTTTCTTCAATTACAAGGAAAATTTAAATTGCATTTCTATGTAACACCTAGATAATGTACACTTAATTCTTACGTTTAATTAATGCTTGATATATATATATATATATATTGTTTTAATATCATATTCCATAAATGCCACTCATATATCCCGCTTATTCTAATCACTTCAAGGCTATGACTCTTTGAAAACAATACTTCTAACCTCAGTCAGTAACATAAAATCGCTTAAATAGGTTGATACATTAAAACTAATTTCATTAAAATTTTCTAAAAACTATACGAATGCTTTATTTTGCCTGATTATCAATAAAAGTTCTGGAAAAAATATCCGTCAAATTACCCTTTGTGATCAAAAGTTGACTTTTGCTCTCTCAAACACCTCAACTCAACTCGTTTCACTCTTAGAAAAGTTAATTTTAGATTGACTTCAGATTTTCCATATCAGTAATAAGTTGTTTGAATCGATGGTGTTTCTTGTAAGGGCCTGTTCTCACAGAATCCATAACCGTAAAAATTTTTAAACAATCATATACCAATCATTGACCCATTTAACCATTCAGCGCCAACGGAATCTTTAACGATGACGGATTCTACGTGAACAGGCCTTAGCTCCCCGACTGCGGCTATGCCCTAAATTTTGTATTCGTAACGCCTCCGTTACCTGAGAAGTTTTCAGACCAACTTATCTGTTTCATGTTTTATCTTGAATATTTTCATCAGTATCCTTAAAAAATTCTACTCTCTTTAAGACATATTTTAAGTTGAAAATGGTTTAAATTGTTTGTTACATTATCTATGATTTTAACAAAGTAAAATTTCCTCTCAACTTATATTTCCAATGTCCACTTTTCCTATTTATCTATCCAATAAATTTTTAAAACTGGATCTTTTTTTCTAGTTAAATTATGTTCCTCTTTAATTCATTCATTTTACATACTTTTAAATACATAAAAGTTTTGCTTTGGGGAAATTATTTTATTACATCTGAATGTAATGCATGGCTAATTTGGACTTGATTCATAAATTAAGCCTTTAATATTTGGAATGAAAATTTTACAATGTAGTTCTCACAATGTATTATTTAATGAAACTTTGTTCAAGGAATAAGCTGTAATATAAATGAACGTGCGGAAATCTCTCCTCAATTACCGCTAATAATTATTATGGAAGTAAATATTTAACGGAAGTTCTAGCGATTTCTTAATTACCTAGAACGATCCAGTTACGTGCTTCCGAATGGAAATCGTCCGATTATTATGTGGCATAATCTCAATGGCATTATTTTCTTAAGTACCGTACATGTGCGGGAATTGCTGCTATATTCTTCAAAATCATTACAGGGGGTATGATAAAGACCAAAGAAGCGCTTTAATTTAATCAGCTAATTTCCCTTTATAGCTTCGTCTCCGTCACTTTATTTTCACGCTGTTATCACGGAACTATGATAAACGATCAGGAAAGCAATCTTACGTAAGCACTTAAGTCACGCTGTGAAGAAAAATTCTCCTAATAGATGCGAATTAAGGAGTCATATCTTTTAACAGTTATTGAATAACAGCTGCATAAAAAGAGACTTTTTATTTAAAATGCGGCCATTTTTTTTTATTATCCTGTTGAGATTTTTTATGTGACGTATGCTACAGGAACATATTTGGTATGATTTATAGTGCTTTAGGCTTAGAAATATAAGATTATTTTTATCATAGATCTTTAGATTAGAACTTTAAATAACATATATGATGTCCTATTTTGTCTTCTGGATGGTACTAGCGCCAATTGTTATTTCATATCAAAAACTGCCAATCTAAATTTGGGTATTGTGTTACACAGACAGGGAAAGTAAAAGCAAAATATATACAGAGTTCTGAAAATGCTTTATATAGGAGATCAAGCAAAAGGAAACTCTAAGAAAACAGAAAATTTAACAGTTGTTCATAGCATCTGAGTTTTAGAACTATCCAGTACTAGTACTTTTTTTTTCCTTCTGCATCTTTAACACGTGAAATAAAAAGGCCCGAAGCTTATATATATGGTCGGATGACTCATCTATTCAGTTTAATATTCGCACTTTAAACGTTTAGAGAAGTTATTTTCAGCATTTTGAAAAGTCTTTGAAAATATTTAAGATGAATTTTCGGGATATATGTAAAATAACTTACGCAATTGATACCGCTCACATCTTCCGCTTGTTGTAATCACTTCAGGACCATGAAGATTTGATAATATCTATTGAATACTATCCATATACAGTAAAATAAAATCACTGAAAGAAGTTTATACATAAAAATTAATTTATTAAAAATAGGCTAAATAACAAGTTTATTTTAGAGCAGCGGTTCTCAACCGCTGCTCTAAAATAGCTTCTCTAGAATTTCAAGGGAGCCATGAGTTTTTTTCCAAGATTAAACGACCTCCTCGGTGATTAAAAAAATCTCCCATTGCAACAGATAAATGAATTGAAGGACCTTATATCAGGGCATTTGGTAGCATTGCAAAATGAAATTGCAGACTATTTTCCAGATATTAGTTCAGAGAACTGGCAGTTTAAGTTGGCAAGAGATCATTTTAAAATCGACGTGGATGTACTTCCTGATCATATTCAGGAACAGGCAATAGACCTACAATGTGATTCTCAAGCAAACGTGGAATTCGAAAACATGGAAGTTGATAATTTTTAGTTACGCTATTTTCCTGTTTACCTAGAAGTTGCTTTGGAAACTTTGAGGTTGTTAGGGCAGTTTTTATCCACATATTTCCGTGAATCTGGATTTTCGGCATTAGCATACATAAAGTCAAAATATCGAGCAAAGCTGGACGTTGAAAGTGATCTGAGATGTGTTTTGTCACAGTTGCAACCCAATATTCGAAAACTTGTCAAGGACAATTAATGCCAGCCCTCTCATTAATGTTGTGAAAGTGACTGGTATTACATGCAAACCTCACCTAGATCCTTGATTACGTCAAACAAATTTGATCTGTATTTAATTCTTTGATATTATATGTTCTAATATTAACATGTTCCAAATTAAGATATGTGTAGTAATATTGAATTTTGTGTTTGAAATTATCTTTTCTATATTTTCATTTAATAACCAGCTTCAGTTTCAAATTCCGATTGTACTACTTGTATTGACCACATATGGTAGTGGTGGTGGGGGAGGCGTGACCTCACATCAGTGTTCAAAGGGAGGCACAGAGCCTGAAAGGTTGAGATCCCCTGTTTTAGAGGATAAAATTCCCGGAAAAATACATTTTGACTGACTTTCCACGTCAATAATAAACTGTTCCTGTCCATTGCGTTTCTGGTCACTCTTCAGCTAAAGCCGTTCCCGAATATTGACTTATATAACGCCTCCCTCATCTCATAAGTTTATTGACTGTTTCATGTTTAGAACCTTACCTATATATTGTACTTCGATCCAGTTGTCATCGGCTGTTATCAGTTCTTCACCTTGGATATTTCCATCTGTATGCATACAAGATTTAATTTCCTCTAAGTTGAAATTTCTTCGATTTTTACTACATCGGTTTCAGTATCTATAAAAACCTTTAGCATGCATCCGGTGACTTCAGTTAATGGCAGATTTTGAAAAATATTCCAATTATGAAATCGTTAGACCAAGAATATGATATTTTTGGATCATTTTGGCCACATCAAATGACTTGCTAATTACAATTTACTGAAGATTTTTCAACGTTTTTTGCGTGTAAACGAGTACGCATTCAATAGTCAAATGGATCTGATGCCCATGATTAAAAATAACCTGTCTATTGTACATACAGATATATGCCTGGTGGGTAGAAAATTTTTTAATTACATACATCTGAAAAATTCAGAATTATTAATTGTAATATATAATTTTGAATCAAATATATATATCAGAAATTCTCTTTAATATATATTTGGTTTCACAAAGAGTCTTCCCCTTTTTGCTTTTTTTATTGTAATAGAAACTGTAATGAATTATTTAGTTTATGTATATATTTCTTATTTTGATGTATTTCTGAAAATTTTGAATTGAAGTTCCTGAGAGCTTGCCTATTACGTTTTATTCTAAAACAAACAAAATTCCTTTTATCCTTATGAATGAAATCTCCATCACAAATGTAGTTTTCAGCTCATAAAAAAATTAAATTCGAGATACACCCATGCATTGAATTCCGTGTATAGTGGTGAACAGTGCTAAATGTAATGAAAGTAGACAGAATGATGGGCAGATGGCCAAGTTAATTGATACAACTGTATAGCCGTTTACATGCCATATTTAACTCACGTCTGCTCAATAAACACCGGAACACTTATAATTTTCAAAAACCGGAAGTCCTCCCACGATATTATAATGGTATAGAAGAGACTTATACAGAGGCTGTTCACACATTTTTTAGACGATGTATATTGTATTCACAAAACTAAATTACATAAAATTCTTGTGTTTTAAATGTTCTATTTGACACCCCCTTATTCTGAACTATCTTTCGACACCGCAATTTCCAGGATAATAATGCCTTTTGAAGTGTCAGAAGAGGTATTCTATCCCATTCTTCCTGAACAGCTTTCCAGAGTCCTGTAAGGGTTTTGGGACGACGTTTGGATAATGCAGATTTTAAAAGTCCGAAAGCACAAAAATCCATAGGTGATACATCGGGAGATTTAGTAGGGATATCAGTGAAGGGTATGGCCTTGATACCAGTTTTTTGTTCCATTTCTTTTACGAAATTTACAGTGGATTTTGATGTGTGACTGCTAGCTTTGTCCTGATGGAGTCTCACAGATTGATGGCACTGTGGGTAAAGCGATGGTATTTCATTCAGAAAAATTGGCGATAAAATATGTTCCTGATAGCATTTGGAGTTAATCTTAACATTTTTTTTCCACTCTCTTTATTTTTAACTTGCCATTATAAGAAAAACCAGCAACAATCATGAATCCCTTAGAAAAACTTTCTTTCGATTCTTTGAACCATGTACTTACATTTTTTTCTCTCCTTTTATGATAATAAATGGCTCTTTTTATGTTGCAGTCATTTAAATACACCCATTATTCATCTATTGTGACAATTGTTTTCCATTTTTCTTTGGATAAGTGTTTCTCATATAGAATTCTGCAGCGTGTCCTGCGTTCAGCGATATGATTTGGAAGAAGACGATGCACATTGCGTTTTTTCGCTTTCTTAAGATTTTAATCAACGTTTATCAGCTTGTTTACAGTGGACACCGAGCATTTTAATGATTTTGCAACTGTCCTTTGACTAGGGGGATTTTCTTTTAACATTAAACAACGTACCTTTGCAATAGTGGAAGATGTCCGTTTTTTCCTTTGATACTTGTTTGGAATTTTTGTCCCACTTCAGGCTCCAATTTGACGTTTTTTTTTTTCCTTTCTTTTTAACGGTATTACCTATCGACGCTGTAGATATCACAAAACCATGTGTCTGACATCGTTTTTGGATAGCGGAGTATGCATATTTCTCTTTGGAAAGAGCATAAATGTAGCCTTCAAACCACTACTTTCTTAAAAACGCCATTTTGATTAGAAACAAAACTTTCAAGCCGCAGACGATAATTTTGACTTTTAAAAACATAGTACAATTGCAATTTTTTTCTTTTGCAGCAAATGAGTTTTTATTACCGCTTACCAAAATCGTCTAAAAAATGTGCGAACAGCCTCTGTAGACTGTAATCGTAAAACAGCTCCTCACCTGAAGACAGTCAAAATTTCTTGGTTTAGTTCCATGATGCTGTTTAAAATAACATTATCTGCTGCCATGTGTAAAAAATTACCTAAATTCGTAATCCAAGATGAGGTTATAAAACATTTAAATATTAAAATTTAGTATTATTAATCAATTCAAAATGCTTTCACTGTCAAAGAAATTTGTTAGTATTCTTTACGTTATGAGCGAAAGAAATCTGCATTTTAGAAACCATGTACAATGTTTTAAAGTCCCTAAAATATTTTCTTATAAATACTTATAAATTCAAAATAAAATACGAAATATTTAGGTTTCCTATTTAAATATAAACTATCAAAAAATTAGTCACACTGAAGATTATAAAGGAATACCCTTTTTTATAAGTAACTTTTACCTTAATTCATGAAGTGTACAAGTTAACATTTTGTAGCAATAAAATTTAAACTGTATGAAACACTCTTATATGTGACGGCTTTAATTATGTAAAACTAAAGTGGTTTAATAAGGGTAAATTTGGATTAGGCTATATTTCTGCTAGAAGCAAAAGCTAGCTGAATATTTTAAAATGTTTCTTGAAACAAAACGACTTTAAAGAAATGTTGAATTTCCAGGGATTTTCGATCAATGTCTTTGTCGTAAAATGGCATGGCATTCAACTTTGTCGTGAAATGGCTATCATAGCAACGTTTCTGATAGTCTTCATATGTCATGGGAGCATTCTTTTCTTTGTAGTCTTTAATACACTAGCTAAAACACTCTCTAGCATCATCTTGTCAAGTCTTGTCGAACTTTGCTTAGGACAATTTGTTTCTAAAGCCCACAAGATTTTTTTTATTTATACATCCATACAAATAATATTTTATTTGAAGTACCTTCTTCATTTACAGGAATATATATATATATATATATATATATATATATATATATATATATATATATATATATATATATATATATATATATATATATATATACAGTGGAATCTCGATCGATCGTTTTCGGATCCATCGTTTTTCCGTATGTGTCGTTCATTTTATACAGTCCCAACGATCATATTGCTTTGTTCTGTTTCCGCATCTATCGTTTTCCCGCATTTATCGTTCATTTCAATCGGTCCCTTGAAAAACGATAGATCGCGATTCCACTGTATATATATATATATATATATATATATATATATATATATATATATATATATATATATATATATATCACAACCAGGCATAAGATAATAGTGAGGATAAAAAGGAATAAAGGAATTTTATTGAGCCATCACCTATTGATCAATGAAACTTTCAGTGTCAGCAGTCTGTCCATCTTCTCTGTATTTAGTGTCCCTACGACCTTTATACCGTTTAAAAATAAACTGAGGAACGACACACCTTTTAGTACATTTTTTCCTCAGATTTTATGCACATACTAATGCTTGTTACCAGCAATGAGGGAAATTTTGGACTAATGTTAAATATATCCAGAGCATTGAAGTTTTTTAATACGAGGTGTCTGAGAATTGTAGAAAAACTTGAGGTGTTACTCGAACCTCATTCAGATAAAAGTGAATATAGTTTTCAAAAATCTCTGCTATGTTTTTCTTTCGTTTATTGCATCAATATAATAAAATGAAAATACATGTTCCGTAACTCAACAGTTTCATCCAATGTCAAGTTTTAGCAAAGGTTTGATCTAGTAATATTTCCACTTTGTGATGTTATAAATTTGTCTGCAAAAGAATTATAAGAAAAACAAATTACTACCCAAAACTAACTCCTTTCTTTTGCTGACACTTTGTATATTATTGGGTTCAAAAGTTACTAGTGAATCTCTTGTGTTCTGAGATGAGTGAAATATTATAACTGTCCACTCATCTTTGTCCGATTAATAACAATCCCTTTTTCTATCGTCCAAAAGGTTTCTGTGCTTATCATGGCTCAGTATAAAAATCATAAATACCATCTAATGAAATTTCATCTTCTAATCCACCACTAGACAACGCAATGTCTGTCAATCAGCTCAAGTATCTGCTTGTAACTGAGTGAACAGTTCTTATAAAAAATAATAGTTATGCTTTCGCTTAGAAAATTAGGCGAAACTGAGATGTGAAAACTCCATGTGAAATTTAATGTAAGCATGAAATAAACATTCTTTATCGCAGCCAACAATATGATAAAGGAAACCTTCGCCGTTCTGTAGCGTAAGAATTGAAAGGGTTTATACACGTGTAAATCTGAGTTATTTAAATACAACTAACAAATTTTATATTTTAAAACGCGCGTACTCTCTTGACCGGTCAATGTGTTAAAACCATTGAATTAATATTGCATTCCAGAATCATAATTTTATGAAGCATGTAGCAAATTTTGTATTTTAAAAGTTCATGTGGATTTTAAAGGGAAAAGTTTACTTCTACAACTTATTACTTCTACAGCTCAGGGAATTGACTATGCATCTATAAATTATATACTATATACCTAAATTTTTCAAGTGCCTATCCTGGTTTGAATATGACGAGCATTGAATAGTAGGGTGGAGCGAAAAAATTTTTTTATAATCAATTTCTAATAGCACGAAAAACTTGCGCATTGGCATCCTAATAACGGGAAAAATAATGTAAAAAAATATAAATTGGTTTTGAAATCGCGCAAGAGCCCTAAAGTTTAGAAAAAAGGAAAAAAATCTTTTAAAGACGTATAAAATATTTTTTAATAGTTTACTTTATTTGTAATAGTGTAAAAACTACTCTTTGTAGTTACCTAAAGGCGTGAAAAATACTTTGGGGCACAAGGCCGTTCATTTGAATTGGCGCAAAAATCCTTAAAATAACATTAATTTTTGTAAAAACCTCATATTAGCGCCCTTTACACGTACACTCTTGGAGTACTTGGAACGTGCGCTCGGGATTGCGCGAAGGAAAACTTGCTGTACTCTCCAAAGCAGCTTTACCTTCCTCTCCGACACCTTCACACGTGCACTCAATCGCGCGGGATCGGGGTTTCACAGGGTAAAGAACGTACGTGTAAAGGACGCTATTGCATCTCTTCGCCCATTTCAACAAGTTTTTCCTTTATGAGTTCGGTATTGCTTTCTACATCGCAAATGCGTTCAAAGTTGTCGTATACTTCCGTATTAAGCGATAGGTACGGTGTTTCTGATAGGGGGGCACAACAGCAATAGCTTCTGGTGTCCTACATGATCTTGTAATGATCTGATTCAGATATGTCACGAGTGATTGACAAAAGTAAGATTAGAAGGGAAAAAGTGAAGATTCGAAAAGCAATAAAGGAAAAAGAGCACCAGCTGAAAGAAGTAAATGGAATCTACTTCGACGGTAGAAAAGTTCATACATTAACACAAGAAAGAGTAGGAGCTAAAATTTACCGAAGAGTAAGAAAAGAAGAACATATTACCGTGATTCGTGAGCCTGGTGGCCAATACATTGGCTATTTTACACCAAAAAGAGAACCGGTAATGATATTGCCGAAAGTATTTTCGAATACATGAAAAAGAAAGATTTTGACATGAGTGCAGTGGTAGCCATCGGATGTGATGGGACTGTCACAAACACCGGTTGGAAAAGTGGTGTTGTACAGAACATTGAAGTCGGGTGTCAACGACCACTGCAGTGGTTTATTTCTTTGCTTCCCTTTAATGGGTTGCCTTGTAAACATTTGTTTGAGCACATAGACGGAACAACAACTGGGCCAGCGTAATTCAGTGGTCTAATTGGCAAGCAACTGCCTAGCTGTGAGAAAAATCCTATTGTTGATTTTGTGCCGATTCAATATGAAATTGTCATCACAATAAATAAAACTGACATCAGTAAAGATCAGCAGTATCTTATAGACATTGTTAATGCAGTCATCACTGGACTCTGTGATCCAGAATTAGTTGTTAAAGATCCTAGATTCCTCAGCCATTACCGATGGTTAATCTGTGTTATTCGGGTATGAAGACTTTGTTTCCCAAATTAGTCCGAGAAACGAAATGAAGACACTTGTAAATTACATTGTAAAGACCTATGCTCCTGTTTGATTTGATATTAAGATGCATGGCACTGTGAAAGACGTCCGAAGCACATACTAAAGGTCACTCAAACAACAAGACATTTCCCGGACATCATAAAAGAAATCATCGATTCGGTCATTCAGAGAAACTCATTCTTCTGCCGTCGAAAGAATATGATGTTGGCGATGATACTGGATGAGAGACAACACATTCGAGAATTTGGCTACAGGAGGATACTGAAAGACAGAAATGAGCCGCCAGTATTAGGTCATGTTAGAGACTTCATGCTTCCTTTAATTAATTTTCAAATCATAAACTATACTGAACTTATTTATTGGACAAAGTGTAAAATGACAACACCTCAATTGTTGTCAAATATGGCAACAGAACACATTTCAACTTTATTGAAAGACAAAGCCCTGCCAGAATTTGAGTATTTGAAATTTCTATGTCACACTCAGTCGGTAGAGAGATGTGTGAAACTTGTTACAGAGGCCACTGGAAAAGTTTGCGGGCATGAAAACCGAGAAGGTTTTAATCGGACAACTTTAGGATCAAGGTCTTTGATGCCAAAATTTGATTCGAAGTCAGCATTTAAAGGGACTACAATGTAAGTAACCACACCCAAACAAGTTGGTTGGTTGGTTGGTTGGTTGGATGGGTAGGGTGTGGGTGGGACTTGCAGCCACCTCCATGTGGTAAGTCCTGGGTCATTTCAGCATACAGGAAAAACATGCTGAAATGGGCGAAGAGCTGCAATATGAGGTTTTTACAAAAATAAATGGTATTTTAAGGCTTTTTGTGCGAATTCATATTAACGGCAATGTATCCAAAACTATTTTTCATGCCTTTAGGTAACTGCAAAGAGTTGTTTTTACACTATTACAAATAAAGTAAACTATTAAAAATATTTATACGTCTTTAAAAAGTGCAGATTTTTTTCCTTTTTTTATAAAATTTAGGGCTCTTGCGCAATTTCAAAACCAATTATTTTTTTATGTTATTTTTCCCGTTATTAGGATGCCAATGCGAAAGTTTTCCGCGTTATTTGAAATTGATTATAAAAAAATTATTTTTTTTGCCCTACCTTATTGAATAGTTTTCGTAGATTTTCCAAAGGATTTTGAAATCACATATGTATCTTCTTAGATTTATTTATAGTTTTATTGTATCAACGATACGCAGCAGTTGAAGGTTATTCTATTATTTTGATACATATTTATGAAAGAGTAATCTTACTTTCTTTACTTTTAGTAATGCAGGAAGAAAGCCTGTGTAATCAGCTCCTTAAAATAGTTACGATTTACCAATTGTGATCCTAAATGTACACACATACACACATACACACAAAAAGAAACATTATTTTTCTGACTTAAACGTGATCAGACTGTATTTCTTGAAAAATTACAAGATATCGTGAATTTTGGGTTAGAGAAAAAAGGAAAGGACAAGTGTCATTTTAAAAATTTCCAATTTATAAAAATTATCTTATTCAGGTTTGTTAATTACTCACGTGAATGGCTTTAGAAACCCCTCAATACATTTAGAATTAAATGTACTTTTGCATAAGTTTATATTATGTAATACAGAGAGAAATAGGAATAAGTTGACGTAGAGGGATTCAAAAGCTTCTCAACCTGAAATTTCAAATCATGTAGAAGTGTCAAACTGGTTTTAAATTAATTTCTGGTTTCAGCCCATAGAAATTATTAAAAAATCCCAATCAGTTTCCCCATATTTTTACTACGTGTACTAAATATATTTTACAACTTATATTTTCATATTTTTAAGTGCTTTTAGAAGTTCCTTGCTAGTATTTACAACTGTAACATTACTATAAGTTTACTCAAAAGAAGATGACCCCCCATCATCTTAAATATTGGCACATTACTGGTAAAATTATACATTTTGAGAAGGCAAATAAAATGAAAATTTATCGGTAACGTTATTCATTTTATTTCACATTATATACGACAATTTAAATATATTATCTTTAAAGAATTAAAAACATAGTAATATAAAACATAAAGTGGCAAGGTTAAAACGAAAGAAATTCTTCCACAGCCCTTCCAAGGAAACCTACTAATGAGCGCTAAATTATGTATTAAGTAAAAGTTTGTACAGTCACGTTACAACATGGAATTAATATAAAAGAATCATTATAGGCTTTCAAGTATGGAGGTTAGCTAGTGTGTCTGGAAAAACAAAAACATGTTATTTTGGGTCGGAAAAATTCCTTTTGTATAATTTTTTTAAACATGCGACTTTGTTTTTATTACGTTAATATTTATTCCATTTTGTGACAGCCAAAAAAAAAAAAAAAAAAAAAAAAAAAACTACACAGTTATTACAAAGAAAAGTGATGTTATAAAATAAATTAAAGAAAGAAAAATTAACACAAAGGATTGTATGTATTAATACCGCTAGTTACAAAAGCATGGAGAGACTAAACAAAAAATATTTTCTTATTTTTTGGCTTTTATAACCTGAAGTTGTAATCAGAAATCTTTCTACTCAGAACTCCTATTTACCCCCAACCGCCTCTTCCCAAACAATTCAAACTAAGGACTTCACTAACAAGTTGAGAGGTTTCTAAGAGCTAATCAGAATTATTTTCTGAAGCTCCCCAAATTTATCACTGATATCCAAATTTACTTTCCGAAATGCGTGGTTGTGTATTGCATTGTGATGTGAGGGCGACAAACACGGGACTCAAGACTGAAAGCCGGTAATTAAGAAGTTGTGATTGTCTTTACTCTTCGAGCTAATCCTTTCTCGATAAAGTTTGGAAAATTTTCTAAGGTACATAGTTTCTAACAGATGACGCATGACGTCTTTCCCATCTAAAAACTTTTCTATATTAGCTCAAAAATCTTTTAACTACTCAGTTTACCGATAGATGGCTAACTTAGAAAAAATGCTTCTTGGCTCAAATAAGGCAAAAAACATTATTCAAAAAATTATAATAACCCATAAATAAATTTGTGCAATTTCTCCTTAAATTCTCTACTCTTAAGATAATTTATTTTATTGTTTGGTCACTACATTTTGGAAGTTAATATTCCTGGGAAGTAACTAAACAAATTTGCATATGATCTCTCGGAACATCGTAATTTTCTCTCAGCTTTATTGTCCTATCAGCTTTCTTCTTTTTGTCATTGTATGTCTTGATTGGATAAACAAAAATATATACACCAGAAGGCTTGACATATGAGATGTTGAATCTCCCCTTTTTCTATTTGATTGCATTGCGAATTCGGTCTAGGGCGACAATGCCATTTGTTGATGACCTCCTGCTCAAAATTTGTCGTCATATAAAATGGGTTTTACAAAGAAGGTGATACCTCACTTTGATACAACACAACAAAAGAGCCTTAACCTTCCATTTACCAGACGGGTCCATTGGAACCGTCAGCAATAGTGAATACAGGTACCAGCACAACGTCTGCAATACTCGACGAACATTTAATTACATAATTAAAAGATTACGTTTATTAGCGATTTTGATCACTTTTTTTTCCTCTCTATCATTTACTTGTTAGCAGAGTACGATTAATTTAAAAATCTTTTTTAAAAGAATACTACAAGCGGATTTTAAAATTTGGCAATCCTGTTGAATGTTTAGAAATATTATAATAAATCATTTCAATGTTAAAAATATGGTTGTCATTACTAATACTGCTAACAAATATCGATCAACATCGCCAACAAACGTAATCGTTGAGTGGCATACGTATATTATTCGTCCATCAAGTATTAGACACGTTTTGAGGGCATTAGACCACCCATTAAAGTATCAATGTCTCTTGATATATATAGAAAGCAACAATTGCAACTTAAAATCTCCAGTAGATAATAAATTAAAAGATTGCATTAAATCTCATGTCTAGAAGATGGCACTTCAATCACAACCTGACGCAATTTATAACTATATCTTCAAGTGTACATTTGAGGCGATAACTCGAGTTTAAGACTGTTGAATTTCACTCCGTATTTTTTTTTCTAAATGAACGTATTATTAATTAGAATATCAATATAATTTGGACACTTCACTTTGTATGCTTTATCTAAATTCCCTTATTTGCAATTACAATGTTATTTACTTATGTACTTTGTAATATAATTATACACATTGGCAAACCATAACTAACAATATTGTTTAGGGAGTGATATTGTTTTTATTAAAGAAAACCATATTTATAACATTTAAATGATTTATTATAATAGTTCTAAACATTCAACAGTATTGACAAATTTGTAAATCCGCTTGTAGCTTTCTTTTAAGAAATATTTTTAAATTACTCGGATTCTGCTAACAAATAGATGTTAGACAGAGGTAAAAAAAGTGGTCAACATTGCCAGCAAACGTAATCTGTGAGTAACGTACGTGTAACACACGGTCGTCGAGTATTGGACACGTATTGCGGACATCAGACCACTCAATAAAGATTAAATGTCTCTTGATATTTATAGTAAGCAACAATTGCAGTTTAAAATTTCCGGTAGGTAAGAAATTAAAAGACTGATTTAAATCGCGTGTTTAGAAGATGGCACTACAATTACAACCGGACGCAAATGATTGCTATATCATCAAGTGCACTTTTGAGGTGATAACCTGAGTTTATGACTGTTTTATTTCTAATACACCTATTAGAAATTAGAATATCAATATAATTTGGTCACTTCACTTTGCATGTTTTATCTAAATGCCCTTATTTGCAATTAGAATGTTATTTACTTATGTACTTTGTAATATAGTTATACACTTTGGCAAACTGTAACTAACAAATTTGTTTAGGTAGTGATATTTTTATTAATGAAATCCATATTTATAACATTTAAATGATTTATTATAGTAGCTCTAAACATTCAACAGGATTGCCAAATTTTAAATCCGTTTGTAGCATTATTTTAAGAAATATTTTTAGATTAAAATGATTCTACTAACAAATAGTTGAAATACGGAGGTAAAAAAGATGGTCAACATCGCCAACAAACGCACGTACTCTTGGAGTTGATATTGAACACGTTTTGCGGGCATCGGACCACCCAATAAAGATTAAATGTCTTTTGATATTTATAGTAAGCAACAATTGCAGCTTAAAATTTCCGGTAGGTAATTCAGTTTGCCAATGTGTAACATTCTATAGAAAAGTATATCAGTAAATAACGTTCTAATTTCAAATAAGGGCATTGAGATAAAGCATACCAAGTAATGTGACACATTTATATTGGAATTCTAATTTGTAGTAAATGGATTTAGAAAAAATTTAAGAAGTGAAAGAGAACAGTCATAATTTCAGGTTATCGCATGAAAAGTACACCTGATGATATAGTAATCAGCAGCTCCTTTACTTTTATCAATCGAATAAAAATGTCTCTGACATTGAGTTTTTAGCATTGTAAAGAATCATCTTTACGAACAATGAGTTTAAAGAATAACCCTTTTACTTACTAGCGTGTGGCTGTAATTTAAAAGGGAAGTTTTCACTACTGCTGTTTCTTTCGGATTGGTTAAGGATGGTATAGTGGGCGGTCCCCAAGTATGAACAAAGTTTTAAAAAATTGATTGAATATAAATATTTCTTTTTAGATCTTATTTTCGCCTGCGACAGAATATGCAGAATGAGTATTTAATCCCTGTACTTCGATACCATACATTAATAAGCCTTGCATTCAAATTCCTCGGAGGTTAAATATAATGCCTCAAACATAATGAAACATGTGAATACTAATAAGGCTTTATGGAGTTATTTTGCATATTTGGAGGTAGAGTTATTACTGCATACGTACCTCAGATATAAATGAGAAATTTGGTAAATAATGCCAGACAAATGATAAAATTAAAACTCGAAGAATCGAAGGTCTAAAGAATTTCTCAAAGAAACATGAAATAACAACGCTCTCAAACACTTCGTAGAATTTCTACTTAATGAACACTCCAGAAAAAAAAACATCAAATATAATAAATAACATTTATTTCGATGGGGGGTTAAAGATAATTAAAAAACAATAAATTTTGATTGATCTATTTTAATGGTTTCTTTCGGAGTATATTGTTTTTCATTTGAACAGCAATATCATATCTTTATTTTCGGCTTTAATCTAAACAGATGAAAGTTGGAATTTTTTATGCGAGCATACAACATTTCGTGTTTTGTAAAGTACTCCCACTATAAAAATAAACATCAAAGGCGAAAATATATTTTTAATTTTTTTTCTTTGATTTAAAAAAAAATAGGGTCCAATAAAATTTCTAATATTGTGAACATGAGGAGCTCTGGGGAGAAATGATAGCTTTGACCCACCATGCTAAAAACTTTCACAAGAAATTGTATTACTTGCATTTTAAGTAAATAATTATCCACACATATGGATTTACTTACCTATCGTAAAATATATGTTTAGCAAAGTTGTCGAAATATGTACCTGTTATGAATATTATGTTAAGCCTGTAATCAATGTAAACAAATTAATGCAATTGTACCATTATTTTTTTTTATTTAATTCATTATTTCTAACTTTGTACAAGAAAAAAAATATTTAAAATTTTTAGGAAAATTATTTACTATTCTCGCCTTGAGATATTCAACATATGAGAGGATAAAATTTTGTAATCAGAATTGGCATCTTCAAGAATGTACAACTTTGTGTTTCTTAACGTTATATGATATTTTATGTTTCATTGTTTGAAAACTTCTATACACTAATTTTTAGCTTTTAATCTCATTGTGCTTTCCTCTTGCGAAAAATTTCGTTAAACACGGACGTTTAAATAATAGAATGTACGTACAAAAACATGCAAGTAAGGAAATTATTTGGAAGCATTCTGCACATGACTATAGTTTTAAGAGCAAGCGTTAAAATGAGATATTTCTAATTCTCGTATATAAGCTTATCAACTCGTTGATAAAGTTTGCCAACATCTGAGATCGTGCTGATTCAAAAAATTTCTAAAATGAATTAGTTTTGGCGTTAGGACTTTGAGTTAGCGATGAAATCACTTAGAATAAGAACAGTACTGGCCATATATACTGAAAACAAAATTTTATTTGTAAACTCAAGTCGTTTTCTGTCTTAATAAACTATTTTGTTGTCAGTTAAGGTTGGACTTGAAACTTATCACTCTAATAAAAAATTATTAAATATTGTTTCTTACGATTTCAGAAAAATCCTTAGAGGACACCTGCACCGCCTTGGTTTAATCAAATCCCGATACTGCTCTGTGTGCTCTAAAGGGCTTTTTGTGAATTTTAATCATCTTTTATCCTGTTTTATCAGACAAGCACTTTTCAGTCGCTGACTTTTTTAAACAATCTGAACTATAATGGGCTGCCAGAAGGAAATTATGGTCGCTATAGATTATCTTTGACGTAGGAAAAAACTATATAACAAAATATCAGTAATATATTTTCCTTTATTTTATAAAATCGCATATTTTGGTCGTCAAAACGTCGTCAATAATAAGTCACTTATTATTTCACTTAAAACAGAAACAGCCGCTTTTCTCATTTTTTTTTCTTTTCATGTACATAAAATAAAAATAGCGCCCTTTACACGTATGCTCTTGGAGTGCTTGGACCGTACGGGGTTGCGCGCGGGAGAACTTACAGTACGCTCAAAAGCATATTTCCCTTCCTCTCCGGCACCTTCACAAGTGCACTCAATTGCGCAGGATCGTGGTTTCACGCGGGAAAGAGCGTACGTGTAAAGGGCGCTAATGCCTTTTTTATTTCAGTTCTTCCAACCATGTATCTTATTTCTACTTAAAAAGATTTAGTAAAAGTTAAATATTGTTTTTCAATTATTTTCAGAAGTTTAACAGCGATAAAATTAGAGATTAGAAGGACTTACATTCCTGTTTTCTATATGGTAAATTTTAAAGTATTATAAACATGGCCCAAAAATTCATGACTTATTCATTACAAACAAGTGATAACTGATCACCCTTAAAAATTTTTTTTTCTGAAATATTTCTTATATAACACACATCAATATATAATGCATATGACACAATCGTAGATTCAACTGATTTTGTAAAGTATTTTTGAAAAATTATTAAATTATAGCGAAAGAGACACGGCTTCATGATTTTGTTTTGTCCACATGCACGTACATTATACATGTTACCGATATCAAGAGTGTGGTTTGCGGGCACATGATATGTCCCTTTTCAACAGATTGTTTTCAGTTTCTTATGTTGACTAAGAAAATTTTAAAGAATTTTTAGTTTCCTCCACAGAGATTCTTTTCCTATTAACACAGAACTGTATTTCTGTTGAAAGGCATTATAACTCTGTATACACTGGCATGCAACGTACAAGGCTCAGATCATAAATAAAAAAAAATACGTCTTTACCCTAGAATTCATGGTAACACTTTAAAACTGTAAAGACGTTTTGTTTGAACTGTAAGAAACAGTAATAACGTTTTTTTTTTTTTTTTTTTTTTGTCAGACGCTGTTTTATTTATGACACTCGAATTAGATGGGATGGATTGCGTTCAGGTGCTCTAGTCATTGTTTTCAAAATAGTCCGGAATCTCTCTCAAAAAGGGTTCCAGATGCCTTCAATTACCCTTCCAGTGGCGGTACGGTGACAAACAAACATTAGTACCAGGGACTTTGGTATGGAAAATCAGCTCCGTGACCCTTCGCCCACATAACGGCCTCTCTATTTTTGAACCTCACTATAAATGTAAATATACTTGGGTACATATGTTTTTATTTTAACTTTCGGTATAGAAATTGTTTGAACTATAATTATATAACTAAAATATGTGATCAATTTTCTTCACATTTTCCCCGATAATTGTTACTAGCAGAGACTTAAAGATAAGGTTTCATTTGTGAAATAAAATATTCGACATCCTTTCCTTTCATTTTTCTTCTTTTTTTTATGAAGGCTTACGAATTGTGAGTCTTAACAATAAATGTACGAAAATATTCTCTTTAACTTTTCAAAAACATTAAAAGTTTCAGTTTCATTTTTTATGGTACGGTACATAATATAAAGATCGTATAATTGAAAGAAAGTTTTCAAACTAGAAGGACTAACCAAAGATATTAACAGATTCTAAAATTGAACTGATACATGTAGCATGGTGATTGATTAAGTACATTAATTTACTGTTTAAGACTTTGTCTTTTCTAAAGGTACCTTCAGGTTTTTTTAAAAGGTAACATTTTTGTTAATTTTTTAAACAAAAGATATTTTACATTATACTTACGTGTGTTTTAGGGATCATGTGACGAATTCTGTCTAAATAACTCTGAAATCGAAGACACTATTCAAAGCCTTTTACTTCATAAAGAGAAATTTCTGGAATATGAAAAAAAACTTGAAGAGAAACGATTGGTGTAATTCCAAAAGGACACTCAGGTACACAATAGGAATAAAATAAAATTAATAATAAAATGTTACCAAATATCATATATAGATAATACTTTTGATCTTGCCAAGCATTAAATACGTATTTTTAATATAATTTTGGTTCAATAATGGTGAATTTTAAATTTTCCAGTAGTAAGTTTTTATAATTTCTCCGTTAGATAAACAGGAATTATAATATTTCATTCATTTAATTCCTTCCCAAGTCTTATAAAAGTCAAGAAAATTGAGGAAATGATAATTTTGATTAAAATTTCATAATTTTCCTGTGCATTAACACCTCCTTTCTGAATTTTTAGTACATTAAAATTTTTTTTAAAAAAAGAAACATGCTTAGCACGTCAAATATCTCGCCTTAAAAATTTTTCACAACAGTATTTTACGAGTGCATTATTAAAGCAACGCCTAAAAATATTTTTTGCTGAAATATCCCCACTATCATCGGGAATAAGCAAGCATCTCTTAAATATACATTACTAATTGGGGTTGAAATATTTTCCTGAAAATATATCTGGTGTATTTTAGATTATGACAACTGACGTTCACTAAATGAATATTGTTGTAGATTTCACTGTAAAAGTAGTCTAATCGGCATAATTTCCTACTCTCAAAAGACTACCTCTACTTATATTACCAAAATATATGACATATATAATATAATGGATAAGACTCTGCAAAGTTAATGATTTAGGCTAAGGCGCTGAAGTTGTGTATCAGATATACCATTCTCTCCCTTTGAGAGAGAGAACAAAATTTTCTTCATAGACTTAAATGTATACTAAAGATTGTAGACTAAGAGTCATCATACTGGGCGTGGCTATTTAATTAATATTCTGTTTTCTTAATAATTGATATAAAAATTTATGAATGCAAGTAGAAATTGAAAGTGCTTTAAGAAAAACTTACCAACCAATCAACTAAGTTAACTGAATTCAGAAAAACCCTTTTTGATCTACCGATATATCTATCGTTTTCTTATATTCTATAGAAAATCAATTTGTTTAAATATTTGCTATTCAAAATATGTTGTAACTACAGATTAAACTTTATACAAGATTTACATTTAAATATCCATTTAAAAAATCTTTTATTTAAATACACATACATAAAAATATTATTTTGTGTTCGCAAATTTAATCAATCGTATACAATTTCCTTTTCCCTTTTTGAAATAATGCTTGCTTTAAGTAAAAAAAAATATAGCATCTCCACTGCTAAATTACATATAGTGTAATAATAATCACTTTTGTGCACTCCCAGAGCAAACTTTTGAAGCTTTTGGAAAATTTAACTCGTTTTCCAATAAAGTTTAAAGAATCGAAATTTTGGTTTTTTACCTAGAAGAGATTATGAATTCCTGATGTTAAGGAAAATCAAGAATTCATTTTTCAAGCTATACGGTTGAAATCGTCATGCAGGTTTGTTTAGAATTTATTTATCCTGTTGCTCAAGCAGTGTGTTCACAAGATCAAAGAAAGAAGTAAACAATTTACATGGGGCCAGGAAATCGATGTGAATTGTGAAAAGATAGATATATTGATTTGAAAATGCCGTTATATTCTTTAAAAAAGTTATCTAGATCGTTTAGATTTCTAAATGTAATTTCAATAAGTCTCATACGTAAACATTTTATACATTCATGCAGAGTGATTATCTCGTGACAAATTCAATAAAAAAAATACAAGTAAATTTATTAAAATAGTGGCAATATTAAATTATTAGTACGCTATATTATACCCTAAGTTTTATTTCAAATAACAGAAGAAACTCTACAGTTTATGCCGTCTGTCAAAAATTATTTTAATCCATACAAAAATGGTTTCGGATTGTATATAAGAAAATATTCTTATTATATTAGGTTATTACTATTTGTAATAAACACTATTTTTTCTCCACTAAGAATTCTCATATCTATAAGTAATTTTATAGAATGATAGAATTATATTGAATATACAAATAATATTTAAGAAAGCGAGAGAAATATTTTTTGCCTTAAGAATTTAAGCATTTCTGTTGATATATAACGGATTGTTAAAAAATGTGAAAATTAATACAAAAATTGTATCCCTTTATAGCATCTCTGATTTAAAGGTAAGCAATAATATGTTCGAAATTTTACTTAACGTTAGTCTTAAGAATATTAGTTAATTACAGGTTGATTTATTACATTAAAAAAGCAATCAAACTCAATTTCACATACTGAATTTTAATTTAAAACGTTTATGTTCATCATATTCTTATTTCTAATGCAAATAATTATTTAAATTTCCATAATTATAATGCATTAGCTTAGCGATATAGTATATTTGCAGATGAGCGAGTTGAATCTTAAATATTTTATTATATACAATTGAAATATAAAGAAACAAGTAGGCGAGATTTTATGTGTAATGTAACTTCAAATTACTCAGTCTGTTCGAAAGAAATTTTGTGGGCTGTAAAGCCATGAATGCATTTTAAAAAATCTTAGATAATTTAAATGTGCTTTTAGATAATTTAGATGACCCGGGGGCATCTTCAGCCGTCCGGGTCCGATTTCACTTTTCTCCCCTGACACACAAAAATAGGGACACTTTTTTCAGACCTTCCACATCCTGGTTGCGGCTTTCTTGATCCTGAAACACATAAATCTTCAGCGAAGTGTCCACTATCACTTAGGCAAACGTGACATTCGTAGATTCAGCGCGTTATCAAACCGTGAAACATAAGCTAGAAGGTGAATCGTCGTCTGAGACTATTAGTATTGAAAGAGGTATAAACAACCTCCTCAAAACTTCATCACGTCAAACTACCATAGAAAACTTTTTCTTGCTCCCTTCCTGTAGTTGAAATATTAAAACTGTTAAGCAGGTATGTTGTAACAAATATTGAATTTTTTCTTCTCTTACTATAATCATGTGTATCTAGTTATAGGTCTAAAAATTAAGTTGAATTTTTAAAATTATAAAAATTATTTTAATAACATATAATTAACGTAAATTAAAGAGTATTTTATGGTAAATTATCTAATATATTAATATATAGTTGTGTGTGTGCCTGTCCAAAAACCTAAATTTCGGCTATAAGAATCAACCGCTTATAAGAATCAAAAACAGTTATAACAAACGTGATTCTTATAAGCGGAAATCACTGTATTTAGTGCATTTTTTTTATATTTACGGGTAAGTAACAATTCCAAACAACAAAAAAGGTGAAGCAAATAAGGACACTCTATAAGGATTTATTATTCGAACTCATATATATAAAGTCGTGTTCCCAATAGGGAACATTCACTATTAAAAGTTTGAGGTGGCAAATAGCTTTATAGCAATATTTAATTAAAATCATAAATAAAATGATATATAAGTATGAATTATGTGGGGAGAGAATAGTTAAAAATGACTTCTTCACATCGATAAGATAGGTAGGAGTACTAAAATAACCGCATTTCTAGTATGAGGTCATATTGAAGAAGGAAAAGAAAATTTTACCTTTCCGTGCTTCATCAGAATGCAAAAATCATTCGTCCAAATTTCAATTCATTCTAATAGATATGTCAATTGATTTAAAGAAATTAAAATTAACACATACATTTTTTGAAGAACAAATCTGCAAATTTATGTTAAAGGAAATTTAACAAGTGCGATTAGAAATATTATAAGGTCATTCTTGAAACTGATAGAAAATGTCTGACATCAGTAAAAATTTACTTTTCATTCGTATTAGGCAGCATGAACCCTTCTGTGAACCTTTGGTAATCTTTCATATCAAACGCACCCTCTGATTTAATTTCCCTCCAAATGTAATCGGGAAAATAATTAAATCATTCCTAAACGCTTAGGTGATAGATCGAAAGAACACCTTCAAATATATCTTCTTTTTTTTCCCTTTATCCCAGTACACAGACCTCATAATATTTCCAAAAATAATTACATCTCTTTTTAAATGTTATTTTAATTATAATTGCTTCATTCTAAACGGGGGAACCGCATGAACTGCTAATGACCTTAATTTAGAAACTTAGCAGGGGAAATTCTCTCGTTCCTACAAAAGCTGTAATATTAAAAAATACGAACTCGCTAACTTTTTCAAAGAAAACAATTTTCGTGTTAAAATTTACCATTTCTTAGATGCATTTTGAATTTTTTCCAAAGAATTCTTTACTAATATAAAGAAACATGTTCCATCTGTTGGGAAAAATTATTGGGTCAATATCTTGTTGAACGAGTGAGTTGAAATTAGAAAGTCTTTGCTCTGTAGAATTATTTAAATGTTTACGAGAACTTAAAATATCCATATAGAAAATCTGCATACTAATTCCCTGTCAGGAGAAACAGTCACCAAATACTTATTCAAGGCAACAGCTACAAATCCTTAGAAAAGAATGTTTAAAACAATTAAAATATGAATAAATAAATATTTTCTATAAATTTATTTCATGAGTTTGTCGTAAGACATAATCCCAAAAGATGATGTACCAAAATAAAAGAATCATTGTGTGGATAAATTTAATATATTTCAGGTTCCTTTAAATATTTTTGTAAAGTGTGTACAACTATTTTTTAGTTCGAATTAGATAAATATTCCCAGACAAAAATTTAACAATAAATGTGTACAGTAAATATTCAGATAAATTATAGATTAACGCATAGTTTTTAAAACTTTCAAATTCCAAAGTTCATAAAATTCTTTCTTTATCCAGTAAAGTCAGTGCCTCTTCACATATAATTCGTCAGCGTAAATATTTTTAACCAATCATATATCAGCCATTGACCCATTTCACCATTAAGCACCAACGGAGTTTTTAACGTTGACGCTAACGTATTCTAAGTGAACAGGCCTTTTAAATTCCTCCTGATGATCGGTATTTTATTCCAGTAGTGGTTGCAATTACCTTTCCATAATTTCCTTGCTTATTACATTATAATTATCGTAATTTGGAATCACCATCAGCCGATCAGTTTTATTGTCACCACCTCTGAATCCATAGAGTTACTGTCGTTGAATTTGAAAATTGAATCCCAAAACTCTTTCGTAGTTGCTTAAAATACACTCATGGACAAAAAAATTAGCGCACAAAGAAGGAGTCGTCAAAATGAAACGAAATTTTACATATCTAATGACTACTTTGATATAAGTAAATAAGAAAATCAAAAAATGATAATTTATTTCAGACAAAAAGGGAAAAGAACGGAGGAGTTAATACTCCGTTGGACCCCCTCTAGCGTGAATGCACGATGCGATACGATGGGGCATTGAGTCATACAAGTTCTGTATGATGTCTTGAGACATTTCGTTCCATATTTGCTGAAACCTTGCCTCTAGTTCGTTCAAACTCGTGGGATGCCCAACTCGTCGTCCCAAATGATCCCAGATATGCTCAATTGGAGACAAATCTGGAGATCGGGCAGGCCAAGGAAGGGTAGTAACAGTGCGGAGACAGTCTTGTGACACCCTTGCCGTATGAGGCCGAGCATTGTCTTGTTGAAAAATGGCTCCTGGGAGCCGTTGCATGAGTGGCAACAAATGTGGTTGTAGGATTTCATGAACACACCGCTGGGCTGTCATGGTGCCACGGAACAATACTAGGGGTGACCGTGTATTGTAGGCAATGGCACCCCATACCATCACACCAGCTGTGGGAGCGATGTGTCGCTGTACAGCAAAGGCAGGATTGAAGCGTTCACCACGGGCTCTCCACACACGAACACGATTGTCATCACTGCCGAGATTGAATCTGGATTCGTCGCTAAAGACGACCTGGTTCCATTCCGCTGCAGTCCAGTTTCCTCGTGCGCGGCAAAACTCCAAACGGAGGCGTCGATGGGTGGGTGTGAAGGGCAGCACACGTAATGGGCGCCGCGATACCAACTGTCTTTCAGGCAGGCGCCTTCGTATGGTTCGAGAAGACACAGAGGCCCCTAGTGAAGGTGCTACCTGTGCCTGGATGGCGGCCGATGAAGCAGTTGGCTGTACGCGTGCATTTCTTACGATGTGGCGGTCTTCTCGACGACTGGTCTGTCGAGGGCGTCCTGAGCCTGGTGTTCGTGTACATGACATCTCTCGGGTCCACTGGTCCCAACACCTCCTCACAACACAATCAGAGCGGCCTAATTGACGAGCTACTCGCCTAGCTGACCACCCAGCTTCCATCATCCCGACGATTCTCCCTCTCTCAAACTGCGACAACTGCTTATATTGTCTTCGAACACGGCGTAATGGCATGTCTATCTGAGCTATTCCTTTGTAAATGATTCAGCACACTCAAACAAGCTCATGTTACTTGTTTTATACTCCATAGAATACGATGTTCAACGCCCTCGACCGGCTATACGTAATGCGCAATCACGCTGCATGTCTAATCATTTGCATATCTTTTCGACATGTACCTTCATTGCAAGTTTCGTTACGATCCCGCAATTATTTCTTGGTGCGCTAATTTTTTTGTCCATGAGTGTATATTGCCCGTGTGTTTCACACCTATGTTAATAATTGCAGCACATATCATCTCGCAACAAATATCAGATGTCAATTCTTATATAATGAAACGAAGTAATCGAAAGATAAGTATTTTCTTTGCAACATTTAGGTTTTTAATAATAATTTGAATAATTTGTTCATCGCACTACACCAGCGTTTATTAATCTGAGGGTCTCGACCCCAAATGGTGTCGAAAAGCGAAATTTTGGGGTCGCGAAAATTTAATTTTGATACATGAAATTAATTCTTGTCGACCTCTGCGAGTATATATGACATATATTTTATTTTATTTACTTCTATTTTTCATATGTAATACTATTTTACATATAAATATTGATTACCAAAGAAATAAACTAATTATCAAAAAATATTTATCTTTATATCCTTATTACCTGGGATCGTGAAAAAAAATGGGATGATAAAAAGGGATCTGGATGATAAAAAGGGGTCATGAATGAAAACATTTAAGAAGCGCTGCACTACACCAACGTATTTCGTCTCTAATTTGCCTTTTTTTATCTTCTATATCAGATTTATTTTTTTACAGCAAGTGGTTTCTTTGCAGGGGCAATTACAATTCCTGTAGAACATTAGTTTACATGCCGGACAGCTCGGTTTAAAAAAATTGCAATTTTAGAACTGGGAAACAGTAGTTAAATAACATGTTTTATTCCATTAAAATGAAACTACTTGATTTTAAAGGTCTTGTCTTTGGAGTCTATATTTCCAATTTTACCTTTTGCTACGCCCCTCAAAGTTAAAGGTCAATAGCATGGTAAGATATTTGTGTTAGTGCCTATAATTTTATTTTTTGTTAGTGGCTATAATATACTTTAAGCATAGATGACGGTTATATGCTTTATAGAATTATACAATAACTTTGGATTCTGAATTTACAGACCGTTCCAATCGTTGAATTGAATGATATTTTTTAACTTGTCATCCGGCTCCCAATAGTTCTATTTCTTTTACATTCCTCTGTTCGTTTCAGCCGTGATAGCTTTTTCTAATTTCTCGGTATTTAGAACAATTTCGGACATTCAACTGTTTATGGCATGGCAAAAGTTATTACTTACAATCTGTGAAAAGTTACTTCGACACTAGCTTTCTGATTTGTTTAGGCCGTTTGGTGGGCGGTAGCTAAAAATGAAGTTATATTTTTTGCTCCTAATATTGAAAAATTGATTTTTTCAATTTTTATACATTGAATTACATCTGGAAAGGATGTACAGTGATAACTATTTCCTTAGATACTCAACAAAGGCAAAATTTTCTTCCAAAAATATTACTGAATTCTAAACAAATCTTTGTGTTATCCCATCATAGCGGCCACAGATATAAAACGCCTCACCCTATCGAGAGAGGTTATTTCCCTCATCTTTTAATGTTTCTACTTCATATACATTTTACAGTGTTATTGTATTATGCTCTGGGTTAATGAGAGTTATTATTTTGATGTCGCTTACGTACCCTTCGGTACAATTTTCCCTATTTTTCTTTGCATAGTTGATATCAAACTTATTTGAGGATTTTTCCGTTACGTGTTTTAAATCACGGCTTACCAGTTAAAGGTATAGATGTAAGAAAATGTGTATCAAAGTATTCAGTGACGAGCGCTGCATTTATCCTAACATTTTAAGTACTAGCAGCCTTTATTAAGTATTATTCTAATTAAATCCTAATTAAATCACATTATAGGGGATTCAATGAGGTTGATTACATTGATTAATAATATTTAAAATCAGTCATGTAATCAAATTAAAAAGAAACAATGCAAAAATATTTTAATCTATTAAACTACTTTTTAAAAATTTGCGTTTTACACGAAATGACGACTTTACTTACATAACTGTTAAGAAATGAACACGAAAAATCTATTTGTGAGGAAACTAGACAAAATTTTAAACCGCATTTCCTATGAAATATTTTTAATTTTGCATCACATACACAGTTCGAAAATTACACAGTAAAAATACTTTCCTGAAAAATCCAACCAGACAAATTAACATATTTGTAAGTGTATTAAAACTTTTTTCCAGACCTGTAAGTTGTTTTACATAGAAAATATAATACTTATCTGTATTAGTCGCTAGTAAAATTTTAATTTGTAAAGAAGTTTCCTTTAAAAATTTTATATCTATATCTGAAGTTAAAAATGAGTTATTTTCCTACGTAAAGAATTTAGTGTATTTCACTAGACTTTAACTGTAGAGATTTTGAATTCATGAATGTGTTCAGTGAAAAATGAATAATAACCTTTCACTACATAGTTCTTGTAATACATGTGATGTAAACAGGAAGTTCTCTAAAGAATATAGAGAACCATGTTTCCTAGAAAAGGGTATATTTTTATCGCTAGTACAGACGATAATGTCAACAGGTACCACAGCATTTTTCTCATTCGCATGAATTTTATGTATTCCTTCAAACAAGTATATTCGGTCATAATTTTGGTACCTCAAACTACTGTCAAGAGTTTGTATCATGGCATGTGTAACATTCCTGTCCAAGGAAAATAAAATAGATACAAAAAGGCAGTTCCTAAAATATGACATTAAGGCAGCATTTCAGTAGGCAAATAAAATTGTAAACACAAAACCACTGAACAATATTCTCTATTGTGATGTTAAATGTGTCAGTTTCATTCTAAATATCTGTTAGATCATTGGTCATCCTTACATTCACAACCATCTGGTTCGTGATATATGACAACAGGTTAATAATTGAAAAGTTGACAATGAAACTGAAATGTGTTTGTGACATGATACATTAATGAGAGTATCCTCATTGAGAAGGTTACGTGCATGTCCAATTTCTATGGAATAATACACTGCTGGCCACTGTAAATGCAACACCCTGAAGGAAAGATGCAAATAACATGAAATTTACAACATGCATTAGCGGAGTTGAGATATGCAAATGATTAAAATTTCAGCGCAGACGCACATCACGCGCGCCTGTGGCGCCACTTCAAAGCGCTATTTAAAGCTTGGAGATTTCGACGATTTCAAGTTCGGCAATTTTGTTTTTCTTGTGGTATTTTTAAAAAAACGATCAATTATGCCTCGTCGAAAACAGCGATCATCTTTTGATCAAGTATCCGAGTTCGACAGAGGAAGGATAGTGGCCTACCGAGATTGTGGATTATCTTTCAGGGAAATCGGTAGTCGTGTTGGACGAAACTAAACAACTGTAATGGGGATATGTGATCGTTGGATGCAGGAGGGTACGACGGACCGGCGTGTTCGATCGCATCCACCTCAGCGCACCACTTCACGTGATGACAGGCAAATTGTGCGCATGGCAGTGACGGATCTCTCAGTCACATCACGAACCATAGCACAGCACATGCAGTCTGTAACGCATCATCCAGTGTCTGCGCGTACCATTCGACGCCGTTTACAGCAGAGTGGTCTGTCCGCAAGACGTCCATTGCTTTGTCTACCCTTGACGCAGAACCACAGACGTCTCCGCCGCCAATGGTGCGATGACAGAAGGATGTGGACGGCAGAATGGAATGAAATTGTCTTTACTGACGAGTCACGCTTCTGTCTGCAACACCACGATGGTCGCATTCGAGTCTGGAGACACCGTGAAGAGAGGATGCTGAACAGCTGTGTTATGCACCGCCACACAGGTCCTGCACCGGGTATTATGGTATGGGGCGGTATTAGATATCACTCTCGCACACCTCTAGTACGCATTGCCGGTACTTTAAACAGCCAGTGCTGCATCTCCGAGGTGTTGGAGCCAGTTGTCCTTCCTTACCTTCAGGGCTTGCCCACATCTATATTTGAACAGGATAATGTGCGACCACACATGGCACGCATTGTCCAACGGTTCTTCGTCAATCGCCAGATTGAATTGCTTCCCTGGCCGCCTCGCTCTCCGGATCTTTCGCCGATAGAAAACATGTGGTCCATGGTTGCTCTACGATTGACCCAGATTCCATCCCCAGCTGCCACAGCAGATCAACTTTGGCAACGTGTGGAAGCTGCTTGGTCTGCTGTAGCCCAAGAACTCATCCAAAGTCTCTTTGAATCAATGCCGAGGCGTGTGGCAGCGGTGATCTCCAACAATGGCGGCTATTCTGGCTACTGATTTTGGCAGGAACCACACTTCACAGAAGTCTATAAATTTAATCATTTGATACTTGGTCAACATGTTATATACAAAATAAATTTTGTTGTGATATCTCTTGTCTTTCTTGGTGTTGTAATTTGGGTGGCCAACAGTGTATTGTGAATTGTTCTTCATTGCATAGAATGCTCAGTTATGGAAAGCAAAAGAACGTGTATGACTCTCCTCGCTTATATAAAGACATTTATATTTAAATTCCTGTATTACTCTTGTAAACTGACAAACTAAGACAAAATAATTTTGAGGAGGTATGCCAATGACTCGATATTTCGGCTCACAAATTTTTTGTTATAGTGGAAGCTCCCAAAGAAGATTCTCGTGTATATCATAGTCAAATGTATAGGAAGTAGATAATAGAGTTTTACAGTACAAATGTAGATTGTACAGTCCAACATAAAATGCAACATATATACGTCTAAAGACAGGAATCCAGTATCATTACATACAAACATATGTACTGAAATACACATTGATGTCAATTTGAAATTTAAGTAAGCTTTCTCAGTTCAGAATTACACTAAACTCATATTGTGCCTCCTGAAAGTTATACAATTTGACATAAATGATTCTAGTATCTACCGAGATAATCATATAAAAAATCAACAGCAAACTTATTTTTTCCTTAAGTCAAAATTACTTGTGGGATTTCTTTCTAAACTGAACATTTTTGATAATAATTTAATGAATTACCGTGTTACTCATACTCTTTTTCACGGAGTATATTTAGTTATATACGAGTAAGTATATAGAAATAAATAGGTTTAGAAAAATAGATGGCATGACAATTATGTGCATTCACTTTAATTTTCTCACTTTAATTTTCCACTCTGTGACCCATTCTTGCTGAATATAAATGCGTCTTTGGATAGGACTAGCAAATAAATTTCGGTGGTGTACTGTGGCTAGAATTGCAGTATCGTCCGCGTATAACGCAAGTCATGTAGATTAAATTAGGGGTAAATCCTTCATTTATGTAAAAACAGTGTGGGTCCTAAAATTGAAACTTCTTGTACAACTGCGGGGATGTATTTGTGTACGGGAAAACTGTTTTCTTCGTGGACACGGAATCTTTTTTTGCGAGGGAAATTGTGAATTACATGTATGATGTATGATATTACTATGCATGTTGAGCTAAGTTAATTTATTAATGAAGCTTACATGGGTGATCTTATCACAAGGCTCCGCAAAATCGAAAAAGAGGGCTCCTGTTGGTCTCCGGTCTTAGAGCCACGCCTCATGGATATTCAATATTGCAACGGTTTATTACGTGGTCTTAGAGACTCATTTCGCTGTTTTAGCGGTGTATTTAGCTATCTGAACAGCTTATTTATGGAATTCTTTAACGATCCTCGCGTCTTCTATCCGGCTCATGTTTTAAATTTTTCAAGTTCATTTTCGTCGAAGTTAGTACTAACAGGAGAACCTGGTGGCTTATTCATTTTTACCGTCCTTTTAAATAACTTCTTTCAAGACTAATGTTTATACATGGCAAGTTTCTGTTTTCCTCCAAATCTACAGTAAGAAACTCATGTTATCGCAAATAAACATAGTATTTTACAGGTTTTATGAAATTTTTCAGAATATTTTTTACGCTTGAATATACAGTAATCACTCGTGACGGGATATGATTGTAGCATCATCTTCTAGACACGCGATTTGATGCAATCTTTCAATTTTCAACCTACCAGAAATTTTAAGTTGCAATCTTTTCTTACTATAAATATCAAGTGAAACTGATTCTTATATGGGTGGTCTGTTGCTTGCAAAACGTGTCTAATAGTCTTCGGAAGTTTAATATAAATACATTACCCAAAGATTACGCTTGTTGGCGATGTTGACCACCTTTTTGTTTTTTCTATTATTTGTTTCTTAGTAGAGTCGGATGAATTAAAAAAATCTTTCTTAAAAGTATGCTAAAAGTGGATATCAAAATTTGGCAAGCCTGTTGAATATATAGAATTACTATAATAAATAATTTAAATGGGACAAATATGGTTTTCATTGACAAAAATAAGATCACTTCCTAAACAACCTCGTCTGTTACAGTTTGCCAAAGTATATTAACATTGTAATTTCAAATAAGATAAATTAGAAAAAGTGTACCAAGTGAAATGAGAAAATTATATTGATATTCAGATTGCTAATAAGCGCATTGAGAAAAAAATAATTACGAAGACAAATACAACAGTCATAAACTCAGGTTATCGCCTCAAAAGTTCATTTGAAGATATGGTATTAAGTTGCATCCGGATGTGAATGTAGCGCTATTTTATAGGAACGCAATTTAAGAGTATAGCTGTTCAAGAATACAGCTTGATAATATTCCCATGTCCATTTAAATATGCATTAATATTGATGTAGCAAAATTGATACATCAATATGTCTCTATGTATCAATCAATATTCATGTGTGTTATTTTGATGTAAGTTTCTTTTGTACGAGGAGGACACTGACAACTGAGTAACAAGCTGCGGCGAGGGGAAAACAGGATTATTGGAAATTAAATGTTCAACAAGTTTTCCATTGTAAAAATTCATGAAGTATACTAATATGTATCTTCTTATACAGTGACATCTGACTGAGTTGTTTTTATTTTGTGTATTTCTAAATAGATCTTTCTCGGCAAATAAATGAAATTTTGATTCAAGCGAGTAATATATTAGCTGTTTTACATTTATTAATATAATAAAAATAACTGTCTGACTTTGATAATTTTTGGCAATGTAAGGAAACTTCTTTCGAACAAGAATTTTTAAGAAAAAAACTTTCTTATTTGCATATGGCTGTAATTTCAAAGGGTACTTTTCATTTCTGATGTTTGTTCTCGGATTGTCTATTGATGGTATAGTGGGAGGTCCTAGAATGAAACAAAGGTTTTATTTCTAATTTTAGCAAGTTATTAAACCTTTTTTTTATGTTTGAATTGAAAGATTTTCTTTTAGATCTCATATTCACCTTTTACAGAATATGAAGAATAAGTATTCATTCCCTGTACTTCGATTACATAGATTAATATGCCTAGCATTCAAATTCCTCTGAGGTAAAATGTAATGCATAAAACGTAATAAAAAGTGTAGATACTAATGAGTCTTTTGGCGTTATTTTACATATTTGCGAGTAATTTCTATATACGTATCCCGAATATCTATGCTAATTTTAGAAATTAATGTCACAAAAATCATAAATTAAAATCACGTAGAATTGAAGACCTAGAGAATTGCTCAAAGAAACAGGAAATACGTACGCTCTCAAAACGCTCTTAAACACTTCATGGAATTTCTATTTAATGGACACTTCAGAAAAAACAATCAAATATAATATACATTATTACTTGTTGTGATTGGTGTTTAAAGATAATTCAAAATCAATAATAAAGTTTTTATATAATGACACTGCTGTCCATTAAAATTGCAACACCAGATAGTAAAGCAAATAAAAAAAAGTTTACATATTGTACGTATACAGCATAGTAGGAAGAAAACATGATTAAATTTGTAGGAAAATTGGGGGTATACAGTGTCCGAAATTAGTACAAACAGCTGCCGCCCGTGTCAGCTATAAAACGGCTCTAACGCGGTTAGGAATCGAGTCGCACAGGGCTTGTATGACAGATACGGGCAAGTCATTCCTGCTGCCTCAAGCGTATGCCACCCTTCATCAATAGTAGTGGCTGGAGAGCGGTGTCGGCTCAGTCTCCCAGCAACTCATGACCAGATGATTTAATGGGTGAAAGATCTGGCGAACGTGCTGGCCAGGGTAACAGTCGAACACCTTCTGTGTCGAGGTAGGTCAGGACACGACGAGGAAACATGCGGTTTTGCATTATCTTGTAGAAAGATGAGGTCTCAGAGGTATCAAAGATAAGACACAGCCACCGGCCCTAAGATCTGAGAAATTTAATAATGGATGTTCAGATTACCGACGACGTGAACAAGAGGTGTTAGTGTTGTGTACCCAATAACATGATACCCGGTGCAGGACCAGTGTGGCGGTGCATAACGCAGCTGTTCAGCATCCTCTCTTCACGGTTTCTCCAGACTCGAATGCGACCATCGTGGTGTTGCAGACAGAAGAATGACTCATCAGAAAAGACAATTTCATTCCATTCTGCCGTCCACATCCTTCTGTCATCGCACCATTGGCGGCGGAGACGTCTGTGGTTCTGCGTCAAGGGTAGACAAAGCAATGGACGTCTTGCGGACAGACCACTCTGCTGTAAACGGCGTCGAATGGTACGCGCAGACACTGGATGATGCGTTAGAGACTGCATGTGCTGTGCTATGGTTCGTGATGTGACTGAGCGATCCGTCACTGCCATGCGCACAATTTGCCTGTCATCACGTGAAGTGGTGCGCTGAGGTGGATGCGATCGAACATGCCGGTCCGTCGTACCCTCCTGCATCCAACGATCACATATCCGCATTACAGTTGTTTGGTTTCGTCCAACACGACTACAGATTTCCCTGAAAGATAATCCACAATCTCGGAAGGCCACTATACTTCCTCTGTCGAACTCGAATACTTGATCAAAAGATGATCGCTCTTTTCGACGAGGCATAATTGATCGTAAGAAAAACCCAATTACCGAACTTGAAATCGTCGAAATCTCCAAGCCTTAAATAGCGCTTTGAAGTGGCGCCACAGGCGCGCGTGATGTGCGTCTGCGCTGAAATTCTAATCATTTGCATATCTCACCTCCGCTAATGCATGTTGTAAATTTCATGTTATTTGCATTTTTCCTTCAGGGTGTTGCATTTACAGTGGCCAGCAGTGTAGTTCGCAATTTTCCCTATTAACAGAGTTGATAAAAGGTACATTTCAGACATAAATCATTAAAATAATGATTTAACTGATAAAACGCAAACATATTTGAGCAACAAAAATGTGGTGTTTCATGTATTTAGTAAATAATGCGCAATACAGCATGCGAGAGAGAATGTAGCGTTATAGAATAATCTGACCATTCACAAGGCTTCGTGTCCTTGGCGGGAGAATCTGGCGTTCAATGTGGATGTGAATTTTTGGTAACCCCAAAGTCCAAGGAGAAAATCTCTCAGAAAGTGGCCAATCGGGGGGAGGGGGGCAGTTCTTTTTTCACGAGGGGTGAAAAGTGAGGAGGAGATTGTCACCAATCATCCCCCACTTTTCGCCAAATAACGGTATAGGCATCAAGGAAGACTCGAACAGGTGTTACTTCCTGACGATGAGTAATGGTTTTACCCTAAGAAAAGCCAGTGTTTAAAAGAGACAAGTGGGGAGGAATACACATCTGCAGTTAACAATTGAAAGAAAATTTTCAACACTATAACTATTGGAATATTAACTGTCGTGATTTGCCGTACAATCTGAAATGTTTAAACGCTGATTTCTTATGTCTATTTTCCAAGTTATAAACTTGCAACTAAGCAAAAAATCTTTCACGTTTTCATTTAATTTTTAAACTGGGCAAAAATATGGCTAAAAAACCAAGTTATGAGAAGATATTTCACAAAGGATGAAATTTGAGTTTGACGAAATATTCCCCTAGTTAAATTGCGAAAAATGGGAAATTTTATAAAGTGTTCAAAAAATTAAATGCATGTGAGGTTTCATTGGAAGAGGTCATTAGTGTAGTCATCATAACACTTTAAAGGGCAGGACCGGCTTTAAGCCGATTTGACCTATTAGATTAGGAAATTTTTTTTTTTAAATGTCTAAAAGTAAACTGCGTAAACACATGTAAAAATTATTCAGAATAACAACTAAACGAAGTGTGTGAAACGTGCATATGTATATCTCAATATGCTGGTTGAAGAAATTTAAGCATTCTGCCATCTTAATATTTCTGAAACCCATAAAAATTCTAAAATTCCTCGCTACGAATGATAGAGCTGCTGGCTTTCAGAAAAAATTTCGGAGAGAAAAAAATATTTCGGAGAAAAAAAAAAGTGGCAAAGTAATTTATAAGAATGAATGGTTTCTATGAGAGTCACATACTGTTTGAAATCATAAAATGAACTGGAAACAATTTTATAGGTATTAAGACAATCAGAAAATTTATGTTGGTGCACTTTAGAAAATTAGTTCAAATGGTGATGTGAAAACAAAACTGTCTCCCGCTTTGCTGGAAAGCAACCGATGGAATATCAATCCTCCTTAGGCGATAAAACGCCAAATATGGCAATCCGCATTTTGTAGAAGCGGGAAGATACTTACGTTGCAGGTGTAAATTGGCCGTTGTAGCATAAATAGTAGTGTCAACTAAGCTTTGCCCCGAGTATAGTTTAAAGGGGTCCGGGACACATTTTAAAAAAATATATTGATTGAGTTAAAATTTTGAATTTTTTTGTGATGGTCAACCATGTAATTTGTAAACAAAATCACATCATAAAATGTCTCAAAAAGTTTTAAAACAATTTAAAATTTTTAATAAAAATGGGGTAATTTAAAATCTTTATAACTCGAAATATTATTTGTCGAATTTCAAATTTTTTCATTTAATTCAACAGAAATATATAAGTTTTAATTTTGATTCAGCATTTTCTGAAATATTAATTTTTAAAGAAATTAAAAATATTTAGATTAAAAATTACCAAAAAAAATATGCAACTTATTTAAAAAATCATATTTTCAAAAGTAAATATTTTCTTTAAATTTTCTGAATCAAAATTAAAGCAAAATAGTAGAAAAGGCATGTTCCAAGTTTCAACCATTTATCTTTAACGATTCTTGACTTAAAACAATTTAAAGACGAGAAATTGAAAAAAACCCATCTTTCAGAAAAAGGCACTTGCAGGTTTAAACAACGGTTGGTTACCATTAGAATGTTGCAAAAAAAAAATTATCCTGTTCTAATTAAATTATAAACATAATTTAAACGTTATTTTAAGCGTAAAAGAGCAAAAACATTTTTAATGCAATAAAAATTTTTCGAAAATTCGAACTGTCGAACCCCTTCCCTTCTACGGGTTTACTTTGGTTCGTTTGTCAAGACGTTTTCAATGATACACAAATAAATTTTCACAGTAGAAAGTTCAGTATCATACCAGTGAATATTCAAAAGTTTTTATTTCTTTCGCAAGCACAAGCGCCGCTGTCCACAAGCTTATTTACAGTATTATACAGTCAATTAACTATTTCAGTTATCTCCCAATGACTGTTATCTAACAAAGACCTGGTCCGCCTTCGTCGTCTCAATACACCCACGCACTGTATTCGTCTGCCCGCCTCTCTAGAGCCAACAACCGCAGACTAAAACAAAACCACACGCCTTCTCTCTCTCGCGTGGGCACAAGCACTCACTCCGACGTCACCCTGAATTCTCCTGAGGGTATCCCGTCTCCGAACACCACGCGAATCCCACATCAAGCCGGGGTCATTGCCCTACCCCCCTGCTTTCTTGAGAGCAATAAAATTAATGCAATAAAATTAAATGCAATATGCTAAATGCAATAATTTTTTTTTCGAAAATTCGAACAATTTTGTGTCCTGGACCCCCTTAAAAATGTTTCTAGACAGCTCCAAATATACATTCCAATGGCACTACTGTTACAAACAGTTTGTAGTACCAAGACCTCTGGTATGAAAAATCAGCGCCGTAACCATTCGTCCAGTTTAAAGCCTCTGTATGCTTGATCCTCACTTTAAATATAAATATATTTGAGTGCATATGTTTCATTTTGTGTTTCGGTATACAAATCGCTTGAACTATAAATTAAAGACCTAAAATATGGGATTTTTTTTCATATTTTAAAAGATTGTTGTTACTAATAGAGATATAAAAAAACGGTTTCTTTCCTGAAATAGAATATTTGACATCCCAATCCTTTTTTCTTTGTTCTTCTATGAAGTTTGACGAATTGTGATTCATAACAAAAAATGTGCAAAATATTTTCTATAATTTTCCTAATCATTAAAAATTTCAGCTTTATTAATTATTGCATGATACACTGATGCATGAAGCATGGTGACTACTCAAGTATTATACTGTTTAAAACTTTGTCTTTACTAAACGTGTCTTAAGTAACTTTTAAAAGGTAACATTTTTGTTTATTTTTCAAACAATACATTCTTTACCATTATTGCGACGCGTATTTTAAACATCGTGTGACGAATTCTATCAAAATTTCTCTGAAATCCAAGCCACTATTCAAAGCCTTTTACTTCGAATAGGAAACTTTCTGGAATATGAAAAAAACTGAAATAACCTTTTAAGAGAAACAATACATTCTTTAATAGAATGCATTGTTTCTCTTAAAAGGTGTCGTGTAATTCCAAAAGGTCGCTCAGGTACATAATATGAACAAATTAATGTTCATAATAAAAGTCACCCAAATATCATAAATCGATAATACTTTTTATCTTGACAAGCATGAAATACGTTCTTCTAATATAATTTTAGTTCAATAATTGGGAATTTAAATTTTTCAGTAATGTTTTATAGTCGTTTCTCCATTAGATAAACAGGAAGTAATATTTCATTCAATTAATTCCTTCCCAAATCTTAAAAAAATCATGTAAATTAAGGAAATTATAATTTTGATTAAAATTTCATAATTTTCTGTACATTCAAAGATTAACAAATCCTCCTGTTTAATTTCTAATTTTTTTCTATTCTATCTTAAAAAAACTTTTGATTAGTACGTCAATTATCACACTCTAAAAAGTTTTTCGTTAAGTTTCGAAAAGATAGCGTGACCACGGCTCTCGCCTATACGCCCTATCGAACTACTGACCGGTCACTACGTAGCAAAACCTGTATACGCAGTCGAGAGTTGATTTCCCAAGTTCGGAGCAGCTCATTTTTATAGGCCTGGGCGCCGGACGGACAGTACAGATATGCCGATCAATTTGGGCAACTCTAGGCCCCTCTTTTTTCCTTAAAAGTATTTTACGAGTACTTTAATAAAACAACGCCTAAAAATATTTTCTGCTGAAATACCTCCATTGATATCAAAAGTTACATTCTCTTAATTATACATAACTTATCGGGGTTGAAATTTTTTCCCGAAATTATTTTTGATATATTTTAGTTTATGACAACAGCAGTTCTACTAAATGAATATTGTTCTACATTTCATTGTAAAATTAGTCGCTTGGGCATTATTTTCTAATTTAAATACTCTACCTCTACTTATATTACCTAAATATATAATTTAAATAATATATTGGATGGAAGGTTCTTCAAAGTTATTGATTTAGTCTAAGGCGCTGAAGTTGTGTATCAGACATACTAAACTCTCCCTTTGAGAGTTAAATTTTTTTTTCTCATAGATTTACATATATACTAAAGATTATAGACTAAAAGACAGCATACTGGGTGTGGCTATATAATTAATATTTCGTTTTTTAGTAATTTCCCAAATAGTAACATGCATTAAAATATTTTTAAGAATATTTAGCTCTATACCATTCGAATCGGCTTGCTTTTTAAGGAATTAGCTCAAAGGTACTAATATTTTCAGTCGTAAAAAAAACTAATCTGTATTTCAACAGTTCGTTAAACTTGTATATAATAACTTTTATCTTCTGCTACGGGTAGTGTATGTCAAAGATGATAATTCTACAACTGTATGAAGGTTTTTTTCTTGAAAAGCCGTTCAGATCCTCATATTAAATAAATTAATAGAAAAATTGCATTATAATAATAAGAAAAAAATATATTTAAACTTACTACCAGATATTTTTAGAAAATCACCATTTATATAATAAAAAAATTCCTGCAGTTGCGATGTAGAATCATGTCCAAGTTTATTAAATTGAAACGCGGGGCGAATGCTCTGCGTTTGAAAAAAAAAAAAAACTTCACATTAGATAACTAGATTCAGGAACGCGCACAGAAATTTTTTTCGAATTTGCCTGTTTCTGAATCTTATGGTGCCTCAGAATTTTCTATATTTCTGGATGTTTATGAGTTTGGGAGGGCACATTAATTTTGGACATTTTGTCATCTACTTCTGACTAAAAAGTTAAAATATATTTGGATATTCAAGATAGCCTGTCATTAATTTGAAGGCCTGATGAAAATAATTTTCTTGAGCTCTGACATTCTTAGAAATGATATTCCTGTCCTAAACTTAAAATTTTGTACTTAAATATGCAATTAAGATTCTTGCTGTTGTTTTTACATAAAAGTATGATATTACCTTCTTAGCAAAGCTCATTTTATACAACAATATATAGAGAGCCCGATGACGTCTTCAACAGATCCAGTTTCTGACTTCCAGAAATGAATCCAGAACGAATTTTTCTGGCAAGGGTTAAGATCTTCGGCAGGAGAACAGTGTTCAATGATTACTTCACCTGCAGGTGCAAATAATATTTTACTTTAGGGGTAACGTGGTCATTTAACCTACATTCATTATATTTGACAGGTTATGAGATCTGCAGTTAATTTTCCCTATACGAAGAATTAAATGTCCGGATCTATTGCTCAAAGGAGGATTTTACGGAAAACTAAAAACGTCCATGCTAACAAGAATATTCGAGTTCGCAGACATTTCCTCGCTGTATGTATGTACGTACGTACGTACGTACGTATGTATGTATATATGTATATATGCATGTAATTTTTGTTTTTATTCAATTTTTTAACATATTTATTTAATTATAAGCATGAACATATCATAGAAATATAGGATAGAAATTAGCTTAGGTAAAACTCTGAGGAGATTAGAGGAACTTATTTAAAAATTGAAAAATCATGCTAGTGAAAAATAAGCTAATTCGGAGCAGACTCAAGGACAGCTGCTCCCGGAAGTATTCTGTAATGGGGATCTCTATGAACATAATCAGGGATTTCAGCTATTATTTCATCATTTATATTAATCATTTTATTATAAAAATTAAAGGAGACCTGCAAAAAGCCCTACTAAAATTTCGGATGTCATAATCCCGCCTAATAACACCATTAGAGATGTATTTATGTGGCTTACTAATTCTCCTCTGAATTCTGTTCTGGGCCTTTATAATTGCTTTGATGTTTGATTTTGTTGTGTATGTCCAAACAGGTGTGGCATAGAGTGCATTGTGGAGAGTAACCGATTTATAGAGCAGTATTTTATTTCTTCTATTAAGAGGTGAGTGAAAAAATAGTTTGCGTAGCATTTCAATTTTTTGTAACATTTTATTTCTGATATTAGTAATGGGGGAGTTTCCAAGTTAGCCGCCTGTCGATGGTTACGCCGAGAGATTTTACTGAGTTCTCCCAGTCGATAACAGAGTTTTAAATATGAAGAAAAAAGGGAGGGGGTCATGGGTTTAAAAAAGTAGAAGGCATAACAATCTGTTTTGATTTAAATTTTCCACTTTATGCTCCATTCGTCTTGAATTTTCAAATGTGTTTTGATGAAACTAGCAGCTAAATATGGGTGGTGTGCTGGGGCCAGAATTGCAGTAACGTCCGCGTACAACTCAAGTAATGTATTTGAAATTCGGGGTAAATTATATATATTATATATATATATATATAATTATTAAAGAGTGTGGGACCTAGAACAAAACCTTGTTTTTCAACTTCGGTGATGGATTTGTGTGTGGGAAAACTGTTTCGTACGCAGACACGCAGACAGTGAAGCTTCTTTTTCGAAAGTAATTAATTGTGTATTAAATGTATTAGACGACTATGCATGTTGAGCATAATTAATTTATAAAAGAGGACGATGGGGGTGATCTTATCAAAAATATTCCAAAATGGAGAAAACTCCAAAAAGAGATCTCCAGTTGCACTCACGGAGATTCAATATTTCAACGATTTAATACGCAGTCTTGAACCTCATTTCGTGGTTTTAGTGGCGCATTACGTTATCTTAACATCTTGTTATTACGAATTCATAAGCGATCCTCACGTCTTATATACCGGCTCACTTTTTAATTTTTCGGAGTTCACTTTCGTCTTAGTTAGGTTTAATTAGAGAACGTGGCTTATTAATTTTTTTCGTTCTTTTATATAACTTGTTTCAAGACTGAGGTGTGTACATGGCAAGTTTCTATTCCCTCAAATCTACATTGGGAATTCGTAGTGTTATATAATCGGCGTCAAGAACTGCTTCCTGTTTCGCTCGGAATGGATAGAGGGTGGTCCCTTGTAGTGTAGAAAATAATTTCTGCTTTGAAACTCGAAATTTTCATTTTTTTTATCTTATGTCCTTATTTAAAACGGTATAAAGTGACATTTTTGAGTATCTTTCTTTGCAATCATGTTCCTAAAAAATGAAGGCGGGGCTAAAATTTATTTAAACGAAAATGCTCAGATTCTTTTTATGGTCCGGTTAAATTATTTACTACTACCTATATCTGGAGTATTTAGTGTTGAATTAAATGTAAATCATAACAATTTTTCATTTTTGTCTATAACTCACTGGTTAAAGAGAAGATGAGAAAATGTCCGTCTGATGTTAGCCCAAATAATTTATTATTTATCAAGTTTTTGAAAAATATTAACATAATGGTTTTTTTTATTTCTAAAGATCGCAAAACTCTGCAATTTAAGAAAAAAAAATTACTTTCGAAATAAAAGTTTGATTTATTAAATGAAATTGAAAGTCGACAATGACATTTGTTGATTAACTCCTGCTCAAAATTTGTCATTATATAAAATGGGTTTTACAAAGAAGGTGATACCTCCCTTTGATACAACACAACAAAAGAGCCTTAATCTTCCATTTAAAAGACGGGTCCATTGGAACCGTCAGGAATAGTGAATACAGGTACCAGCACAACGTCTAGAATACTCGACGGACATTTAATTACATAATTAAAAGATTAGGTTTATTAGCGATTTTGATCACTTTTTTTCCCTCTCTATCATTTACTTGTTAGCAGAGTCCGATTATTTAAAAAACTTTTTTAAAAGAATACTACAAGCGGATTTCAAAATTTGGCAATCCTGTTGAATGTTTAGAAATATTATAATAAATCATTTCAATGTTAAAAATATGGTTTTCATTTCTAATACTGCTAACAAATATCGATCAACATCGCCAACAAACGTAATCGTTGAGTGGCATACGTATATTATTCGTCCATCGAATATTAGACACGTTTTGCGGGCATCAGACCACCCATTAAAGTATCAATGTCTCTTGATATTTATAGAAAGCAACAATTGCAACTTAAAATCTCCAGTAGATAATAAATTAAAAGATTGCATTAAATCACTTGTCTAGTTGATGGCACTTCAATCACAACCTGACGCAATTGATTACTATATCTTCAAGTGTACTTTTGAGGCGATAACCTGAGTTTAAAACTGTTCAATTTCTTTTCGTATATTTTTTCTAAATAAACGTCTTATTAATTAGAATATCAATATAATTTGGACACTTCACTTTGTATGCTTTATCTAAATTCCCTTATTTGCAATTGCAATGTTATTTACTTATGTACTTTGTAATATAATTATACACATTGGCAAACCATAACTAACAAGGTTGTTTAGGGAGTGATATTATTTTTATTAAAGAAAACCATATTTATAACATTTAAATGATTTATTATAATAGTTCTAAACATTCAACAGTATTGACAAATTTGTAAATCCGCTTGTAGCTTTCTTTTAAGAAATGTTTTTAAATTGCTCGGATTCTGCTAACAAATAGATGATAGACAGAGGTAAAAAAAGTGGTCAACATTGCCAGCAAACGTAATCTGTGAGTAACGCACGTGTAACACACGGTCGTCGAGTATTCGACACGTATTGCGGGCATCAGACCACTCAATAAAGATTAAATGTCTCTTGATATTTATAGTAAGCAACAATTGCAGCTTAAAATTTCCGGTAGGAAAGAAATTAAAATACTGCTTTAAATCGCGTGTTTAGAAGATGGCACTACAATTACAACCGGACGCAAATGATTACTATATCTTCAAGTGTACTTTTGAGGCGATAACCTGAGTTTATGACTGTTTTATTTGACTTCGTAATTGTTTTTTTTTTCTAAATACACCTATTAGAAATTAGAATATCAATATAATTTGGTCACTTCACTTTGCATGCTTTATCAAAATGCCCTTATTTGCAATTAAAATGTTATTTACTTATGTACTTTGTAATATAGTTATACACTTTGTCAAACTGTAACTAACGCGGTTGTTTAGGAAGTGATATTTTTATTAATGAAATCCATATTTATAACATTTAAATGATTTATTATAGTAGCTCTAAACATTCAACAGGATTGCCAAATTTTAAATCCGCTTGTAGCATTATTTTAAGAAATATTTTTAGATTAAAATGATTCTACTAACAAATAGTTGAAAGACGGAGGTAAAAAAGATGGTCAACGTGGCCAACAAACGCACGTACTCTTGGAGTTGATATTGAACACGTTTTGCTGGCATCGGACCACCCAATAAAGATTAAATGTCTTTTGATATTTATAGTAAGCAACGATTGCAGCTTAAAATTTCCGGTAGGTAATTCAGTTTGCCAATGTGTAACATTTTTTTAAAAAGTATATAATTAAATAACATTCTAATTTCAAATGAGGGCATTGAGATAAAGCATACCAAGTAAAGTGACCCATTTATATTGGAATTCTAATTTCTAGTAAATGGATTTAGAAAAAATTTAAGAATTAAAAGAGAACAGTCATAATTTCCCGTTATCGCCTCAAAAGTACACTTGATGATATAGTGATCAGCAGCTCCTTTACTTTTATCAATCGAATAAAAATGTCTCTCTGACATTGAGAGTTTTTAGCATTGTAAAGAATCATCTTTCCGAACAGTGAATTTTCAGAATAACACTTTTACTTATTAGCGTATGGCTGTAATTTAAAAGGGAAGTTTTCACTACTGCTGTTTGTTTCGGTTTGGCTAAGGATGGTATAGTGGGCGGTCCCCAAGTATGAAGCAAAGTTTTAAAAATTTTTATGTTTGAATATAAATATTTCTTTTTAGATCTTATTTTCGCCTGCGACAGAAAATGCAGAATGAGTATTTATTCCCTGTACTTCGATACCATACATTAATAAGCCTTGCATTCAAATTCCTCGGAGGTTAAACTTAATGCCTCTAACGTAATGAAAGATGTGAATACTAATGAGGCTTTATGGAGTTATTTTGCATATTAGGAAGTAGAGTTATTACTGCATACGTACCTCAGATATACATGAGAAATTTGGTAAATAATGCCAGACAAATGATAAAATTAAAACTCGAAGAATCGAAGGTCTAAAGAATTTCTCAAAGAAACATGAAATAACAACGCTCTCAAACACTTCGCAGAATTTCTACTTAATGAACACTCCAGAAAAAAACGTCAAATATAATAAATAGTAACATTTATTTCGATTGGGGGTTAAAGATAATTAAAAAACAATAATAAATTTTGATTGATCTATTTTAATGGTTTCTTTCGGAGTATATTGTTTTTCATTTGAACAGCAATATCATCTCCTTATTTTCAGCTTTAATCTAAACAGATGAAAGTTGGAATTTTTTATGCGAGCATACAACATTTCATGTTTTGTAAAGTACTCCCACTATAAAAATAAACATCAAAGGCGAAAATATATTTTTAATTTTTTTTCTTCAGTTTAAAAAAAAAATAGCGTCCAATAAAATTTCTAATATCGTGAATATGAGGAGCTTTGGGGAGAAATTATAGCTTTGACCCACCACGCTAAAAACTTTCACAAGAAATTGTTTTACTTGCATTTTAAGTAAATAATTATCCACACATACGGATTTACTTAGCTATCGTGAAATATATGTTTAGCAAACTTGTCGAAATATTTACCTTTTATGATTATTATGTTAAGACTGTAATCAATGTAAACAATTTAATGCAATTGTACCATTATTTTTTTTCATTTAATTCATTATTTCTAACTTTGTACAAGAAAGAAAATATTTAAAATTTTTAGGAAAATTATTTCCTATTCTCGCCCTGAGTTATTCAACATATGAGAGGATAACATTTTGTAATCAGAATTGGCATCTTCAAGAAAGTACAACTTTGTGTTTCTTAACAATGTTATATGATATTTTGTTTCATTGTTTGAAAACTTCTATACAGTAATTTTTAGCTTTTAATCTCATTGTGCTTTCCTCTTGCTTAAAATTTCGTTAAACACGGACGCTTAAATAATAGAATGTACGTACAAAAACATACAGGTAAGGAAATTATAGATTTGGAAGCATTCTGCACATGACTATAGTTTTAAGAGCAAGCGTTAAAATGAGATATTTGTAATGCTCGTATATGAGCTTATCAACTGGTTGATAAAGTTTGCCAACATCTCAGATCGTGCTGATTCAAAAAATTGCTAAAATGAATTAGTTTTGGCGTTAGGACTTTGAGTTAGCGATGAAATCACTTAGAATAAGAACAGTACTGGCCATATATACTGAAAACGAAATTTTATTTGTAAACTAAGTCGTTTTCTGTCTTAAGAAACTATTTTGTTGTCAGTTAAGGTTGGACTTCAAACTTATCACTCCAATAAAAAATTATTAAATATTGTTTCTTACGATTTCAGAAAAATACTTAGTGGATCCCTGCACCGCCTTGGTTTAATCAAATCCCGATACTGCTCTGTGTGCTCTAAAGGGCTTTTTATTTTTTTTAATCATCTTTTAACCTGTTTTATCAGACAAGCACTTTTCAGTCGCTGACTTTTTTAAACAATCTGAACTATACTGGTCTACTAGAAGGAAATTATGGTCGCTATAGATTTTTTTTGACGTAGGAAAAAACTATATAACAAAATATCAGTAATATATTTTCCTTTATTTTATAATATCGCATATTTTGGTCGTCAAAACGTCGTTAATAATGAGTCACTTATTATTTCACTTAAAACAGAAACAGCCGCTTTTCTCATTGTTTGTCTTTTCCTGTACATAAAATAAGAATAGCGCCCTTTACACGTACGATCTTTCGCCAGTGCTTGGAGCGTACGGGATTGCACGCACGCTCCAAGAACTCGCGAAAGAGCGCACGTGTAAAGGGCACTAATAGCGCCCTTTACAGGTATGCTCTTGGAGTGCTTGGACCGTAGGGGGTTGCGCGCGGTCAAAACTTACAGTACGCTCAAAAGCAGATTTCCCTTCTTCTCCGACACCTTCACAAGTGCACTCAATTGCGCAGGATCGTGGTTTCACGCGGGAAAGAGAGTACGTGTAAAGGGCGCTAATGTCTTTTTTATTTCAGTTCTTCCAACCATGTATCTTATTTCTACTTAAAAAGATTTCGTAAAAGTTATATATTTTTTTTCAATTATTTTCAGAAGTTTAACAGCGATAAAATTAGAGATTAGAAGGACTTACATTCCTATTTTCTATATGGTAAATTTTAAAGTATTATAAACATAGCCCAAAAATGCGTGACTTATTCGTTACAAACAAGTGATAACTGCTCACCCTTAAAAAAATTTTTTTCTGAAATATTTCTTATATAACACACATCAATATATAATGCATATGACACAATCATATTTTCAACTTGTATTTTCAATCATATTTTCAACTGATTTTGTAAAGTATTTTTGAAAATTGATTAAATTATAGCGAAAGAGACAAGGCTTCATAATTTTTTTTTGTCCACATGCACGTACATTATACATGTTACCGATATCAAGAGTGTGGTTTGCGGGCACATGATATGTCCCTTTTCAACAGGTTGTTTTCAGTTTCTTATGTTGACTAAGAAAATTTTAAAGAATTTTTAGTTTCCTCCACAGAGAAGCTTTTCCTATTAACACAAAACTGTATTTCTGTTGAAAGGCATTATAACTCTGTATACACTGGCATGCAACGTACAAGGCTCAGATCATAAATAAAAAAAATACGTCTTTACCCTAGAATTCATGGTAACACTTTAAAACTGTAAAGACGTTTTGTTTGAACTGTAAGAAACTGTAATAACGTTTTTTTTTTGTCAGACGCTGTTTTATTTATGACACTCGAATTAGATGGGATGAACTGCGTTCAGGTGCTCTAGTCATCGTTTTCAAAATACTCCGGAATCTCTCTCAAAAAGGGTTTCAGATGCCTTCAATTAACCTTACAGTGGCGGTACGGTGACAAACAAACATTAGTACCAAGGACTTTGGTATGGAAAATCAGCTACGTGACCCTTCGCCCATATAACGGCCTCTCTATGTTTGAACCTCACTATAAATGTAAATATACTTGGGTACATATGTTTTTATTTTAACTTTCGGTATAGAAATTGTTTGAACTATAATTAAATAACTAACATATGTGATCAATTTTCTTCACATTTTCCCCGATAATTGTTACTAGCAGAGGCGTAAAGATAAGGTTTCATTTGTGAAATAAAATATTCGACATCCCTTCCTTTCCTTTTTCTTCTTTTTTTATGAAGGCTTACGAATTGTGAGTCTTAACAATAAATGTACGAAAATATTTTCTTTAACTTTTCAAAAAAATTAAAAGTTTTAGCTTCATTTATTATGGCACGGTACATAATATAAAGATCGTATAATTGAAACGAAGTTTGCAAACTACACTGCTGGCCACCCAAATTGCAACACCAAGAAAGACAAGAGATATCACAACAAAATTTATTTTGTAGATAACATGTTGTTCAAGTATCAAATGATTAAACTTATAGACTTCTGTGAAGTATGGTTCCTGCCGAAATCAGTAGCCAGAGTAGCAACCATTGTTGGAGATCACCGCTGCCACAAGCCTCGGCATTGATTCAAAGAAACTTTGGATGAGTTCTTGGGGTACAGCAGTCAAAGCAGGTTCCACACGTTGCAAAAGTTGATCTGCTGTGGCAGCTGGGGATGGAATCTGGGTCAATCGTAGAGCAACCATGGACCACATGTTTTCTATCGGCGAAAGATCCGGAGAGGGAGGCGGTCAGGGAAGCAATTCGGTCTGGCGATTGACGAAGAACCGTTTGACGAAGAACCGTTGGACAATGAGTGCCACGTGTGGTCGCGCAATATCCTCTTGAAATATGGCTGTGGGCAAGCCCTGAAGGTAAGGAAGGACATTTGGCTCCAACACCTCGGAGATGTAGTGCTGGCTGTTTAACGTACCGGCAATGCGTACTAGAGGTGTGCGAGAGTGATATCCAATACCACCCCATACCATAATACCCGGTGCAGGACAGTGTGGCGGTGCATAACGCAGCTGTTCAGCACCCTCTCTTCACGGTGTCTCCAGACTCGAATGCGACCATCGTGGTGTTGCAGACAGAAGCGTGACTCGTCAGTAAAGACATCCTTCTGTCATTGCACCATTGGCGGCGGAGACGTCTGTGATTCTGCGTCAAGGGTAGACAAAGCAATGGACGTCTTGCGGACAGACCACTCTGCTGTAAACGGCGTCGAATGGTACGCGCAGACACTGGATGATGCGTTACAGACTGCATGTGCTGTGCTATGGTTCGTGATGTGACTGAGCGATCCGTCACTGCCATGCGCACAATTTGCCTGTCATCACGTGAAGTGGTGCGCTGAGGTGGATGCGATCGAACTCGCCGGTCCGTCGTACCCTCCTGCATCCAACGATCACATATCCGAATTACAGTTGTTTGGTTTCGTCCAACACGACTACCGATTTCCCTGAAAGATAATCCACAATCTCGGTAGGCCACTATCCTTCCTCTGTCGAACTCGGATGCTTGATCAAAAGATGATCGCTGTTTTCGACGAGGCATAATTGATCGTTTTTAAAAAAAAAACTACAAGAAAAACACAATTTCCGAACTTGAAATCGTCGAAATCTCCAAGCCTTAAATAGCATTTTAAAGTGGCGCCACAGGCGCGCGTGATGTGCGTCAGCGCTGAAATTCTAATCATTTGCATATCTCACCTCCGCTAATGCATGTTGTAAATTTCATGTTATTTGCATGTTTCCTTCACGGTGTGCATTTACTGTGGCCAGCAGTGTAGAAGGACTAACCAAAGATATTAACATATTCTAAAATTGAACTGATACATGTAGCATGGTGATTGCTTAAGTACATTAATTTACTGTTTAATACTTTGTCTTTTCTAAAGGTATCTTCAGGTTTTTTTAAAAGATAACATTTTTGTTAATTTTTTAAACAAAAGATATTTTACATTATACTTACGTGTGTTTTAGGGATCATGTGACGAATTCTGTCTAAATAACTCTGAAATCGAAGACACTGTTCAAAGACTTTTACTTCATAAAGAGAAATTTCTGGAATATGAAAAAAAAACTTTAAGAGAAACGATTGGTGTAATTACAAAAGGACACTCAGGTACACAATAGGAACAAAATAAAATTAATAATAAAATGTTCCCAAATATCATATATAGATAATACTTTTGATCTTGGCAAGCATTAAATACGTATTTCTAATATAATTTTAGTTCAATAATGGTGAATATTAAATTTTCCAGTAATACGTTTTTATCATTTCCCCGTTAGATAAACAGGAATTATAATATTTCATTCATTTAATTCCTTCCCCAGTCTTATAAAAGTCAAGAAAATTGAGGAAATGATAATTTTGATTAGAATTTCATAATTTTCCTGTTCATTCAAAGATTAACGACACCTCCTCTTTCCTTTCTGAATTTTTAGTACATTAATTTTTTTTTTAAAGAAACATGCCTAGCACGTCAGATATCTCGCCTTACAAATTTTTCACAACAGTATTTTACGAGTACATTATTAAAGCAACGCCAAAAAATATTTTTTGCTGAAATATTCCCACTATCATCGGGAATAAGCAAGCATCTCTTAAATATACTTTACTTATTGGGGTTGAAATATTTTCCTGAAAATATATCTGATGTATTTTAGATTATGACAACTGACGTTCACTACATGAATATTGTTGTAGATTTCACTGTAAAAGTAGTCGAATCGGCATAATTTCCTACTCTCAAAAGACTACCTCTATTTATATTACCAAAATATGACTTATTTAATATAATGGATAAGACTCTGCAAAGTTAATGATTTAGGCTAAGGCGCTGAAGTTGTGTATCAGATATACCATTCTCTCCCTTTGATAGAGAGAACAAAATTTTCTTCATAGAATTAAATGTATACTAAAGATTGTAGACTAAGAGTCATCATAGGGGCATGGCTATTTAATTAATATTCTGCTTTCTTAATAAAGTATTTAAACATTCGTAAGAGTTCTTTAGCTGTATACTATTCGAATCGGCTACCTTGATAATCCTTAAAGCATTTTCAAAGAAATAACTGAAAGGTACTAAGATTTTCAGTCGTAAAAAAACTAATCGGTTTTTCAATAGTTCACCAAACTTATACATAATTACTTTTATCTTTTGTTACGGGTAGAGTATGACAAAGCTGATGATTCCGACACGGCATGAAGGTTTTTTTCACCAAATACCCTTCAGTTCATATTAAAAAATTAATTCAAAAATTTCTTTATAATAGCGAGAGAAAAATATTCTTAAAATTACTACTAGATATTTTTTTAGAGAATCATGGTTTATATAATCAGAAATTTCCTGTTTCTGCAATCGCGAATGCCAGGGGATAAACAAAGTTCCATTATATTAAATTGAAACGAGGGGCGCTTACTCTGCGTTTGAAATAAAAAAGAATGTCCCAATAGATAACTAGATGCAATAACGCTCACAGAACAATTTTGAGTCTGTGCTGGTTTCCAAATTATATTGTACCTAAGAATTTTCTTCATTTCTGGATGTTTATCAATTTGGGAATGCACATTTATTATCGAAATTTTGTGATCTACGTTCGAGTGAAAAGATATAACATATTTGGATATTTTGTGGTTAATTTGAAGACCTGGTGGGAATAATTTTCTTGAGATCTGAAATACATAAAAATGATAGTCCTGTTCTAAAATTAAAATTGTCTGTTTCAACATTCAATTAAGATTCTTTGCCCATCTGCTTACACCAAAGATCGAGATTACCTTCATTGCAAAGCCGATTTCATACAACAATATATAGATAGCCCGATGACGTTTTCAACAAAAGACAGTTGCCGACTTCCAGAAACGAACCCAGAACTAGTTTTTCAGGAGGGGGAAAAATATTGCTTATTCAAAATATTCACATTTGTAGATTATCAAGATATTTTTGTGTAAAAGAAATGCAGATTTTATATATATAAACACATCGGCTTGAAAAAAATTTCCGTCTAAACGCAAGATTTATTTGCACACATTTAAATAAAAAATATTCTTCAGTGAATTTATATTCATTCCAAAATAAGCGGTTCATTAAACTATGGAAAATTTTTGGATATGTTACGGTTTAATGTCTTAAATAACACAGTGTACATTTGAACAATCAGAGTATCAGATAAAGAATCTGTTTCAAACGGTATAAAATACTCAATTAACCTTAATGGTATTTATCAAGGTTGCGTATGAGATGTGCTAAACTGCCGGTTGAAATACTGTGGTGAAATTTGTTCTTGTTTTCTAAATAATAGATTTAGTTACGCAGTTTGAGACATATTTTTAATGCTAGGATTGTAACCTAAGTAAATTACTTCGTCGATGAATTTAAATATCTGTCCATACAATAAAAATAAAGGATTTATTCATTTTTTTTAATTACTAGATTTTTTCATATGATCACTGTAACAACAAAACTAGCTTAAAGATGCAGGCTTTGCAGCATTTCTTTGCAATTAATCAAATTAATAAATTTTTTGAATCCCCTGAAAGTATCATCAGGTTTATTTTAACATATAGAACTTTCATAAAATATTTTTCTTTACATTTAATACATATTTCTGCCGAAAAATTTTTTTGAATGCAATTAGAAATTGAAAGTGCTTTAAGAAAAACTAACCAACCAATCAACTAAGTTAACTGAATTCAGAAAAACCCTTTTTGATCTATCGATATATCTATTGTTTTCTTTATATTCTATAGAAATTCAATTTGTTTCAAGATTTGCTATTCAAAATATGTTGTAACTACAGATTTAACTTTATACAAGATTTACATTTAAATATCCATAAAAAAAATCTTTTATTTAAATACACATACATAAAAATATTATTTTGTGTTCGCAAATTTAATCAATCGTATACAATTTCCTTTTCCCTTTTTGAAATAATGCTTGCTTTAAGTAAAAAAAAATATAGCATCTCCACTGCTAAATTACATATAGTGTAATAATAATCACTTTTGTGCACTCCCAGAGCAAACTTTTGAAGCTTTTGGAAAATTTAACTCGTTTTCCAATAAAGTTTACGGAATCAAAATTTTGGTTTCCTCCTAGAAGAGATTATGAATTCCTGATGTTAAGGAAAATCAAGACTTCATTTTTCAAGCTATACGGTAGAAATCGTTATGCAGGTTTGTTTAGAATTTGTTTATCAGGTTGCTCAAAACAGTGTGTTCACAAGATCAAAGAAAGAAGTAAACAATTTACATGGGGCCAGGAAATCGATGTGAATTGTGAAAGGATAGATATTTTGATTTGAAAATGCCGTTATATTCTTTCAAAAAGTTATCTAGATCGTTTAGATTTCTAAATGTAATTTCAATAAGTCTCATACGTAAACATTTTATACATTCATGCAGAGTGATTATCTCGTGACAAATTCAATAAAAAAAATACAAGTAAATTTATTAAAATAGTGGCAATATTAAATTATTAGTAAGCTATATTATACCCTAAGTTTTATTTCAAATAACAGAAGAAACTCTACAGTTTATGCCGTCTGTCAAAAATTATTTTAATCCATACAAAAATGGTTTCGGATTGTATATAAGAAAATATTCTTATTACATTAGGTTATTACTATTTGTAATAAACAAACACTATTTTTTCTCCACTAAGAATTCTCATATCTATAAGTAATTTTATATAATGATAATATTATATTGAATATACAAATAATATTTAAGAAAGCGAGAGAAATATTTTTTGCCTTAAGAATCTAAGCATTTCTGTTGATATATAACGGATTGCTAAAAATATGTGAAAATTAATACAAAAATTGTATCCCTTTATAGCATCTCTGATTTAAAGGTAAGCAATAATATGTTCGAAATTTTACTTAACGTTAGTCTTAAGAATATTAGTTAATTACAGGTTGATTTATTACATTAAAAAAGCAATCAAACTCAATTTCACATACTGAATTTTAATTTAAAACGTTTATGTTCATCATATTCTTATTTCTAATGCAAATAATTTTTTAAATTTCCATAATTATAATGCATTAGTTTAGCGATATAGTATATTTGCCGATGAGCGAGTTGAATCTTAAATATTTTATTATATACAATTGAAATATAAAGAAACAAGTAGGCGAGATTTTATGTGTAATGTAACTTCAAATTACTCAGTCTGTTCGAAAGAAATTTTGTGGGCTGTAAAGCCATGAATGCATTTTAAAAAATCTTAGATAATTTAAATGTGCTTTTAGATAATTTAGATGACCCGGGGGCATCTTCAGCCGTCCGGGTCCGATTTCACTTTTCTCCCCTGACACACAAAAATAGGGACACTTTTTTCAGACCTTCCACATCCTGGTTGCGGCTTTCTTGATCCTGAAAAACATAAATCTTCAGCGAAGTGTCCACTATCACTTAGGCAAACGTGACATTCGTAGATTCAGCGCGTTATCAAACCGTGAAACATAAGCTAGAAGGTGAATCGTCGTCTGAGACTATTAGTATTGAAAGAGGTATAAACAACCTCCTCAAAACTTCATCACATCAAACTACCATAGAAAACTTTTTCTTGCTCCCTTCCTGTAGTTGAAATGTTAAAACTGTTAAGCAGGTATGTTGTAACAAATATTGAATTTTTTCTTCTCTTACTATAATCATGTGTATCTACTTATAGGTCTAAAAATTAAGTTGAATTTTTAAAATTATAAAAATTATTTTAATAACAGATAATTAACGTAAATTAAAGAGTATTTTATGGTAAATTATCTAATATATTAATATATAGTTGTGTGTGTGCCTGTCCAAAAACCTAAATTTCGGCTATAAGAATCAACCGCTTATAAGAATCAAAAACAGATATAACAAACGTGATTCTTATAAGCGGAAATCACTGTATTTAGTGCATTTTTTTTTATATTTACGGGTAAGTAACAATTCCAAACAACAAAAAAGGTGAAACAAATAAGGACACTCTATAAGGATTTATTATTCGAACTCATATATATAAAGTCGTGTTCCCAATAGGGAACATTCACTATTAAAAGTTTGAGGTGGCAAATAGCTTTATAGCAATATTTAATTAAAATCATAAATAAAATGATATATAAGTATGAATTATGTGGGGAGAGAATAGTTAAAAATGACTTCTTCACATCGATAAGATAGGTAGGAGTACTAAAATAACCGCATTTCTAGTATGAGGTCATATTGAAGAAGGAAAAGAAAATTTTACCTTTCCGTGCTTCATCAGAATGCAAAAATCATTCGTCCAAATTTCAATTCATTCTAATAGATATGTCAATTGATTTAAAGAAATTAAAATTAACACATACATTTTTTGAAGAACAAATCTGCAAATTTATATTAAAGGAAATTTAACAAGTGTGATTAGAAATATTATAAGGTCATTCTTGAAACTGATAGAAAATGTGTGACATGAGAAAAAATTTACTTTTCATGCATATTAGGCAGCATGAACCCTTCTGTGAACCTTTGGTAATCTTTCATATCAAACGCACCCTCTGATTTAATTTCCCTCCAAATGTAATCGGGAAAATAATTAAATCATTCCTAAACGCTTAGGTGATAGATCGAAAGAACACCTTCAAATATATCTTCTTTTTTTTCCCTTTATCCCAGTACACAGACCTCATAATATTTCCAAAAATAATTACATCTCTTTTTAAATGTTATTTTAATTATAATTGCTTCATTCTAAACGGGGGAACCGCATGAACTGCTAATGACCTTAATTTAGAAACTTAGCAGGGGAAATTCTCTCGTTCCTACAAAAGCTGTAATATTAAAAAATACGAACTCGCTAACTTTTTCAAAGAAAACAATTTTCGTGTTAAAATTTACCATTTCTTAGATGCATTTTGAATTTTTTCCAAAGAATTCTTTACTAATATAAAGAAACATGTTCCATCTGTTGGGAAAAATTATTGGGTCAATATCTTGTTGAACGAGTGAGTTGAAATTAGAAAGTCTTTGCTCTGTAGAATTATTTAAATGTTTACGAGAACTTAAAATATCCATATAGAAAATCTGCATACTAATTCCCTGTCAGGAGAAACAGTCACCAAATACTTATTCAAGGCAACAGCTACAAATCCTTAGAAAAGAATGTTTAAAACAATTAAAATATGAATAAATAAATATTTTCTATAAATTTATTTCATGAGTTTGTCGTAAGACATAATCCCAAAAGATGATGTACCAAAATAAAAGAATCATTGTGTGGATAAATTTAATATATTTCAGGTTCCTTTAAATATTTTTGTAAAGTGTGTACAACTATTTTTTAGTTCGAATTAGATAAATATTCCCAGACAAAAATTTAACAATAAATGTGTACAGTAAATATTCAGATAAATTATAGATTAACGCATAGTTTTTAAAACTTTCAAATTCCAAAGTTCATAAAATTCTTTCTTTATCCAGTAAAGTCAGTGCCTCTTCACATATAATTCGTCAGCGTAAATATTTTTAACCAATCATATATCAGCCATTGACCCATTTCACCATTAAGCACCAACGGAGTTTTTAACGTTGACGCTAACGTATTCTAAGTGAACAGGCCTTTTAAATTCCTCCTGATGATCGGTATTTTATTCCAGTAGTGGTTGCAATTACCTTTCCATAATTTCCTTGCTTATTACATTATAATTATCGTAATTTGGAATCACCATCAGCCGATCAGTTTTATTGTCACCACCTCTGAATCCATAGAGTTACTGTCGTTGAATTTGAAAATTGAATCCCAAAACTCTTTCGTAGTTGCTTAAAATACACTCATGGACAAAAAAATTAGCGCACAAAGAAGGAGTCGTCAAAATGAAACGAAATTTTACATATCTAATGACTACTTTGATATAAGTAAATAAGAAAATCAAAAAATGATAATTTATTTCAGACAAAAAGGGAAAAGAACGGAGGAGTTAATACTCCGTTGGACCCCCTCTAGCGTGAATGCACGATGCGATACGATGGGGCATTGAGTCATACAAGTTCTGTATGATGTCTTGAGACATTTCGTTCCATATTTGCTGAAACCTTGCCTCTAGTTCGTTCAAACTCGTGGGATGCCCAACTCGTCGTCCCAAATGATCCCAGATATGCTCAATTGGAGACAAATCTGGAGATCGGGCAGGCCAAGGAAGGGTAGTAACAGTGCGGAGACAGTCTTGTGACACCCTTGCCGTATGAGGCCGAGCATTGTCTTGTTGAAAAATGGCTCCTGGGAGCCGTTGCATGAGTGGCAACAAATGTGGTTGTAGGATTTCATGAACACACCGCTGGGCTGTCATGGTGCCACGGAACAATACTAGGGGTGACCGTGTATTGTAGGCAATGGCACCCCATACCATCACACCAGCTGTGGGAGCGATGTGTCGCTGTACAGCAAAGGCAGCATTGAAGCGTTCAACACGGGCTCTCCACACACAAACACTATTGTCATCACTGCCGAGATTGAATCTGGATTCGTCGCTAAAGACGACCTGGTTCCATTCCGCTGCAGTCCAGTTTCCTCGTGCGCGGCAAAACTCCAAACGGAGGCGTCGATGGGTGGGTGTGAAGGGCAGCACACGTAATGGGCGCCGCGATACCAACTGTCTTTCAGGCAGGCGCCTTCGTATGGTTCGAGAAGACACAGAGGCCCCTAGTGAAGGTGCTACCTGTGCCTGGATGGCGGCCGATGAAGCAGTTGGCTGTACGCGTGCATTTCTTACGATGTGGCGGTCTTCTCGACGACTGGTCTGTCGAGGGCGTCCTGAGCCTGGTGTTCGTGTACATGACATCTCTCGGGTCCACTGGTCCCAACACCTCCTCACAACACAATCAGAGCGGCCTAATTGACGAGCTACTCGCCTAGCTGACCACCCAGCTTCCATCATCCCGACGATTCTCCCTCTCTCAAACTGCGACAACTGCTTATATTGTCTTCGAACACGGCGTAATGGCATGTCTATCTGAGCTATTCCTTTGTAAATGATTCAGCACACTCAAACAAGCTCATGTTACTTGTTTTATACTCCATAGAATACGATGTTCAACGCCCTCTACCGGCTATACGTAATGCGCAATCACGCTGCATGTCTAATCATTTGCATATCTTTTCGACATGTACCTTCATTGCAAGTTTCGTTACGATCCCGCAATTATTTCTTGGTGCGCTAATTTTTTTGTCCATGAGTGTATATTGCCCGTGTGTTTCACACCTATGTTAATAATTGCAGCACATATCATCTCGCAACAAATATCAGATGTCAATTCTTATATAATGAAACGAAGTAATCGAAAGATAAGTATTTTCTTTGCAACATTTAGGTTTTTAATAATAATTTGAATAATTTGTTCATCGCACTACACCAGCGTTTATTAATCTGAGGGTCTCGACCCCAAATGGTGTCGAAAAGCGAAATTTTGGGGTCGCGAAAATTTAATTTTGATACATGAAATTAATTCTTGTCGACCTCTGCGAGTATATATGACATATATTTTATTTTATTTACTTCTATTTTTCATATGTAATACTATTTTACATATAAATATTGATTACCAAAGAAATAAACTAATTATCAAAAAATATTTATCTTTATATCCTTATTACCTGGGATCGTGAAAAAAAATGGGGTGATAAAAAGGGGTCATGAATGAAAAAAATTAAGAAGCGCTGCACTACACCAACGTATTTCGTCTCTAATTTGCCTTTTTTTACCTTATATATCAGATTTATTTTTTTACAGCAAGTGGTTTCTTTGCTGGGGCAATTACAATTCCTGTAGAACATAATTTACATGGAGGACAGCTGGGTTTAAAAAAATTGCAATTTTAGAACTGGGAAACAGTAGTTAAATAACATGTTTTATTCCATTAAAATGAAACTACTTGATTTTAAAGGTCTTGTCTTTGGAGTCTATATTTCCAATTTTACCTTTTGGCACGCCCCTCAAAGTTAAAGGTCAATAGCATGGTAAGATATTTGTGTTAGTGCCTATAATTTTATTTTTTGTTAGTGGCTATAATATACTTTAAGCATAGATGACGGTTATATGCTTTATAGAATTTTACAATAACTTTGGATTCTGAATTTACAGACCGTTCCAATCGTTGAATTGAATGATATTTTTTAACTTGTCATCCGGCTCCCAATAGTTCTATTTCTTTTACATTCCTCTGTTCGTTTCAGCCGTGATAGCTTTTTCTAATTTCTCGGTATTTAGAACAATTTCGGACATTCAACTGTTTATGGCATGGCAAAAGTTATTACTTACAATCTGTGAAAAGTTACTTCGACACTAGCTTTCTGATTGGTTTAGGCCGTTTGGTGGGCGGTAGCTCCAAATGAAGTTATATTTTTTGCTCCTAATATTGAAAAATTACCGTTTTCAATTTTTATACATTGAATTACATCTGGAAAGGATGTACAGTGATAACTATTTCCTTAGATACTCAACAAAGGCAAAATTTTCTTCCAAAAATATTACTGAATTCTAAACAAATCTTTGTGTTATCCCATCATAGCGGCCACAGATATAAAACGCCTCACCCTATCGAGAGAGGTTATTGCCCTCATCTTTTAATGTTTCTACTTCATATACGTTTTACAGTGTTATTATCATGAAGCTACAGAAGGAGCGGAAGCTTCAATGGGGAATTTTTCGAAAAATGAACCGATTGTTGTCGCTCACCGGTAGAGGGCGCGACATGCAATCGTAGTGACTATTTTACATTGAGTTATACGGCATGGTGGTGAAAGTTGTTTTATAAATTTTTAAATTTATTATGCGTGGAGAAATATGCCATACACGTGTTTTGCTCCGGGTTGTTCTACTGGCTATAGATCAGTTTTAAAAAGAAATAAAGAAACTGGACAGAGAAATCCTAGTATATTTGCTGCTCCTAAGGTAAGAACATTATTATTGTTTTGTGTTAATATAAGATGTATAATAATGAGAGAAAAGTACAGCTGCTGTGTTTTAAGTGAACGCAAAGTTAAGACATCTTAAGTTCTGCTGGAAATAACAATAATATTGAATTTAATCACTATTAAGTTAGTTAAATTACGTAAGTTAGTTAAAGTAGGTAAAAGTGACCACTCCCCTTAAGGGGAGTGGTCACTTTTAAGTACCTTTAAAAGTATCATTTTTGGACCTATGCTGGATTGTATGTACTACTCATGATTTTTGCTTGATTTACAAGAAATTTTTTGAGTAACTGCCTATAATACTGTTTATTATATATGCAATATTTCAAGGTAATTAATAAAAAATAAAATGATTTTTTTGCATAAAAAGTGAATATTTTTTTAAAATCGAGCATTTTGCAGTCAACTACTGTGCGCATTCTATCAAAATAAATTATTAAGTTACATTAATAATTGCTTACTATATGTGATTACAACACTTTAGACAACAAAATCTACCAAAATTTTTGAACCTTAATATATTTTAATTTTTAAAGAATTTTTTATAAGCTTTTACTCAGTCCTTTTTGAAATATCTAATTAAAAATATCACGTACTAAAAGGTTTTAATATATTTTAGAATAATGTTGCTGGATATTGTTGCCTGAAGTATTGTAATCACATATAGTAAAAAATTACTAATGTACCTTAATAATTTATTTTGACAGAATGCTCACAGTAGTTGACTGCAAAATGCTCGATTTTTAAAAAAAATTCACTTCTTATGCATATAAAGTCATTTTTATTAATTACCTTGAAAAATTGCATCTATAATAAACAATATTATAGGCAGTTACTCAAAAAATTTCATATAAATCAAGATTAATTCATGAGTAGTACATACAATCGAACATAGGTCTAAAAATGATACTTTTAAAGGTACGTAAAAGTGACCACACCCCTTAAGTAAATAAGTTTTCATTGTATGATAAGCAATGTTGTTACTATAAATGCTTATGCAAAATCTGCGTACAAAATCTGCTTATGCAATAAAATGCGTACTTTGTGAAAATTCAAAAATATAGCTGATTTGTCCTTGTCAAAGTTATTTGTTTTTTTCTTTTTAATTCGCTGAAAAAATTTGTATTCAGAAATTTACCAACTTGACGATTATACCTCCGGTTTTAAAAAGTGTAATCTGAGATGCTTTGACTGATTTTTTTTTTCCCAAAGGAAGATATTTTAAAGTATTGTCTGATTAAATACTGAATTGACTTCCTATTTTATTAGTCCTGATAAGAATTTATTTGGGATTGATAGAAAATGTTGCTTTTTTTTTTTTTTAAAGGCCTGTTATATATGATGTATTATTCATACTTATCTGCAAATAAAAATATTCTTATATTACTATGTGTGTGTGTGTTTTGGTTAATCAGTATTATTTCTTACAATTTTTTTTCCATAAGAGATTATGAACAATGATAAAAAACTTTCTTCACAATTCTTTTCTGTAATTTCATTTCCTTAATTATTAAATTATTACAAAATTCTGAACTAATTTATTCTGAAACCAATACACAATTATTCTGAAAAAGTTTATTTACTCATTTCCTTTAAGAATTTTATTGAATTGTAGCAAAAAAAAAAACACTTGAAATAAAGATTTTGAATGAAAATAAAAAATTGTTAAATTGAATAAATAAATTCATATTAAATACGCACTAAAATAAAACAACTTGTTTTCGCTAGGAAAAATACGAAAAATCCATATTAAAGCATATGGTTGTCCGTGTCTAAGCCGCCCTACAGAGCACGCGAGCGCCCTCTAGTGGCGGCGACAAAAAGGGAGACACATTTTTAACACTGAGCTGAGCCTCCTTCTGTAGCTTCATGCTTATTATATTATGCTCTGGGTTAATGAGAGTTATTATTTTGATGTCGCTTACGTACCCTTCGGTACAATTTTCCCTATTTTTCTTTGCATAGTTGATATCAAAATTATTTAAGGATTTTTCCGTTACGTGTTTTAAATGACGGCTTACCAGTTAAAGGTATAGATGTAAGAAAATGTGAATCAAAGTATTCAGTGACGAGCGCTGCATTTATCCTAACATTTTAAGTACTAGCAGCCTTTATTAAATATTATTCTAATTAAATCCTAATTAAATCACATTATAGGGGATTCAATGAGGTTGATTACAGTGATTAATAATATTTAAAATCAGTCATGTAATCAAAGTAAAAAGAAACAATGCAAAAATATTTTAATCTATTAAACTACTTTTTAACATATTGCGTTTTACACGAAATGACGACTTTACTTACATAACTGTTAAGAAATGAACACGAAAAATCTATTTGTGAGGAAACTAGGCAAAATTCTAAACCGCATTTTCTATGAAATATTTTTAAATTTGCATCACATACACAGTTCGAAAATTACACAGTAAAAATACTTTCCTGAAAAATCCAACCAGACAAATTAACATATTTGTAAGTGTATTAAAACTTTTTTTCCAGACCTGTAAGTTGTTTCACACAGAAAATATAATACTTATCTGTATTTGTCGCTAGTAAAATTTTAATTTGCAAAGAATTTTCCTTTAAAAATTTTATATCTATATCTGAAGTTAAAAATGAGTTATTTTCCTAAAGGAAAGAATTTAGTGTATTTCATTAGACTTTTACTGTAGAGATTTTGAATTCATGAATCTGTTCAGGGAAAAATGAATAATAACCTTTCACTACATAGTTCTTGTAATACATGTGATGTAAACAAGAAGTTCTCTAAAGAATATAGAGAACCATGTTTCCTAGAAAAGGATATATTTTTATCGCTAGTTCAGACGATAATGTCAACAGGTACCACAGCATTTTTCTCATTCGCATGAATTTTATGTATTCCTTCAAACAAATATATTCGGTCATAATTTTGGTACCTCAAACTACAGTCAAGAGTTTGTATCATGGCATGTGAAACATTCCTGTCCAAGGAAAATAAAATAGATACAAAAAGGCAGTTTCTAAAATATGTCATTAAGGCAACAGTTCAGTAGGCAAGTAAAATTGTAAACACAAAACTACTGAACAATATTCTCTATCGTGATGTTACATGTGTCAGTATCATTTTAAATATCTGTTAGATCATTGGTCATCCTTGCATTCATAACCATCTGGTTCGTGATATATGACCACAGGTTAATAAATGAAAAGATGACAATGAAACTGAAATGTGTTTGTGACATGATACATTAATCAGAGTATCCTCATTGAGAAGGTTACGTGCATGTCCAATTTCTATGGAATAATATTCTGCATTGTTCTTCATTGCATAGAATGCTCAGTTATGGAAAGCAAAAGAACGTGCATGACTCTCCTCGGTTATATAAAGACATTTATATTTGAATTCGTGTATTACTCTTGTAAACTGACAAACTAAGACAAAATGATTTTGAGGAGGTATGCCAATGACTCTATATTTAAGCTCACAAATTTTTTGTTACAGTGGAAGCTCCGAAACAAGATTCTCGTGTATATCATAGTCAAATGTATAGGAAGTAGATAATAGAGTTTTACAGTACAATTGTAGATTGTACAGTCCAACATAAAATACAACATATATACGTCTAAAGACAGGAATCCAGTATCATTACATACAAACATACACTGGTGTAAGAAATAAAGAGAATTTGCAGACTTGGTCGATTATCTCTGGAACTACTGTACCGATTTTAATGAAATTTGCTATGTACATACATTGATACAATACAAAACAAATAACCATTCAATAATTGTAATACACACGCATGATCGTACGTAACACTCGTTGGAGTCGGAAGGTATGAAACAGCGGTTGCAGAATAAACAAAAAAAAATGGGTTAATAGATGGATTAATAGGGGGTATGTTCCCTATTACAGATATACAGGTCTCGCAGAGTGATTTCATACTTGAAATAAGGCAGTTTATCATTTCCTGTGGCAATTGGTCCCACTCGTTCAACAACGCTGTTTTCATTTCCTGGATGGTTTTCGAGGGGGGGTTGCGAGCTGTAATTGCCCTCCCCATAGCTTCCCTGACACGCTCTATAGGGTTAAGGTCTGGAGATCTGGCTGGCCAATCCATCCGGCGAATACCCTCACTCTCTAGAAATTCGTCGACCAGAAGAGCTCTATGTGGTCTCGCGTTATCGTCCATTAAAATTAACTCAGGGCCAACTGCACCCCTGAAAAGGCGAACATAGGGCTCCAAGACCTCATCCCTATACCTCACACCAGTCACAGTGCCTCTTTCAAACACATGGAGAGGTGTGCGGCCATCCAACATGATGCCTGCCCAGACCATTAAACCTCCTCCACCATAATGGTCGATTTCGCGGACATTGGAGGGTAGGTAGCGAGTTCCTCGTTCTCTCCATATGAACGTACAGCGAGAATCGGTGTATAGGCTGAACCGAGAATCATCAGTGAAGAGAACGGTCGCCCATTGATCCATACTCCAATCTCCATGCTCTCTGCACCATGATAAACTGATTCTCCTGTTCGTAGAAGTGAGCGGGACGCAAACAGCAGGTCTTCTTGCAAACAACCCTCTCTCATGAAGTCTTTTGGAAACAGTCACCCTTGTTACACGGGTTCCTATGGCTGCATACAAGTCACGAGAGAGCTGAGAAGCTGTAGCACTCCTGTTACGCCTCGCTATAATCGACAAATGGCGATCTTCTCTGGCTGTCGTGGCTCTTGGACGACCTTGCCCAGACTTTCGCTCGATGGATCCGGTATCCTGGAAATGTTTCCATAAGTTACACACGACGCTGGGCGTTAAATTAAACTCTCTACAAATTTGGACTTGAGATTGGCCTGCTTTTAGCCCCCCCCCACAATTAACCACCTCATTCCATCATGTAAACGTTGGTAGTTACTCATTATTACTGTTACAATTTGAAATTAACCGATTGCTGCAAAATCACACCATCTATTAACCCATTTTTTTTTTATTATGCAACCGCTGTTTCATACCTTCCGACTCTAACGAGTGTTACGCACGATCATGTGTGTGTATTACAATTATTGAATGGTTATTTGTTTTGTATTGTATCAATGTATGTACATATCAAATTGCATTAAAATCGGTACAGTAGTTCTACAGACAATCGACCAAGTCTGCAAATTCTCTTAATTTCTTACACCAGTGTATGTACTGAAATACACATTGATGCCATTTCGTCAATTTGAAATTTAAGTAAGCATTCTCAGTTCAGAATTACACTAAACTCATATTGTGCCTCCTGAAAGTGATAGAATTTGACATAAATTAATCTAGTATCTACCGAGATAATCATATAAAAAAATCAACAGCAAAATTATTTTTCTATAAGTCAAAATTTCTTGTGGGATTTCTTTCTAAACTGAACATTTTTGATAATAATTTAATGAATTACCGTTTTACTCATACTCTTTTTCAGGGAGTATATATAGTTATATACGAGTAAGTATATAGAAATATATAGGTTTTAGAAAAATAGATGGCATGACAATTATGTGTATTCAGTTAAATTTTCCACTCTGAGACCCATTCTTGCTGAATATAAATGCGTCTTTGGATAGGACTAGCAAATAAATTTCGGTGGTGTACTGTGGCTAGAATTGCAGTATCGTCCGCGTATAACGCGAGTCATGTAGTTTAAATTAGGGGTAAATCCTTCATTTATGTATAAACAGTGTGGGTCCTAAAATTGAAACTTCTTGTATACCTGCGGTGATGTATTTGTGTACGGGAAAACTGTTTTCTACGCGGGTAGGGAATCATTTTTTGCGAGGGATATTGTGAATTAAATGTATGATGTATGATATCAATATGCATGTTGAGCTAAGTTAATTTATTAATGAAGCTTACGTGTGTGATCTTATCACAAGCCTTCGCAAAATCCAAAAAGGAGGGCTCCTCTTGGTAGCCGGTATTAGAGCCACGCCTCACGGATATTCAATATTGCAACGGTTTATTACGTGGTCTCAGCGACTCATTTCGCTGTTTTAGCGGTGTATTTAGCTATCTGAACAGCTTATTTATAGAATTCATAAACGATCCTCGCGTGTTCTATCCGTCTCATGTTTTAAATTTTTCAAGTTCATTTTCGTCGAATTTAGTACTAATAGGAGAACCTGGTGGTTTATTCATTTTTACCGTCCTTTTAAATACCGTCCTTTAAATAACCTCATGTTATCGCAAATAAACATAGTATTTTACAGGTTTTATGAAATTTTTCAGCATATTTTTTACGCTTGAATATACAGTAATCACACGTGACAGGATATGATTGTAGCATCATCTTCTAGACACGCGATTTGATGCAGTCTTTTAATTTTCATCCTACCAGAAATTTTAAGTTGCAATCTTTTCTTACTATAAATATCAAGTGAAACTGATTCTTATATGGGTGGTCTGTTGCCAGCAAAACGTGTCTAATAGTCTTCGGAAGTTTAATATAAATACATTACCCAAAGATTACGCTTGTTGGCGATGTTGACCACCTTTTTGTTTTTTCTATTATTTGTTTCTTAGTAGAGTCGGATGAATTAAAAAAATCTTTCTTAAAAGTATGCTAAAAGTGGATATCAAAATTTGGCAAGCCTGTTGAATGTATAGAACTACTGTAATAAATAATTTAAATGGGACAAATATGGTTTTCATTGACAAAAATAAGATCACTTCCTTAACAACCTCGTCTGTTACAGTTTGCCAAAGTATATTAACATTTTAATTTCAAATAAGATAAATTAGAAAAAGCGTACCAAGTGAAATGAGCAAATTATATTGATTTTCAGATTGGTAATAAGCGCATTGAGAAAAAAATAATTACGAAGACAAATACAACAGTCATAAACTCAGGTTATCATCTCAAAAGTACACTTGAAGATGCAGTAATCACTTGAGACAAGGATGGGATTGTAGCGCAATCTTCTAGACACCCGATTTGATGCAATCTTATAATTTACAACCTACCGGGTATTTTAAGTTGCAATTTTTTTCTTACTATGAATATCCAGTGACAATCTTTCACCCTTAGAATTTTCACTTGATATTTAATGTAAGAAATATCAAGTGACTCTTCTCTTGGTGGTCTGATGCAAACAACTTCGTTAGTTACAGTTTGCCAATGTATATTAACATTTTAATTTGAAATAAGGGCAATTGCATAAAGCATACCAAGTGACCAAATTATATACACATTCTAATTTTTAATAAGCGCATTTAATAAAAAATTTACGAAGTGAAATAGAAAAGTCATAAACTCAAAAGTACATTTGTAGATATGGTATTAAGTTGCATCCGGATGTGAATGTAGCGCTACTTTATAGGAACGCAATTTAAGACTATGGCTGTTCAAGAATACAGCTTGATAATATTCCCATGTACATTTAAATATGCATTAATATTAATGTAGCAAAATTGATACATCAATATGTCTCTATGTATCAATCAATATGAATGTGTGTTATTTTGATGTAAGTTTCTTTTGTACGAGGAGGACACTGACAACTGAGTAACAAGTTGCGGCGAGGGGAAAACAGGATTATTGGAAATTAAATGTTCAACATGTTTTCCATTGTAAAAATTCATGAAGAATACTAATATGTATCTTCTTATACAGTAACATCTGACTGAGCTGTTTTTATTTTGTGTATTTCTAAATAGAACTTTCTCGGCAAATAAATGAAATTTTGATTCAAGCGAGAAATATATTAGCTGTTTTACTTTTATTAATATAAAAAAAATACCTGTCTGACTTTGATAATTTTTGGCAATGTTAGGAAACTTCTTTCGAAAAAGAATTTTTAAGAAAAAAACTTTTTCTTATTTGCATATGGCTGTAATTTCAAAGGGTACTTTTCATTACTGCTGTTTGTTCTTGGATTGTCTAATGATGTTAGTGGGAGGTCCTAGAATGAAACAAAGGTTTTGTGTCTAATTTTAGCAAGTTATTAAACCTTTTTTTATGTTTGAATTGAAAGATTTTCTTTTAGATCTCATATTCACCTTTTACAGAATATGAAGAATAAGTATTCATTCCCTGTACTTCGATTACATAGATTAATATGCCTAGCATTCAAATACCTCTGAGGTAAAATGTAATGCATAAAACGTAATAAAATGTGTAGATACTAATGAGTCTTTTTGGCGTTATTTTACATATTTGCGAGTAATTTCTATATAAGTATCCCGGATATCTATGCTAATTTTAGAAATTAATGTCACACATAATTTGTAAACAAAATCACATCATAAAATGTGTCAAAAAGTTTTTAAAAAATTTAAAATTTAAAATTTATAATAAAAATGCGGTAATTTCAAATCTTTATAACTCGAAATATTATTTGTCGAATTTAAAGTTTTTTTCATTTAATTAAACAGAAATATATGTTTTAATTTTCATTCAGCATTTTCTGAAATATTAATTTTTAAAGAAATTAAAAATATTTAGATTAAAAATTACCAAAAAAAATTATGTAATTAATTTAAAAAATCATATTTTCAAAAGTAAATATTTTCTTTAAATTTGCTGAATCAAAATTAAAGTAAAATAGTAGAAAAAGGCATGTTCCAAGTTTCAACCATTTATCTTTAACGGTTCTTGACTTAAAACAATTTAAAGACGAGAAATGGAAAAACCCCATCATTCAGAAAAACGCACTTGCAGGTTTAAACAACGGTTGGTTACTATTAGAATGTTGCAAAACAAAAAATTACCCTGTTCTAATTAAAATATAAACATGATTTAAACGTTATTTTAATCGTAAAAGAGCAAAAACATTTTTAATGCAATAAAAAAATTTCGAAAATTCGAACAATTTTGTGTCCTGGACCCCCTTAAAAATGTTTCTAGACAACTCCAAATATACATTCCAATGGCAGTACTGTTACAAACAGTTTGTAGTACCAAGAACTCTGGTATGAAAAATCAGTGCCGTAACCATTCTGCCTGTTTGATCCTCACTTTAAATATAAATATACTTGAGAACAAATGTTTCATTTTGTGTTTCGATATGCAAATCGCTTGAACTATAAATTAAAGAACTAAAATATGGGATTATTTTTCATATTTTAAAAGATTGTTCTTACGAACAGAGATATAAAAAAAGTGTTTCTTTTCTGAAATAGAATATTTGATATCCCTTCCCTTTTTTCTTTGTTCTTCTATGAAGTTTGACAAATTGTGATTCGTAACAAAAAATGTGCGAAAATATTTTCTTCAATTTTCATAATCATTAAAAATTTCAGCTTTATTAATTACTGCATGATACACTGATGCATGAAACATGGTGACTGCTCGAAGTATTAGTGTTTAAAACTTTGTCTTTACTAAACGTGTCTTAAGTAACTTTTATAAGGTAACATTTTTGTTCACTTTTCAAACAATACATTCTTTACCATTATCACGACGCGTATTTTAAACATCATGTGACGAATTCTTTCTAAATTTCTCTCAAATCGAAGACACTATTCAAAGTATTTTACTTCGTATAGGAAACTTTCTGGAATATGAAAAAAACTGAAATAACCTTTTAAGAGAAACCAATACATACTTTAATAGAATGTATTGTTTCTCTTAAAAGGTGTCGTGTAATTCCAAATGGGCGCTCAGGTACATAATATGAACAAATTTATTTTCATAATAAAAGTCACCCAAATATCATAAATAGATAATATTTTTTATCTTGACAAGCATGAAATACGTTCTTCTAATATAATTTTAGTTCAATAATTAGGAATTTAAATTTTTCAGTAATGTTTTATAGTCGTTTCTCCATTAGATAAACAGGAAGTGTAATATTTCATTCAATTAATTCCTTCCCAAATCTTAAAAAAATCATGTAAATTAAGGAAATTATAATTTTGATTAAAATTTCATAATTTTCTGTACATTCAAAGATTAACAAATCCTCCTGTTTAATTTCTAATTTTTTTTCTATTCTATCTTAAAAAAAACTTTTGCTTAGTACGTCAATTATCACACTCTAAAAAGTTTTTCGTTAAGTTTCGAAAAGATTAATGTGACCACGGCACTCGCCTATACGCCCTATCGAACTACTGACCGGTCACTACGTAGCAAAACCTTTATACGCAGTCTAGAGTTGATTTCCACCGTTCGGAGCAGCTCATTTTTATAGGCCTGGGCACCGGACGGACAGTACAGATATGCCGATCAATTTGGGCAACACTAGGCCCCTCTTTTTTCCTTAAAAGTATTTTACGAGTACATTAATAAAACAACGCCTAAAAATATTTTCTACTGAAATACCTCCATTGATATCAAAAGTTAGATTCTCTTAATTATACATAACTTATCGGGGTTCAAATTTTTTCCCGAAATTATTTTTGATATATTTTAGATTATGACAACAGCAGTTCAACTAAATGAATATTGTTCTACATTTCATTGTAAAATTAGTCGCTTGGGCATTATTTTCTAATTCAAATACTCTACCTCTACTTATATTACCTAAATATATAATTTAAATAATATAATGGATGGCAGGTTCTTCAAAGTTATTGATTTAGTCTAAGGCGCTGAAGTTGTGTATCAGACATACTAAACTCTCCCTTTGAGAGTTAAATTTTTTTTTTCTCATAGATTTACATATATACTAAAGATTGTAGACTAAAAGACAACATACTGGGCGTGGCTATATAATTAATATTTCGTTTTCATAATAATTTCCCTAATAGTAACATGCATTAAAATATTTTTAAGAATATTTAGCTCTATACCATTCAAATCTACTGGCTTGAAAATTCTTAAAAAATTTTAAGGAATTAACTCAAAGGTACTAAAATTGTCAGTCGTAAAAAAAACTAATCTTTATTTCAACAGTTCGTCAAACTTATATATAATGACTTTTATCTTCTGCTACGGGTAGTGTATGTCAAAGCTGATAATTCTAAAACTGTATGAAGGTTTTTTTCGCCAAAAGCCCTTCAGATCCTCATACTAAATAAATTAATTAAAAAATTGCCTTATAATTGTGAGAGAAAAATATATTTAAACTTACTACCAGATATTTTTTAGAAAATAATGGTTTATATAATTAAAAATTTCCTGTAGTTGCAAGGTAAAGCCATATACTAGAGTATTAAATTGAAACGCGGGGCGCATGCTCTGCGTTTGAAATAAAAAAAAAGAACGTCACATTAGATAACTAGATTCAGGAACGCTCACAGAAAAATTTTCGATTTTGCCTGTTTCTGAATCTTATGGTGCCTCAGAATTTTCTATATCTCTGGATGTTTATGAATTTGGGAGGGCACATTAAGTTTGGATATTTTGTCATCCACTTTTGACTGCAAAGATAAAATAAATTTGGATATTCAAGATAGCATGTCATTAATTTGAAGGCCTGATGAAAATAATTTTCTTGAGCCCTGACATACTTAGAAATGATATTCCTGTCCTAAACTTAAAATTTTGTACTTAAATATGCAATTAAGATTCTTTGCTGTTGTTTTTACACAAAAGTAAGATATTACCTTCTTAGCAAAGCTCATTTTATATAACAATACATAGAGAGCCCGATGACGTCTTCAACAGATCCAGTTTCTGACTTCCAGAAATTAATCCAGAACGATTTCTTCTGGCAAGGGTTAAGATCTTCGGCAGGAGAACAGTGTTCAATGATTACTTCACCTGCAGGTGCAAATAATATTTAACTTTAGGGGTTACGGGTTCATTAAACCTACATTCATTATATTTGACAGGTTATGAGATGTGCAGTTAATTTTCCCTATACGAAGAATTGAAAGTCCGGATCTATTGCTCAAAGGAGGATTTTACGGAAAACTAAAAACGCCCATGCTAACAAGAATACTCGAGTTCGCAGACATTTCCTCACTGTATGTATGTACGTACGTACGTACGTATGTATGTATGTATATGCATGTAATTTTTGTTGTTATTTAATTTTTTAACATATTTATTTAATTATAAACATGAACATATCATAGAAATATAGGATAGAAATTAGCTTAGATAATACTCTGAGGAGATTAGAGGAACTTTTTTAAAAATTGAAAATATATGCTAGTGTAAAATAAGCTAATTCGGATCAGACTCAAGAACAGCTGCTCGAGGACGTATTCTGTAATGGGGATCTCTATGAACATAATCAGAGATTTCAGCTATTATTTCATCATTTATATTAATCATTTTATTATAAAAATTAAAGGAGACCTGCAAAACGCCCTACAAATATTTCGGACGTCATAATCCCGCCTAATAACACCATTAGATATGTATTTATGTGGCTTTCTAATTCTCCTCTGAATTCTGTTCTTGGCCTTTATAATTGCTTTGATGTTTGATTTTGTTGTCTATGTCCAAGCAAGTGTGGCATAGAGTGCATTGTGGAGAGAAACCGATTTATAGAGCAGTATTTTATTTCTTCTATTAAGAGGCGAGTGAAAAAATAGTTTGCGCAGCATTTCAATTTTTTGTAACATTTTATTTCTGATATTAGTAATGGGGGAGTTTCCAAATTAGCCGCCTGTCGATGGTTACGCCGAGATATTTTAATGAGTTCTCCCAGTCGATAATAATAGAGTTTTAAATATAAAGAAAAAAGGGAGGGGGTCATGTGTTTTAGAAAGGTAGAAGGCATAACAATCTGTATTAATTTAAATTTTCCACTTTGTGCGCCATTCTTCTTGAATTTTCAAGTGTGTTTTGAGGAAACTAGCAGCTAAATATGGGTGGTGTGCTGGTGCCAGAATTAAAGTAACGTCCGCGTACAACTCAAGGAATGTATTTGAAATTCGGGGTAAATTATATATATATATATATATATATATATATATATATATATATATTAATATTAAAGAGTGTGGGATCTAGAACAAAACCTTGTTTTTCAACTTCGGTGATGGATTTGTGTGTGGGAAAACTGTTTCGTACGCAGACACGCAGACAGTGAAGCTTCTTTTTCGAAAGTAATTAATTGTGTATTAAATGTATTAGACGACTATGCATGTTGAGCATAATTAATTTATAAAAGAGGACGATGGGGGTAATCTTATCAAAAATATTCCAAAATGGAGAAAACTCCAAAAAGAGATCTCCAGTTGCACTCACGGAGATTCAATATTTCAACGATTTAATACGCAGTCTTGTACCTCATTTCGTGGTTTTAGTGGCGCATTACGTTATCGTAACATCTTGTTATTACGAATTCATAAGCGATCCTCACGTCTTATGTACCGGCTTACTTTTTAATTTTTCGGAGTTCATTTTCGTCTTAGTTAGATTTAGTTAGAGAACGTGGCTTATTAATATTTTTCGTTCTGTTATATAATTTCTTTCAAGACTGAGGTGTGTACATGGCAAGTTTCTATTACCACAAGGCTACAGTGGGAATTCGTAGTGTTATGCAATCGGCGTCAAAAACTGCTTCCTGATTCGCTCGGAATGGATAGAGGGTGGTCCCTTGTAGTGTAGAAAATAATTTCTGCTTTGAAACTCGAAATTGTCATTTTTTATCCCATGTCCTTATTTAAAACGGAATAAAGTGACAGTTTTCAGTATCTTTCTTTGCAATCATATTCCTTAAAAATGGAGGCGTGGCTAAAATTTATTTAAACGAAAATGCTCAGATTCTTTTCATGGTCCGGTTAAATTATTTACTACTACATATATATGGAGTATCTAGTGTTGAATTAAATTTATTTCATAACAATTTTTCATTTTTGTCTATAACTCACTGGTTAAAGAGAAGATTAGAAAATATCCGTCTGATGTTAGCCCAAATAATTTATTATTTATCACGTTTTTGAAAAATATTAATATGTTTTTTTTTTATTTCTAAAGATGGCAAAACTCTGCAATTTAAGAAAAAAAAATTACGAATAATTTGCTTACTAATCAAATTGTGCTGAAACTTACTTTCGAAATAAAAGTTTTATTTATTAAGTGAAATTGAAAGTTTACTACTGTAACATCATCTTGGAATTGCCGTTTCCATGCATTTCTTCACTTATGAGCAATTAAAATTAGCGCTTTTAAGAATTATTTTTATATCTGAAGATTAAGGCTTTTTGAAATTTTATGAGGCGAAAATAGTAACACGCACAACTCAGTTTGCTTTCAGATTTAATTCCAAAAGGCTTTTAAGATTTCCAGAATATTTAAAAGCCTTAACCTTACTTTTTTTTCTCTATTAGATTGAGCAATATTTTATATGTTGGGATCTTTTTAAAATGCTTTAAACATATGACCTCCTCCAAAAAAAAATTATTTCGTTTGGTTTGGTTCGGTTTGGTTTGAAATGCTACGGTCAATTTTGCTACGCGAGGGCTAATTAGACCGGGACCTACAGTTTAAAGCCGATTCCGAACGGCTACAAACATCCATGCCAACAGTGGAACTCGAACCCGCAGGATCTGAACCAAATGCCAGCGTAAAAAATAAATTGAACATAAAGGCAAAGCGAAATTAAGCCATTTTATCTTGTTATGGAATTTCATTCTGCTGAGCAAAGTATTTATTATAGATTTCTCCCAATAAGCCTCTTAGAAATCTATACATAATTATTTTTTCTATCAAGAAAAAATAATTATGTATAAAATAATTATGTATGTTCACATACTGTATAAAATTTCAATACTTACGTTTTATAGCTGGCATTTGACATGTTTCGCAATTGGCGCAGTGGCATATTTGGCTGTTAATATAAAAATGAATGACTGAATCGTATTGATCCAATACCTGTTCATCAATAAAACTTTCAGTGTCTTCATCCTGTCCAGTGTCTCCGTATTTAGTGCCTCTAGAACTCTTACACCTATTAAAAATAAACTCAAGAACTATACCACTGTCAGTTCCTTCTTATTGATGACTTCATGTACATACTAATGCGTGTTACCAGTAGTAAGTGACATTGGGATAATCTTATATAGATTCATAATTATTAATTTTTTTAATTTGAGGTATCTAAGTATTGTAGGAAAATTTGAGAATTCAATGGTTTCAAAATAAGGGAAAAGTTGAAAAAAATCTCCGCAATGTTTTATTTTTCCTTTATTGTATCAGTATAATTGAATGAAGATACATTTTGAGTACCGAAAAATCTCGACTATAATACACACCCGATTATAATTGTTATTTAATTATATTAAGTGTATATTAAGTGTTTTTTTAATAAAGTGAAACTTCATCTTGCCGGGCCGACACTCTCGAAGGAAAAAAGTATTTTCTCCCTCTCGAAAACAATGAAATTTTTCACACAAAATTTCACCGTCTAACCTTAATCAGTAAATAAGTGGAATATTCCTTCCATTTTATGACTTCAATCGTATATTTAAGTCATATAAGTAGAGATACTATTTTGACACAGTGAATTAGAACCTATTCCACTCACTTTATGGTGAAATTTACAACGATATTAATTTTCTTGAATTCAAAATATAAAATGCATCTAAATATTTTCATGAAAATATAAAGCCCTGTTAATAATACGTATGAAAGAAATGCTAAGTGTCGATGCCTTAGGGATTATATCAGTAAAAATATTTTCAGTCGTTGCTTAAAAAAAGTACTCGATAAATTCTGTAACGCTAAAATGTTTTTACAGTATTTGAAGTGCTAAGCAAAAATTTTAGGTTGAAAAAATCACAAATTAAAGAGGATTTGTATATGTCCGAGGGTACAATAATTGAGGACTCCGACGCTTGTGGTGCTATTCAAACCGGAGCCGTACATTTCAGCCCGTAGCCTATATGGACCTGGTCTGGAACTAAGTTCAAGACAGGTGGCTTAAAAAACAACAAAAATTTTACAGTAATGCCTTCTAATAATTCCTCCACTACATAAAAATGAAGTGTTGTATTTTGTTTATTTATTCCTTTCCAAGTCTTGTAAAATTCATGAAAATTACAGGAATGATAATTTGGATAAAAATTTCTTTTTTTTGTGTACACTCAGAGCTATACAACCCATCTTTAATTTGCAAATCTTCTAATACATCGTAAAAAACTTTTGCTTAGCACGTCAATTATCACGTCTAAACATTTTTGCGCAACAGTATTTTACGAGTACCTAATTTTAGTAATTCTTTAAAATATTTTCTACTGAATAACCTCTCTTGAGATCGGGACTTAGCATCTCTTAAATATACAGTATTCATTATGGTTGATTTTTTTTTCATAAAAGCATTTAGATGTATTTTAGATTTTGACAACGGAAGTTCAATTAAATGATGTACATTCCCCATAAAATTAGTCGAGTCGACAATATTTCGTACTATCCTAATAGTGCTTCTACTTATATTACATAATATATATGATTTTCGAATTTTAATGCATGAAAATGTGTTACAGTTATTGATTTATGTTAATGCGCTGAAGTTGGGTATTAGTCATTCCATTCTTTCCATTAAAAAATTATATTCTCTATAGACTTAAATGTACACTAAGGATTGTAAATTGAACAAACACATCCCGCTGCGCATGGCTATATAATTAATGTTTTGCTTTCTTAATAATAATGTACATAATCATAATATGGATTCAAATATTCATACTTTTTCTGAGCACTATACTATTTGAATCACTCACCTTGAAAATTCTGAAAGTAGTTTCAAGGAAATAGCTGAAGGGTATTAAGATTTTCAATCGTAAAAAAATAAATATATAAATAAACTAATCTGTATTCCGATAGTTCCCTAAACTTCTATAATATTAATTTTCAATGATTTTATCTGTACAGTATGCCATAGCTGATGATTTTGCAACAATGTGGATATTTTTTTTCTTTAAAAACCCTGCACATCCTCATACTAAAAAAATGTAGACATAAAAATGTTGAAAAATCTCTGATCTACCTGAATCATAAATATTTTTCGTTCTAACGATTACGTTAGTTTTTTTTTCCTTGAAATTATCATTCGGAAAATCTTTCCTTTATTATATTGGACACTTTGCCTTTATCACTCACTTTTATTACCATTTTGGTCAAAAAATAGTGTTAAAATCTAGACCTAGGTTATACAAATTCTAAAGAGACAAGAAATAAACACGAAAAATCAGTTTGCAATGAAAGTAGTCAACATATTCACTAACATTTGCTATATTAGTAAGTAAACCAGAGCTTTATTTTTGGGACTTATAAGTTGTGGAAAATATAATACTTATAAACATTAGATGCTAGTAAACTTGTAAAGACTTTTACGTTGTAAATGGAATATATACATCTACAAGTTACAGATTTTCTTTCCTGAAATATGAATTTAACGTATTTCACTGGATTTCATAGATCTTGAATTCATGAATCTCTTTCAGTGAACATGAATAAAACCTTTCACTTCATGGCTCATGTAATATAAGTGATATGTACAAAAAGATGCCGGAAGTGTATAGAGTAAAGCGTTACTTAGATAAAGTAAATTGTTTTTCTCGCAAGTACGTGCGCAAATGTCTATACGTACCTCAGAATTTTTCTCCTTTACGAGAATTTTATGTATTTTCTTAAACAATTTTTTTAATCATAATCGTGAGACCTGAAACTACAGTGAGAGTTCGCATCTTGGCATATATAACGTTTGTGATCAAGGAAAATCAAATAGATACCTGAAATGTCGTTACTAAAATGTGATATTACGGCAGTGGTACACTAGACTAGTGAAATTGTAAAAACAAGATCACTGATGAATATTCATTATCATGATGTTTCCTGTATCTGTATCATCCTAAATATCTGTTAGATCCTTGGCAATGCTTACAATTCACAACCATCTGTTTCGTAATATATGATCACAGGTTAATAAATTAAACGATGACAATGGAACTGAAATATGTTACTTACACGAAATATTAATCAAATATCCTCACTGCGACGGTAACGTGCTTGTCCAGTTTCTATGAGAAAATATTGTACATTGTCTTGATATAAACTGATCGGTTATAGAAAGTAACAGAGCGCGTATGACTCTTCACGCTTATATATAGACTTATATAATGGGAATGTCTGTCTTACTCGTGTAAACTTAGAAAATAAGACAAACTTATTTTGAATTGGCATGGCTATGACTCGATATTTCTGTTCACAAATTTTTTGTTACAATGGAACATGCCTGAAGACAGGAATCCAGTATTATTATTTATACACATACTCGTATGTGTAGAAACACACAGTGATGACCTTTCATCAGTTTGAAATTTAAGTATTCTGAATTCAGATTTGCACAAAACACATTTTGTGCTGCTTGATAATGAAATAATTTCATACATGAATGCAGTACCTACATACAACAGCAAATAAAAATTCAAATGCAAAATATGTCTTCCATAAGTCGGGATTATATGTGTGATTTCTATACAAACAGATAATTTTGGTACAAATTTAAACAAATATATTGTTACTTATGCTGTTTCTCACAGGGTATGTTTTAGCTTATAACTACATATCAATATATCTAGATTCCAAATAAACTTAGCCAAGACAAATTTTTTCTCTCCATAATTTAAAATTTTGCGTATAATTTCTTTGCAAACAGAGCATTTTTGGAAAATCTTTAACCAAATATCTTGTTATTTATGCTGTTTCTCATGGGTATATTTAGGTTTTTAAGTATATATCAATATATCTAGATTTCAAGTAAACTTAGCCACGGCAGACTATAAGAAACCTCCCTGTAAGTCTGCTATTATCAAATCTATCCTCTTTTCTTTCATAACACATCGCAATGAAATGTTCTTACATAAGTTGTTAATGTATTAGCCATTTATCAGATCGATATGCTAAATGAATTTCATAGCTGGGGCTCTTCAGCCTCTGCCCTTCATAAAAACTTCAAATTCTTTAGAAGAAGATTTGAGTTGGTTTACTTTAATGCCACTATTTTAAAGAAAGAAAGATCTTCAGAGCAATTTCAACACTAAGCCACGCCTTATAGAGATTCAATAATTCAACTGCGTGTTAAGAGCTCTTAACGACTGATTACTCGCTTGTCATACCCGATCCTCTCGTATTCTATGCGGCTCACGTTTTAATTTTTAATTTACATCGGAGTTAGTACTATTTAGAGGTCCATTGTGGTCTATTAATTTTATTATGTCTTTTAAATAACTTTTTCTGAAGATTGAGCTGTGTATATAGCATGTTATTATTTTATTCAAGACTAGGCGTGGGAATTCGGAGTATTACGCAATCGACATCAAGAACTGCTATCTAATTCGCTCGGACTGGTTAGAGGGTGTTTCCTTGTAGCGTAGCACAAAAAAAGTTTATCTTCTTGTCTATCTAACTTTTATTTAAAATTTTTTAAAGTCTTTCAAATTCGAAATTTTCTTTATTAACCTACTCCCGCTTTTGTTTCGGAATAAAGTGACAATTTCGAATGTATTATGAACTGCATTTCTTTGCAATATTCTTAAAAAAAGGAGGAGTGACGAAAACTTACTTAAGGGGACTCACGACCCTTAAGTCGAGGAAATAAGGTATATTTTCATACTTTTTGACTCTTATTTAACTATTTCAATTTACTCCAAATTTTTCCAAATTTTATGTATATGATAAATTGACATTTATTTTAATAAAAAAATTTTCAACTCTCAAAATAATTTTAAATATTTATTTTTAAATGCTTTAGATATACCTTGTTTTTTAAGCATTTTTATTGTATACTGGCTTGCGCGCAGAACCATGAAATTAATTTTACACTTAAATGTATAATTCCTGTTTTATATTTAAAACAAATAATTCAAAACACAATTGAACATAAAACATTCAGCATTAAAATATTTTTTTCAATTTTTTTAAAGCTGCTCAATATATAATTAATTTCCTTAAAATTTTGCATTAACTTACCCCTGAAAAAATAACAAAATGTGCAGTGATTGCAATAACTCTAGTTCAGGCGCAATAAAATAACATGATTATGCAGTGATAAAAATTTCATGGAATTATGTTTCATAGTTTTTGAGATATCAGTTGCGGAACGCTGCAAAATTAAATTTTGAGAAAAATGAGTTTAAAATTTTTCTTACCATAAACTTGATCAGCAATTGAGTATTTAGAATATCAATATCTCCGGAACTAAGAGGAATATTTTCATTCGGTTTGCTTTATTTTGTTCAGAAATTATTAGGCTTTAACATATATATTTTTTCAAAAAATCGAATGTTTTAAAGATATAAGGGTAGTGAGTCCCCTTAAACGAAAATGCTCAGATTCTTGTCCTGGTCAGAAATAGCTATTTATTAACACACATTTCTGGAGCAACAAGTATTGAGTTAAATTTACATCATAACACTTTATAATTTTTTCCCTATAACTCACTCTTTTAAGGGAAAATAAGAAAGAGTGTGCGGTTTTGTTTGAACCGGATGTTAACACGACTAATTTATAAATTATTTTAAAAGTTTTAAGAAATGCATATTTTTAACGTGATTTTTTTTTAACTACTGAACACGTCAAAACTCTGCGTAGTAAGAAAGCTTTTTTTGTGAAAAAGTTGCTTACTAATTGTAGTGTGCTCAAACTTTCAGTGGAAATAAATGTTTAACTGATTAAATGAAATCCGAAATTGCAATCTGTAACACCATGTCAAAACTTATTATTTTACAAGTTTTAAGATTATTTTTAACATGATGTTTTTTTTATTTCTAAAGACAGCAAAACTCTGTAAATTTTGAAAGATTTTCTTACGAAAAATTTTTTACTAATCACAGCATGCTCAAAATTTCTTTCGAAATAAAAGTTTAACTTAAAAGGTATCCGACCTCGTACAAAAGGCGATTTTTGGTCAAAGTTTCACATTTTTTTTTTTTACTGTTTCATTTTACAGATCAAATATTTAACTCTCTAAAACAGTTTT